>CM028129.1:1528270000-1529012500 GCA_016271365.2 Neoceratodus forsteri | reverse complement strand
TGTCCAACTCCCAACAACAGTATTGCGATAATCCCTCCCCTCCCCGCTCCCCAGGTTCCTGTGTATTGATATGTTTCTGTTTACCTTTATACTGACTAGTGGCAGTTCACCTTGTACACTTACCCTGTATACCTGACTGCCTCTACTGCTACCTGTATTATGTCTATTGTATGCTCCTTATGTTTGAATCTATGTAATTAATTGCCCTACCTTTGTCTCCTGTGTGCTAATGTGCCGTTCATTTGTAATTAATTCCATGTCGCCCCAAAAAAGGGACTCTGTTGTCTCAGTGGGCTCACCCGGTCAACAAATTTCAATAAATAAATAAAGACCCGAGGAACATGATCCTCATGTTAGATTTTAAAAATAATGCTCAGAAATATGTTTGTTTAATTCAGCCATTGATAGTGCTGCAAATTTGCGACACTACTTTTGCAAAACTTTAGCAAGATTGCAAAAGCTTCACAAATGTAGTGTCGCAAATTTGTGACAGTATTGTGAAAGCTTTTGCAAAATTTGTGAAAGTTTCACAAATCTGCAACACTTCTCTCAAAAAATTCTTATTTCTTTGCTGCTTCACTGCAAATAAATGGTTAGGACTTTTGGCTGAAATTAGTGGGGTAGAAAGGGCTTGCCCCACAGATGTGCCTTTTGCTGGTTTGGTGACACAGTTTACATCAGTTCCATAGTTATAACATTCCAAAGTTTAGAAATTTCCCATAGGATAACATTGGGACAGATGCGGTACCTTCTGGTGGCTATATCTTGTAAATGCTTCGAGATATGCATTTTTCGCTAAATGCAGCGGTGTAGTAAACAAGTATGCAGGTTGCCAGGCCTTGATTGCAAATGTACCATGGCGCTTCAACAAATGTGTTGTCGAAGTATGGCACAGTGACACATTCCATATTGAAAGGTGAAATTTCACCTTTCGACATTGAGTGTTTTTCTGCAGGGGTGCTTCACCCCCACGCCCCCCACATGGGGGCTTCTCCCCCCACATACCCCTACTTTTAAATACAAACTCTGAATCAGAGTTTTGTTTGTGGGGGGGGTGAGAAACCGCAAAGTTTCACCTTGAAGTGCATTACAGCAACAACATTAAAGTTGTAGCTGTAATGGACTTCGTTGTAAAAGTTTCATTGTGCAGTCGGTATACGCTTGATTACAGCTGCGGTGGAATTTTTTCCAATGTCCCTATGGTTACTGTGATATTGTGCCATTTGCAGCACATGGGTTACTTGGAATGTCTCTAGCCCTGCACTCTTTCTCTACACTTATGGATAGATGGGAGTGTAGAGCCCAGAGGGCCCTGCACTCCCACATATGGATACCATTATGCAGTAATGGGAGCACAGGGCCCTCCATTATGCAGTCATAGGAGTGCAGGGTCTTGAGGGCCCTGCTCTCCCACAGGGAGATGAGGGTTAATTACAATGTCTCTACACTTATGGATAGATGGGAGCGAAGGGTCCTAGACTGATGGGAGCACAGGGCCCGGAGGACCCTGAGCTTCCACATCCATATAATGGTAAGATTACACTTTCTCAAAAAGTAAGGAAATTCATTGTAAAAAAACTCCCTCAATGCATCAGTTAGGGTTCCTATTACAGCATCAAAAGTATGGAAATTTGGTGTTAGGATTCCCAACCCTACTACTACTATAGAGGTTGCTCCACACACCAACAGGTGTCGGGGTATGCCTTGGGTTCTTCAGGCCTCTCACCCCATTCTCCTGTACTGTACTATCTCAGTTTTCTTACACAGGGAATGGGGTGAGAGTTAGGGCCCACAACCCCAAAGCAAACCCGCTGCCTGTACATCAACTTACTCTTCTAGCCAGTGCAGGAAGATATCATACAGTGCATGATACAGTACGAAAATACAGTCAGTTGTGATACATTGATAGAGAACAATAGGACCATTATAGGTATAAGATATACAACTGATATTAATATAGAATAAATTACACATTGTAATATAAATTTAGAAACTAGCCCAAGCTTCCACATGGTCACATTCTGTTCCCAAACTACGAACCCTGTAGCTAGGGGTATTTTAGATGGAAGCTGTGTTAGTCATCAGTAAACACTAGACAAACAAAAAACAGTTGTAAGAAAGAACTAAGGTGACCTAACTGGGATCCAGATTCTTCCTCACTTAGCACAGAAAATACAAAAAAAGAAAAAGCTAGCAAAACTGTGGTTGTTCACACAGCATGTCTGCAATTAACTTCAGCTCTAGTCTAGACATAACATGTACCTTTATAATTAATTACATGCTCCTTCCTCACCTGACTAGACTTTACATATCCTGCTGATAGAGCACCCAGATCATCACCAGCAGGGCTGTGCAGCACTTACCCCTAAATATCCATGCTGCAGTCTGGCAGAGTCCCTTAACCACAATACTAGGTCATGTACTGTGCCTTGTTCTTCCACCATATGAAACAGAAGTCCTTGTCATTTTTTTCAGTATCTTTATGATTCTCTCACCAATGTGAAACTCTGCTACACAACTGTCACCTCTTTCGAGGTATCCAGACCACAGCTTGTGCAATGCACGCTATAATCTGCACAGGGCTGGCACCCCCCTGTTTCTAGGAGTAAATATAGCACATTTCTCATCAGAGGTGTACCCGCCTCACATCATTGAAACCAGTACCTGCACCATAACCTTGCCACCTGGGGTCTGGGGCAATGGAGCTTGGAGCACCTTAACCATACACTGGGGCACCATTAAACAGCTGCCAAGGTGGTACGCAGCATTAAGGGCATCTCTTTTGCCACTTCAATCTTTATTTTAGGTTGTCAAGCACAGTACTCACTGCATCACATTGTACTGTAATATTTGACTGGGGTTCAGATCTTCACCCTCACCAATCTTCCCAGCACCTATCCACTCGTCACTAGGTCCCACAAAATCATTGGCAGGTTATCTCCCTTGATCTAAGGGCCTCTGCTACTAAAGTTTCCCTGGATCTATTTCCAGGTGCACAGTTCAAAGTTTGACATACCATCCCTAACCTCCCTGTATTGGTTCCTGAAGCCCTGGAGCTCTCAAGACCATTTGTGCAGCAACAATCTCCCAAGCAGGGTGGGCACGTTCCTGGGGGGGGGCCAAAACTTGTGGCAACACATGTCCTTCTGTGCCCATGTGGGACAACATTAAATAGAAACACAGAAACTGATGGCAGATAAGGATCACTTGGCCCACCTAGTCTTCCCATTTTCCCTACCTGCTGCAATACTGCAGACCCTACTTGATCTCCAACTTTATCCTTTTTTCCCATCGCTAAGGTCCCTTATGTGTATCCCATGCATTCTTGAATTCCCCCTACTGTTTTTGCCCCATCACTTCTGCTGGGAGGCTTTTACATGCATCCACCACTCTTTCTGTGAAAAAATACTTCCTCATGTTACCCCTGAGTTTACCCTCCTCCAGTCTTATACCGTGACCCCTTGTTCTTGAACATTTTTTTTCTGAAAGATGCTACCCTTTTGTACCTTATTAATGCCCTTGAAGAATTGGAAAGTTTCTATTATATCCCCTCTCTCTCTCTCTCCTCTTTCTAGGGTATACATATTGAGGTCCTCTAGTCTCTCCTTATATGACTTTTGGTGCAGACCATACACCATTTTTGTTGCCCTTCTGTGAACTGCCTCTACTCTAAGTCCTGTTGGAGATGCAGCCTCTAGAACTGGACACAGTACTCCAGATGAGGTCTCACCAATGATTTGTACAGTGGTATCATCACCTCCTTTTTTCATTTTTCTTTTTTTTGTGAAATTTCTGTTTTTGTCCGCCTTCCCAGCCTGCCATCCCCGACTCTTCAGGAGCCCCAAGGCAGACATCCCTCTACCTTCCACCCTGCCTGAACGAGCCCCTGATCACCGTGGAGCTTCGGCTTACCTCCCAAGCAGGGATGGGGCAGAGCCCCTATGCCCCATCACTTATGTTTCGTCAGTTCAGGGGCCGTCGGGCAGGTGAAGGCACATTGAGGGCACATCTCCGGGGCTCAGTCTTCCCAGCGATGACAGGCATTTTCCTCCTTTTCTCCCACCCCTACAACATGAGACCCCTGACATCAAGGCATTGGGCACTGACGCCACGCTACATAGCGGCCACCCATCCCCTACCACTAGGGGCTTGTAGTACTCTGAGCCTCCGCTCGGAGTCAAACAACTGCGCGGGCTGTGGCCTCAACCCTCCCCAGAGTAGGCAAGCTGTCATGGGACACTCAAGCCTATGTCCCCCCGGCCGACCCACCAGTGACCCGAGTCCGCTCCTGAACCTGGGTCGCCCGCATGAAGTGAGGTGTGGCATCCAGCGCATCAACCCTCAGCACCACCGGGTGGACAACACATCCTTTTTTCCTGCTGGTAATACCTCTCCCTATGCACCCCACCATCCCACTGGCTATCCCCACAGCCTTTTTACACTGTTCGGTCACCTTTAGGTCATCAAAAAGGATTATATATTGTCCTGTTACTGTTTGGTCACCCTCAGTACCTCCCCCCCATCATGTACTCCTCCCCTGGATTTCTGTGCCCCAAATGCATGATTTTGCACTTCTTTGCATTGAATCTTAGCTGCCCGGTTAGCTGCCACCCTCCTGACCACTCCTCAAGCTTGCGTAGGTCCTTCCTCATTTTTTCCACCCCTCTGGAGTGTCAACCTTGTTGCAGATCTTCATGTCATCTGCAAAGAGGCATACCTTCCCTCCCAGCCCCTCTGCAGTGTCGCTTATGAAGACGTTAAAGAAGACTGGCCCCAGAATTGATCATTGTACCACCCTGCTGGTCACCCTCCTCCCTTTGGATTGAACTCCATTTACCCCCAGCCTCTGTGTTCTATCCCTCAACCAATTTCTGACTCAGTTTACCACCTTGGGACCCACTCCCAGTCTGCCCAGCTTGTATACAAGCCTCCTATGTGGAACAGTGTGGAAGGCCTTGCTGAGATCCAGGTGGGTCACATCCACTGCTCCTCCCTGATCTAATTCCTTGGTCACCCAGACAAAGAAATCTATCAGATTCGTTTGACATGACCTTCCCACTGTGACTCCATGCTGCCTTGGATCCTGTGATCCTCTGGATTCAAGATATACCACAATCCTTTCCTTTAGCAATGACTCATTAATTTCCCCACCTCCTAGGTCAGGCTGACTGCCTTGTAATTGCCAACCTCCTCCCTGCTCCCACTTTTTTGTGAAGAGGGACTACATCTGCCCTCCTCCAGTCCTCCAGAACCACTCCTGTTTCCAGAGATTTATTGAACAGGACTGTCAGTGATGCTGCCAGCACTTCTCCAAGCTCCTTTAATATTCTAGGCTGTATCCCATCCGGCCCCATTACCTTGTCCACTTTCGGTTTTGTGAGTTCCTTTAGGACTCTCTCTCCTCTGTAAATGGACTGGTGTCTACCTCCCTTCCATTGATGCGCCTGACACTTAACTGTGGTCCCTCACCTTCCTCTTCTTCTGTGAATACTGAATAATATTTTTTCAGGATTGCTGCTTTTTTCCTACTCCTCCTCCACACACTCTCCCCTTCCACTTTTTAGCCTTACAATCCCACCCCGGATCTTTCTTCTTCTACTAATGAACCTGAAAATGTCTTGTCACCTTTCATTACTGCCTGGGCTGTTTTTTCCTCCATTTGTGCCTATGTGCTCCTGACTGCTTTCCCTGCCTCCCACTGATTTTCCAGATACAATTCCCCGTCATTCTCCCTCTGTGTTTTTTTGTACCTCCTGAATGCCATCCTTTTCCCTCTTACTTTTCCAGTCACTTCCTTTGAGAACCATGGTGTTTTTTTTTTCTCTTTTCTTTAGATTAATTACCTAGCGCAAAGGTTTGTTGCCTCCACTATGGTTCCTTTTAGATTCGCCCACTGTTCCCCCATCCTCACCCCTTGCCAGGGCTTTCCCGAGATATTTTCCCAACTTTGCGAAGTCAGTCCTTCTGATGTCCAGGACCCTTGCTTTCATGTGATTTGACACAGCCACTGTTCTCACACTGAACCACACCGTACGGTGATCACTGGATCCCAGGTGGCCACCCACCATAACATCTGCAACTCTGCCCCTGTTGATGAGCACCAGGTCCCATACCACTCCCTTATGGGTGGGCTCAACCACTAGCTGCCTGAGACACCCTCTGCCAGGTATCCATGAAGTCCCTGCTCCTGGCTGAGGCTGCAGCTGGGATGCTCCAATCAACACAGGGCAAACTGAAGTCTCCCACCAGCAGCACCTCCCCTTTAGTTGCCATCTTATGGATGGCTTCCACTAAAACCCTGTCCAACTCTTCCCCTTGTGCTAGAGCTCTGTAGATCACGCTAGTGTGAATAGCGGTGCCGTTACCCACTCTAGGGTGACCCACGGTGCCTCCACTTTTCCCTGCATTCCCTGTACCTCAGTTGCTTTTATGCCCTCCCTGATGTAAAGAGTCACTCCTCCTCCCTTTTTACCCACCCTGTCTCCCCTGAATATAGTATAACCTGATATAGCTATATCCCAGTTATGGTTCCCAGTGTACCATGTCTCGGTAATAGCGACAATGTCCAGGTCAGCCTCTGGCATCAAGGCCTCTAGGTCCGGGATTTTATTTCCCAGGCTGTAAGCATTCACGCACATGGCCTTCCAAATTTTGCTACCTCCCCTCCTGACAGCTCTGCTGTTATCGTCCTGTCTGTACTCTCATTCCTCCTTTGATAAAGGGAGCAAGTCGGACTGACAGTACAGTCGACTCCACTTAATAGGGACGCGGATAATAGGGATGATCTGTTAATGGGGACACTTCCCCAGTAACCGAATTTTACCTAATTGATTGCCATTATATTGTTGCCGGATATTAAGGACACCTGATCTGCTTAATTGGGACATTTTCTAGCCATAAATCACTAGTTTCCTGTTGTTCCTTTCATTGTGATCATGGCGTCTAAACGCATAGAGCTCACATTGGCTGAGAGAGTGAAGGTGATTGAAGCCTTACAAACTCCAAAGGCTCGCTTTCATCTGTGGCTAAGGAATTTGGCATATCCAAAAGCCAAGTAGGTCGAATTAGCCAAAACTGAGTTGCGATTTTAAGTGAGTGGCAGTCAAATGCAAACCCAGCTCAAAAGCCCAAACGAGAGGGCAAGGATGGTGAGGTCGAAGACACCCTGTTGTTATGGTTCAACAGCGCTATGAGCTATGGTGCCAGACTGTCTGGACCTATCCTAAAGAAGAAGGCCAAATAACTTTCTGTCCAGCTTGGCCATGAAGCATTCGAATCAACTGACGGCTGGCTTTCTAGATGGAAGCAGCAAAACTCTATCGACTACAAAAAGGAGCACGGTGAAAAATCCAATGCAGATACAGATGGATCTTTAAGGACTGGCTCTGTGTGTGGGAGCGAGAACTGAAGAGAAAGTGCCGATTTGTGCTGCTTTTCCTTGACGATTGCTCCACTCACCCCACTGATGTTGTGGAAATGTACCCACACATAAAAATTATTTTCCTCCCTCCAAACACCACAAGTCTTTGTCAACCCATGGATATGGGTGTAATCAGGAACTTAAAGGGGCACTATAGGGCGCTTATGTCAACAAGAATCATTGATGTAATTGATCGGGGGGTGAACTCACTGCATCGGCAATAGCTAAAGCTGTTAACATTCTAGATGCAACCTACATGGTTGCAAAAGCATGGCAGTCAGTCTCCCCTGCCACTATGCAACATTGCTTTAAGAAAGCTGGCTTTCAGTATGGCACTGATGAGGCAGTGATAGCACAAACTGCAGACCAATCAGTAGCTGATGATCCATTGTACGATGTCCAGCAACCTACATTCATGACTCAAGAGGAGTTCTCAACACTCGTCGACATTGACATTGATGTTGAAACAGAGGGGGGGGGGGTACAAGTGATGGAGAGATCTGTGATGCCATAAAAAGGTTACAGTTAGATACGGTTCCGCAAACATCACAGGATTCAGACTTGGATGATGATCCTCCTCCCGATCCTATTTCAACAAAGGATGCCATATCACACTGCAGAGTGCTGATGTCCTGGTGCACCCAAAATGGAGATTCAGCATTGTAGGGGGCACTAACAGGAATAGAGAGACGCCTTTCGAGCAAGATCTCTTCTGATGCAAAGCTCGATTACAGATTTCTTTTTCTCCCAGTAACCATTAAAGGACTAAAACACTACTGGACTAAAACACTTGAGCACCAGAAAAGCGAAAAAAAAAAGTTATCACAAAACAATTTTATTCACTATGATGTTGCATGTCGTTAATGATGGGTTTCCGCCATGTGCACTATAAAAAATATAGGACTCCTGATAAAGGGGACGGTCACTTAATAAGGATGACTTCCAATAAACGGAGCTGTTCCTATTAAGTGGCTTCATCCGTACTACTAAAGTTAACTGATTAGTTGGTCTGGCCATGCCTGCCTTCCTCCGGCAGTACAGTGATAGCCCTAATGGCCCAAATCACAGGCTCCCATGCCTGACCCCATCCCAGGGACTTACTGACCCCAACTCTTTCTGGGCCCCCTCCTCATGATGACCATTTATTCAGCTTCCATGCTGGGGGAACAACCCAACTGTACCCAGACTTTTAAATCACTACTGGACATCTTTAATGCAAGGCTTACTTACAAATGTGTCCTTTTTCACATTGCATTTCTCTTTTAAGCAAATCCATGGTGGGAGTGGATCCTCACAGATCCCAGAGACCTCCCTTCAGGGGTGGCCCTCCAGTACTCCTGGTGTGCCATGCTGGTTCTCGATTTTTTACAGGTGCTCAAGGCAACTTCCTGGGATGATCCATCCTCCCCACTGTGCCTTGATGGTGTTGCTCTGGAGACTTTGTCAGGGGGCCAGTACCACCTGGACCCTGGGACTCTGCTACCAACCCTGAACCTGCCACCACCCCAGCTCGGTCACAGCCAGAGAGCTGGGATACCTCTGCTGATCTTCTCTTCCCCAGCACTAACTAGTCCCAAGTTTGTCTCCCTTCCTTATAGATAATTGGGGAAGGGCAGGACCTTGCATATTTATGACAGAGTTTCCTACTTCTAGCCGAACCAGAACACACTCTATACAAACACCCAAACATCCTATCTCCAAGCAAGATCCTCCCTAGAGAATAACTGTAAGCATCAAACGTAACGTTTCAAGAGCCCTTTAGTGTAACCCCCCCTGCAAATGGGGGTTCCCAAAAGACTTCCAGGAGCTTGCTTGAATGCTCCAAGCCTGAATGGTGTTTGGCGTTTAAGCCATTTATCAGTGAGTGTTTTAGAACCTCTGGTACTGTCTTTAAGAGCTGTCTGCTTGCAGACATAATTAGTTTGTATGGGGGACTGTGTGTTTCTTTGATTGAGTACCACTCAAGCTGCTGCCAATTCACTCCATTTTGCAGTCACTAGGAGTGCAAAGGAACCTATCTGAAAGATGTAACTGTTTACCAGAAACCATTTAGAGTAATAATGAAATTACAGTTTGTCTAACCTGCTTTCTTTGCAGTCAGAACTGTGTCTGCCTAGTTCCCCATTCTGGTTTTGAACTGCTGAACTGGACCAATCAGTGTGGGGTAAGCTAGCTCTAAAATGGTGCCTTGGATGAATCAGAACTTGGACTCATAATCTGAGCCAGCCACAAGAGGATTGTATGGGCAGTGACTCTGGGAGATGTAGTTTAGACTTCGGCGCCTTTTTGGACCAACAGGAGCAGTCTATTGTGAGTGACAGCCAATCCAGTCAAGAACTGGGAGGAACTCAAAGGAAGTGCCCAGTTTTGTCTGTTGGAGTTGCAGTTGAGCTCTGGAGTGAAGAAGGAAGGAGCCCTGTGCTTTTTCAGTGTGGTTTAGTCGGGAAACGTGTGTAAGGCCCAGGAGTTCGGGTCTGCAGCTTGTGTAACTGCTTGTTAGGACTGAATCCGTCCTGTGAAGAGAATCAAAGGATATCTGAAGAATAGAAACCAGGCTCACCCTGTAGAAGACTGGAGAAATTAGAATTGCATTGGTCTGTCAGGAACTGAATCTGCTGTGTGTTCTCCAGGGTATTGTGCAGTATGATCGGGATAGAGAAGCAGCCTGCCTGGTATAGTGACTTTCTGTTTTACCATATAAATGTGTGAAGAGGCTTGTGTACCTCAAGTGAATCCTGCTGCCATTAAAGGACTTTTGCCTGTTGCAGTTTGCCATATAAATGTGTGAGAGTCTCGTGGAGCTCAAGAGTAGCCCTGCTGACATTGAAGGACCCTATCTTGTTTGAGGTCATGAGTACTAATTCAGGTCGCTCCCTGTTGAATTGCCACATTGAATCCAAATGGAATCACTGTACTGCTGACTGTTTAAACTAATTTTCTTTTCTCTGTGGAAGGGGCCCTACCAGCTGCCACGGTTTGGACTAGCCACTAGGGCTTGGGTACCCAGGGACAGTAACTGGTAGGGATAGGCCTGTGCACAGAGCCATAGGTAGATGAGTAAAGTATAAGCTAATTAACCTGATTTCCCCTGTCCTTGTTATATTCCCTAAATAAATCCGAGCTGCTTGTTTCAGCAAAGTTATACTGCCTGAGGTATTTGTTCACGTTAAAGTATTGTACTGTGATTGTTGCACTGTATCTTATTTTACAGGAGGTCCCAGTGCCTGAACCAGCCCTGGGGGTAAGTGTATACTGTGAAGGTAATTCTGATATATTGTGTGGGCCACTAGTGGGAAGAAAGGGGGGTTGCAGTGTCCCAGAGGGCTGTGACCAAGTAAGTTTAACTATTGCAAACCCTGACCTCTGGGTGGAGGCACCCGCCATTGGATCCAGGCCCCTCAACCTGTTAGTGGCAAATCAGGCAGGGGTAGTAGCCCCTGGGATAGCGCCATCTAAGGGTTACATTAGTAATTAGTCCTCAGCTGAGTGAAGAGAGAGGCTGGTTACAAATCTTTTATTGATTTATTTATATACAACGTGAAGACTGGGACAGGCACACAGAGCTGGGCCGCTTTTCCAGGTGCAGTCTAGGAGAGGGGGAGTAGGAGAAATGAGACAAATTAAGTGCAAATATACGTAGTGTAGTCAATGTAAGAGGGGGAGTCATTAGACTCATGCCCACCTTACCCCAGCACCAACAGCCACTCGGGCTTTGGTGCATGTCTAGGTCTACTGAATATGTAAACACTGCAAATGGTGCCTCCATCCAGAGACCTATGTGCAATGGGTCAGCTGGACCATGGGCACAACCCTCTGGAAAGCTGCAGCTACCTTCTGTAACATGGGGCCTGAAAAGTTCAGACACTAACCAGACCAGCTGAATGAAATAACATGGCTTTATTAACAGAGCATTCTTGGGGGAAATTCTGCCAAGCTGCTAGTTGCTATTAGCAGAGTCTTTCAGTAACACTGCTATTTAGTCAAACCCTATGTGGGAAGCAGTTCAGACACTCACAATACCTCTGATAATAGATTCTGCCACGCAGTGTCAGGGAGCTCCTTCTGGTAGTCCCGGGGCACCCAGTGTTGAAGCATTGCAGGCCCCTTGAAGGTGCCATAGGTTGCCTGGTATTGGTGCAATAATTAGTCAGTGCACAACTAGTTATAGCTACTCAACTCCCACAGGTCATGCAATTACTTAAACGGCCATCACACCTCAAATATGTGTGGTATTTGAAAGTCAAACGTGAAACCCCAAACTGTAGTCCAACGTGAAACCCAAATTGAAATCCAACAGGAAATATAGTCTTTTCTGTTCAGTCCCTCCGCTTCTACTCGAGGTCAGTCCCTTCGCTTGTACTGGAGGTTACCCTCAAGACACTCATGGAATGCTCTCACTGCTGAACTCAGTCAGGACCAGCTTCATTGATCAAGTTAACAAGATTCAGCTCTTTCAACCAACAGCTCTTCCGCTCTGGTGTTCAAGACAAGAATTCTCCACTGAGGCTATGCACTGAACCTTCAGATGTTGTCCCTGGTATGTGCAATCACTTTAAGATGTAGCACAGGATTTTGTTAAAGATAAAAGTATGAAAAAAATATTTCATCTGACGGAGGTCACCAGTGTATACTGGAGGTCAGCTAATTGACAACACCTGAAATTCTTCTACTTAAAGCAGTTAGACACTCCAGCACACTGCCCCCCTGAGGAAGAATCAGTTAGATTCGAAGCGCCGGTGAATTATTTTGTTCTAGTACTGCCGTTGGCTCTGTGGAACTTACAGTAAACGGCACTCAGCACTTTTTCACCAACAACTGTGCCTTGGACTTTGTTCATTGAGGTTTTCGCACAATACCTTGTTTTGTTTGTTGTCCCTGGTATGCCTTTGCCTATTGAATGACATTCATCTAGGCACAGGGCCTAGGCATAAGGCACTCAAGCTCAACAACCATGAACTAGGTCTGTTGGCTTCAGGATCCCAAACAGATCTAATCTCTACTAGCTAGCCCCTATTTTTACACAGGGCTCCAACCTGCAGTCCTATTCATCACACCATCCTCCCCTTGACCATTCAGCTTCACAACAGGCTCTCAGCTAGTGCCCGTTTTTATGTCTCACCTGTTCCTCAGTGCAACAGTTGTAAAGCCCAGGAATGTCATATAATGGCTTCCACAGAAGTCAAAGTTCACAAAGCAGCATTCCCCAGCCCTGGAGATAACAATATAAACACAGTTGTTCAACAATATACTCCCACTACACACCAGGAGTCCTGGGGTACAAAATCACATAGAGTTTAAGTAAAATCTAAAGCAGAAAAGGAAGCAGGGATTACATCAAAACAAGAAAAAAAAAACCCACAGGTGTAGAGACAATATACACATGTAAGGGCTAGGCACCCCCTGCTGGCATCTGAGAGTATTTGGTGATATCTCTTGTCCAAGGAGCACCCACCTTATGGCCTGAAACCTGAAACCTCTCTTTTTACCAAGCCACAATGGGTCAGGGCAGATGGGGATCAAGGGCACCAAACACATATACTGGGGCACACCTAGCAGGAGATCACACACACAAACCAGTGTCTATATTGGGAGCTGGGGTCAAGCAGGTTGCATATTCATTTGCTCCACAGGTGGTGCATGGCATCGAAAAGCATTACCACTGCCTCTTCAGTTCAATCACTGTGCCATCACTTCATTACTCACTGGCATTATTTACACTATTATTGTCACTCTACAGTATTACTGCTATACCACACTGCTGCTGCTACTACTGCTACTACTACCCCTCACACCAACTTTTGCCAGGCCCCTTATCCTGATGACTGTCTATTACAACACACTATTTGACCTAGCAGAAAAAGCACTACTCTGGGTGCTTTTTTTCTATAGAGCTCTACCATGCAAGATGTACTTACAAATCGCTCCCCCCTTGCGTTCATCTGGTGGGAGTGGATCCCGCAAGGATCTTGGTGACCACCTTTAAGAGGGGACCCAGCACTGCTCCCTAGTACCATTTGGGATGCTGATCTTTTTTCTCAGGCAGGATTCCTTTCCATCTCCCTCCTCTAGCTGGTTTCTGGAGGTGCCCCTTCCCTCCCCAGAGGGACAAAGAGAGTCAGGGCTCCTACTAAGCTTCTCTCTGCTGTTGGTTCTTTGAGCTGCTTCTCTCTTTGTCTGGAATCCTGGTTATGTCTAGTACCCTTTATAGTACTCCGCAGTCAAAACCTGTGGGTAGTCTCAATCCATCCTATAGGTCAATGCACAATCCAATCAATTTTGAGCTGGCCAAGGCCAGCCCCTCTGTCTCATCACAGGATCTCCAGTTTAATTCATACATCGGGAGAGGTTGGTCGTGATCCAGATCTACCCTAACACTTTGCAACTTACTCAAATAAGGTACGATACCACTTTACTTATATAACTATATTAGTCTGGTAGCCAGGGGTCCTCAAAAAAACCTCCCATATGCATGATTACTTACAAAATTAACCTAGATTGTTGTGTCTATAAGCTTTCCGTCGTGAAGCATTAGGTAGGAAACACTTTGGGTGCCTAATTCATAGCAGCTACACCTAACTACCATAAAACGGATCGACTGGGTACAGGTCTCCCTCCTGTAGCACGACCTGCCCCCCCCCACACAGCACAATTCTAGTGGCTCAATCAACAAATGCCTCCAAATCCTAGCCTGTAGTCCCTCCAGGAGCAAGCTCTAGCTGCAGCCACTGAACTGCTCAGCCCTGGCAGCACCTAGAGGAGAGGACCCTCCTGCAGCATCCCCCCCCACCAGATCTAGACACCTATCACTGCTTTTCTGTGCCCTAAATACATGAGGCAACTCCACAGAGTATCCCTCTGATAAATGCTCGAGTTGGGGAGCAACTCCTCCCCCCCAGCCATCCCAACACAGAGAAGTGACAAAAATGTGGATACTTCAGTCTCCTGACTTCTTTTTGGCCTCCTGATCCTCCAGACAGCCAAAAACACACTCCAGGCTCACCAACAAATGACCCGCAAGTCGCTGGTAGGAACTGACCCCTTCCCCCAGCAAGGTCCACATTCCCTAGTCTCAATGGGCCATAAAATAACAAGTTATCTGCCCACTGAGACCTGCAGCAGCCACACTGTCCCCTTCTTCCTCAGGGACTCCCACTGTGCAGTGCAGTTCCTGTGAGTCTTCGCCTACACAGCAGTGCATACAGCACTTGCAGTCTCACAGGCCGCTCCCACGAGATCATGGCAGCTAACTTGGCAGGGACTGGGAACTCCATTAATGGCAATGCATAGGGTGATCCCAATCTCGCTAAGTCTCGCGAGATCACTGGCGGCCATCTTGCTTGGGACTCGAACCATGCATCCCACATCTCACAAAGGGTCTATTTAAAGGGGCAACGCACAGTGGCCTTTTTTGGGCACAAGACACTGGCGAGCACTTACTTGTCTGATTGGGAAATGATAATGGGGCCATACCTTATACAATTCTTTCTGTCCTCTTCCCACAGAATGATACAGAAAAACACCAACATGAGGAACTGTAAAGAATGTGGAACACCATTAAGAGAAATCAACGAGGAAGACTACACCTACACAGTATGCATTCTGGTGGAACACAGAACCCCAAACAGCCATGAGGAAGCTGATTCCCACAGAGGGGACTCCCTGCCACCCACAGCCCCAGTAGCCCTGGATGCAGGGCAGGCTCAGCTCCTTTTCCAGCTGCTGGAAACATTGAAAACAAACCCGCCTCCACCACCAAGGGCCACTGCTAGGACTGCAGACGGCAGAGAACCCCAGTCCAAAAGGCCAAGGGATAAGGCAGACAGTGTCACCACAGAAACTCCCACAGAGCAGGATGCAGAGACACAAGACAAATCACAGAGAATGTGCCATGGGGAGAACATTGAGGAGCTGATCAGAATGATCAAGGTGGCCCTGCGAATTGCCGAAGAACCAGATCAGCCCTTCACCTCCAGGGACCCCATGCTCTCCATGGGTCAACCGGAAGGGAACATTCATTTTCCATCTTGTAAAACAGTAGAGACCATCATATCCAAGAAATATGAAGCTGCAGAGTGTACTAGGCTGCTGGAAAAGAACATGGTAATAAACTGGTACCTGCTCTCCAGTACCAGGAAAGAAGCATGGAGCAAAGCCCCAAAGGTAGACCATCCAGTCTCCGAGCTTTCCAAGTGAACTACAATACCTATTGAGAGTACTGCAGTCCTCAAAGACCCCAAAGACAAAAAGATCAAGGAACACCTTAAAAGAATCCATGAATCAACTGACATGACAAAAGCTGCCGACACAGCAATCTGGTTTGCAAGCAGAGCACTCATACACTGGACAGAAACCATCGCAGAGGCTATACCTGAGGACTCACCACAAGCTGATGCCCTGGAATGCATGATGCAAGCAGTCAAATACAAAATGGATGCCTCCTCAGACATCCCGAGATTTGAATCCAGGACCACGGTCCTGGCCAACAGGACCAGAAGGGCGCTATGATTAAAATTATGGCAAGCGGACAATGAGTCAAAGTCTGCACTCATGAGACTGCCATTCAAGGAAGGCAATCTATTCAAAGAAGGTCTCACCCCTTACCTGAAGAATAGGATTGGAGGCAAACAATCACAGGGAGAAAAGGACGTCTATCTCCCCTCTGATTGGTCCTTTTGGCCCCAAACCAGACCATTTAAAAATAGGGATCAGAGCACCAGCAACAACTATGCAACCCGCCAATGGAACCCAAAACCTAAGTTCTGAAACAAAGGCTACAACAACAGCCACAGATCCACCACCAACACGGCCAATGGCAGAGGATGCTACAAGCTGCAGTTTAAATACCAAGGAAAAAAAACAATGAAGGCACGCAGGCCCAAGCAAGAACCCATTGGATAGCAGGGAGACTGAGGGAATTTGTGTTTCAGTGGGCCCACACAACATCCGACAGATGGGTAAAGGAGGTGATTACATCCGGCTACACAATAGAGCTATCCACGACCCACATTCCAACAAGATACATGGTATCCCTGACACCATCGTGCCCCGTCAAATGTCAGGCAATACACCTAGCCATACAAAACTTATCAATCAATCAATCAATCAATCAAAATCTTTATTTAGTCAGTCGAACATCGTTGAGCGTAGCTCATTTACAAGATGGACCTGAGTGGTCATACAAATAAGAGTACAAGTATTTTTACATAGACAAGAATAACATAAACAGTAGTACAATGACATAAAGTGATAATATACAATAATTTACATATATACAAGGCACAGTAAAACCATTTAACCTGTAAGAAAAAGGAGACAATGGGTATAGCAGGCATAATATATAAGTTATAGGGCCTAATTGGCTTTTATGAGAGTATATCAGGTGACTGGAAAATAGAAGTAGAACTAACATAATGGAACACAGAAATGGGGGTGGGAGGGTAGGTAGGGTAGGGGATTAGGCCTTATAAAAGCAATTGCAGAGTTCTGGAAATAGGTTGGAGAATAATCTTTGAAGGATGTTAAAGGTAAGAGGCTATTTAGCTTCATGGATTTTTGGAGTGAGTTCCATGCAACTGCTAGTGAGTAGCTGATAGCGGCCCTCCCAAACCAGGTGCAGGCATTGGGGACCTTTAGTATGATGATTTTACTGATCCTTAAGGTGTATGGCCTAGAAGTAATCTGCAAAACAGTCTGTGATATAGGTGGGTAGTTTGCCTGATAAAGCTTTGAATATCCAGATTGCAGCATTCCTATTTCTTCTGTGTTGTAGTGATGTCCAGTTGACTGCCATATAAAAGAGAGCAATGATAGGTGCTGGAGGGAGGTCAGTAATAAATCTGATGGATCTATGATACAGGGTGTCCAGCTTATTTAAGAGGGGAGGAACAATGGCCATAGAGAAAGTCAGCATAATCAATGAGGGATAGGAATGATGCCTGGATTAATCTTTTTGGAGTCTCTGTTAAGGTAGTGTTTTATTCTAAAAATAGACTCAAGCCTTTGTCTCAGTTTTTTTGTAGCTCTTCAATATGGACAGAATAGTCAAGCCTGTTATCAATCCAGACTCCAAGGTATTTGAAGTTATCAACAAATTCTAGCTTCTCTCCAGTAGGGTGGATAATTGTAGGGTGGTGGGTGATGGGGTAGTGGCAGAGCAACTCTTTGTGGCAAAGAACATAGCTTTTGTTTTTGATTTAGAAGTAGCTTTTTTCCAGTAGATTGTGTTGCAGGATGGAGAATTCAGATTGTAACAGCTCACAGGCTTTAGGTAATGAGGGATTGCTGACATATAATACAGTATCATCAGCAAACAGATGAATGTTAGATTGAGTGAGGTTGGCATCGATATTATTAATATAAATGGCAAAGAGGATGGGGCCAAGAATAGAGCCTTGGCGGTACACCTCTTAGCAGTGGTTTTAAGGTGGATAGGTAATTTCAATTTTACCAGTTGTGACCTATCTGATAGGTAGCACTTAAACCAGTTGAGTGAGAGAGAATCCAGTCCTAGTGAGTTAAGGGAGGTGATTAATGATTCATGATCCACTGTGTCAAATGCTTTACTCAAATCCAGGAACACAGCACAGGTACTGTTCTTCTTATCCAAGGCAGTCTGCCAATCGTTAGTTATTTTGGCTAGGGCAGAAATGGTGCTATGCCTTGATCTAAATCCCGATTGTGCTGAATTTAGGAGGTTATTGTTATCCAGATAGTCCCTTAATTGTGAGTTTACTAATTTTTCGAGCATCTTGGATAGTACTGATAGGATGGAAATGGGCCTGTAATTGTTGAGGTCCATGGGATCACCAGATTTAAGTAGTGGAACTATTTGAGCTGTTTTCCAAGTGGAGGGAATGGATCCAGTAGTTAGGGAAAGATTGAAGAGATGAGTGAGGGGGGCAGATAAGACGTGTGATGCAATTTTAAGGAAGTAGGGATCCAGGGAGTCTGTACCTGCACTCTTAGAAGTATCTAAATTAGAGAGGAGGTCTTCCACTTCTTCAAGGATATTGGGTTGAAGGAAAAGTTGAAGTAGCCTTTGTCCCACAGTGGATTGAAGGTTCAAGGAAGATCTCAGGAGATTTGCAGGTGATGAGTCAAATGCTAGGCCAGCTGTGGTGAAGTGGTCATTGAAGGTATTTAGGATTTCTTGTTTGCCCGTAATTTCTGTATCATTTAGTAGCAGTTTGGAGGTTAAGGCAGGAGTAGAGTTTTGGCCCAGAATTCCTTTTATAGTACCCCAGAGTCTGGTTGGGTTATTGTAGGAGGCATCCAGTTCAGCTCTATAATAGGCAGTTTTGGCATTTCTTATTTGTTTTGTACATGAATTCCTTGCTTTTCTGAAATTTAGCCAGTCTCTGGTAACCTTTGTTTTTCTTGCCTTTTTTCACAGTTTGTCTCTGGTTAACAAGGCTGCTTTAAGATCAGTGGTGAACCAAAGGCAGGATCTTGCTTTAGTTCTGATACTGGTGATTGGTGCATGAATATTGAGAGCATTAGTGATAATGTCCTTTAAGGTCTGAGAGCTGTTTCAACTGAGGTTGTAAGGTAGAAATCTTGCCAATATATTGTATTACTCAGTCATGGAGGTATCCTGAGATGTTGAATTTCTTTTTGACCTTTGAGGACAAATTCTGCAGGATTGGGTGGTTTGAGTGTAGATCTTATGCCAGCTATAGGACAATGATCACTTACATCACTCGGTAGTACTCCTGCATGCAATATAAGTGAGGCTTGTTTACCAACATAATATCCAGGAGTGAGCTGTTGCTAGAGTTTTTAGGTTAACCCTGGTTGTGTCTTTAATTAGTTGTGTAATCCATAGATGTCACAAAAGGTTACCAATGGTGCAGATACATTAGATAGCCAGTTTAAATTCAAATCACCAAGGATGATGGTATCTTCAGGGCCTAGATTGAGTATTGACCCTAGGTGAGATAGTAGTTTGAGGCCTGCAGAGGGGGGCCTATAGCAGCCAATCAATTTAAATGAAGACAAGTTAGGAAGGGATATTTTGATTGACAAACATTCAAATTCCTTTGGTTCGGATGTGTTGATGAGGCAGGTTGCAGAGATGGTGTCCTTAATATGGCCACCCCACCACCCCTGGAAGGGCGATCTGCTCTGAAGAGCTGATAGTTGGGAAGGTTTACAACACTGTCTTTTGTTGTAGGTCTGAGCCAAGATTCAGAGATGACCAGGAAGTCAGGTAGAGTATGTGCCACCCAAGCCTGTATTAAGGAGAACTTTTTTAAGAGGCTGCAAGCATTGAAATGTAGGAAGCTTAGGCCATTTATGGAGGATAGATCAGCAGGGGAAAATAAACTTTCAATGGGGCCAGGATTTATTTCAATAGTACCAATGCAGATCAGAAGGAAGAAGATTAATTTGAGGAGGGCATCAAGGGACAGGGATAGTGAGTGGTCAGAGCGTTTCCTCTTAGTCCTGGGTGCCCGCTGTGTGATGGGAGAAGGTCCTGTTATATAGGTGTGAATTTTATCATAACATAATAATCTGATGGACAGGCATAGTGGGTTAATATAAAGCCAGGATACATGTAAGGTGCTAGGGGAGTGTTGAATTGTTAGAGAGGCTTTATGTGAGATACCCCAGGGTTGCAACGTAAAGTGGTTCGAAATGAATAAGGAATAGGTGGTTGTCCATTGTGGATGGCAGGGTGGCAGATCGTATTCACTAACTTATTCATCATGACAGGGGTATATCATAATTATCATAAGGGATTGGGGAGATGAGAGGCTCAGGAGCAAAAGGAAGCAAAGTAGCATTGTGGAGGTTAGATATGGGTTAAGAGAGGAAGGGAAATAGATGTGGGCGTGGATTAGAGAAATGGCGGAGAAAGTGTATAAAAAGAATCAACCGGGGCGGACTAAAATTTTGCGGCTTTGCCGTACCTTTCTACCTGCTCTCCCGGCCTCCTGGCCCTAGTCGGCTAGCGGATCCGCCGTCCCACTGGCGGCTCGGAGCCCCTCCGCGCCCCTGAACTCGAAGGCTGCGCCTGCTACAAGGTGGGGGACAGAGGAGAAGGTAGTCAGCAAGGTACCTTTATTGCAGTAATCTGCAATAAGGTGCCAAACTCAGGATTTACACAACAAAAGACTGGGAGGGTATGGGGGTTAGCGCCTAAGCCGCCTAGCCCACACAAAATTTCAAAAGACTGTAAACACTATTTTAAATACAACAAAACAACCCTTGAATCAGGCACAATACAAGAGTAAAACAGCTCTTTTAGGTGGAATTGAAAGAAATTAAAAATAACAGAAATCCCGCCAGAATAGTGTTGCAAAGCCCAGTTAAAGTCTATGGGAGGCGCCCAATCGGAAGCAAGGCAGAGACAGTGGTGCTTCCGATTGGTTTACTTGGCTTGCCTGCACTTTCTGCCTGCTTCTCCCGGCCTCCTGGAATCCCGGTCGGGTAGGCGGACGCCGCCGTTATTACAGGACGTAATTACTTATTACAGGACGGCACTATTTCCATAATGCTACAACAAGAAAGGAACATGGGGGTCTACTCTCTATTCTTTGTGGTCCCAAAGAAATTGGGTGGAATGCACCTAGTACTGGACTTAAAATACCTGAACCAGTTCATAATCCAAAGAAAGTTCAAAATGGAGACGCTCCACTCCACCCTCCTGGCAATTCAATTAGGAGACTACCTCATGTCCATAGACCTCAGAGATGCATACCTTCACATCCCCATTCACCAGGCACACCACAAATGTCTCTGATTCACATTCAAGGGAGAACACTACCAATACACATGCCTACCATTTGGCCTGTCTTCAGCACCGAGGGTGTTCACCAACACACTAGTAGTTCTGACAGCTCACCTGAGAAAGCTAGGAGTCCATGTAGTCCCCAACTTAGACAACTGGCTGATCAGGGCAAGGATTCTGGAAACTGCTCAGCAAAGCACGTACCTGGCAGCCAAATGTCTTCAGGATCCAGCTGGGTGAACAACAAGGCAAAAAGCATTCTTATCCCAACACAATCACTGTCTCAGTACAAAACATTCCAGTGCTCCTCTGAACCAGTAAGAAAAACCACAACTATTGTTGTATTCATGTATCCACCTTGTGAGAGCCCCTAGCACCTCGGCTTAATGCCTTCAATGGGGCATTTTTATATCCTGGTTACCCATGCACATTTAAATACACAAAAAATCATGACTTCATATTAGAAAAAACAATCACCTATTAGTTAAAAAGAATATCATTACAAAACATATGTATGTGTTCTAATGTTACTTTACAGTCATTTTACACACCATGTGCATCACACCATTAGTAAGAGGTAATAAACAAAAACAAACACAAATGTCTCTATTTTGTTGGAGCAGTGATATGATATAGAGTACAAGATGTTTCTCTTGTTAACTTCTATAGTTGGCTACAATACTTACTAATTTGATTCTATTAATATATAGACATGTTCTCCATAATAGGGATACACTGATATCAATATTCATTTACAAGGTAAATAAGGAGCCACTAGAAGATAACTATTTCCATTCATAAATAATTCAGATTGTTACTTACTACCTAGTTTCAAGATATCACAAGAAAAGCGAGAGAAAGAGAGTTAATTTGTCTGTGAGGTCTGTCCAGGACCTTTTGTAAAACATGACGCTTGTGCTCACGCTGGCCATCTGTGCCGGAAAGTTTATACTGGTACCTGAAATAAAAAATAGATGTATAAGTTTTTTGGTATGACACATCATTGAAAAAGTAAAATAAGCAAATTTTACAGAACACACCATTATATGGGATTCTTATCTATGATGGTTCAGTCTATATTTTCAAAAAGAGTTTTAAGTTCCCTCTTTCATTCAAACCCATGGGATTCACTGTTTCAGCTCTAAATATCCAAGAGCTCTCCTTTTGTAATAACAAATTGGATCTGTCCCCCCCGGGGAGCATTTTACTTGTTCTATTCCCATAAATTTGAAACCTGCAAGATCAGATTGATGCTCATGAAAAAAATGTCTCCCCACTGGTGTGTCTAATTTATTTAAAATAGATCGTACATGCTCTTGTATTCTTTCTTTTAGTGGTCTCACTGTCTTAACTATGTAATGTCTAGTCCAACTGCACCAAAGAATATATACTAGAAAAGCTGTGGTACATGAAATGATGTCCTGTATGTCCTGTATTTTGATTTGTGTACCATTTGGCAATGTCAATTCATTGCCAACAACCACGTATTGGCACCCATTGCATCTTTTACACCCTTGGTGTTTCTGGTAATATTTCTTTCAATTTTTGGTCTCCTTTTAGAATGTCCCAACATCTCCACACAACATTTCCCACTTGCCCAGATGCTCTATTATGTTCTAATGAACATGTGATGTTATCATTATTTGTATCAGACATAGCATCTTTAGTTGTACAATTCAAAAAATCTGCCTGTTTCTTATGCTGTACCTTTCTCAAAGCATCATTCAATACTTCAGTTGTGTAACCCCTTTCTTTAAACTTTTTTAGTAATTCATCAGCTTGTTTGTTAAAATCTGAGTCTTCAGTACAATTTGTTTGAATTCTTACTAACTGTCCATACGGAATTGATCTTTTGAGTTTCTATGGATGACAACTGTCATTTCTTAACAGTGAATTAGAGGATGTTTGCTTTCTAAAGCCTTTGATATTTATCTTACCTGTCACCTCATCACCCAATAATGTAATATCCAAAAAGTTTATTGATGTCTTATGCATTGTTGAAGTAAATTTGAGATTCAATGTGTTGGTGTTTAGCCAATCCATAAAATCTCTAGTTTCTTCTATATTCCCTGACCAAATGCACAAACAATAATCAATGTATCACCCCCATCTGGCGATATGTTGAAAATGCAGATTTACATTTTGGTTTAACAAATATTCCTGTTCCCACAGCCCCGTAAAGAGATTTGCATATGATGGGGCCATTGAGGCCCCCATGATAGTACCACAAATCTAAGCATAAAACTCATTATTAAATTCGAAATAGCTGTGATTGAGTACAAATTCCAAGGCTTTTACCAAAAATGTCACAGGTCGCCTGTCTCATTTTGGTCACGTTCCAAAAAATACCTAGACGCCTTAATTCCATCTATATGATGAATAGAGGTATACAGTGCCTCTACATCAATGCATATCCACATGTATGCTGGTTACCATTCCAAACAACGAAATTTCGGTATGGTATCACCTGTATCTCTTAAATATGAGGGCAAGGTTTTCATACTATGCTAGAGGAAACAAATCAATAAATTTGCTTAAATGCTTAGTTAGTGAGCCGACCGCTGAAACAATTGGTCTCCCTGGAGGATCTAACAAATCTTTATGTATTTTTGGTAAACAGTACAGAGTTGGAATCACTGGAAAATCGCAGTAAAGACATTTGAATTCATTATTGTTTATACTTCCATTCTATACTGCCTGATCCAATAATCCACACAACTCTTTTCTGTACTGCAGGGTGGGATTGCTCTTTAACTTCTTATAGTTATTAATGTCAAAGAACAATCTTTCAACCATCCCTTTACACTTTTTGTGATTCATTAAGACAATGTTACCACCCTTATCAGCATTCTTAATGACAATATTGGGTTCACTTGACAATTGTTTTAGTGCAGCTCTTTCTGCATATGTTAAGTTTTTAGTTTCATTCTTTATGTCAGATTTATCCAGCAACTCCCTTACCTTGAATAATACAGTATTCTCAAAGACATTTATGCTATTATCAAATGCCAGAGGGATGAAGTCCGACTTGCATCTAAATAAGGTATTTCTCTTAGCTGTAAATTCTGCTGCTTTCATGTCCGATAAATTGTTATCCTGATCCCTGGTTTCCAAGATAAGTTCCAAAAGTCCATCCAAGTTAGTTTCTATGGCATCAGCTGACAGCAATTCTTCATTTACTTCTTGTTCTTTCAACATCAGTTCATCTGTCGAAATTAAATCCAGACCTTTATCCAATTCCAGATTCTGTTGTGTTAATGCTTCATCGTAGCCCATATTGGTTGTTCCTGGATTATTATAACTTGCAAAGAAGAGCTTACGTCTGATTTTCCAAAATAGTTTAAGTAAATCTACAAAGATCTGGAATCGAGCTATAGGAGGTGATGGAACAAAGTTTAGTTCTTTACTTAAGAGGGAATATTGTGAACTGTTCAGAACAAAATCACTTAAATTCACTATTTGTAATTCGGTTTTCTGGACATCCTCAGTGCATACGTTTTGTTTCGTGAACTTCCTTCCCCCTCTTCTTCCCCTTCTTGCTCGTCTTCTAGTACTACATTTGTTAGTACAGTCTCTTTGTCCAAACAAGCATTCGTCAATGCCGAATCTCTGCTTGCTGGCATTGGTATTGGTAGTATAGGAATTACAGAGCTGCATAATAGGAATGGCAGTGAAGTATTGAACTGAAGCCAACCCCAACACCACCCTGCAGAGCCTGCCAGGCATTGGGGTGTGCCTTTGGGTCGTCAGGCATAACGGCCACGCCATTTCACCACACCCTACCCTGCAGACACCGACAAGTGTCACGGTGTGCCTTGGGGGTTTTGGCTCTTACGCGCACCCCATTCCACCAGGAAATACGGTGAGAATGGGGTGAACTTTGGGGCCGAAGAGTCCAAGGCACACCTCAGTGCCTCTCACTGGCTGTAGGGTGTGGAATGGTATGAGCATTACAGGCAAGAATCCCAAGTCACACCCCTGATGCCTGTCATTCTCTACAGGGTGGGGCACTAAGGTCGGAAACACTAACGCCTCAGGCATTCGTTGGTATTTTCACTCCAAATTTTCAAAATGTTTTTTTTGACCCCACCTCATGAACAGTGGCAATATCAGTTTGTTAGCCGAAAGCTGCTTTTGCACAGCGACTATGGCATTTAGCACCACAGGTGCAAAAACACATTCTGAACAGGATGTGAAAAATGACAGCTGTACTGTTCATGGGGAGGTGTAAAAAATGGCAATGTTGAAAATCTGCAGTGAAAATATTAAAAAAACTGGTGAAGTCACGAGCGTGCATAGAAACTGTGCAACGAACACCCATAATGTAATGGTATTTTTTACAGCAGATTGTCAACACAGGCATTTTGGGACCTCCGATCATGAACAGTGTCACTGTGATTTTCTTTATCTGTCCTGATCAATGATTTCCCACAACGACCACGCATTTCTGTGCTGAAAGTGTGAAAACACATTTCAGCTACGTTGTGAAAAATGACATCTGTACTGTTCATAAGGAAGTGTGGAAAAATGCCACTGGTGAAAATCTGGACTGAAAATATTACAAATTCATGAACTTACGAGGGTGCGTGGAAACTGCACAATGCTCACTTGTAACAGTCATTTTATGGACTTTTGTCACCACATCTTCAACATAGCCATTTTAAGACCTCTGCTCATGAACAGTGTCATTGTGATTTTCTTAATCTGTCCCAAACATTGCTTTTGCACACCAACTGCACCATTGTGCGCTACATGTGCGGAAACACATTTTGGGTAAGATGTGAAAAATGGAAGCTGTACTGCTCATAAGGAAGTGTAATAAAATGGCAATTTTGAAAATCTGGCATGCAAATATTAAAAATTCACAAACTTGCAAGCGTGCATAGGAACTGCGCAATGTACGCTTCTAAAACAGTCATTTTTGGGAATTTTTTCACCAAATTTTCAACGCAGCCATTTTAAGACTTCTGCTCATGAACAGTGTCACTGCAACTTTCTTAATCTGTCCCAAACATTGATTGCGCACACCGACTAAGCCATTGTGAGCTACATGCAGGGAAACACATTTTGGGCAACATGTGAAAAATGACAGCTGTACTGCTCATAAGGAGGTGTGGTAAAATGGCAATGTTGAAAATCTGGAGTGCAAATATTAAAAATTCGCAAACTTACGAGCGTGCATAGGAACTGCGCAATGCACGCTCGTAAAACAGTCATTTTTAGGAATTTTTTCACCAAATTTTCAACATAGCCATTTTAAGACCTCTGCTCATGAACAGTGTCACTGTGATTTTCTTAATGTGTCCCATACATTGATTTCTACACCAACCGCGCCATTGTGCGCTACATGCGTGGAAACACATTTTGGGTGAGATGTGAAAAATGACAGCTGTACTGCTCATAAGGAGGTGTGGTAAAATGGCAATGTTGAAAATCTGGAGTGCAGATATTAAAAATTTGCGAACTTACAAGCGTGCGTAGGAACTGCGCAATGCACTCTCTTAAGACAGTAATTTTTTCACCAAATTTGCAACATAGGCTTTTTGAGAGCCCACCTTATGAACACTAGCACTGTCATTTCGTTAATCAGTCCCAAAAGGTGATTTCATGCAGTGACTGCGAAATCACCCTTCGGGCCTGATTTAATGCCATGACAGTTCAAGAATTCATGAGGAGGAGTCCCAAAAACCCCATGTTGAAAATTTGGTGGCAAAATTCCAAAAAATGCCTGGGATATGCATTAAAGTTGAAAAAACCCTATTTATTGCATTATACAACTTACTGACATTTCCTCAGTTCACGGTCGGCTTTGAAGAGTGCAGACGTGTTCCTGATCCACCGAAGATCGTCGCGCCGAGCTCTGGAGGTAAGTATGAGGTGAGGTGGGGGTCTGGGGAGGCAGGGTACAGTGGGTGGGAGTGGTGGGCAGGGAGACCGCTGAGGGAACTATTTTGTTTACAGGTTTTTGGGGTTTTTAGGAAGACGACGCAGGACATTTGCCATGCTGGGTGAGCTCCCAGCATGGCAGCTGGAAAACTGTTTGGGGGTCTGGAGCGATGGGGAATTAGGCACCCCATTGGACATAACAATTTTGCCACACTGGGGTGGGCTCCCAGCGTGCACCTGGAAAACTTTGGGGGGTGTGGAGCTGACGGGGATTGGGCACCCCATCGGACATACAGTGTGCGTGGGGGCGATGAGCACGCAATGTGCATGTGTGTGCGAGTGGGAGCGGGGAGTGCTGCTCACTGAAGCGGAGCTCTCTCTTTCAACTGTATGGCACTGCATTTTCAACTGCTGTCATAGACAGCTGTAGCGTTCATTGGAGAACTGCGGCCATTCCTGCAAACACACTGACTGAATTGGAAGACGGCTGCCACACCTCCAAAAACTCGGATGATGACACTATGTTTCTTGCACATGCGTGCAAGCAAACATACAAAGGCTGTATTGTAGTATTTGAAGCCAGATCTATAGTGAGAGTTTTGCTGTTCTTCCTGCTTGTTGCCTTATCTGTTTTATTTTTTATCTTGGCTATTTTGGCTCCTATTTCTGTTTTTATTACTGAAACCTCTCTCCTTTGATCTCCCTCTACTTCTTGATCTGTTGTCTCTCTGGACTCTGTAAGGACTCCCTGAATTATAGTCTCCAGCATCCCTTAAAAGTGTGGCTTGCTTTCAATCTATTTCTTCATTCTCATGTTTCTTTATTTTATGTTTCAAATTTTTATCAAATTGAATAAAGTTCTTGTGACTTCTGTAGTCTGCAACTTCTAATTTGGCTGCTTTCAGCTCAATTTCCAAATCTTTATAATTCTCAGTGTCCTCTTCTATTACCAGCTGTGTATATGCTAATGAAGCAGTTTCTGAAATTCTCAACTAGGCATCTTTCCTTTTAAAAGCTTCTAGACCACAGGAGGGTAATTTCAATGTAAATCTGCATTTTCAACATATCGCCAAATGGGGGTCGATACATCGATGATTGTTTGTGCATTTGGTCATGGGATATGGACGGAGCTAAAGATTTTATGGATTGGCTAAACACTGACACATTGAATCTCAAATTTACTTTAACAATGCATAAGACGTCAATAAACGTTTTGGATATTACATTATTGGGTGGTGAGGTGACAGGTAAGATATAAATATTAAAGGCTTTAGAAAGCAAACATCCTCTAATTCACTGTTAAGAAATGACAGTTGTCATCCATAGAAACTCAAAAGATCAATTCCATATGTACAGTTAGTAAGAATTCAAAGAAATTGTACTGAAGACTCAGATTTTAACAAACAAGCTGATGAATTACTAAAAAAGTTTAAAGAAAGCGGTTACACAACTGAAGTATTGAATGATGCTTTGAGAAAGGTACAGCATAAGAAACAGGCAGATTTTTTGAATTGTACAACTAAAGATGCTATGTCTGAATCAAATAATGATAACATCACATGTTCATTAGAACATAATAGAAAATCTGGGCAAGTGGGAAATGTTGTGTGGAGATGTTGGGACATTCTAAAAGGAAACCAAAAATTGAAAGAAATATTACCAGAAACACCAAGGGTCACCTTTAGAAGGACTGCAAATCTAAAAGAGAAGCTGGTTAGAAGCCAGTTTTCCAAAAAAGAGACACCTACAAGTATATGGTTGCCAAGTAAACCAGTAGGTAATCACAAATGTAAAAGATGCAATGGGTGCCAATACATGGTTGTTGGCAATGAATTGACATTGCCAAATGGTACACAAATCAAGATACAGGACTTCATTTCATGTACCACAGCTTTTCTAGTATATATTATTTGGTGCAGTTGGAATACACATAATATAGGTAAGACAGTGAGACCACTAAAAGAAAGAATACAAGAGCATGTACAATCTATTTTAAATAAGAAATTAGACACACCAGTGGGGAGACATTTTTTTCATGAGCATCCATCTGATCTTGCAGGTTTCAGATTTATGGGAATAGAACAAGTAAAATGCTCCACGGGGCAGATCCAATTTGTTATTACAAAAGGAGAGCTCTTGGATATTTAGAGCTGAAACAGTGAATCCCATGGGTTTGAATGAAAGAGGGAACTTAAAACCCTTTTTGAAAATATAGACTGAACCATCACAGATAAGAATCCCATATAATGGTGTGTTCTGTAAAATTTGCTTATTTACTTTTTCAATGATGTGTTATACCAAAACTTATACATCTATTTTTATTTCAGGTACCAGTATAAACTTTCCGCACAGATGGCCAGCGTGGAGCACAAGCTGCCATGTTTCATAAAAGGTCCTGGACAGACCTCACAGACAAATTAACTCTCTTTCTCTCGCTTTTCTTGTGATATCTTGAAACTAGGTAGTAAGTAACAATCTGAATTATTTATGAATGGAAATAGTTATCTTCTAGTGGCTCCTTATTTACCTTGTAAATGAATATTGATATCAGTGTATCCCTATTATGGAGAACCTGTCTATATATTAATAGACTCAAATTAATAAGTATTGTAGCCAACTATAGAAGTTAACAAGAAAAATATCTTGTACTCTATATCATATCACTGCTCCAACAAAATAGAGACATTTGTGTTTGTTTTTTATTACCTCTTACTAATGGTGTGATGCACATGATGTGCAAAATGAGTGTAAAGTAACATTAGAACACATACATACGTTTTGTAATGATATTCTTTTTAACTAATAGGTGATTGTTTTTTCTAAAGTAATGTCACGATTTTTTGTGTATTTAAATGTGCATGGGTAACCAGGATATAAAAACGCCCCCTTGAAGGCATTAAGCTGAGGCACTAGGGGCTCTCACAAGGTGGATACATGAATACAACAATAGTTGTTTAAACTCGTTGTCTTGTTGTTTTTCTTACTGATTCAGAGGAGCGCTGGAATTTTTTGTATTGTTTGCTATTTTTCGGTTGGCCATCTGTTTGAAAGTGCACCCCTTGTACATTGAGTGCAGTCTGAGCTCTCTTTTGTTTTGTTTTGTACAATCACTGTCTTACCTGGGAGCAAGAATTGATGCCAGACACGACAAGGTCATGCCCATAAAAGACAAAAACCTCAACCTGATGGCACAAACCAACGGCCTACTGAGACACCCAGTAAGACCAGTCTGGGACTACATGCAGGTATTGGGATTCATGGCCTCTACTACAGACATGATTCCCTGGGCAAGACTCCACATGATGCAACTACAACGTTTCCTTATAGAGGCATGGTACCAGACCACACAAAATTTCCAATTTCAAATCTCCCCACCTTAGAAAGTCCGGAAAGAAATTCAGTGGTGTACGAATGGCAAGAACCTATCCCAAGGATGCCCATTATCACATCCGAACAGATCAACACTCATGACAGATGCCTGTCTGACTGGGTGGGGGGGCCACATACAAAAACCATGTGACTCAAGGACTGTGGTCCAAGGAGGAATCAAGACTCCTAATAAATGTCCTGGAAATGATAGCAGTTTACCTGGCCATAGCATTCTTCAAACCCCCAATCACCCATCAGGACATTCTTGTGTGATGCGACAACCAGGTGACGGTCGCCTACTTGAACAAACAAGGGGGAAAGTGCTGCAGGGCCATGATTGCGGAGTCACTGAAAGTTCTACTATGGGCAGAGAAGAACCTGTCATCAATATCAGTCATCTACCTGGCAGGCAAGGACAACACAAGGGCAGACTGACTGAGCAGACCCACCATTGACCACTCAGAGTGGATGCTACACAAGTCAGTGTTCAGAAAGATACAGCACAGATGGGGCCCACTACAATTAGACCTGATGACTTCACACCACAACACGCAACCCCCTTCATTCCACTCCAGATATACGGACCCTATGGCACAGGGGGTGGACACCTTGTCCACCCCATGGTCATTCAACAGGGCGTACACCTTCCCACCCACAGCCATGATAAACAAATTACTCCACAAGGTCATGGCCATGAGAACAACGGTGGTGGTGATAACACCAGACTGCTGAGGAGACCATGATACTCACTACTTCGAGCGATGTCAATAGACTCCCCGATGCCGTGCCCAACTGGCCCGACCTCCTGAGTCAGGGCCCGATTCAACATCCGAACCCCTCAACTCTCAAGCTGATGGCTTAGCTACAGAAAGGCACAGACTGTTGAACCTGGGATACCACTACAGAGTCATAGAGAGACTGCTACAATCCAGGAAGCATTCCTCCAACTTGTACAACCAAAGACATTGGAAGATTTTTGCAAGATGGCGCACAGAAAGGGGGACATCCCCTTCTGTAGCAGGATTTCCACGAATTTTGGACTTTCTAAATGATGGAGCAAACAAGGGCCTCAGCTCTTCTTCCTTGAAAGTGCAGACATCTGCCCTGTCCTCCATTAGGATAGAGCTACCAGGGATAGGAGCAGTTTACCTGGCCATCGGATCACACCCCAATGTAGGCAAGCTCCTTCGAGCCGTCGAACTCTCAAACCCCAAGGTAAGAAAGTTTTCCCCCCATGGCAATTAAACATAGTCCTAGAAGCCCTACAGGGACCACCATTCCTACAAGACTCACCATACTGGTTTACCCTAAACACAGCCTTCCTGGTAGCAATCTGCTCCCCCATGAGGATAGGGGAACTACAAGCCCTCTCCTGTCAGAAACCCTTTCTAACCTTCCACAATGACAGGGTCACTCTGAGGATAGTGCCCTCCTTCATCTCAAAGTAACTTCATGCTTCCACATGGAACAAGAAGTCAAACTGCCGTCCATTCCGGCAAGTCAGTACACAGCAACAGGCGTACCGCAAGCCCTAAGTGTCGGACAGCAGTTGAGGGAGTACCTCGCCATGTCCAGACACCAGGAAGACCGATACACTCTTCCCCTTACCACAGGAAAAAGGGCAGGTCAGGCAGCGTCCAAGGACACTATAGCCAGATGGTTGAAACACACCATAGAGGAGTCATACAGAGTAGCGGACCAGGACCTGCCCCCCCCCAACATCAAAGCCCACTCGACCAGGGCAGTTGTGACCTCCTGGGTGGAAAGGGCCAAACCTCCATTGCTGACATTTGCTCAGCAGTCACATGGTCTTCTGTAGACACCTTTACAAAATACTACTGACTGGATGTACTCTCCACTGAGAGAGTGTCCTTCGGCATGGCCATGTAACCCCCCTGCAAATGGGGGTTCCCAAAAGTCTTCCTTGGGCTTGCCTAAGTGCCCACTGCCAGGCTGGTATTCTGTGTCCTAGCAATTTAAAAGTGTTTGCATGTGAGTGCCCTGTTAGCCTCCGTGCCTGTCTCTTTAAGACCTGCCTATTTTGTGGTGTAAAATTAATCTGGGTAGGGGCCAAGTAGTTTCAGGCTCAAGTCCCACCTGGTCTGCGGTGCTATTGCTCCATTCTGCCATCGCTATTTGCGCAGAGGGAGCCCTGCTAGAAACTGTGACTGTTTACTGTTTATCTGTTTTAATAATAATAATAATAATATTGTAGTTTGTCTAATCTGCCTTCCTTTGCAGCATGGACATTCCTAAATTGCACCACCATCTTGGTTCTGGACTGGAAGTTTGGACCAATCAGTACCTTTGGGGACCCTAAAATGGTGTCTGTCCCCAGGGGTCTTGTGGGAGTGAATTTCTGTAGGAATTGTAGTTTTTACACTTTGGCACCTAAATAGACCTGGAGGGGGAGCACTAGCTGTGACAGACAGATGGATCAGCCAACCGAACCTTTTGGATTTCTAAGGAAGTCCCAGTGCTGCCTGCAGCAGAGGTCAGTCTGGAGGTAGAGTTTGGAGAGTGAACAGCTCAAGTGATTCAAGCAGCTGCTCCCACGTAGTTTGTGCGGGAGATTGGTGGAAAGGCTGAGTTTGGCCTGTCTGCCTGCTGTCCCTCGAGAAGGAGCCTTTGAAGAAACCGGATTATATCCGAAATTGAGTGTGACAAAGCCACTGAATTGTGACCAGACTTGAACCTGAAGAAGACCGAAGATTTGCTGTATGCGATCAGTCTATCAGGACATTCATTCACCACAGAACTCCCGGTTTTGCTCAGAGACACTGATATTGCTATCCGCTTTGTGGTATGGTGATTGCTTTACTATAAATGTGCTGTACGTTGTTAGTGGGTCGCGATTTGGTTCCCCACTATTTAATTGTGCCACACTTGCTGGAAGCTGCATCCAGTCTTCCTGGACTGATATCCAAACTGTTTTACCTGGCCTGGCCTTGCCACACTGGCCTAGCCAGCTACTTCAGGCACAGAGAACACCATCGACGAGAGACTCACCCGGGGATCAGCCCCCTGCTCAACATCTCGAACAGGAACAACACCTTAGTGATTCGTGTGGGCCCTGCTTCTCCTGGCATACCAGTTGTCAACCTGCAGTCTCCATTTTGTCCCTACTATGTCTTGTATTGGGTAGCATGAGTAACAATCAGGGTAGCCACCTGCAACATCAGCTAAATCATAAGTGTTGTCATCTGATTGCATTGCTGTTTTTCCTTTCATGAATTAAGCCTCCTGGCTTCAGATTACAAATTGTGTGTGGTTGTACATGCCTTTTGTTTTCATCACAGAGCCCTGACCAGCTGCAACGCCGACCTGCCCTGTGCAACATTCCAGGCTAGCCCACTTTACTTCCAACTGGGTACCCAGAGCGTGTGACTGTGCAGGGACTAAAAGTGCATGCATAATTGCCTGACTAGATCAGTTTCAGAATCAATCAACCTGGTTACGTCCCTCCCTTGTTCAATTCCCCTGAATAAATCAGATCTAACTCTTTTTGCATTTAATCTGACTGTGGTTCCAGTTTGTACCAAAAGCACTGTACTGTTGTTATTTTCTGTGCCTAACCTTGTTTTACAGGGGGACTCCAGGATCAAACTGGTGGAACCAGCCCTGCTGGTAAATGCAAACAGTGTGGGGATTTGTATGCTGAATAGGGGCTACTGTGAAAGTGTTTGTTACATATTGTCTAGGTCACTAGAGGGGAAAGAGGGGGGTTATAGTGTCCCAGAGGGCTATACCCAGGTTAGCCTTGCTACTGACAACCCTGTCCTCCGGGTAGAGGCACCCATTTCAGTACCCAGGCCCCTTAACCTGCAACTAGCCTAGCAGACAGGGGTAGTAGCCCTTGGGATAGCGCCACCTAGGGGTTACATCTTGGAGGCACCACTGGCATTAGCGCCCCCTAGTGGTCAGACATTAGAATCATTGTTGCCAGAATACGGCCACACCAGTGGAAGTTGCTGTGCACCAGTTGGTGGGGTGGTGTACGGGGCAGGAGGTCGACCCCCATCATGCCGTGCTTATACTAGACATTCCCATGAGTATTAATAAAGACACAGTAGAAAGGGTCCTCTCCAAAGTCGAAGGTTTGAAAAACGCTGTGGTGGTGGGTCGACAGGCTGATTTAACAGCCCAAACCCTCATGGCCTTGGTAGAGTGTAGTAACCCCATGGACGGCACTAAGGTGCCAACAACTATTACCCCTGAAGGGTCCCCAACTGCTTCGAGGGTAATAACTATGGACAGCAAAGACCCTGGGGGATGAGCCCTCACCCTTATCTGAAACCCTTGAGGAAAAGATTATCAAACTGTTGCTGGCAGAGGGAAAGACTGTAGACGACGTTAAGAAACTATTCCTGCCACCTGGGGGTGCTCCTTCCCCCACACCTCCACCCATTCCAGTACTGGCACCTGTGCCTGCAGTTAGTCATGACACATACTGCAAGTTAAGGATGTTCTCAGGTACCCTCCCCACCCCACAGGGGGAGGATGACTGGGAGACCTGAATTGACTATGTTGCCCCATTGGTACCTGAGTGGCAGTGTGCGGAGGCTGAGAAGTGAAAAAGGATTATGGAGAGCTTGTGGGGTCCGGCCTTGGAAGCAATTAGATTCCTGAGGTCCACCAACCCTGATGCACCTACTCAAAGGTATCTGTCTGCCTTTAAAGGCTTATTTGGCAGCAGCACTGAGTCTGGGGAGACTTTGGTGGTGCAATTTAAAGGCACTAAACAGTGGAAGGGAGCTTACCGAAAGGGTGGGGTACCAGCTAATGACTTGAACCATGTGAGGTTGGACCACATACTGCAATATGCCAAATATTCTAAATTGCTAATCTTTCAGTTAAGGTTCCAGGATAGGAAGGGTAATCCCCCCTGACTATTGCAACCTGATGAAAGAACTCAGAGAAGCTGAAGGCGAGGAAGGAGACGGGGTTTCCAGCACTGGTACAGCCAGAGTAGCCTCGGTGCAGGGGAACCCCTTGGAACCATAGGCTGCTGGGGATACTTCGCAGTGTGCTGAGCTACTGAAAGGGCTCAGAGAAATGAAAGCCACCCTCTTCCCCCAGCCCCTTTCCAAAGACACTACAGACCTTAGTCCCTCTCAGAATATGTCCACTATGGGGGTGGGGGCGCACGCTTTGGCATCCCCTGCAGATAGCAGTCGGAAAACTGAAACAAAGGAACTAATGTTGGCAATAAGAGAATTTTTGAGGTGTCTCCCACTGCCTTTACCACCCCAGGGGGAGGTCGAGCCCAGATTGCCCATTGTTGGTAGCCCAGCACCAGCACAAACTATGTACCCCCAACTCCTAGTTGTGAATGGAGACCAGCTCCCAATGTGATGTGTCAGCCGCGCCAGACCCCGGAAACCATGTTTTGTCATAATTGTGGGAATGTTGGGCATATGGAAAGAGAATGCCAATCCCTGAAGGACCTAGATAAAGTTGTATATAGATTTCAAGGGGAGCTTTGGAAAGCAAAACAATGGCCGAGGGGTGGCGGTAACGACCGCAGTGAAGGTTCAGGAAATCCTAACTCAAGCTTTTTTGTGGCCAAATCATCTGTCCAGGCCCCTGCTACTGTCCCTCCAGAATGGTCCAAAATGGTGGTCCCTTCGATGGAGACTACTGTGACTGTCAATGGTATCCATGCTCGGGCTGTGCTTGACAGCGGGTCGCAAGTGACCATTGTATTTCAGGACTGGTATGACAAACACTTATCTGATGTGCCATTACCACCTCTGGAAGGCCTACACATGTGGGGCCTGAGCAACAAGTCTTATCCCTACCTAGGATATGTCTGGCTCTGGCTGTCTTTTCCTGCAGTTGTAACTGGTGTGGATGAACAAGTAGAGTCACTGGCCCTGGTGTGCCCTCCTACAGGATTGTATGATGGTGTTCCCTTGCTCATTGGGACCAACGCCCACATGTTTGAAAGACTAGCGCAGCTGTGTCAAGAGAAACAGGGGCAACAGACTGGGTGGGCCTTGAGAATTCCTGCCTTGATAAAGAGAGCCTACGACCTGCAAAAACAGACTACAGAAGTGGATGAACACGAGCCGGTGGGGATAGTGTGAAAGAAAGATCCCGATTCTCTGGTACTACCACCCAACGCTCAGTACACCGTTCATGGAGAAGTTCGCCTTAGAAACGACGTGAAAAATAAAGTATTGATGCTGGATGCACCTGGTGAAGGAAAGTTAGCAGAGGGGTTATTGGTTAAGCCCAGTATCTTACCTGCCCTTGTCCATGCCTATGCATGGCGAGTGATGGCCCAAATCCGGAATGTGTCTGATTGAGAAATTCGAGTGGGGGTGTACGCTAGCTACGGTACACTGTGCGGACACTGCAGTACTGCCCAGCAACAAATATTCCAGTGAAAAGGGGAGGTGACCCCAGACCTATTCGACTTTGGTGATGCCCCATTGTCTGCTGAATGGAAGACTCGAGTCAGTAAGAAACTTGCCCAGAGGGACCAAGTGTTTTCCCTAAAGGAATGGGATGTGAGGTGCATCCATGGTGCTGAGCATACTATCAGGCTTTACAATGACAGACCTTTTAGAGAGCAGTCCTGCCACCTTGCCCCAGCTGATATAGATGCTGTTCGGAGGCACCTACAGGAGATGCTAACTGCTGGCATTATTCAAGAGTCAAGAAGCCCCTATGCATCTCCCATTGTAGTCGTGCACAAGAAGAATGGGTCAGCGAGGATGTGTGTAGATTATCGGACCCTAATCCGACGGACCGTACCAGATCAATACACCATGCCCCATATACAGGTTGTCCTGGACTGCCTGAATGGGAGTCAGTGGTTTTCAGTACTGGATCTATGAAGCGGGTATTATCAAATCCCGATGGCCCCAGAGGACCATGAGAAAACAGCCTTCATTTTTCCTTTGGGGTTCTACAAATTTCTAAGGATGCCTCAAGGGATTTTGGGTGCCCCCACTGCTTTCCAGAGGTTGATGAAATGTGCAATAGGAGACATGAATCTGTTAGAATGTCTAATATACTTGGATGATGTCATTGTCTTTGAACGCACCCTCAAAGAGCATGAGACCAGATTATTCAAAGTTCTTGACCGCCTGGAAGAATTCGGCCTTAAACTGTCTATAGACAAGTGTCAGTTTTTCCAAACATTTGTAAAATATGTGGGACACATAGTGTCAGCCGAGGGGATACAGACAGACCACAGCAAAGTACAGTCCCTGACCACCTGGCCCCAACCAGCTAACTTAAAAGAACTGCAGTGTTTCTTGGGGTTCTGTGGCTATTATCGGCGGTTCATTAAAGACTATTCAAAAGTAATCCGCCCACTTCTCAATCTCACTCAAGGTTATCCTCCTACCAACCGCAGGTACAAGAAGAGATCCCTCAAGGAAGAAGAAAAAGTGTATTTCTGATCAGGGAACCATTTGGAGCCTGTTGAACCCCTGAGTGCGAGGCAGCATTCTTTGAGATAATTTTTCAGCTTACTCACGCCCCAGTACTTGCCTATGCTGACCCTACCAAGCCATATATCCTGCATACAGATGCCAGCCTGAAGGGACTCGAGGTCATGTTGTATCAAGATTATGAAGATGACCTGAGACCTATGGCCTTCACCAGTAGAAGCTTGATACCATCCGAGTGAAATTATCCTGTTCACAAGTTGAAGTTTCTCACTCTAAAGTGGGCCATAGTCGACCAATTTCACGAGTACCTCTATGGGGCCAAAATATTGGTACGAACTGATAACAACCCAATAACGTATGTACAGACCTCAGCTAAGCTGGATGCCACTGGGCACTGGTGGCTTTCTGCCCTGTCGACTTAGGATTATGCAGTTGAATACCATCCTGGACCGAACCATATTGATGCTGACGCTCTCTCATGGCGGCCAAGCCCTCAAGACAATTGGGTGAGGCTGTCAGAACACTCTATTAAAGCACTGTGCCAAAAATTTGACAAAGATGAGCAGCCATCCGCAGGTACAGTGGACTGTCTAGTGGACTGTTTGGGGCCCCCTGATACTTGCATTCCTGCAGCCTATTGTCATTTTGTCTGCATTGGACCTCAGTGCCTTGCCCCAGTTTGATAGTGACAGCAGTCAGAGGGCTCAATCCCAAGACCCTATGATCCGGCCTGCACTTGGTGCCCTTTGTGCGGGGAAAGATGTGTCTAAACTACGTTCTACCGATTTAAGGTCTGCATTATTACTCAAAGAAGGCTCCCAACTAAAGTTGCAAGGCCAGTTACTCTATCAAGAGACAGTAGATCAATGAGGTCAGTTGGACAAGTAGCAATTGGTACTACCCACAGCCTTCAAGCAGCTGGTACTGAGGTCCTTACACAATCACATGGGGCATCTCAGTATTGACTGAACTCTCGACTTAGTACGTTCCCGATTCTATTGGCCGAAAATGGGGGCAGATGTCAAGCATCATGTCAAAACACAGTCCCTGCCTTCAATGGAAAGCCTTGCCCCAGAAAGCTGCCCCACTTGTCAACATCACTACCAGTGCCCCCATGGAGCTGGTCTGCATGGACTTCCTGTGTCTGAAGCCCAATCAAAAGAACATTGGCAATGCACTGGTAGTAACCAATCATTTTACCTGATATGCACAAGCTTTCTCGACCAAGGATCAAAAGGCCTCTATGGTGGCCAAGGTGCTGGTAGAAAAGTTCTTTGTCCACTATGGTGCACCCCAATGTATCCATTCCAACCAAGAAAGAGACTTTTTGAAAGTAGACTGATCAAACAGATGCTTTCCCTGTGGGGGTGCGAAAGTCTAGAACCACTCCTTACCACCCCTAGGGGAACCCCCAGCCAGAACACTTTAACAGAATTCTCCTGGATATGTTGGGCACTCTTCATCCTAAAGACAAGTCTAAGTGGAGCCAGCAGATTAGCACCTTGTTACACTCTTACAATTGCACCAAAAGTGATGCGACTGGGTTTTCTCCCTATCGCTTCATGTTCAGGAGAGAAGCACAGTTGCCTGTGGATGTCTGATTTGGAATCTCTCTCTCGATGGGGTCAGAGCTGAGAACTATTTGCAATATGTACAGAAGTTGAAAGTTCAGTTGAACCATGCGTACCAACTGACTCAAACAATGGCTGCCAAACGAAACCTTACTAACAAAAAGAGGCATGATCGGCGGGTAAAGGCTCAAAAGTTGTTGCCCGGGGATCGAGTGCTATTACGTAACTTGGGACTGCATGGCAAGCATAAAATCACCGATAGGTGGTACCATCTTCCACATGTGATAGTCAGCAAGTTGGATGATTTACCTGTGTACAAAGTGCACCATGAGAACGACTCTAAAGCTGTCAAGACCATGCATAGAAACCATCTACAGCCCATTGACCAAGTGATCATTAACGCTAAACCATCAGATATTGCCCCTCCTGGGCTGGTGACTCATGCTGCTGCTAAAAAGAGACAGAGTCAACCTGCCCCAGTGGTTCCAGACCTAAAGCCTTCCCCTAGGCAGGCCCAAAATGATAGTGGCTGTCAGTCCACCTCTGATGATAGTGAGTGTGACAATTCTTATTACCCTTCCAATGAACTAAGTCAATTGTTTCAAGGTAACCCTATGTGTAATTGTGGGGATGAAGCTGGGCCTTCAGGACTGCATAACTCCCCAGTTTCCTGCTTAGAACCAATGTCCCCTGAAAGCGAGGTGCAAAGTGTTACATCTGAAGTAGCAGATTTTTTGTGTCTAGTAGAACTATTTGAATTGCCTGAGGAGGAGTCTGATGTGATAAATCCTTCTGGTGACATACCAGCCCTTGAAGAATAATATGAAAGTGCTGACAGCACACCTTCAGTACCTCAAAGTCTAATTGTGCCAGAGTCTCCTCAGAATGACCAACCTGGGCCCTCTTCAGAAGATAATAATGACCAAAGTATGGCAGAAACAGAATCTACAGAGCATGGAGCTGACTGTGCTCCCAATTTAGACATTCCAACCAGTGCAGAGGCATCCCTCACTATAGAAGAAGAAACCAATGCCAGTGTTGCCTGCCCAGAGCCTGTGTCTGTTTCCCCCAGAAAGTCTGGCTGAGCTGTCAAGCCAATGATGCGCTTTAGCTATGACTCCCCTGGGAGGCCTGTGGATTTGCCTCTCAATGTTGTTCACAGGGGTGTTTACATTTCCAGGAGCTCACTGCTCAAACTGAGCCTGTCTGCCACTTCTAAGTTAATTGTTCATCCTTCTGAACATGGTGCCCCTGCCCCATCTAGCTCTAAGTTAGCAGATAAGGATGGGCCTCCGCCTACGTTATTCAAAGTGCAAGAAACTATTACTGAATAAGTATAGTAATGTTATTGCATAGTTCATCGTAAACTCAGTATTGAATGTATGAAAAATGTAAAGCTGTTATTATGAATATAGTATATGACTAGAGAACACAGAAGAAGTATAGTAATGTGTCAAGTTCACGTTTTACTGATGCATCAGTTATTATTGTATTCTGTAGTAATATCACATACATAACATATCGTATATTGTCTTTTTCCATGCTATAGTGGTATAGACTTCGCACGGATGCCAAGTTCTTTCCAGGCGGGGAAAGGGTATAACCCCCTGTGAATGGGGGTTCCCAAAAGTCTTCCTTGGGCTTATATAAGTGCCCACTGCCAGGCTGGTGTTCTGTGTTCTAGCAATTTAAAAGTGTTTGCATGTGAGTGCCCTGTTAGTCTCCGTGCCTGTCTCTTTAAGAGCTGCCTATTTTGTGGTGTAAAATTAATCTGGGTAGGGGCCAAGTAGATTCAGGCTCGAGTCCCACCCAGTCTGCGGTGTTATTGCTCCATTCTGCCATCGCTATTTGTGCAGAGGGAACCCTGCTAGGAACTGTGACTGTTTACTGTTTATCTATTTTAATAATAATAATATTGTAGTTTGTCTAATCTGCCTTCCTTTGCAGCATGGACATTTCTGTATTGCACCACCAGCTTGGTTCTGGACTGGAAGTTTGGACCAATCAGTACCTTTGGGGACCCTAAAATGGTGTCTGTCCCAAGGGGTCTTGTGGGAGTGAATTTCTGTAAGAATTGTAGTTTTTACATTTTGGCGCCTAAATAGACCTGGAGGGGGAGCTCTAGCTGTGACAGACAGATGGATCAGCCAGCTGAACCTTTTGTATTTCTAAGGAAGTCCCAGTGCTGCCTGCAGCAGAGGTCAGTCTGGAGGTAGAGTTTGAAGAGTGAACAGCTCAAGTGATTCGAGCAGCTGCTCCCAGTAGTTTGCGTGGGAGACTGGTGGAAAGGTTGAGTTTGGCCTGTCTGCCAGCTGTCCCTCGAAAGGAAGCCTTTGAAGAAACCGGATTATATCCGAAATTGAGTGTGACAAAGCCACTGAATTGTGACTAGACTTGAACCTGAAGAAGAAGACCGAAGATTTGCTGTATGCCGGACTGCTATCTGCTTTGTGGTACGGTGATTGCTTTACTATAAATGTGCTGTATGCTGTTTGTGGGTCACGATTTGGTTCCCCACTATTTAATTGTGCCACGCTTGCTGGAAGCTGTATCCAGCCTTCCGGACTGATATCTGAACTGTTTTACCTGGCCTGGGCCTTGCCACATTGTCCCAGCCAGCTACTTCAGGCACAAAGAACACCATCAAAGAGAGACTCACCCAGGGATCAGCTCCCTGCTCAACATCTTGAACAGGAATGACATACTAACATACTAACATACTATTTGCCGGCAGATTAGGCCTTACGGTCTATCGAGTCTGCTCGAACCTAGATCCTTAGTTGGGTGCCGAGACCCTCCCATCCCTTGTTCTCTAGAAACCCCTATCATCCATCCCCACCCCCCCCGGGACAGGCCATCATCTGATACATCCATTTTCTGTGTCTGTCCCACCTCTCTGAAGCCCTCCACTGTGGATCTCTGAACCAGCTCACCAGGCACTGCATTCCAAGGTCCACCACCCCTCGGTGAAAACCTCCTCCTCTTTTCCCTCACCCTTCCACCTTCCAACTTCAAACTATGCCCTCTGGTGATACCTCCCTGCTTTAGTCTAAAGATCCCTCCATGTTTACCCTATTTATTCCCTTGAGGTACTTGAAGACCTCAATCATGTCCCCCTGTCTCCTCTCCTCCAATGAAAACAGGCAGAGCTCCTCAAGTCTGTCCTCATAAGTCAAATCCCTAGCCCTCGTATCATCTTTGTTGCCCTCTCTGTACCCTCTCCAGGAGCTGTATGTCCCTCTTCAAATGTGGTCTCCAGTACTGTACACAGTACTCAGTGTGGTCTAACCAGTCCATTGTACAGCGGCAGAATCACTTCCTGCTCCTAGAGGTGATCCCCTAACGATGCATCCCAACATCCTGTTTGCCTTGCTAGCTGCTCTCCTGCACTGCTCAGAGTTATTCATACATGTATCCACCATGACCCCTAGGTCTTTTCCCCTATTGAGGCCTCCAGCGCCTCCCAGGGTGTACCTGTGTTTAGAGTTTGACCAAGATGCAACACCTTGCACTTGGTGATATTGAAATTTAATTCCATGTGTGAGCCCAGCTTCCAGGGTGTCCAGGTCCCTTGCAGGGCCACCCTTCCTCTTCTCCCTCAACTACTGCTCCCATCTTGGAGTCATCCATGAAGAGACTCATTTCACACCCTATACCCTCCTGATGTCCACTATGTGGATGCATTAAACAGGATCGGACCCAGGACCGCTCCTGTGGTACCTTTACTACCAACCTCTAGGGTTCGAGAGCTCCCTACAGACCACTCACTCTGAGGCCCAGCTAGCCAGTTTTCAATCCATCTGACCATCAAAGGCCTACTCCTAACCCCATCAGTTTCTCCACCAGACCATTGTGGGGGACAGAGTCAAACGCCTTGCTGAAGTCCAAGAATAATACATCCACAGGCTTACCCCTGTCCATTTCTGATGTTACCCATTCATAGAACTCCACAAGGTTGGTTTGACATGATCTACCTGGCACAAACCCATGTTGCCGACTATCCAGACCTCCCACCTCCTCCAAGTACACCCCCAATCGTTCCTTTAGTATACTCTCCACACCTCAGTGATTCGTGTGGGCCTTGCTTCTCCTGGCATACCAGTTGTCAACCTGCAGAATCCATTTTGTCCCTACTGTGTCTCGTATTGGGTAGCATGAGTAACAATCAGGGTAGCTCCCTGCAACATCAGCTAAATCATAAGTGTTGTCATCTGATTACATTGCTGTTTTTCCTTTCATGAACTGAGCCTCCTGGCTCCAGATTACAAATTGTGTGTGGTTGTATCGTTTCTTTTTCATCTCAGGGCCCCAACCAGCTGCAACGTCGGCCTTCCCCGTGCAGCGTTCCAGGTTAGCCCACTTTACTTCCAACTGGGTACCCAGAGCGTGTGACTGTGCAGGGACTAAAAGCACATGCATAATTGCCTGACTAAAACAGTTTCAGAATAAATCAACCTGATTACACCCTCCCTTGTTCAATTCCCCTGAATAAATCAGATCTAACTCTTTTTGCATTTAATCTGACTGTGGTTCCAGTCTGTACCAAAAGCACTGTACTTTTGTTATTTTCTGTGCCTATCCTTGTTTTACAGGGGGTCTCCAGGGTCAAACTGGTGGAACCAGCCCTGCTGGTAAGTGCAAACAATGTGGGGATTTGAATGCTGAATAGGGGCTACTGTGAAAGTGTTTGTTGCATATTGTCTAGGCCACTAGAGGGGAAAGAGGGGGTTACAGTGTCCTGGAGAGCTGTACCCAGCTTAGCCTTGCTACTAACAACCCTGTCCTCCGGGTGGAGGCACCCGTTTCAGTACCCAGGCCCCTTAACCTGCAAGTAGCCAAGCAGGCAGGGGTAGTAGCCCTTGGGATAGTGTAACCTAGGGGTTACAGTCATACTGAGGGAAGGCTCCTGAGTAGGGCAATCCTCTCTGCTGACTCACCCGCCCATAAGCGATCCTCTGTGATTACACTGCTTTTCAGGTCCCACAGGTTTTGGCTGCGGAGTACTATAAAGGGTACTCCGCAGGCCCACCCAGACCGGCAGAGGATTCAGGTCCATATCTTTCCCTCCAAATACATGCGGTGATTTGTATCATTCAAAGAAATTAAGTGTAAAAAATATACGTACTATCTTTATACTGATTAAATAAGTATATCCTTATCATGACACGCCTAGAATTGCTTATTTCAGTCTTTGCATACTTAGCACACATAAATACAATAAGCTACAAGGCTGGGGGGGCACACAGAGGAACACCATTCCATGGCATTCTTGCCCCATGTGACCCCCCGCCTAGATTTTGTTGTTTCCAATTTCTTTTCTTGAGACAGAAATACTCACAGCTAAGGAAGTTTCTACTCTGGAACAGTAGATCTTGAGATGGGATAGTGGGGCTGGCCTCGGCCAGCTCAAAACTGATTGGATCGTGCATCGACCTATAGGATGGATGGAGAATACACACAGGTTTTGACTGTGGAGTAATATAAAGGGTACTCAAATAATCACCTTTACCAGGTGAGTAAATACCAATCTTCTTCCTGACTGTCAGCTAACCTTCCCCTGTAACTGTGTAATAGGGGAAGGGCAGGACCATAAAAATTCATGTCAGGGTTTCCCATTTCTGGCTGAGTTAACAAACACAGAGCACAAACTCCAGACACCCTGTCTTCTAGCTGAAACCCACTAGAGAGCAACTGTTAAGGTCTGGAGTGCTGAGTAGCCTGCCTCAAATTTCATACAAGACAGAGGGCACGGCTAAGCATTTTAACCATTTTAAATACTTTTATTCTTCAAGGGAGCCGAGTGATATCACTTCCTGTGTTGGGGCTATAAGACTTCCTGCCTCAGTGAGCGGAGGAGTCATTGTGATTTTAAACACACACAGGTGCATATCTGGGTGACTGTACTGCATAGTGAGGTGCTGCTACTCCTGGGAAAAGAGAGGGATCGTATTTGACAGTCTACAAGAATAGACCATGACCTTTGACCTCCCGATACTGAGGGGCTAAGGTCTCAAGCTGCTGCAGTCTGACTGTAGTTGTGCACCCCTCTGAGTGCTCAGGTGCTTTTAAAATTGCTTTTTTACAGGCAGTTGACCAGCACGGCTAAGCACGTTAACAATTTTAAATACTTTTATTCTTCCAGGGAGCTGAGTGACATCACTTCCTGTGTTGGGGCTATAAGACTTCCTGCTTCAGTGAGCAGAGGCAAGCGCAGGGTGGAGGTGCATCAGCCGAGGAAGCCGAGGGAGCAGGCCACCCTTCTTGGCTGTCTAGCGAAAGTTTTCAGTAAGTTAGAAACATGGAGCAAGCCTTTGAAATGTTAAACCTTTTGCTTAAACAATGTACCTTACAGAAATGTTCTTGTTGCCGTACTGTATGCATACAACAGAACTTAGTCCTTTTACTGTATGTTGCAAATGCAATAAATTAAGTACCATTCTGTCAGAAATTCAGTTCTGAAAGCAGAATTACAGAGAGCTATGGAAATTAAAAGATAGAACAGTTTGTGCATAGCATTGAAAAAGATGCAAACCCCCCACTTCCAGTGTCTAGGAGTATCCAGATGGTATTTTGGTGGGAAGGGAGCACTGCATAACCAAGAAAACAGAATATGCTTATTACCTGTTGTAACCCCTGGGTGGCGCCACCCCCTAGTGTTACACCCCTGCCTACTACCCTGGACATAGGCTAAGGGAGTTGGGTTCGCTAACTTATAACATTTTTTAAAATCTTTGCACACTGCCTCCACTAAGGGTGCTTTACGTGGGTGAGATGGTGCTGGGTGTAGCCCCCTGAGCTGCTACACCACCCACGGTGACCAGTTACCCTCCCCAGACATGCCCCAAGACACAGCTCCCCACATTTCAACATTTTGAATTAAAGGCTCTCTCTAATAATATGCTCACACAGGATTTCAAACAACAACAACAAGATATTTATTTCATGGAATAAAGGAGCTAGGAAAGGAAACAGGAGGAGTAGAGGTTATCTTACCATATTTACACATGTACAGAGATCATTTTGAATTTTTTTGCTGGTAAACCCTCCAGCTGGTGGCTACGATTAACAGGCAGACATAAATCACATTTTACCATTCAACTTAAGACATCCAGAGCCCTGGTTATCTAGCTGCTGATAAATCAGATGTTAAACATAATTATTAATATTACCCACACTGGTACCAGTCCCAGATACAGCAGAAACCCTGCAATCTATACCATACTGGTTAAACAGATACCACAGACCAAGATGTTGCAGGCCTGATGGAGTTGCAGTTGATCAGGTGGTAGCTATTAATTTGAGGGTGGGGCAACTTGAAACAGATTTTTTGTAAAGCAGCAAATTACTATTTACAACCACTGCAGGGATTGCCCTGCACTTTTAGCAGACAAAGTAGGGATTGCCCTGCACTTGCAGAACAAATCAGGGATTGCCCTGCACTCGCAGACTTCTGAACATTCCAGAACAAACTGTGGATCTTACATCCAGAACACTCAGCACAATATTTGAAAGTCTCATCCAATGCAATGAGAGCGATGCTTCTGTCAAGCATCCTAAACGCAGTTTAAACACGGTCACATCCAGTACTTCATATACCAAAAGGCATCCATCCAGAGTAAGTTGCCAATGACACTTTTATCAAGCATCCCATACTTTAGTCACACGCAGTCACATCCAGTACATTCTATATACCAAGAACATTATCCACAAGCGGAGTCCTATCCAGCACGTCTAGCCATTTAACACTTACACCAAGCGCTCTTAGACGAAATTCTGTGCAGACATAGGTACATTCTCTTTAAGGTATCTTAGACATTAATATGCTCTAAGGCCTCCTGTCTCATGAAGTGGCAAGTGCGTCTTGGCAGACAGCTCCACGATGGCAGGACTCTAACCCATAGCTACACATTTATGATTCACTAAGCTCAGCATCTTGCTTGCACCTGCAACTTAGCCATTTAAGCCACAGACAAGATGCATCCATTACTTGAACTAGGCAGTCTTTATGGGGTTAGTAGCCCAACTGATAACTAATACTTCACTTAACAGCACACATTTCGTAATGGGGCATGGGGCCCCCAAGATTACTTGCTTAGCTTCTCCCTCGCACCTGGGGGTACGAGAGTACTCACTCAGGTCCTCCACGGGTCTCATCTGCAATCGAAGGCATCCTGAAGACTTCTTCAGCTCTCTCACCGCTGAGGTACTTGGTCAGCGCTCTCACCACTGCATGATGTCATCTAGTCTGGTCAGCGCTCTCACCGCTGCTGGACATCTGATTCTTTGGTCCACATCTTTCCCCGACGTGGGAAGGAAGGCTAGCCTCTGGAGGACAGTACTGGCAACCTCCAGACTAGCTGTTGCAGAAAGCCCAATTATTGTAACTAGTTAACTGTTAACTGAAGAAAATAACAAATGCCCTCTGAAGACTGAAAGGGCTTGAATTAAGTGGTCCAGGCCTGATGGCATGGCTGGAGCCTGAGCCCCTCCCCCATGGGGGCTCCCAGCAGGCTGGAGCCTGCTCTGTTGCTCTCTCTCACTCTGCTCTGCATCTCTGAACCTCCAGACAAACTGGCAACATTGTCTCTTTATAGAGCTCCTAGCTCGACTCCTGATTGGTAGCAGGGATGGGGTGACAAGTCTCCAAGTTGCTGAAGGACCTGTCAATCAGAACACTTGAGGCACAATTGGGATGTGGAATTTGCGCCTAAAATAATGTCCTTTTAAGCCCCCATAAGCACTTGGGTGCTTACCCATGAGATGCAGTGAATGTCCCACAAGTCCTGGCTTTCTATTGCTACAATTCCAGTTGGCTGCACTGCTGGCAATGGCTGCTTAACCCACTGTCCCTTATAGCAGATTAGATGCAGTCCTGAATAATGTCCTGGTGCAGCCAGAAAGAAGTAATTATTTACCTCAAATGCCCCACAGTTCTATAGCCTAAAGGCTGTACTTGCAGTCGCTGCACAGATGAAAAACATGGCTCTTTTACTTTTCCTGTCGCTACTGCACTTATGCAAGCTCCCCTTGCAGCAGCTGATAGGCTGACACACAGAGTCCCAGATACTGGAATTGCCAGGGAAACAGTACTCATTTTAACTTTAAACACTTTTCCTCACATGTACAGTATATTCCCAACAAGCAGCAACAGTTCCATTATGTAAAACATTTTAATTCTTTACTTTTCGGCTGGAGCTGAACATAGCTACCCTGGAGGCAGCCAAATGCACTGTTATGCATTATTCAGATGACGGGGCCTTGCACAGGCATACTCAAATGAGCCCCGGTCAGAGCTCCTTTAATTTTCATCTGAGCGGTCCCCCAGCAGGCTCTCCGTGGTCACCGGGTCCCAAATAGGTGGAAGGGATCCCAGGACCCACGGCAGTCCCCGAGGCGACTGCAAACAAGCAGCTCCACATCAAAGGCGCTTTGCGCGCCAGCGCGACTCCCGCTGCCCTGGAGGCACCGCTGTTACAGCGTAAGCCTGCGGTCAGCAGTGTAAGCTCCGAGGGGCTGGAGTTTCATTTGACTGCAAGCTGGGGCACACAGGAGGGCAAACAGGACCTGGGAAGCCAGAAAAATTAGAGGCCAAGTCAGGAGAAGCCCAAGAGACAGCAGGAGAAGGACAGAACAAACGGGGCTAAGGTAAACCCAGACTGGCATTTCTAGGAACCCCCATTTGCAAGGGGGTTACACTGTTTTTTCTGATGTTGTGAGACAGCTTCACAGGTTTAGGAGCAGGTACATCACTTCACATTGGTGGGAATAACTGCAGGGGCAAGGTGGTTAGCAGGCAACAACAATAGCACACCTTTTGTCACACAAATGCAATGTCCACAACCAGATTACTTGCAAAATGAACTGATCTAATAACCAGACAATTGATAAGCCACTCCAGGAGCATGGGGGTAAGAAGTACGTTGGGGGCTCTTCACAAGTATGAACCTGATAATCACTTCTACAGCAATCTCTTTTTCCAACAGATTGATACATTGCTTTGTAGACATTCCCTCAAGTCGAAAAGGCTACATTCCTGACAGCGACACTAGACAGTGGGCTGACACAGGTCACACTCAGAGGTATTTCAAACTGGCAGACTTGCAGTTCAGATTCCTTCCCTCCATACTCTTCCTTAACACAGGCACTTGCTAACTTTCTCTTCTCTTAGTCTCATCAATACTTAAACTGAGTTAGCAACTGTGACAGCACAAAACATTTCTACTGTTCCAATCCCATTTCTTACTTGCCCTGTTACAAAGGGGTTGCTTTAAAACACAGGGTAGCTATGTTCTTACTGAGAGGCCTTAAACTTTTAAAACGTTGTTCATTTTAGCATGACCAGACCACTGAAGACCTTCCCGAGATCCAAATGCTGATGCCACATGCCTGGTCTGGCCTTCCCAGGGAATTCTGCACATCCCTGGCTTTTCCATAAACCAAAGGCACTTTCTGCTCGTGCAGTGTTTCCAATTTCAGGACTGCTTTCAACAAGGGGGCGGGGGGGGCCGGCTGCAGTGCCACATGGAGCATCCGGATGGCCTGCCACCCTGCCGGGTTCCCAACTAGTCACACCCCACATGGAATTCTTCCTGCCACCACAGGCTGCACTTCCTGAGAGCCCAAACACTGTAGCAGTCACCGGCTGAGGGAAAAGGGGGTAGGCTGCCACCACCATGCCCTACAACAATCCAGGCTGCCACCTCTGGACTGTGCCACAGGCCCCATCTGCCAGAACAGGCCCAACCACAGAAACACTAACTGGCTCTCAGGCTGCACTCAGCCACAGGTGAAATTTCTTAGGAGCAGGGCCCCCAGTGCTTACCCTTCCAAGGTGCCAGAGATCACTTGGTGGGCATCCATACTTCTGACTCTCCAGGATCCAGCTCCCAAACCACACTGACAGGACAAAGACTTGTGCTCCATGGCACCCCTTCACTCACACATGGCCCAAACTGCTTCACTGTCAACACAGATCTTCGAGGGAGGAGGAGGGCCAGGGTGACAAGCGGCCCACTCTGGCCCTGCCACGGCCCTCCAGCAGAACTAGTGGGCCCAAACCCCCAATTTGCTCTCCCTTCTCAATCTGTCCCCTACTGCCCTCCTTTTGCATCAAAATCCCACTCTTTATACCCAAGGAGTGGGTTCCCCTGCTGGCAGCAGGCAGGGCCATAGTCCAGACCTACCAGCACCAATGCTCCCATTACTTAGCTTCACAATTTAACTAGTAAGCTCCCAGAGGGTGCTTACAAAGAAGTAACAGTTACGAATACAGAAACCCTGAACAAGAGAAAATACCCTCATGAAAGTGAAGCCCCAAACACAAGTTTGTCACCTATTTTTCAAAAAGCTAAAAGAAGCTATGATGGTAGCAATGCTGAGTGGAGAAATGTAACTAAACGAGCTCATAAGCACTTAAAAGGGTCTTGCAGGATACCCCAATCGATACTCAAAACAGGTTTTCTCTCCTAGAAGTGGATACTGGCTCAGATAATAACATCAGCCGTACACCCATTACTCATGGTCTACCCAGTAGAACACAGTATAGTCAGTACCCTAACTTCAAAATTGTGCAGGGTAATTCTATTGCAAAATACACAGATGGCCATGTCTGCATGAATGATTAACTGAATACAGCTGTAACTTATCTGCCAAGAGCTAAAATCAGAGGTGTTGATAGGAAAAGAGATAGGCTCCCACTCCCCCCCCCCAAGTCCTCAATCATTTTGCATGTGGGGACAAATGATGTGGGAAAGAGCCATGAAAAATACATTTGTACAGAATTACTTAATCTAGGCATGAGCATCAGATCTAAAGGGCACAATGCTGTGATTTCAGGCATCCTGCACTTTCCAAGGGCTCATCCAAAGAAAAATAAAACAATACTTAGGATAAACGGCAACCTTTCTAACTGGTGTAAGAACAATAACATTAGTTTCATAGATAATTGGGAAACTTTTGCTAACAAACATGAACTTTTTTCTGAAGATGGTCTGCATCTTAATAGGTTTGGAGCTAAATCCTTGGGGGTTACTTTTGATCATTGCTTAATTGAACAACCTTGAACTAGAAGCCAAGGGTGTGTTGTCTCCACCTCTAAGTCTGAACATGTGTCAAACTCGACTCAAACAAAAATAATTAAGAATTATCTCAGTTTCTTGTTACTTAATGCTAGAGGTCTAAATAATAAATTTGACAAATTGAAAGCTCACATTGTGAGGACTTCCGGTGATGTCACCTGCTTAATGGCCGACTAATTGCAGAGCTCTCCCAATCATCACGCCAAAAAGGACTCCACACAGCTTAAAAATCAATAAATTGTGACAGAAATTATTACAGCGATTAGTGGAGGTAAAGTTAACAGACAATCCAGATCTAAAATGACAAAAATAAAAAAGGCTCTCCATGGATTGAGCCCTGCAAGTTTGGCGGCTAGTGGCAGAGACTCACCTGCAAGCATGGCGGATAGAGACACGGAAACTGAGATGGAATCCCTATCCCATTCCCACTTGAAACCCTGCTTGTGGAAATAAAACAATTCCGATCTGAAAATAAACAGGAATTTGCCAAGCCACATACGGACTTACTGCACCTGGAGAAGCAAGTGGGATCAGCAGAAAACAGAATTTCCACCGCTGAGGATGAGATTAACCATCGCTCTCAGGCGGTCGATTCATTAGTACAGCATCAAGAGAATCTAGCAGCCAAGTATCTGCACCTAGAAGTATGCTCCTGCAGGGAGAATCTAAGAATCTATGGCCTCCCTGAAGAAGCCGAGACCGGGGACATGACAGAGTTCCTTTCCGATTTGCTCAGGCACGTACTAGATCTGCCACCAGCTTTTTAGTTCAAGATTGAGCAGGCACATAGAGCCTTGGTGGCTAAACTCACCTCAACATCTGCCAGGCCTAGATCTATAGTGGCCAAATTCTCTAGTTTTAGAGACAAAAAGCAGATCATTCGTACAGCTTAGCAGTAAAAAAAGGTTGAATACGAGGGGGCCCACCTCCTATTTGATCAGGATTACCCTCTGCCTATTTAACAACAGAGAATGGCCTATGCACCTCTCCTCCATGCTTTTTGGGCCCTCGGAGTGAAATTCCAAACCCCCTACCCCTCTCTACTGAGAGTACACTGGCGCACAGGCCCTGAACTATACCACACAGTTGAGGAAGCAACACGAGCATTTGAAAAGAAGGGGCACTCCTTACAAGCAGAGGACAACCTGAGGAATCACGCTTCCAATCTCCGACCCGCCTGGCAGTCAGCAGCTCAACACTATGCTAGGAAGACAGGCCAAAAACCCACTTGGGCCTCTAGAGAAAACTCTTACTTGTTCCCCTACCTTGGGAGTCACTCTGTACATAGTTATAGCGGCAGAAAGTGATTGCTGTTTGTTTATAAGTCTCCTCTGCACGCCTTACAAATTTACAGGATGTATGTTAATGGTTGGTTTATGTTCCTATTCTGTTTATATGTTCTCATGTACAATGCCACTTCTACTGACATGCCACTCTATATGGTGACATCTGGGTACCTGAATGGGGAAGGGAGAGACAAAATAACTCTTCAATGGGGGAGAATGCAAGCAGAACAGAAGCCCTCCAGGGCAACTGTAGAGGGGTGCAGGGGAGCAGAAGAAATACGAAGGCAGGGAATATTGCAATCTGTAATCTTCTATTTATACATCAACGGAGAGTAGGCATACTTTCAAACTGATTTCTCACAATGTCAATGAGTTGAACAATCCTGTTAAAAGATACAGGGTTCTTTCTACCCTTAAAAGCAGAGACCAGCCTTTATCTTTTTACAGGAGACGCATCTGAATAAAAATGAACACCTGAAACTAGGGAAATTTGGGTTCACTCGGGTGGTTGCATCATCCCACAAGAGTGGGAAAAGAAGGGGCACAGCTATCCTGGTCTCACGAGCACGCAATTTCAAATGTCAGCCTCCTATGAGGACCACCTAGCAATCTTGCAGGGTCACATGGAGGGATCATCAATTATGTTGGCCTCCATATACATCCCCCCCAGGTTCCCCCATCATGGTGATTAACACCCTGCTTCAAAAAATGATGGCATCTCAATCTGGTACCCTTCTGGTGGGGGAGACCTGAACCAAGCCTTAGAACAGATAGATACTACCACTACCAGGTTTGTAACAAGGTCACTTGTCTATAGGGCCCTCAGGGAATACCTTAAAGGGGCATTCTGGGCTGACACCTGGAGGGTCTCACATCCTGGAAAATGGGAATACACCCACTATCCCTCCCCCATGGCTTTTATGCCCAAATCAATTACTTTTTCATTTCTAAAGAGCACCAACATCAAGTGAAGGACTGAAACTACCCCTATCAGTCCTCTCCGACTCGCTCCCAGCCAATATTGTTCTAGAGCTAAGATGCGCAGCATACTTTTAGTTTTGTAGGAGAATCCAGGTCTCAGAAAAGAAAGTAATAAATAATTATTTATTGTATTAAAAGAACAAAATGGATCAGGCAAATAGAACAAAGCGCTATCGTAAGTTTGTGCTTTACTGCTGTGCGGGAGTCTTCATCAGATTGATGAAGACTCATTGACGAATCGAAGCACTGGGGCACGTTAAGCTCTTTGTTTTCCGTTTTGCCTGTTGGTTCATTTTGTTGTTTTGGATACAATAAATAATTCTGTTTATTTACTTTCATATGTCTGGACCTGGATTTATCCTGCAATGGGCTAAAGTGTGCTGTACATCTTTTGGCACTTTGTCGTGTTTGGGCTGGCTGCCCTTTGTTTCAGCACCACCTCATACAGCCATAGCTTGCAGCATGTCCTCAATTGATCTAACATTAAACCTAGACTGGAAACAGGAACGAGGACAAACGCTCTGGAAATTTAATGCAACCCTCCTGTTACCCAGAGTTACTAGAATCCCACTTAGATTTAGTGGCAGGCAGGGAAAGGCAGCTTGTGAGACACCAGTTAAATGGGGTTCACACTGTCTCACTCTGTCGTCAGTCTCAGCTGAGCTGGAGGGATGACAGCACGTAGAATTCTCGCAGCAGCATAAGCCACAATGGAATGTTGCAGCAGCGAGTTAGGTTAGAACACTGGGGTTTTCAAAGTCAGTCTGTTGAAGTCTAGTGGGAGACTCAAGAAGAAGTAGGAGGTGTGCTGCAGGAGGCAGCCCCTCAGAGCCTAGCTCTGTAATTGAGCTACCACAGGAAGAGGGTGTTTGTTCTCACCCTAGAGAAGGACACAAAAAAGACAAATATAAGTGGTTGAGACCGCTCACCAGCTTATTCCAGTGCCCCATCCCTGGAGGGATTGGGGAGAAAGACCAGCCTTTCAGGGGCAATCCCTTGGTGCTGCTGGAAGAGGGAAAGCTGCCTGATAAAGAACTTGTACTGAGGTACCAGATGTGTGATTTCTTTGTGAGAAGCCCTGGGGCACTTGTAACCATGGTGAGTCTGCTCTGACATAGAGCCCATGTTTTCACCAAGAGAGTTGTGTAAAGTATCTGCTACTGCGTGGACAGGGAAGGACAGCCAAGTACTGTACTTTAAGTTATGTGAATGGCTTGAAATGCATCTAACCAGTGGGGGTCTACAGGGATGGACATAGCCACTTAAAGAACGTTGCAAGTCAGGACACCAGTTACCTAGAAAGCAGAATGTTACATGTGATATACATTTTGAGATAGCATTCCACAGACAGAGAGTTTCAAAAGGAAGGTGTTGACTCCAAATGAATGGCCGGGTATGGATTTGGGCACAAGAGGTGGGAGATCCCCCATCTGGAGTAACCAGATTTACCTCTACGGATTCACTTTGGGCACCTATAGCTTTCACCCAGGTGCTTGGCCAGTGTCTGCAGAAAGTACCCAGATATGGGATTAAGGATGTGATTTATCCCTTTAGAGCTAGAAGTGCTCATGGGTGGTTGAGGGAGCCACCACCAAAAGTCCATGATATATGGAAAAGTGTACCAGTGCTGGCTGAGTGCCATGTCAGAGAACCTGAGAGAGATAGAGAAAGTACCAGTTCGGGCTAAGAGCCCAGTGTGTTCAGAACCTGAGGGTTGTTGTGATGATGAAGAAGATGTGTTCTGACCTCTCTAGATCTGTATAACCAGTGAGTGTAGCCCTGTGGGGGTCCATCTTGCTTTGTATTCCTGTGCGTAAGTGAATAAAAGACCCACTTTAGAATCCCACTCCTGGTTTGGACATTTACAGTTATTGCTTTCTGTGTCCAGAATTACTTGGGTGCCCCTGTCCAGCAGTGCAAACCCAGCCTTGATGCCAAGTGAATGTTTTCTTCCCGAACCTAGGCTAGCCAGGTAGTTGGTTACAAAAATGGAGGCACCGGGCGCTAAGTAACTAACATCTAACACCAACCCTATACCGACACCTGGTTACATAATAATTACTTCCTAAACTCAAAAGGCTTTCTGGACATGTTCCAGGCTACAATACCCCAAATACTACAGGAGAATGACTCTCTGGAAATCCCCAGGGCCCTTCTATGGGATACAGCAAAATCTGTCCTTAGAGGGGACATTATTAAATATGCAGCCCATCAGAAAAACCAACAAAATCTCCTGCTGGAGAACTTGCAGGAACAGCTGAAAGATCTCCAAGAACAGCATGTGAATGGAGATGGGGCGCTATATCCCTTGCTGCAGGCTACTAAACAATGCATTCAAAACCTCTTAGATATTAAAACAGAACAGACTCTCCAACACCTCCATCAGAAATACCATGAGTGTGGCCCGAGGGCAACTCGTCTGTTAGCCCATAGACAACAGACCTCTCAGGTCTCAACCACACAGATCAGGGACCCAGGGAGTGGGCTGCTACTGAGAACCCCTAAAAATGTTTTAGATGCCTTTAAGGCATTCTACCAAAATTTGTACACCCCAGAACAATCTCAGAATTGCCCCCAGACTGAATCTTTCTGGACAAACTGAAGCTCCTGAAGCTTACACAGGAGCTTCAGCAGTCCTTGATGAACCTAATCTCCTCAGAACTAGATGCTGCAATCAGGAACCTGAAGAACAACAAATCTATGGGCCCGGATGGGTACACATCAGAATTTTTTTAAATATTCAGAGAAGTGTTGGACCAACCTTTGCTGGAGACTTGTAGAATAGCTCAAACAGGGGACCCAATACCCAAGTACTGCAATTATGTTGTCATTTCTAGCATACCAAAACCGGGAAGGGATGCCACCCAATGTGCATTATATAGACCCATATCAGTCCTCAATATTGACTACAAGATTTATGCAACCATAATAGCTCAGCGGTTGGAGTCGATCTTGCCATGGCTGATTGACTTTGATCAGACGGGTTTTGTCCCAGGAAGGCAATCCCAAGACAATATAAAAAGAACTTTGCACTTGTTGCACCACACCACCCGGTTGAGGGCCCCTTCCTACTGCTCAGCCTGGATGCGGAGAAAGCTTTTGACCGAGTGGCGTGTTCGTTTTTGGGGGCAACACTCCAGAGCTTTGGTTTCTCTGATGCCTTTTGTACACTAATAAATAATATTTATACCAAACCTAGGGCCTATACTAAATAAATGGAGGAACATCTACACCTATATCCTTACACAGGGGCACTCGTCAGGGTGGTCCCCTGTCACCACTCCTCTTTGCGTTATACCTTGAGCCCCTGGCACAGTCTCTGAAACAGAGGGCGGAATTGGAGTGTGTGACATTTGGGGGAGAAACCCACAAGTTTGCGTTATATGCAGATGACCTCTTAATATACCTTAAAAACCCGGAACAGTCCCAGGAACCCTTGTGGAGCTGTTTAGAAGAATTCAGTTTGTTGGCAGGCTATAAAATTAACACGGCCAAAACAGAAGTTCTTCAATTACAATATGAACTATCTGAAAAATTAAAAATAACCTTTCCCTTTAAATGGAATTTGAAAAGTTTAAAATATCTTGGAGTATACCTGGCTATGGACAACTCTCAGCTGTTCTCTCTCAATTTTCTCCCTATTGTAGAAAAGTTAAAGACAAACCTTGAGAGATGGGCCTTGGTCCCAATCCCTCTTTTGCAGCATGTGGAAGCAGTCGGAATGGTATTACTTCCTAAACTGCTAAACCTATCCCGAACTATTCCTATCCAACTGTCTGGAAATTTTTTCTCTGGCCTCAATAGGTATGTGGTCTGCTTTTTAGGGGGGCATCCAGACCGAGAGTCAGATTATCAATCCTGCAAATGCCTTAACAGCAAGGGGGACTATCCCTCCCAAATCTGAAACTATACCACCAGGCAGCTCAGATGAGGACAGTCTTCTACTGCCTAGATAAGGGCTACGCAGCAAAGTAGAAAACTCTGGACAGCAGGGAAGAGGACCTGGTAAACTTCAATAAAAAATTTTTATACTTCAGTGCTTTATTTATTACACTCTTATCCATCAATGTACATTTCAGTTAAATTTATAAGATTTCACTCATTATTTCATGAACACTGAAAATGACCAACAAAACCAAAAAACATTTTACAATCCACTTTATCTAACATTTTGATATTCATCATGTAATATCTTATTTTATTACAGTTCTAATGTATTTCTTATCACTTTCAGGAACTAATTTATTTCTCTATTTTTACAGAATCAATCCAAGATGACTTCTACAATCAATTTTATATCATCGATTCATGTCTACTAAGTTCTTCCTTCTCTCCCTCTCTGGCCCCCTTTTTTCCCCCTTTGTTTCCCCCTTGCAGTTCTTGTTTCCCACCCAGGGATCTAGATGGGGGTGAAATGCTTTAAATCATGGATTTCCTCTGATTTCTGCTTATCAACAATAAACCTTTTTTTAATACATTTTGTTGTTCTGTCGTTTATTGTCAGTTTATTCATGTCCATCCATCCCAAATATTGCTTTCACTTATGAAATGAGGGGGGTGGGGGGGAGAAGTCCCAACAGCTGAGTATTGTCTCCTAACGTTAGATTATTTTTATGGCCTTTTTTATTCGGTTTCCATGGCAAGGTCCCATTTTGTCCATCTATTTAAGTATTGGGGTACAGCCTGTCTGAGAGAGAAAGTAATTCTCTCATATTGTTTAATTGTCCTTACCAGCTTCAGCCACTCCTCTCTAGTCGGAGGTGAGGTTGAAAACCACCTCTTGGTAGTTGATTTGCAAGCTGCCACTGTTAGGATAGTCCAAAGATATCTGGCTTCAGCCCCTCCAACCCCAACTGGATATAGGCCTAGAAGTAAGTGTTCAGGGCCTAGTGGTTCCGAAAGAGAGAAGAGAACTTGAACCCTCTGTCTAATTTCTCACCAAAATTCAGCAAGGATAGGACATTTCCAAAATGTGTGTGCCAGTGTGGCTTCTGCTTCCTTACAATTTCTCCAACAATGGCTAGAGTTGTTTTCTTTTTTTGCCATTTTGCTGCCTGGGCCGGTACTATAAAATACTGTATTCTCAGTTTCCAGGCGAGCTCACACCATTGTGGGGAGAAGGAAACTCGCCATGTGTTTTGCCATATTTTGGACCATTCCACTGTATTTATTCTAATAGTAAGATCCTGTTTCCACTTAGTTCTAAGATAATCTGTCGAGTATTGAAGATCTCTGAGGTAATTTTGATATAGTATTGTTATTGCTTTTTCCCCTCTATCTGAATTCCATATTGCCTCAAAGACTTCTGGTCCTGGTACTCCCTTAGACTTCTTTAGGGCATTGTTAAGTTGTTCATTGATAAAATCCCTAATCTGATAATAGTGTAGCCGCTCTCTCGAGCTCCACCCAAATTTATTTTGCGCTTCCTCAAATGATATAACTCTTTCTCCCTTAAGGAGCTGCCAAGGGGCCTTACATTTTAAATACTCTTGTTTTTTGTACCAGGGGTCATCTGCTGCAGGGTATCTTTCCAGATCCATTGTCCACCATTGATATTTCCAGCTATATATACGTGTTAATCCCTTTGAGATGCCTATTCAGTAGCCTATAAGGGCAGTTTCTGTCCCTGTATAGGGTGTTGGTATCCAATTTTCCTTAGGGTTTCGTGTAGTACTCTGTGCTTGTATAGACAGCTCTAAAATGGTGTTAAGATCAATGTCTTTCCATCTAGCTGTATATGTTGGATGTTGTAAAAGGAGTATTATTCTTGTTTGGGCTGCTACCCAGTATCCCAAAAGAAGAGGGACCGCCAGTCCCCCCTCCCCTTTAGTTAAGTGTAAAGGTTGTTTTCTGATTCTTGGGTGTTTATTAAGCCATATATAATTTGAAATCATATTCTGCCATTTCCTTAATTGTCTAGGTTGCATCTTGCTTGGGACACATTGGAAAAGAAACAAGAAACGAGGTAGCACATTCATCTTAACTGCCTGTACTCTAGAATGCAATGACATAGGGAGCAAAGACCATCTCTGTATGTCATCTGATATTTGCTTCACCAATGGGGTATAATTAAGTTGAGTTAATTCTGTTATTTTTGTAGTTAGTTTAACCACTAAATATTGCATTGCCTTCATTTCCCATCTCATGGGACATATTCTTTTGAGGTCCATGGAAGGGCAGAAGTTAAATTTTAGCACTTCAGTTTTAGTGGTGTTCAATGTGTACCCAGAAAACTTTTAAAATTCCCTGAGGTGCTGAAATAGCACTGGGATAGTTTCCTCCGGAGATGTCAAATACATCAGAATATCATCCGCATAGAGGGTCAATTTCTGCTGTATACCCCCTAATTGAACTATTTTTATGTCCGGGTTATCCCTAATTCCCTGGGCCAGTGGTTCTAGGTATAGAGCAAATAATAGTGGGGAGAGTGGGCATCCCTGTCGGGTACCTCTTTCTAGGGTAAACACAGTAGAATGGTGGCCATTTGTTCGAATAAAGCCTTTAGGTGTTCTATATATTTTCATTATTAGGGCAATAAACAGTTCTGGAAATCCATATTTGGTCAGGACCGCTCTAAGAAAAGTCCATGAGACTTTATCAAACGCTTTCTCAGCATCTAAACTGAGAAGGACTGTAGATTGATGAGATTTAGCAATATGGTCTGTTATATGGGTAGTCCTCCTGAGGTTGTCCTGGGCCTGTCTCCCGGGAATAAATCCTGTCTGATCGAGATGGATCAACTGGGTTAGGCCACATTGTAACCTATGAGAGAGTATTGCCATAAATAATTTATAAAAACTTCAATACAATTTTACTAACAAAGAAAGACACCCACTCCATACACCGAGGAGGGAACCCTTATACAACTCCATCACTGAGAGCCTGGTATGGGATACTGGATAATAAGAGATTTGGGAGATGGCGAATTTACCTGTCTTCAATCCCATATCTAGAATCTTTTGCACCGGCAAAGATGGACCTGGGCTTTCGACACTGGGAGGGGAGGGGAGAGGAGAGGACAGGCCTCCATGTAATATGGCATTTCTTAAATGGTGCTGAGATTCTAACACTTTCAAACTTAGTGGGAAAATATGGATCCAATAGCAGGACAGATCCCGCTACTTTCCGGGTCAGAAATTACATCAGGTCCCTCCCATTAGTTGTTGGGGAAGAAGAAGAACCCCCTCCACGATAGCCATCTTAATGAAAAATGCAATAGAAGGCAGACCATTATCAGCCCATATAATTTCATATTTATACTGAGCTCTTATCACTTGGCAAGGGGATACCCCCCCCCCCAGACCATCAGACAAGCTTGGACACGGGACCTAGGAGCCCTTATTCCTGAGGAAACGTGGGACAGGGCATTAGGGAAAATACAATGGGGTATATCCGGTGAGCTGGAAAGAGTTCTCGTGGAAGATATTTGTCAGATATTTCAGAACCCCTGCTATACAGGTAAAATTTCAAATGCATAAGTCACCCTGCTACTGGCATAAATGTGGGATTCCCCGGCAGCCCTGATCCATATACTATAGGACTGCACAGCTTTATTTTCCTTTTCTCAGGACTTGAGGGAGTTCTCCACTCTATATTTGGCCCTGGTCTCTTCCTGACCCCTCTGCTCTACTTTTTCCTGGATACCACGAAAAACTATAGAGACCCTCTAACAGGAAAATGACTGCAGATTGCCTTGTTGGCAGCTCAAAAAGCAACCACCAAAATATGTGTAACCCCCAGGGGGCGCTATCCCAAGGGCTACTACCCCTGCCTGCTCTGACTGTAACAGGGTGAGGGGCCTATATCCGTTGGCAGGTACCTCCACCCAGAAGTCGGGGTTAGAACAGTCGATTTTGACTTGGTCACAGCCCTCTGGGTTGCTGCAACCTCCCTTTCTTCCCTCTAATAGCTCACACAAATTAATCGCAATGTCCTTACCCTATACACTTACACCCCCACAGTTTGAACCAATCAGCTTGCTCCAGGGACCCCCTGAAAAGTAAGTTGCTGTTACACAATAATCACTGTACAGTAATTCACCACCCTTAGGCTGCCGGAAGATTTAGAACACATAGGTTTTTAGGACAAGATATCATGTCGGCGGCAGCCTAATTAACACACACACTAGCCAGTGTATCTTTGCAAAATGATCAATCTGATTTATTTAGGGGGAAATAACAAGGATGGGGATGATCAGGTTAATTAGCTTGCCACTATAATATATAAGTATCTACCTAGGGCTCTGCGCACAGGCCTAACCTATAAGTCACTGTCACTGGGTACCCAAGCCCTAAAGGCTAGTCCCTCGCTGCAGCTGGTTGGGGCCCAGACACAGACGAGCATTTGATTCCTACGAAAATTAAGTAGAGCCTGCAGGCTCAGTTAGTGTCACCAGTACAGAACCCAGAAAGTCCTGCTCTCACTAGAACCATTTGACAGGAAGCTACCCTGATTTAGTACTCACAACTCCAGTAGACAGAGCACTCTTGCACCACTCGTAGGATCCAGCCTGGACTTCAAACACTTCTCCACACATTTATATGCAAGGCAGTGGGGTACCATACCAGGCAGCTGCTGTATACTTCCCGATCGTTTTCACTGCACACACTGGGCCAAATGACACAGCCTCACTTATCCTGTCAGACTGAGCACAATTGAAGCAGATTCTCCAGTCCTCTACAGGGTGAGCCTGGTAGGTAGCTGCGCTTTTGCACAGCCTCCTCTGACCGCTGCCTAGCGGATTTAGTCCGACACTAGCTGGCATTTAAACAGCCAAAATCTGGCCTTCCACACATGCTTCCCATGCAAAAGCTCAACAGCACAGGAGCCCAGAGCTCCTTCCTCGCTCACAGCCACAACGACTCTGACCCTGGGCAGTATTGGGCAAGCCTCTCAGTTCGGGCACCACCCAATCCCATTGGTGGGCTGCTGATTCCAGTCACTTATTTTGCCCCCCATTGGTGCAAAAAGGGCGCCATAGTCCAGAACTCCATGTCCCAGAATTACTGCCTGTATCCCCTATGGCCAGCCAGCTCCAAACCAAGTCCTGATTCTGGTTGGCTCAAATAGTCTCCATTTTAATGCTCCCTCTCACCCCATTGGCCCAGTTCAACCACCCAGGTCCAAAATGGAGGGGCCAAGTACACAAAGTCCCAGCTGCAAAGAAAGCAGACAAGCTGAAATTCTCTAATACTCTTAAGTAATTATAGCCAGCGACCACATCTATTGGGCAAGCTCCCTTTGGCACTTATAGCTTACTACAGATGGGAGCTGCCCACTGCAGTTTCATGGATTCGAGCAGGGAAACCCCATCCCCATGCAACTCCATGAAGCCTGAGAGCAGGCAACTCTAAAGGGACAGTACCGTAGGGCTTTAAAAAGCACTCCACAACACTCCACAACTAGGGGTATTTTTACCGAATACCAGTTAAATAGGGAGCTTTAGGCAAGCCCTGGAAGGTTTTTAGAACCCCCATTTGTAGGGGAGTTACACCCTTCCTGGCCTGGAAAAACTTGGCATCCTCGCTAAGTAGGAGGCAGTATAGCGCAGTGGTCTAAGGCTCTGAGCTGCAGATCTGGTGACATCCAGCAGACCAGACCTGGGTTTGAATCCCACAGCTTTCACTTGCATACTGTGTGACCCTGAGCAAGTCACTTAATCTCCTTGTGCTCCCAGGTCACTCCTGTAAAAAAGCTTTCAGCTTAGTGTGCTATACCTGGTTAAACAACAACTAAAAAAAAAAAAAGTAGTTACCCTTAAATCACTTTAAGGCAAAACTGTTTAAATTGACAGCACATTAGACCTTTGGTTACATACATTGGTACTGTATCACACAGTTTACTTTTTGATTATACAACATTACTCATACCACAACCCTTTCTTCTATATATCAGGTCATTACTTCCTGCCCATGACACTTGGATAAAGGGGGCCCTTCTCTATCAGCTACCTGAGGGCTAACTGGGGCAGTAGCACTATACTCAGAGGGTAATACTAACAGTTGGTAATCGTGCCCCAAGACTAACTTGGGCAAGGAACTCTGAGATACATAGACCCCTTTATGGACTACATTTAATGGTAGATCCACAGGCTGACCCAGAGACTCATAACTTAACCTTATTACAGGCCATACTTCTCGGCCATTGCATCTAGGGGTCTCATTAAAATCTGCTGCAGGCCCTGGCTCCATTTCAGCCTCATTTAGATTAGTAGGGGGAACCTCCAAAGGAGAAGGGGACCCCGTGCCCATTGTACTTTCGGGGACATGACCCTCTATATCAGGACCCATACTACTTGGTTCAGTCAAGGGCATTTCTGGCACTACTGGGAGGCTATCAGGGCACTCATAGTATTCTTCTTGCTCGGGCAGATCCCTAACGGGTTTCCCCCACATCACTTCCTTCTTCTGAAAAGTCAGACAGCTCAGCCAGCCCAGATAATTCAGCCAGACTCAAAGATCCCACTTCTTCGCTCTTGGTGCTACCCACTTTGTGCTCCGGGAGTATAGACTCCAAGGACAAAGTTGAGGGCCCAGACAGTCCATGAAACCCAACTTCGTCCCCAGAGTTAGCTAAGAGATTACCCCTAAAGAGTTGACACAGTTCATAAGAGGGGTAATACTCATCATCATGTTCCCTGTCTTCAGACACAGATGGAGGATCAACTTCATTAGAGGAGAAAGGGGAAGGCCCTTGGAGTTTAAGTTCCGAGGAGTCGACCTCTCTGGATTTCTTTTTGGCAGCAGCTCTAGTTATAGGCCTGTGGGGGGCATTGGAAGGTTCAGCCTCTATCAAAATTTGTCCAATGGGCAGCAGGTGATTTCGGTGTAAAGTTTTTACATCTTTTGAATTGTTTTCAGGCCACACTTTATACACAGGCAAATCTTTCAATTTTCCTACGACAACATGAGGGAGGTGATGCCATCGGTTAGCAGTCTTATGTTTACCAAGTAATCCCAGGTTCCTCAATAGCACGCTATCTCCTTCCTTCAATTCCACTGCTTTCACTTTCTTATCATATCTTTCTTTATTAGCCAAATTCCTCTTAGCAGCCACGGTCTGGGCTAGTTGGTAGGCATAATTGAGTTAGGCCTTCAGCTTCTGCACATACTGTAGGTAATTAGCTGCTTGAACCCTATCGAGAGAAACCTCAAAACAAACATCCACTGGCAACTGGGCTTCCCTTCCAAACATCAGCTGATATGGGGAAAACCCAGTGGCATCACTCTTGGTATAATTGTAGGCATGGACTAAGGCACTGATCTGCTGGCTCCATCTAGATTTGTTTTTAGGGTGCAAGGTTCCCAACATATTGAGCAAGGTGTGATTGAATCTCTCAGGTTGGGGATCACCCTGGGGGTGGTATGGGGTGGTTCTTGATTTCCACACCCCCCACAAGGATAACATCTCTTTAATCAGACGGCTTTCAAAATCTCTCCCCTGATCGGAATAGATAGGCTGGGGGCCCCATAGTGAACAAACAAATTTTCAACAAGGACTTTATCCACCGTGGTTGTCTTCTGATCCTTGGTGGGGAAAGCCTGGGCATATCAGGTGAAATGATCAGTGACTACCAATATGTTGCTGATATTCTTCAGATCGGGTTCTAAACTCAGGAAATCAATGCAGACCAGTTCCATAGGGGCGCTGGTAGTTAGTTTGACCAGGGGAGCAGCTTTCTGAGGCAGGGCCTTTCTTTGCAAACAGCAGCCACAGGTCTTAACATACTGCTGTATGTCAGCACTCCTTTTGGGCCAGTGAAATCGGGTCCGCACTAGGTCAAGAGTTCAGTCTATGCCAAGATGCCCCATGTGGTCATGCAGGGATCTCAACACTAGTTCTCTAAAAGCGGTGGGCAGCACTAGTTGTTGTTTGTCTACTCGCCCTTCTTTGTCTACTGTCTCCCAGTATAATAGTTTATTGTTCCTCTTCAACTTTGGGCCTTTTTTGTACAACAGGGTGGTTCTCAAGTCAGCAGACTGCAGTTGGGAGACATCTCTCCCTACTTGCAGCACCTCTAAAGCAGGTTGTATCGTAGGATCTCGAGACTGAGCCAGCTGGAGACTATCATTATTGAACTGAGGCAGCGTACTAGTATCTAATGCAGAAAAATGGCAGTAAGCAGCAGATACACAGTTCTCAGATGGACCCAAACAATCCACCATGCAGTCCAAAGTATCAAGAGACACACTAATTCTTCCTTGTCAAATTTCTGGCAAAGGGCTCTAATGTCGGGTTCGGACAACCTGATCCAGTCGGCTCGGGACACAGGCCTCCAGGAGAGAGCATCAGCATCTATATGGTTTAGGCTTGCTCTGTATATAACAGCGTAGTTGTAGGTGGATAACACAGAGAGCCACCTATGACCAGTGGCATCTAGCTTGGCTGAGGTCTGAACATAGGTCAAAGGATTATTGTCAGTTTTCACCAGTATCTTAGCCCCTTACAAATAGTCATGGAATTGTTCAACAATAGCCCATTTTAAAGCTAGAAACTCTAGTTTGTGCACTGGGTAGTTCTTTTCAGAAGGGGTCAAACTGCAGCTGGCAAAAGCTACCAGTCTCAGACCATTCGAGTGCTCTTGGTACAGTACGGCCTCCAATTCTTGTAGACTGCCATCAGTATGAAGAACATAGGGTTTAGCAGGGTCAGCATAGGCCAGCATTGGGGCATGAGTAAGCTGATATATAATGTCATAAAAAGCTTCCTCACAATCGGCAGTCCAGAGAGTACCAAACACATCATTTGGGCGGAAATAATTTTTTTCAGTCCCAGATTGTACAGTCTTCCTATATTTCTTATGGGTCAGGGCTACCCTTGCATGAGATTAAGCAGGGGGCAGATCACCCAAGAGTAGTCTTTAATAAATCATCAGTAATACCCACAGAACCCCAGGAACTGCTGTAGCTCCTTCAAATTTCTTGGTTGGGGCCAAGTGGTAAAAGCTTCTACTTTACTGGGGTCAGTCTCTATGCCTTCAGTGGATACTATGTGGCCCACATATTTTACAGAGGTTTGAAAGAATTGGCACTTGTCTATAGATAATTTAAGGCCAAAGTCTTCCAGCCGATCCAGGACCTTGAACAATCAACTTTCATGTCCTTCCAAAGAGCTGCCAAACACTATAACATCATCTAAATAAACCAAACATTCGAGCAAATTCATGTTCCCCATAGCACGCTCCATCAAGCGCTGAAAAGTAGCTGGGGCACCTGAAACTTCTTGAGACATCCGGATAAACTCATAGAAACCTTGGGGGCAAATGAACGCAGTCTTCTCTCAATCCTTCAGAGCCATCGTAATCTGATAGTACCCACTGCAGAGATCTAACACAGAGAACCACTTACTGCCATTTAGACAGTCCAAGGCATCCTGTATGCATGGCACAGTATACTGGTCAGGGATGGTCCGCCGGTTCAGGGTACAGTAGTCCACACACATCCGAACTGCCCCATTCTTTTTTCTCACTACTACAATGGGGGAAGCATAAGGGTTCCTGGATTCTTGTATCACACCAGCAGCAAACATCTCTTACAGATGCCGTTGCACATCATCTATGTCACCAGGGGCCAGGCGCCAAGACCTGTCTCGAAAAGGCCTTTCATCATGCAGTCAGATGTGGTGCTCAGCTCCTTGCACACATCCCATGTCCCATTCTTTTAGGGAAAATACCTAGTCTCTTTGGGCAAGCTTTTCACTAATCCTCACTTCCCATTCAGCAGGCAACGGGGAGTCACCGAAATCAAACAAGTCGGGCATTACTCTGTCGTCCTTCCCCAAACCCTTGCTATGGAGAAGCACTGCAGTGTCTGCACAATGCACACTAGCCAGGGTGCAGCCTCTGTTTACTCGAATCTCTATGATAGACACATTGTGAACTTGAACCATCACCCTTCTAGCATAAGCATGGGCTCTAGCAGGCAAGATGCTGGGTTTAACCAGCAGTCCCCCAAGGCAACTTTCCCTCCCCAGGTGCATCCAGCATCTATAGCTTATTCTTAACATCTTTTTAATCCGGACTTCCCCTTGCAAAACACACTGGGCATTTGGGGCTAATAGCAACGGCTCTGGATCCTTCCTCCAGACGACACCCACTGGGCCTTCAGGTTCCTCCTGGCTAGCTTTTCTCTGAGTCTCATAGGCCTTCTGGATCAAGGCGGGTATCCTAAGAGCTCACCCAGTCCTGGACATCTGCTTTTCAGAACACAATTGTGCTAATTGGCCAAACATGTGAGCATTGGTCCCGATCAACAAGGGTACTCCATCATACAGTCCAGTGGGAGGGGCATACTAAGGCCAAGGTTTCCACTTGTTTGTCCACCCCAGCAATAGAAGTAGGAAATGACAACCAGATCCAGATATACTCCAGGTATGGATAATCCTTATCACTCAGTCTCCATACATGTAGACCATCCAACTTTTACCTATAACACTGTCATTTTTTTAATGTATTTACCTTAAATTTTCAACATAGCCTTTTTTGGGACCCCACCTCATAAAAAAAGAAGGTATAATTTTTCAACTCCCCTCAAAAACATGTTTTTGCAGTTGTTCTGTGAAATCATTTCAAATGGAATTTAAACACGTCCCCCTGTCCTCATCATGGGGTCATAAAAAGACTATGTTGAAAATTAAGGTTTAAAATCAACCAAAATCCATAGACAGAATGGCCTTCTTCTGCTGGCTTTTTTATATATCCGTATGTGTGTTGGTATGTAAAATGTGGAAAAATAAATAAAGTTAAGAAAAAACATTGAATTTTTTACAAGTTTACTCATAATGTCATGATTTTTGCTGATTTTGGCTCTAAATTTTCAATATAGTCCTTTTGTTACCCCACCTCATATGTTATTCTTCAAATTCCCTCCAAAACATGTTTTTGCATTTGCTCCACAAATATCCTTTTGGATGGGATTTAAAAAAAATTCTACCTGTCTTGATCATATATTAATGTGTTCTTTGGTGTCACATGTAGCTCTTTATGTGGGTATGATGGTAGGGGGCCCCAGTGCTTGCCAGTGTTGGCGATGTGGTGGCAGCATGACTCTGTATCTGTGTTTATGGCAGAGCGATGTGTGACAAGGTGGAGTTGCCAAGGTAAGGGTGCCTGCACAGTTGTGTTCAGGTTAGTGCCTCTGCAGATCTGACCACATAGTATGTAACTGCAGCAATACATCTCTGTGTGGAGTGAAGACATAGATTCTATGCAGATGCGCAGACAGCCATGCAAGCACATGTCTGGTGTTGTACAAAAAGCATATAATGTGGATTCACAGATTTCATATGTACACCATTATGCACTCACTTTATCTGGCACACATGGGTACTATAGCATTCACGCACAGAAAGCAGAGAGAGATTAAGTGACTTGCACAATTCACTCAGTAAGTGGCTCTGGAGAGATGAAAACATGAATCAACAGAGTTGCAGCTCTGCACTCTAATCACTATACTACACTGCCTCTAGTTATTTGGAAACATAGAAACTGATGGCAGATAAGAACCATTTGGCCCACCTAGTCTGCCCATTTTCCCTACCTACTGTAATACCACAGACCCTACTTGATCTCCAGCTTTATCGGCCCCCCCTTTCCTAACCACTTAGGATCCCTTATGCCTGGCCCATGCATTTTTGAATTCTATTGCCATTTTTGCCCCCACCACTTCCGCTGGAAGGCTGCTCCATGCATCCACCACCCTTTCAGTGAAGAAGTACTTTCTCACATATCCCCTGAGCCTACCCCCTCCAGCTTCATGGCATGACCCCTTGTTCTTGAACATCTTTTTCTCTGAAAAATGCTTCCCTCCTGTACCTTATTTATATACCCTTGAGGTATTCAAAAGTCTCTATCATATCCCCCCTCTCCCTCCTTTTCTCCAGGGTGTACATATTGAGGCCCTTTAGTCTCTTCTCATAGGGCTTTTGGTGCAGACCCTGCATCCTTTTAGTTGCCCTAATTACATCTAACATCATTTTGGTTGCCAAATTACATCTTTATTCCGTAAAATGTTCCCAAAAACAATGATCATTTACCTAAAGTTACTTACATTAAGCAAATGGCTAGGTAACTAATTTGCCCAATGTCTGAATCACAGCATGTCACTAGTTGCTAAACTTCTTGAGAATATTTCTCATGAAATAGATTGATTTTTTTTTCCAATACTTCATTTGTTCCATTACGTGCTCTGGGTAGTTCTCAGTCATTTTGTTTGCCTTTAGGTGAAACATAGAAATGAAGCCTCAGTGGTATGAGTCAATTATTAACAGGTATGTCCCACCAGTGAGTGAAGTCTGCCATATTAGAACAAAGTTCGCACTTATTCACAGCCAGCAGGAAGCAGATGGACAGTGTGGATTAGACAACTGGTACACCCAAAAACAGAGAGGATACTTGGAAACATCAGCACAATGGCAAATCTGAATGTTTTCTGCTTCCTAATTTCCATGATAATAATTTCTTCATCAGCACAATTGACAGGTAGGTCTCCTTGGTTCATTGAAAGAGTGCCTCTTATTAGTATTGGTTGTATATCCGCACTTCCCTTTTGGAATTACCCAAAGGGAGAACATATCGCTATTTTTCTGGCCTGTCACTCACCAATGATGGGAGCTAGAGTCTAGCGCTACAATGCCAATCTCATATTGTGGGGATGCGGCAAAAAGGAAGAAGTGGACATCCGCTTATGCATGCTTCTCAGAAATGTGTTGAGTACAAAACTTGGTTTGTGCAATGACACTACCTCAGCCACTCCCATATACGGTAGTTGCTAATTTGCTTGTAATTCTCAAAATCATAATAAGCTGCCGTGCCTGTTGCCCATGTCTCCACATCAAACGCACCAACCTGAATCTTGTGGATCTTCGTACAGTTTGAAAGGAGATCTAGTCTACCCAGATACTGTAGGTGTAAACTATGAAGGTGATCTAAATTATTACATTAATACAGTTTTAGAATGATCTATCATCAGCCTTAACAAAGAACTGGTAAGAGTACATTAAGTAGTGGTATTAAACATCAGAAGCAAACGTACATCACTTGTAATGAGTTGTTCTACAACTACACAGGTTACTGGTAAACTGCCCTCTGGATTACCCTTTTTTTTATTATTATTATTATTAATTATTTGGGTAACAGGTAAGGCCCACTGGCAACAATGCCCGTTTTGAGGAGTGACCTGGTAGCACAGGGGAGGTTAAGTGACTTACTTAGGGTTACACAGTACACAAGCAGAAGTTGTGGGAATCAAACCCAGGTCTGCTGGATGTACCAAGCTCATTCACAGGTCACTATTCTAACCTCTAGGCTATACTACCAGCCCAGATATATTATGTACCAATATTTCTAGTCCCTGCTTGCACACTGCTGTACTTGTGAGGATTTGCTTGCCACTGACGCCATACTGTTAAGGTTTACTGTACTGTCTCACCCCCTTTCCCTTAATTGAACCCCCTATCCTCTGCCCCTGTGATGGGATCTCTATGGCTGAACCATTCCTCCATTTGGGAGGGTGGACAAGTAACTGCTGACACACCTGCTGGTCTGTGCAGTGGCAGATGTGTGTGTGTGGGGGGTGAATGCTGTTCAGCCTGCACCCCACCTCCTTGGGAGCAAAGTGCCTCACCTCTGTGACACAGCCCCTAGCCAGCATTGGTGCAAGATTTCTCACACATAAACCCTGGTCTCAAAGATGGCAAAGTAATGTGATGCTCCTGCATCAGTCGGCCAGCCCGGTGAAAGAGTAATCAAAATGCAAGCACTGTGGAATGCACTGGGGAATTCCAGAATGCTTCATATATAACCAGTGCTATTTAACAAGGACTAATGTATAATTACTGTATAATTAAAATTAGCAAGGCTCACGTACCAAATTAGTTTTATTCAAGAACTGACTAATAATGCTTTCACAGCACCTTTAGCAAGAATAGTCATGTAGTCAGTTAGGATTGGGTATGTGCATGACTGGTGGAAAGCCCATGTAGTCCATTGTGGCATACAAGTATACATTTTTAATTCAGACAATATGTTCCGATCCTTGTTTTTATTGAAATGCTGTACTCAACTGGCTAAGCAGCGGAATGTCTCAAAGTGTAATTTTTTTAGTGAAGGCCAAATGGCTTGTAGTTTGTGTGTCTCAGAGGTGACATTGGGGCTAGGCTTCAGTGGTATAGCCCCTGGAAACAGTCTCCTTCCACTGCAGGGGGTTGCAGTATGAGTAGACCAAAGACAGGACATAAGCTGACACCACAGGTCATATCAGAGTACTTCAAACACAACCATAATTCTTGTGAGAGGGGCCCCTTTTGACCTTTGCAAATACAATGTGGGACTTTCAAGGGGTCAGGGTCTACTGGGGGATACAAAACAAGAGAGAAGTAGGAATGTAGTTTCAGTCTACTCAATGTTACAGAACAAAGAAAGTAGGTAGTGCTGAAGCAGTCTGGCTATTTGTTGGGGGTGTTGGGTCAAAACTGATCACCTAGTTCCTATTAGGCTAATGTAACATTTGTACATAAAGGAGAGATTAAAATGTGTAAGGGAGGTGGGAGGCAAGAGAGATACAGAAGCACTGTGGGCACAACTACAGGATCCCAAAAATAGATCACTAAGACGGGGGGTGGTATACAGACCACCCTCTCAGTCTGAAGGGATGAACAGGGTACTGGCAGATCATATCAGGAGGAACTGTGGGAAAGGGGGTGTGGTGATAGTAGGGGACTTCAACCTGCCGGGGGTGGAGTGGGACACACCTACCACAAAGAGCAGAAGGGAGCAGGTAATGTTGGACGCCTTCCAGGAAAGCTTTCTAGTACAGTTGGTCAAGGAACCAACTAGGGAAAGGAACACCCTTGACCTCGTACTGACGAAAGGGGAGTGGGTGAGGGATGTGAGGGTGGAGGAACCACTGGGGGGGTGACCACCAGATAGTATGGTTCCAGTTACAGATGGCTAAGTGGGGGGGGGGCATCTGACACAAGAATGTTGGATTTCAGGAACACCAACTTTAAGATGATGGGGGAAGTGGTAGAGGGGGTTCCTGTGCAAAATTCAACTGGGTATGGACATACAACAAAGGTGGAAACTGATAAGACAGGTGATAGTGGAGTCAACATAAACTTACTGTAGGGCCCAAACTAAGTAGGCTAAGGGGAAAGAAACCTAGCTGGATAAGTAAAGGGGTGCTAGACAGGGTGAGGAAGAAAAGGGCAGTTTACAGGAGTTACAGAAAATCAGGGCGAGGAGGATAGGGAGGAATATCTGAAAGAAGCAAAGGAAGTGACCAGGGGGTAAAGGCAGCCAAGGCAGCAAGGGCACTCAGGCTGGCGCAGGGCATAAGAAAAGGGGAGAAAGACTTCTTTGACCAAATTTTAAGAATTAAGGAGGGGGGATGGGTGGAAGAGGGGGGTGAAAAGGCAGACGTGCTCAACGACTACTTCTGTTCAGTCTTTACAAAAGAACAGAAGGGGTGCTACCCATAGTAGGAGGGAGGATAGAAACAGATGGGAGAGAGGTGACAGATGGGGGAAATTACAGTGGGGAGGGTGCTGGAGGGGTTAAGGGCATTGACAGTAGACAAGGCACTGGGACCAGTTGGAGTACATCTGAGAGTGCTGAAGGAGCTGGCAGAGGTCCGGGCAGGACCGTAGGAAGACTTATTTAATTCATTTCTAGACACAGGATGCATACCGCATGACTGGAGACTAGCTCACGTGGTTCCCCTCCACAAGAGTGGACCCAAGGACGAACCGGTGAACTATAGGCCAGCAAGTCTAACATCCATAGTGGGGAAGCTAATGGAGATAATCCTAAAGGAGAGGCTAGTGGCACTACTGAAGGTGAAAGGGTGCAAGACAGGAGGCAGCATGGCTTCGTCAAGGGCAGGTCATGCCAGACCAACCTGATGGAATACTATGACTGAGTGACTAGGCAAATTGATGGGGGCCATTCGGTGGATGTCCTGTACCTAGACTTCAGTAAGGCCTTCAATTCAGTACCGCATGGGAGACTTGGAAGCAAGCTACAGGGTACGGGGCGGGATTAAAACTGGTGGAGTGAGTGGAGAATTGGCTAAAAGACAGGCAGCAGAGGGTGGTGGTAGGTGGGGAATACTCAGCCCCTAAGCCTGTGACAATGTGACAAGTGGTGTTCCACAGGGATCAGTGTTGGGCCCAGTGCTGTTTGACATATTCATTGCAGACATCTTAGATGGCATCAGCAGCAAAATCAGCCTATTTATGGATGACACCAAGATGTGAGCGGTGGTGGATGACCAGGGGGGTGGCAGGAGTTACAGGAGGATCTGGCAAGTCTGGAGGCATGGTTTGATAGATGGTAGCTGGGGTTCAACGCAAAAAAATGCAAGGTGCTGCACTTCGGAACAAAATATCTGAGGAGAAGCTACCGTCAGGTGGGGTGCAGCTGGAGGTAACAGAAGAGGAGAAAGGATCTGGGGTGCTCATCATGACAGCAATGAACAATTCTGCACAATACAGAAAGGCAGCAGCAATAGCTAACAAAATGCTGGGGTGCATTGTAAGGGGCATTACCTTGAGAAGAAGGGAGGTTATTCTACCGTTATAAAGATCGTTGGTTAGACCCCACCTGGAATACTGTGAGCAGTACTGGCACCTGTACCTGCAAAACAACATTAGGCTGCTGGAGGGGGTGCAGCATAGGGCAACAAAGATGATTCAGGGCCTGGGAAATTGCCATATGAGGTCAGACTAAGAGAGTTAAACATGTACACACGGGAGGAGAGGAGGGACAGGGGTACATGATTGAAACCTTCAAATACATGAAAGGGATAATCAAAACAGATACAGAGAGTCTGTTCAGGAGGAGGGTGGGGAGAGACACTGGGGCCATGACATGAGATTGGAGAGGGGTAGATTCAGGAGGGAGGTGAGGAGGCATTTCTTTACGGAGAGGGTGGTGGCAAAGTGGAACACACTACCAGCTGAGGTGGTGGCATGTAACTCAGTGGAATGCATCAAGAAGGGGTGGGACAAGGCAAAGGGAAGGGTAAAGGGAGGTAAGGGGGCAGGGGCAGCTGATGAATAGGGAAGCCTTGAGAAAGCGTCAGCTGACGTGAAAACATTCGACATTTTGTGGATTTGCTACTGCTATGTATTTTACATGTTTGTAATAACATTTTTTACCTCAAGACCAGGTAGTGTGGTCTTTGGCACTTTCACCATTAGCCTCCCTTTTCTTTTGCACATGTTACTTTTCATTTGCTTTCAGCTCCGGTGTGCGTCTTATTAGCCGTCTGTTAGCCATTTTTGAATAGGGAGCTAGCTGCTATCTCAAGCAGCCTAACTAGACACCAAGCAGGAAAGGGATCTTGGAGTTATCATCTCTGATGACCTCAAGGCAGGGAAACAGTGTGACAAGGCAGCAGGTAAAGCAAATAGGATGCTGGGATGCATAGGCAGGGGCATCACCAGCAGGAAAAGGGAGGTCATAATTCCACTATACAAGACACTAGTGAGGCCGCACCTGGAGTACACTGTGCAGTTCTGGAGACCTTACCTACGTAAGGACATAGACAGGTAGAGAAGGTTCAGAGGAGGGCAACAAAGATGGTGCATGGATTGCATCACAAGTCCTATAAGGACAAGTTGAAGGCACTGAACATGTACTCCTGGAGGAGAGGAGGGAGAGAGGATATGATAGAGACATACAAGTATCTTACAGGGAGGAACAGGGTGCAGGAATGCACTATTTTTAAGCGAGAAAGATGTTCCAGGACTAGGGCATGGGATGAAGTTGGAGGGAGGGCGATTCAGAGGAAACGTGAGGAAGAATTTCTTCACAGAACAGGTGGTGGACAAGTGGAACACCGTGCCAGAGGAAGTGGTGGGGACTGAAACAATCACGGGATTTAAGAATGCATGGGATAGACATAAAGGAATTCTGGAGGTCAGGGGTAAGGGGCAACAGACTTCCTGGAAAACATAAACTGAACTTACAAACTTAAATGGGCAGACTGGGTGGGCCATAGGCCCTTATCTGCCGACACTGTCTATGTATCTATGTATGTATCTATGATGTCCTTTTGCTGCTGGCAATTTTCATATGCTTGTGTGTTCGTACTGCTAAGTTTGAGCCTAAACCAGCCTAGATTTATATACTTATGTTTACTGTGCAAAACGTTTTCCTGATTGCACTGTTTAGCCTTGTTTTATTTGGATTACATCTAGTAAAATAAACAGCAATTGCTTATTAAGATATAGATGACTGGTTGGGCCTTGTGAAAAGGATATTCTGTGGGTCTCTGAGCTATCCATCCTATACATGATAACGCACTATCATATCTAATCAAAGAGTGTGAAAACAAGACTGCACTCCACCTTAGGTACGGGCAGTCAGCCTTGGCTTGATCTAAGGGGACTGATGACTAGACACACATGTCGTGGTGTCTGGGGCATGCCGACTATGCAGAGGGATGAGTGTGGTGCAAGACACGGAACAGGGTGAACTAGGGTGGAGGTCTATGCTAAGCTTGTGCAAGAAGGGCACAGACGGAGTTGTGAACATAAGGTCTGCGACATCCCTACATTCAAACTGTTTCTGCATCAGAACTTGGAAAGTATAGCTCAATTAACTTAACATCAGTATGAGGAAAATTGATGGTGGCAATTATCAGAGACAGGAGAGAGGATTGTCTAAAGAAACACAGCATAGATTACGGTTCCAGTATGAATACAGTAAAGCAAAATTATGCCAAGCCATTTTTTCATGGTTTTTTTCTCTACCTTGTGGTAATGAGTCCAGACCTTGGGCTGGGCTTCTGTGTCTGGCAACCTCCTCACCCTAACAGCCATTACCCCCACTGTCCCTCTAGTGAAGGTCACCATGGAGCGGTGGAGCAGAGTCTGGAAGTACCATTGACAATCATCTTGATGGCCCCATGATTTTTCTCCCATTTTCTTCCCTGAAACCTCCCACCTTCCCTGCTGCCTGGTAATGCCTGTCATCCTTTGATTGGTGCAGTGGTTCTCAATGGATGCATTCTTCCCAAAAGAGGGAGCAGGCTCTTCAGCCTGCTGCAAGATTAGTTCCAACAGTAGAACCTGGCAACAACCCTTCCCAGCTGGGATGTGCTGCTGTTTGCAGTATTATTTCCCAGCCCAACCACTCGCATTATGCTCCCAGAGTCCATTCCTGAACCCAGATCACGTGTACAGCATTGCAAGGCTCTGCCATTGGGCCAATGGGCAGTCTCTCAAACCAATTTAGTTCCAGTCTTGTTTTTCTTGTACTCTTTTCTTCTTTATTGTCACTCACCCTGTCCTTGGGACAGGGGGTGTACCCCTGTAGTGGAGCTCCCAGTCCTTTTCTTTGCTAGCCCCACCACTCAGGGATCTGCAGTGTGAGGGACCAGATGGTTCCAACAGCAGTTATCTGATGACACTGTGATTTTTACCCCATGGTTTTTCATCCCTCCCTTCTCCTCCTCCCTTCTCCCATGGTTCCCGGCCGTGCCAACTGTTGGTCCACACACAAGCAGATGTCCCCTGTGGCAGGGCAAACTGCTTAGCCTTCCACAGGGCTGCAGTTCCTACCATCCCAGCCTCCTAATTTCTGTCTTTGAGGAAGAAACTAAAACACATAATGAAGGGAAACCTGAAGCTTTTTTATATTCTTTTTTTGTAAAGGTTTTGATGCAGTGGCATGTAAGGAGTCCCTCCATTTTGGTTCTGAGTGACTCTCTTGGATTCTGATGAATTATAGTTTATTCTTGCTCTGTAATGGAGTTAAGTGGCAGTCTGATGTTGACATGGATTGCTTGTCTCATTGCTGCTGTGTAAGTTGGAGTGGGGTGTACAGGAAAAGTTGTGTTTTTTGTTTTCTTTACCCAGAAAAAGCCAAACTGAGAAGGAACATCTTATTGTCAGTCAGGTCCTGTGTTTACCCCATTTTACTACTGGGGTGGGGGGACAGAATCATTATAAGATTAAGTGACTTTCTCAAAATCACACAGGAAGGAAGAATGACTCTGGTGGGACTAGAACCTTGGTCCGCTGCTTCCGAAGCCTGTGCACCAGCCACATGACCACACTGATTCCCAAGCTCTTGTCAGAGTTTTCCATTATTGCCTTGTTTGTTTCTGTGCACATTGAAATAATAGCGATAAAAAAAACTAAGAGGTTAAATCAAATGAAAGGGCAGGATGTTACAAGAAATGTATTACAAAGAGTTAATAATTGATGTGATTCATCCATGGAGGAGCTACCAGCTAGGGGGGATTCAACTAGCCAAAACGGAAGAGGAGAAGGATCTGGGGGTGATCATAATGGGAGCAATGTACAACTCAGCACAGTTTAGAAAGGCAGCTGCAAAGGTCAACAGGATGCTGGGTTGTATTGCCAGAGGCATATCCAGGATCCTCCAGGAAGGGGGAGGTGATCCTGCTGCTATACAGGTCACTGGTTATACCATACCTGGAGTATGGCATACAGTTCTGGCAACCGTACCTGAAGAAGGACATTAGGTTGCTGAAGGGGGTGCAGCACAGGGCAACAAAAATGATCCAAGAGCTGGGGGGGGGCTTACCCTATGAGAGTAGACTGAGGGAGCTGAACATGTACTCCCTGGAGAAGAGGAGGGATGGGGGGACATGATTAGAACCTTCAAGTACATGAAGGAAATAAATAAGATGGGCTTTTCAGATTAAGAAGGGAAGGGGCTCTCTAGGGCACGATCTGAGATTGGAAGGGGGAAGGTTCAGGAGGGAAATGAGGAGACACTTTTTTTTGGAGACGGTGATGTCTGGGTGGAACGCATTGCCAGAGGAAGTGGCATCTTGTAGAACAGTGGTCTGCTTCATAAGGGGATGGGACAGGGTAAAGGGGGAAGGTCACTGGAGGGGGAGGTGCAGCTGTAGTATAAGGGATGCTAGCTGCATAATCAAGCAAACTTGATAGATCATAAGGCCTTTATCTGCTGGCAATTTCATGTGCTTGTATGATTTAATGGTATTAGACAGGGCGGTAATAAATGGTAGCCAAACTGAGTGGCATCAAATGACAACTGGGGGGCCCCGAGGATCATTTTGAAAGTTATGGTCAAAATCTTCAGAATTGACTGGCCAATACCACATTCAGCCAGGTTTGTATCTCAGTTTGTAGTCCTGGTCTAAAAGTAGGTCATGCCGTCATCAGTCAAGAAGAAGAACATGCCACCGGTCAACAAAATCATTACAAAATATTTTTAAAATATATATATATATATATATATTTTTTTTATTGATACAAAAATTGATCCATTTCATGATAGCAATAATACACTCCAAATTGTGCAATATCATGGGCTATCATCCCTTTCAAGTGATTGAAGTCACTCTACCTACAACCTCATGCCTCAAAACATACCTGAGATGGGACGATATCACATGATATTACACACCTTGTTGTGTATTATCGCTTAACTATGAAATGGATGGTTATAGTTCTCAATCTGATTGGCCAAGACCATATTCAGCTGGAATGATGTCTCAGTACATAATTTCGATCTGAAGGGAGGTCTTGCCATTAAATGTTTGACTACAGCAGTAGCACCCAGCTACCCACGCTTGTCCCACAGAAGAGGTGACTGACCTGGCACACATCTTCAGCTGCTCTTCATTCTCAGACCCAGTAAGTGTTGTTGTGCAGCTTGAGTACAGGCATCATATTTCAACTGGCAGGCATAGGCCGACCCCAATGGCTTCAAGTTAGCCGTTTCAGTTCCTGCTGCATACCATGGCCAACATTTCAATGCCTCGACTGGGCAAACCTTGTCATTGCTACAGTAGCTCACTCTAAGCCATGTTGAAGAACATAGTACTGCAACTTCTGCCCACAGCAGCTTCATTCCCTGTTTTGTGTTCGACAAGGTGTGTCTGGAGTTTGCGGGGCCTGTTATTCTACTGGGTGGTAGCAAGTGTCATTTTAAAGCAGGGATATCATAGCATTTTACAGGGTTCAGCAGTGCCAAACAAACCTCGCTATACTATCCATTGTGCCATGGAACACAATGAAATGTGTAAGTGTTGGGAAAGTGTTAGGTATGAAAATAAAAAAAAAAAAAATTAGTTAAAAAATCAGCTGCCCAAGGTTCATAACTTCCCTCACTAACTGGTTTGTGGGTGGGGGAGGCTGCCACACAGAATGGACTCCAGTTGAGCATCATGTGATCTCTACCCAACTTGTCCTGAATGCCAGATAAACTCCTACGAGAACTGCATCATCTAGTGCATATGACACAATGTGCACTGCAAAGTAAGAACTATTTTTTATTATGTACCTTTCCATATAGAAAATCATTATAAAAATATTTTAAGAAGCTATTTTAATTTTTTTTTTGTTAGTAAAGACCCATTTCATAATCACAATAACAAACTCCAAGGTGTGTGATATCTCCAAGGTGTGCATTCTCTTGTGGTTGAAAACACTCAGCCTACAGCCTCATGCTTCACAATGCACCTGAGGTAGGACAATATCCCATGTTATCGCACACCATGTCCAGTATTATTGCTTTATTGTTGGGACCCACTCTCTTTTAATATATTCATAAGTGAACCAGAGGTAGCAGTGAGTAGCTAGGTGTCTACATTTGCATACAGTTCCAAAGCTGGGAGAGTAGCGAGTTCAAAAGAGTATAGAAATGAGCTTAAAAATGGCATAAATTATGGGAAAGGGTGACAAACCGGTAAATGAGTTTTAATGTTGAAAATTGTAAGATTATTTGTCCTTGTTAAGAAAACCAGTAGATCGAATTACTCTGTAAACAGTTTAGAAATTACTACTAATGACCAAGAGAAGGACCAGGGCATCCCTGTAAGCAGAAAAGTGAAATGGGATCCGAAAAGTATACTAGCAATAAGTAAAATCCTTGCCTGCATTAAGATCAATTTTATGAGGAAATCAAAGAGCAAAAATACATCCTGTTACAAATGCTAGATGTCCTTGCTCTACGTAAATGCATCTCTGCATCTGTTAGGGTTGAAGTACAAGAAAATAAAATGCAGAGAAAGAAAATGTTAAGGAAGAAAGTCCATGGAGCCCTGATGAAAATGTGGTATGCTGATCCTTCAAGAATCAGTCCTCTCCACAGAGCCCCAATATTTGGTCTTTGGGCCAAAGGCATTACGACCTCGCAGGAAGCAGACATTTGGGGACCTGCACACATCATGCACGTGGCGTGGCGTAGAATATGGTGCCCTGCACACAAACAGCATAAATACAGGTGCAAGCCCCAATCCCCTCAGTTTCTTTGTTTCCAAAGAGGAAGAGAAAGGAACAAAAACCTTATGAAATGAAAAAAAAAAAAAAACCACTATCTGGGATGCTTTTTCTTTATAAATGTTTAGAAAGGTAAAAAAAAAAGATCTAAGGAAAAGAATGCCACTACAACAGAATGCCATGACCTAAAACAAGTGGAACCCAAACTGGGATTAGGGCTGGTTGGTTGATTGCTTTTATTGTTCGACAGGTTATGTCATTACAATATTCACAAAAGTTAAAATACATCATCAAACGTTCATTCTCTTGAAACAATCACATATAGATAAGCTTCTTACATGAATTCTAAGAGGAAGGAAGAAGAAAGAAAAATACATAAATACAAAAGGTTAAAAGGATGCCTCTTCTATACTGTACCGCTCAGTGTTTAAACTAGCAACCTGTTTAGACCAGCATGACTGCTTCAACTTGTGGTGCTCGTATGACTCTAATACCCTTCTATATCTATATTCAATTTTCAGAAATATAAAGTATAAAAACTAGGCATGAAATGTATAACCTGTATAAAACAGCAATATCTAGGGTTACTCAGAGGTAAAATGACCCACCCCCATGTCCTTCCCATCCCAGTATACTGTCGGTGTTCCTCGCGCTCCTTAACATAATGATAAAGCCATCCATTCAAAGAGTACTGTATTCCTAGGACCCTTGTTTTGCCAGGCCCTGAAAACTTTTCTGATACCTGTTGGGATAATCCCAGACCTGCTTTGGTCATAAATTACGTGAGGATTCCACTAGCACTACTGGCAACTATGGATCGATTAATGCTCCGAGAACATGTCTCCCAACGTCTACCTAGTAAAACTAGGCTGGAGTAGATCTGCATAGGTTAATTTGGGTCTCTTACCTTCTAGCACCTAATATTGAAGGGAGCCAAAATCGGTTCATATCTACCTCCTAGTGTCAGTAAGTGTTTGGCCCTATCCCCACTTTAGCACTGACTTACTAAGTCTATGATTCCTTCCCAATTTTGTCACACTGGCGAGAATCAGGGGCCAAGTGTGTCATCAGTTCCCAAGGACCCATAATGCTCTGTAACCTTTCAGGTTTTGCTAGTTTCTCCAAGTGTAATGTAAAATATAATGCCACATAATATTGAGCCATGTAATGCAACATAATATTGAACCATGTAATGAAAGATACAATGCAAGGTAATATCAAGCTATTGCTAAGGCAAGTTTGGGCAGAGGAATGTATGTTGATGTTTACTGGTATGCCCCAGGCAAACGGTGATTAGAGTGTGGTGTGGGACAGAAAACAATGTCATAAATGTCCAGATGGTCTTTTGAAGACTGGACAGAAAACAAGGTAATAAATGTCCAGATGGTCTTTTGAAGACTGGTCAGAACAAAATAAGAAAACACTGGTCAGAACAAAGTAAGATAACAAACCTGTTTAAACTGTAACCAAAATTCTTGTCATACCACAGCCTGTGTGATCAAAGGGTGCAGCCTAAAGTCTTCTGTATAAAAGACTGTCACAGTGAACTGTTTGTTGAATATATTCATGGATGCATGCATATATATATATATATATATATATATATATATATATATATATTGTAACTATACCGATTAAAAAAAAGCACATATATAAGACATATGTGTGAGGTGCCTTATGTTACAATTTGGTGCCATGACTCAGATACTGATAGCCGCATACTCCTGTCGTTGATGTCAGTATTTCGTGGTTGAGGTTGCTGCGGACGAATTGCTGTGGAAGAAAAGCGATATAGTTAGCTCTGCTATCACTGGACTGATCACCCAGGATAGAGGGGGGCTGTAAAACGGCTCGGTAAAGAAATGACTCCGGATAAAGCTGGGAAGGACGATTTCGCCAGACCAGGAATAAGTGTGGAAATTATACTAAGAAATTTCCTAGAAAAACATTTAAAGGAGGGTCCCTTTCGGGCTCCTGAAAAAGGGGAAATAGTGGGACAATGTTTAAAAAGGCAGTGTGAGGAAAGAAATGGAAAGTGTAAGGTGGACAAAACCAAATTAGCTAATATTTGTCAGATGTTTCTACAGTATCAAGTAGAAGTAGAACAGAGTGTAGAATTAATGTGTCAAATTAAACAGGAAGATGAGACAGAAAAGAAACAATTAAAGGAACAACTAAGAGAAGTGCAGGAATTATTAAAACAAAAAGAGAGTCAAAATGAAAATCTTCAGGGAGAAAAGTGTCTCCTTTTGCAAGAGCAGTCTCGTCTTGGTGAACTGTCAAAATATCAAAATAAATCTAGTCAACAAACTCAAACTAATTTGAACCAGGAAATTACGTTATTACAAAATAAAGTTGCTAAGTTGGGGGAAGAACATGCCCATAATCTTTCGTTAAAAGAAGAAGAAATGGTAAGACTAAAGGACCATTATGAGGAGAAAATGCATCAGCAAAGTCAGGAACATGTCCAAGAGTCAGGTTACGAACAACAGCAAATCATTCATTTGCAGACTGAGGTGCAGTTGCAGACCCAAATTTCCTTAGAACTGCAACAGCAGTTAAGCGAGGTCAGGGAGACTGTACAGAAAAAAATTAAGAAAAAGTGTAAGGTTGCTACAGTCAAAGAGCCCACCTCAGAATCTTCCTTTACTTCTATGTCCTCCGAAACGGAGGATGATCACGCTTCATCTGACGAAGCTGGGCATCGTTAGTTCTATTTCTACACTTTGATGCTAGCCCCCTTCCCCCCTTTTGATACTGGGGTAAGAGAGTGGTATTGAGAGAGAGAAAGAGAGCTGATTTTTCAGGCCAGAGGAATGGCTTGCATGGTGAGAGATGCAGCTGCTGTTTCCTGAAGCCATAAGTCAGTAAGTAATGTTGTTCTCCACTGACTGTATGCTGAGTATGCAGGCATTGGAAGAGCATGGCTTGAACTTGCTTTAAGGCCCCTCTTTTACAATAGTAACTTAAACTGTGTTCCCCAGCCTTATAGTTTGCCCACGTGAATCTGTTTAACTTTTTTTGGGATAATCTCCCCTTCAGTGGCAGTGAGTGGTGTTTATTTTAGACTCATTGAATTTGCTGGATGTGGATTTTTAATGTTGTTTCATCATGACTTAAGAGCTGTTAGATGCACAGTTGTAACCCTTGATTTTTAGCTGTTTTTAGAGTGTTGTTTTATGTTGCATATTTTTGGGAGGGTGTGGTGTGGTGTTGTGTGATTGATTGTTAATTGGGTTTATAGGTGATTGACTGTTGGTGTGACAGAGGGCTATGGTGGGGTTTTTAGTGTTTGGGGTTATGTTAAATTAGTGCTTTCATTTTATATCATTTGTTTAAGTTATAGGGTTAGGTGTTATGTGTAGGGGAGATGGTATGGTAAGGCTCAGCAATACCGAGGATCACCTACAACTGTTTCATCCTGATGAGGGAATCCCAATAATCCTGCTGTCAGCAGTTATCAGCCACTGCACATGGCTGGGGATCCTTCAGGAGCAGAGCAGTGGCCATGGGGGTGGAACCAAGTTGACTGAAGGGGGGGAGACAAGACAGAGTTAGTGAGGACTAAGAGGTTCTCAGGAAGGAAATGGAATATTGACAGGGATCCTCCCTGTTTTTTCCCCCCTACCTAGGGCTGTGCCCAACACTAGCAGGCAACAGGTTAGTGGGCCAACTGAATCTGCTCCTTCTCTTCACACCTTTCTTTGTAAACCAAGATGAACGAGGAATAAGACCACAGTGATGGATTGCTTCATCACTGATTCCTTGGCTAATCTTGTTTGTATCATGGAGGCTTGGTTGGGTGATGACTTTGGAACTGTGCTGGAATCATCAATCCAAACCGGTTTTAACATGGTGTATTGCCTGAGGATCGCAGGGGTGCAGGATGGCCATCTGCTTTAGATCTGCTCTGGGACTCACAGTGTACACCACTGGAATTTCTAGGTCTTTTGAGTGTGTGGCTGTTAAAGGTTGGGAAGGTGCTGGCCGTAGAATTATCATCATATACTGACCTCTAGGATATGGGGGTGATTTCTTCAGGAGCTGGCAGATTTTATGGTTGACCAGGTGCTGGAGACTCCTAGGCTATTAGTGTTGTAGGACCTTAATGCTTGGGTCTAGGATGAGAACTCACCTTTTGGACAACAGCTTCTCCAGTTGATGTCAACACTGGGCCTTTCACAGACAGATGGCTCTGATACTCACATGCAAGGTCACACACTGGACCTATTCTTCTTATCAGGGCTTGATGTAAGTGTGGTCAAGACTGATCTAGTCATTTGGTTAGATCATCGTGCCATGTCATTCCTTTGTAGGAACCCTTGTTTTAATACCCATCCAGCGGAGATTGTAATGAAAACTGGAGGTTTGTAAACTCTAGACAGTACTGGACATCTTGGGCATGAAGACAGTGTGTGCTCTGAGACCCAAGAAAACCATGAAGCACTATAATTCAGTTCTTGCAGCTGTCTTGAGCTCACAGTACCTTTCTGTGCCTGTTTCTTTACCTCCTGCCACAGCTCACCATGGTACTGTGAGGAGCTGAGGTGGTTGAATACTAAGGGACAGAATTTGGGGTGTTCTTGACAGTGTTCTCATTCCATGGAGAACAAACTGACTTTGAGAACTCACTATGGTTAATATCAGAAAGTAATTACCCTGAAAGAGACAGAGTGCCTGAAAAGAATGATTGCCACAAGCAATTGGCCAGCTCAGCTCTTTCACACCGTAGAATATTGATAAATCCATCCTGTCTGCGGTTCGTTCAAGTCTTTTCAGCAGATAAATGTGAGGAGTTAAGCCATTTTTGTTTCCTTGACAAGGTGTAACTTTTTAGGACTGGGATCACCTCATGCATCCTGTCATAGGCCAGCAATGTCCAGATAAGGAGGGGCAATGATGATCTGCCATCCTGGGCTGAGTTTACTCCAGTTGTAGAAGAGAAGGTTGCCTGGGTGACCTTGGATCTGCACCTACTTACTGGACACTGGACACTGGTCCTACTTGGCTGCTTATTGGTAGCCTTCCATCACTAGGGCCAGTTTATGCTAAGATTGTCAGGATGTCTCCCCTTCAGCCTTGAAAAGGGCAATGGTGAAGCCCCACTGAAGAAACCGTCTTTGGACCCAGACAGTCTAGTAGACTACAGGCCTGTCTCGATCCTTCCCTTTTTGGGGAAGGTGATTGAGAAGGTAGTTGCGGTACAGCTCATGGCTCGTCTGGAATTAACAGCTATGAGCCTGCCCAGTGGGATTTAGGCCTCGCCACAGTACTGAGACTGCATAGTCAGAGTACTCCATGATCTCCTCATGGGGAGAGACTAGGGACTTTGTTCCATCTTGGTCCTGTTGGATCACTCATTAGCATTTGACTTGATAGACAACAGTGTCATCTTTGTTTGCCTGAGGAACTATGTGTGACTCACTGGCACTGTTTTGTGTTGGTTTGAGTTTTACATTACCGGGAGATCACAGCAGTTTGCTCTAAGTAATTTCACCTCTGGAATGGCTATGGTCACCTGTGGTGTTCCTCGAGGCTCAATCTTGGCACCTGTGCTGCTCACTGTATATATGATGCCGTTGGGTGAGATCATCAGGCAGCATGAAATTGAGTTTCACTGCTATGCAGATGATACTCAGCTCTGTCTGTCATGTACTTCTGATGGGTTTAATGCAGTTTCAGTGCTGGGACAGTGCCTATAAGAATCAATGACTGGATGGCCTCCAATTGGTTGTGTCTCAACCCAGGAAAGAATGAGGTTATAACTGTCGATCCATGCCAGCATTGGCTTAGCTATGATGAGCGGTGACCTTCTTTTACCATTTGTGAATGGTCAGACACTTTTCAAGCTGTGGATGTGGCGAAGGATCTGGGCATCTTTCTGGACTGCAAGCTGACACTAGAACAGCAGGTGTCAGCAGTAGTCAGGAATGGCTTTTACCATTTTTGTAATATTGCCTGGATCAAGCAGCATCTAGAGCCAGCTGACATGGAGATGATAGTCCAACCTTTGTCACCAATAGAATGGATTATTGCAGTGAAGCTACCTGAAAGATCTTCAGATGTCCTATACACCTACTCACCCCCTCCACTCCACGTATGCAGTCTTGCTTCAACTTCCTTGTTCCTAGGCTGGCCTGGTGACACTAGAGGTTGAGACACTGGTCGCTACACCTCATGCCACACTGGTGACCTGGGTTCGGGAATGAGCTCAGGCTACCAGAGGAGTCGGCAGGGAAAGAGAATTGAGCATCTGGAGGACTGCTCTCTCACTCTCGAGAGAGACTAGTCTCCTGCTGACTACCCTCTGGCGGTGGCTGGAGGGCAGTATGGGTCAGGAGACTCAAGCCGGCAGTCTCTCACATCGGAGGGAGGGATGGTCAAGAAATGGAGGAAAATCGAGCCTAGCAGGCTCAATGATGATCGCAGCTCCCAGAAGCAGTCCCAGATTCTGGATTGGGTCTCCGGGGAGAAGCTGGCAACCTCCTCTTGGCCCCACCGAGGGCGTCGGGGGAACTACTGAGCCACCTAGAGGCAGAACCCATGGGACGGAGAGTCCCTCCATCTGGAGGCCATAGCTCCTGCCAGGGCTCAAGGTGGAAAAATGTGTATGGAAAAAAAAAAGTTCCTCGTTCCTGCCTTAAGCAATCTGGGGAAAGGGCATATGTGGTTGTTACCCCTTTACTCTGGAATGCCCTTCCAGAGGTTGTTCAATCTGCCCAAACTGTGAGAGCCTTTAAAAAGTCAGCTGAACATCTGTTTATTTGTACAGGCCTAACCTGGTTTGTTTTATTAAATTGTTTAAGTTTTTTTTTTTATTTAAATTTATTTTATTTAATTTTGTTCAGTTTTTTGTGCTTGTATGCTGTTGTATTGATGTAAGGTGCTCTAAGCCTCCTTGAAAGGGTGCCAAACAAATAAAATCTGCCTTGCCATTTTACTTGTCTTGTCTACTCTAAGCATTTTTTGCTGGCTAGACTCTTTTAGAGTGTTTTAGCCACTGTGTCTAACAAAAGGAAAATCATAGTGGAAACACAGGGATAGACCATCTCCACAAGGGAAAAGACTCCAAAATAATCATTGTCAGTGACAGCAGAACCTGCACCAACACAAGCACTGAAGCCAGCAATGGCACCAGCACCAAGGCCGGAACAAACACTGGCAGCAAGGCCAGAACTGATGCTGACTCTGTGGAGACTGCTGTGATGTCTGTGTCAGAGAAAACCCTGCAGAAGACAGGTTTATCTGACGAGAACCAGCACCACACTTGGCACAGGTGATGCTGAGGAAGAGAAGGGACAGAGTCTTGGAAAAAAACAGAGTCTGTTGTCTCCCAGAGAAATACTACTGCAGCTGAGATTGTCAGGAGACAGAGTCCAGGCAATTGATGTCCAGAATGACCCAATGCCATAGAATATAGTTCATAAGTGAACTGCTCATCTGAGACATCCCAATAGGCAATGGGGATATTGGAGACTGAGGTGCCAGCACAGCTGCATGAAGAAGACTGGCCATGGACTCCCAACCCCCTGGAGGAGGGAACATGGGCACTAATTCCATACAGCAGGGAGCCAACGGCCTCAAGGCAGAATGGCATGAACCATTCCAGGACCTGTGCCTCCACTTCTTTACAAGAAGAATAGATTTTGGTTGTGTGGTCCCTGGAGTTTGATGCCAAGCTTAAGAAGGGCCAGGACCATAACTTTTAGGACTCCTGCAGGACTGCCTAGTTTCCCAGGTGTGAGACTGTCCAGTACTGGATCACTCAACCAGAGTAGAGTGGAAGTCCAAAAACAAACTCATTGCCAGAGCAACTACCCTCTACCTGACACAATGGTAAGGAAACAAATGGTATACCATTGAAACAGCGATGAAAATACTGTGAAGACCATTACAGTGACAAAATTGGCAGTTTGCTGTAATGGTCCACCAACACTGCTTTCTCCAGTGATTTTGCCCCCTCCCTGAAACAACTCTGACTTGGGTTGATTATCCTAAATTGCGGGGTGTGCGGGGGGCAAAGCCCCCCACAAAAAACACTTTGTTTTACTGACGGCACAATGCCGACTGTCAGCATTGTGCCGTCTCTGTAATACCGTTTGACAAATTTACTGTTGAAGCAGCTTAGTGGAACAGTAAACAAACTAGTTATTGAATGAGGTAGGCTGAAATAAATTTGTAGATGTGAAACAGATGTGCTGAGAAATGACTTAATAAATCATGTGCTCAGTAAAGAAAAGAAAATACTGTACAAGAAAACATAAACATAAGCTAGAAACTTCGACACCTATTATAAGAGAACTCCAAAGTTCATTTGGACCCTGATGAGGCTTAGTCTCAACAGCGAGAAAAAAAGGAACTGAGGCAGCATTTATGCTATCAGTACATGTGGCAGTATACCTATTTCCATATGCATGTACTTAGAGCACACCAACCTCAAAAGTTCTACTCCCGTGGGGTCCTAGCATTTCAAGCCCTAAGACAAAAGAGTGGGGCTCCGGGGAAGATTGATTCTTAAAAGATCAGCAGATCTCAGATTTAACTCACCTCCATGGAATTTTCCCATAAGTTTTTCTTTCCCTACTTTCTATGTTTTATGTTTCAACCCTAAAAAATGTATTAGCATTGTTTTTTACACTTTATTTCCTTACTGTTTGTAAAAGATATATAACTTCTGACACCTTTAGCTTTGTTCTCTGACCCATCAGGCACAGCACCAGACCTGTTGCTTACTTTTTGCAGGGCCCTGCAGGCCCTATGTGAAGCAGCAGAACCATAAGGCATGCCACTGGATCTGCAGCTTGCTTCACATATGGTCCAAAGCAATAGACCCACTAGGTATGAAAGGAGACATTTAGCTTGTTTTGCGCAGGATCACGTTGCCCCTACAGGAAGCAGCTAACACATTAGGCATGGACCTGAAGCTATGGTCCTTTCACCTACTGTCTTATATCCCTGTCTTAATCAGCTGCCAACAGTTTACACAGTACCTTTTTTCACAATGACCTGTTCCCTACCTCCCCCAGTTGGAATGAGGAAACAAAAGGTGGAGAGAAGTGAGGGAGATGGGTGGGAGGCAATATGGTCTAGGGGTCTGAGCACTGAGCTGTGAAATAAAACAGAAATATAGACTTTGATGGCAGAAAAAGACCAAAGGTTCATCTAGTCTGCTCATAGTCCTCTAGCTGTCCCAGGACCTACTGTCCATACAGGGTTCTGTCTCTTGCTCCACCCCCTGCTCCCCTCCCTGCTGACCTGAGTAACTACAAAACCTGTCACTCTGTCCTTGAATTTGGCACCCACCACATCAGCAGACAGATGGTTCCATGGTTCTAACACCCTTTCTGAAAAACAGAACTTTTCTACATCTGACAGCTTCCATTCATGACCTCAAATTCTTGAGTTTGTTCTCCAGATAAATAATTCTTCACAGTTCACCTTGTTTATTCACTTTAGAAACATGATATCCCCCTCTCTCTCCTGATCTCCAGCAAGTACATGTGCGGTGCCTTGAGACAATCCTCGTAAGATCTGCCCTGCTGGCCCTGAATCATCTTGGTCGCCCTACACTGTACCATCTCCAGCATCCTATCTTTGTCCTTGCTAAGGTGAGGACTCCAGAACCGGACACAGTATTCCAGATGTGGCCTCACCAATGACCTATAGATAGGTAGAAGTACCTGCTTTTACCGAATGTCAGTGCCGCTTCCAATACACCCTAGCATCCTATTTGCCTTACTATAGGCATTGTTACACTAGCTTGATTGTTTAAGGGGGTCACTAATGATGATACCCAGGTCCCTTTCCTCTGTCATTGTGCTGAGTCTTACCCATCCCATCCAGTACTCTGCCCTGGGGTTCCTAATCCCTAGGTGCATTATCTTGCACTTTTTGGTGTTGAATTTCAACTGCCAAACCTTAGACTACCTCTCTAGCCTTTGTAGATCAGTCTGCATCTCCCCGCTCCCTTTGTCGCTATCTACCCTACCAGAGAGCTTTGTGTCATCTGTGAAGAGACACAACTTGCCCTGGATGCCTTCTCCAATGTCACTAATGAACATATTAAAGAGGACAGAACCCAGGACAGATCCCCATGGCACTCCACTCATGGCCTCTCTTCTGATTTGACCTTGTTTACCACCACTCTCCAATGTCTCGCTTTCAACCAGTTTCCTACCCATCTAACAATGTCAACAGCCATGCCCAGATTCTCCAGCTTCTTCAGCAATCTTCTGTGAGGCACCAAATCAAAAGCCTTGCTGGAATCAAAGTAGACTAAATCCATGGCATGGCTCACACCTACTACTCTTATCACCTAGTCAAAGAAAATGAACAGGTTGGTCTGACGAGACCTCCCTGCTATGAACCCATGCTATTTACTATTCTGTAGACTGTTCCTCTCTAGGAAATCCATGAGGTCCTCTTTGTCCAGTGTCTCCATCAGTTTACCCACATTGGTCCCTATGCACTATGCGGGCAGGGGTACATGGAAAATGTGCATACCCCACTGGCTTAGTTGTGCACCCATGGACAGGTGCACATATGCCGGTATGCACAACTGGTACCCACCTGTCTGCAGCTCCTCCCTCCTGGCATGCAGGTGTGTGGTGGAGTGTTCCATGGACCGGGCATGGATCCATTGGGATGCCCGGACCTGGTCCGCAAGTTGATCCCTTGCAGCCATGGGGTGCAGAAACTAGATGGAGGGCATGATATGCACCACAAGCTTAGGGTGGGACAGTGCCCAGTCCACCGCCCCAGCCCTCTGTGCTGATCCATGGACTGGGGCGGCATGTAGAGGGGTCTGCAGTGCTCCCACATCCATGCCTCTGCCTTCAGCGACATCCTGGGGGGCGCGTATTCCTTATGGCTGGGTGTTACCTAGCCTAAGATGTGCCCCCTGTACCCAGCACTCTGCACCTCTGTGAATGGGGTGGAGTGCAGGCATGCCCCCCCGGCATGCTCCAACCGCAGTGCCCTCCATGTGGTCTAGCAGTGGGGCTGCATGCCCTGTGGGTGAATCCCATGACAGACCGCATGGGTGGCACAATGGGTGCAGAGTGGTTGCATTCCCCAGATACACATGCATAGCCACTCCACCCCATTAGTGCATAGGGCCCTATAAAGGTAAGGTTGACAGGCCTGTAATTCCCCAATTGCTCCTTTACCCCCTTGTAGAGTGGGACTACGTCTGCCAACCTCCAGTCTTTTGGGACTTCACTGTCTGAATTAAACTATTGAATAGCCCTACCAGGGGTTCAGCTAGTTCCAACAGTTCAAAAGACGTTGCTGTGATACTCCCAGTAAGGGTCAGTGCTGTTAAGAGGGCAACCAGCCCCTCAAGTACACCAGTTCCAAAATAACAGCACTCGTAGATAACAGATGCTCAGAAATCAGAAGTTAACACTATATCCAATTTATTAAATAGTGAAAGTTCAAGCTGGAACCCAAAGGCCCAGCATTTCAGCTTAACAGCCTTCGTCAGGGGGCGGTGGGGCTTTGGGTTTCAACTTGAACTTTCACTATTTAATAAATTGGATATATTGTGAATTTCTGATTTCTGCACATCTGTTACCTGTGAGTGCTGTTATTTTGGAACTGGTTTAGCCAGTTCCACTGCCAATTCCTTGAGCACCATCAGACGCATTCCATCTGGCCCTGGGGCTTTATCTACCGTTAGAGTTTCTAGCCGCTTGTGGGCCCTTTCTCTGGTAAATACTTGTTGCCTCATCTCCTGGGATCCCACTGACAGCTACCCTGATGCTACTGTCAGGCAGGGAACTGCTGTCTTTCTTTGTGAGCACAGAGCAGAGTAATCATTAAGGATAGTTACTTTTTTGTTCATTTTCCTCCATTACCCTACCTCTCTCTCTGGTAAACTCACAATACCCCCTCCCTGCTTCTTTTTTTCTTTAATATATCTAAAGACCTTCCTTCCACATCCTTAATCCCTTGTGCAATATTCAGATCTGTGTCTGCCGTTACCTCCCTGATCCCCTTCTTTGTATCCCTAGTTCTCACTTGGTCCTCTCCCCATTCTTCCTCACCCTGCTTTTCCTTGTACCTGGTGAAGGACTTTTTCCTTGGTCCTCACTGCTTCTCTGACCCCTCCATGAACCATGTTGGTCTCTTGTACCTATTTCCTTCTGTAACCATTTTCATGCATGACTTTATTGCCTCGAGAATGGTCCCCTGGACTGCCCACCCCTAATCTTTTTATAAACCTCCGATGCTGCACACTCTTGCCAATTTGTCTCAGACTGGATCCCTCATCCATTTTAACTCTTCTCTTTTGAAATCTAGGACTCTGATAGGAGAATTCTGGTTCCAAAGGCCATCTTGAACTAAATAGAGTTATGGATGCTGGACCCCAGTGGTTCTCCTACCCTCACACCACCCACCATCTCCAAGTTGGTAAGCACTAAATCAAGAATGGCATCTGTCTAGTGGGTTCTTTAAACCAGCTGCACCAGCATGCAGTCTTGTAATATGTCCAGAAAGACTTGACTTCTGGTGATCCCTGGCCACTGAAATGTCCAAGTCAGTATCTGGCAGGTTCAGATCACCCAGCACCACCACATCTCCATTTGCCACTAAATTTGTCAGCTCCTCCCTGAGCTCCCTTTCTCTCTATTTCTCTTGTTGTGATGGTCTATAGATCTCCTCAACCTATGTTTTCTTTCCTGAAGGCACTCTACGCTAACCTCACAGCGACTCTGTTTCCCTTTTAATTTCAATGAGGTATCAGCCCTCCAGAGCCTTGATGCTCTCCCTGACATATAGGGTTATGCCTCTCCATTTCCCTTCCCCCTATTCTGCCTAAAAATGGGGGCTCATAGGTTTGAATAGTCACTGCCATGCAGAGGGGAGTAGACAAGACAGACCTTAAATCCCTTTTGTCATCACAATAGTGTGTTACTATGTTACTATGAATCCTGCCACAACTAGTGGCTCACTATGCTTCAGTGTCTTCCATCCGCACAGCTAGGGAGCAATAGGTTCATACTGTAAATGAGATGATGCTTCTTAGCTGCGATTTCCTGGTAACTACATGGTAAATTAAAAGCCCAGCTCATCTTTATCCTTACTTTCATCATACTGTACCTTACAAACGAACTGATTTTTTTTTTAATTTGAGAATTTTTAGCCATGAAAGTCACACTGAGTTGAAGCTCAACTCAATGGAGCACGTTAAGGTTATGTGAGTTGCTTAGGGTCATACAGTATGGAGGTGTCGGTTGTGGGTTTCCAACACAGGTCTTCAGGGTCCCCAGGTTCACAGCCTGGTGCTCTGCCTTGTAGACTACATTGCTTCCCTCTGATGAATCACAGTTTCAATTGTACTAGCTTTACTGGTTTCTGGCACCCCTCCATTACTATTAGTGTGCTTCTTATTCCAACAGATATTTTGTTTGTATTCCATAAACATTTATTGGATGCTTTGAGGCTGCACGCTATAGGGAGTCTGTTACCTGTTCAACATTCTAAGTGAAACTCCTTTATCTTTATGGTTTCAAAGGTTAAATGCATTTATTTAAGGTGATTGCCTTACCATTAAGAGCAGACAGCCTGTTTTATATAGGTAGTGACTGTTTCCTAAATGTACTAATGATACTTTCATGGTGAAAAGAGAACAGGTTTGACTCTGGGGAATGATTTCAGTGTTATGACAGTAGGACAGGGTAATTATAGATGTGGAACCTGGTAGAAAATGGTGAGGAAACCTTGCCATGAAAGCTCCCAGGAGTTACACATCAACTTCCATCGGACTCTGCTTAGCAGTTGTTGTATAGTAGCACATTATAGGTAGGAAAGGGCTGAACCTAAACCCCAGTCTCTTGTTCTGGTAAAACTCGCTATTTGAGGGAAAAGAGAAGACAGGTGCAGGAAATCTGTTTATATGTTAATTAATTACTAGGCTTGATTACACATGGATAACTGTGGTGTAATCTGTCATTATAACTGACCAGTTATAATGGTGACCATGAGACAATTGAGGGCTGTCAAAGTTTAGTAGTGTGAATGTGCTCTGCATAAAACTACAGACCACCAAATCAAAACCACCAGTGTAGCAAAAAAGCTACCCACAGCATTATTGGGTCCCAAACTCCAGTGCAGGCAGCAGAGCTGGGACTGGGATTTAAAGAGCTATCAGTAAGGCAAGAAATGTTCAGCCACTTTTAGCAGGGAGGAGACAGCATTTCTCGACATAATGATCTTCAAACAGTACAATCAGTTCCATACTACACTCTATAGAAAGCCCATAGATAGAAACACACTTCTACAAACAGTCAGCTTTCACCAAGACTATCTGATCAAGAGTATACCCTATTCTTAATTAGTACGAGTAAGATGTAACTGCAGTAGGGAAAATATAAGGTAAAAACATTATTGTTGCTGTATTGGTCCTTGTAACAAAAGATCCAGAAAAATAAATGATTTGATACCTTCATTGAATGAACATAGATGTCACAAAAGAAAACAGGTGCTTAAGCTTTCGGACTACACACAGTCTTTAGTCAGAAGCTAATGACAGTTGTTTTGGAAGAATACATCCTATTAAAGATCAGATCATACATAAAAAAACAGACAAAAAGGTTGTAAAGGATCCCATTGGCCTAAAAATTACATTTAAAAGTTAACTTAAAACCATATAGAGAACACAGGCTGAGTATCAGAGATAAACATTCCAAGGTCAAATGTCAAAGAACAGATAACTCCCTTCTAAAAAGAACTCATAAAACTTAGTAGAAGTTCATTCAGGAAAACCGATAGAGTTCCATCTTAAGGAAAAATTCAAAGGTCAAAGTTGCAGAATGAATAACTATTTATCTGAGAGAAAACACAGAACACATTAAATTCAATTAAGACTTTGCCTGTGTGTGTTAGTGCATACATTTGAAATAGCTGTGGTTTTAAACCCAAGTTAGGATAGGTTAAGAAATCATAGTATATAATGCTAAAAAGTCTTTAAAAGAAGAAACAACCTTTATGTATGGCAAGTAGTGGGTTTAAAGATAGGCTGCCCTAGTGTGAACAATAATTATTCACTAGCTGTTCCAAACTTTCAGTGTTAGCCCTATTAGGAGATGCATGTCCTCAGCCCTCTGTTCAACTAGTCAATATTTTTCATGAATATTAAAATCTATACTGCTCAACCACAATCCCTTTATTCTCATATTCTTGTATTCTTCCAAAACAACTGCCATTAGCTTCTGATGAAGGACTGTGTGCTGTCTGAAAGTTTAAGCACCTGTTTTCTTTTGTAGCATCTACAGTATGTTGGTCCAATAAAAGGAATCAAATCATCTTTTTTTTCTGGAACTTTTATAAGGTAAAAAAAGAGATGTTTAATAGATTTGTCAGCAGAGGATACCAGACAAGGACACTACGCAATACATGCAGCAGTACAGAGAGCAGATTCCATTCCAAGAGAAGAGAGGTTGGTACAGAACGTGAAGGACAAAAAACAAATTGAACATGTAGTTTTTTTTTTTAATAACACATTGTACAGACATGCAACAGATAAGACAGGTTCTGCATAAACATTGGGGAGTATGGTAGGCTCATCCAACAACTGCTGCAGCTTTTGCAGAAAGAACAGTAGTGGCCTCCAAAAGGGCACCGACTCTGATGACGAAGCTTGTCCACACACAAGCATGCTACACAGACTACTCCAACAGGCCAGCTGCTACTGGGACCATTAAGACAGGAATGGTCCCATGTGGATCCTGCTCTATGTGCGGACATACATCAAGGAAGACAGAATTGTGTCCTCCACATGGGTATACTGTATGAAATAGGATTACACATAACTTGTGACACTGACAGGGTTGTATATGTTACACAATGTCCTTGCAACATGTTATGTATGCCGTAAAACTGAAAGATAACTTAAAAAGCATATAACAGAGCATACGAGTGCTATACTCCAGCAGGACAAAGCATCAAATGTGGTAGCACACCTCAAATCAAGGTGGCACTCTGGGACCTCCCTTAGATTTTGAGGTATACCCGTGATACCACCATCAACATGTGGAGGAAGCCACAATACATTAGTGGAGAAGGCAGAAATGTGGTGGATCCATGAGATTATATGTACAGGAGTGCCGAGGTCCTTAATGATGAAACTAGCTGGAAGGTCTGTTGGTAAATAAAAGCGATGCTATATAACATGGGACTTTGCTGGACACTATACAGTCCAAATGCTTCCCTTCCTCTTTATTCTACATCAAACATCACACTATCTTACTTTCTCTTTTCTATTCTAGTCTTCATCTCATTCCCTATATTGACCCAGACCGGGTACCTGCATCTTACAACCTCCCCAACCCCCTTCAAATTGGGTTTGTATGTGATTATGACAGGCAGGCTGTATATCAAGCTGTTTGATTGGGTAAGATCTGTAGCAGACTGGCAACTCCGATAAACAATACAGGCAATGCTGCACATACCAGGAACAACAATGTAAGGGTGGCATCACCTGGCACATGTCTAGGGATAGGCAACATTTTAATGAAAACTAGGGCTATTATCAGCATACTTTAAATTACTCAGATGTGAGCAGTTGTGAAAGAAGAAAAATTTTAGACAAATAAAATACAAGATCATATTTTTAGCTAGCTTTCAACACAGCAGGTTAATAAGGATGGATATGACAGGCAGTCTGTCTCCTTTCATCAAATTTTTTCATGTGTTCATGTGTGTAAGTACTATGTGTATCAGTTTAACTGTGCAATATGAACTGTGAAGAATCAGCACCACTGAAGCTGCCCAGGGGCTGCAGGACAGCGGGATCACTCTTACAGTATTTCTTGTAGCTCTTTCCTCATCGTTCTTTTTACTGCCTCGAGCAGCTGATATTGCCTTTGACTTATGGGCTTTTTTTGCAGTGGTTTTCAACTCATGCACTGTGAGATCAGTGCACCCTGGAGTAACAGTAAAAAGTAGAGCAAAGTCTTTAAGCACTCCCCTCATCTCATTTGCTTGTCTGAGTGTAAGCCCCTCAGACATTGTTATAGCACTCCTGGAAACGTTTCCCTTACTGTTCTCTAGCAGGTCAGGAACAGGTTTCTCCTGATCTCCATCTGCTGCTCTGCCAACTATAAGGGAAATGTCAGCATGGCCATAATAGGGTTTCATCATATATATATATTTTTTGAATTCTCTTTATGCACATATCTAACCGGGGCATCTCTCTGGGATCCATGCTCTGCTCCTCGGCTTCACTGGCCATCTGAACCACACTCTCATCGCTACATTGGGATCAGGACCCCAGCCGGGCAACTGATGGTCCCGTCGCCTCACCCGGCAGTAGAGGATTTTTTTCATGTTTTCCGCCTATTGGCTGGGAAGTGCAATGAACTCCAGCGCACTGCGTGCTCGCTTCCGAGCATGCCCACAGGAGTGTCTCCCAGCCAATCCCCACTCTTCCTGGCTCCCGACTGCTGTGAGCCACCGGCACCACCAGAAGCCAGTAGACTGCGGAAGCGTGAACCCCCCCCACCCCAGGGAGGGAGAACTATCCTCTGCATGCTCAATCCCTACCCTTCCCTGTCGACCCCAGCATCCCAGGTTCATTCCCAAACCCGGGTTGCTGGCATGGCACGAAGGGTGGCGCCCAGCACCTCAACCCTCCGCGCCACCAGTGGACTTCCTATTGAGCAACTCGATGGTGTAATTGAGCATTAAGGCACGACAAGGTGTGTGTTATACGTGTAATAGCGTCGCCTCTGGGGTGGGTTGAAGCACGAGGCGTAAGTTGTGTTTCCACCACCCCAGGAGTGACGTTATTACACAAGATAACACACACCTTGGAGTGCCTTATTGCAATTATACAATGGCTCGATGTTATACAAAACAAAACAAAAATAAAAATGTTTTTAGTAGATTTTTAGTGAAAGAGAAGAGGGAAAAAAAAGGTGGTGGTGGTGCTGAGGAGCAAGCAGACCTAATGCTAATCAATGACAGTGATGTTATACTGTAATATCATCACTGTCTCAGGCACACACTGACCAATCAGAATTCAGGAAATTTCCTTGCCATTATATAATCCACATCATTCACTGGCGTATGACCTCATACGGCTCCTCCCACGCTGCCTGTAGCTTGATATGCCTTGCTGGGGCGAGTACCATTACCTTCTGTCCTATGGTGTATAATTGTGTTCTGGCCCCTTTATCACTCCTTATCATACCAATTCTTTTGCTTCTGTTGTGCTGCGTCTAAGTGATCCTGATCAAGACCCATGAACTCCTTAAGCCAGTTCTGGAAATTCTGGACAGTCCATAACAGTCTCCCTCTGGGTGGCAGAACAGCCTTCCCACTCCTCTCTAAGTAACTCTAGGAGTCCCTCACCATTGTAGCATACAGGAGTTCAAAAGGTGAAAAGCCCAACAACTCCTGTGGGATTTCCCATATGCAAAACACGAGTTGGGTAGGAATTTGTATCAGTCCATTTTGTGCTTTGTGTGAACACATGACGAATATTTTTAAAACTCATATTAAATCTCCCAGCTAAGCATTCATCTGAGGGTGGTATGGGGTTGTATGCAGTGAGTCTACCCCACACTGCTTCCACATCTCAGTTATCAGGTCAGACATAAAATTCTTTCCATGATCTGACAAACTCTCCCTAGGAAATCCAACTCTGCTGATCTGCTTACTTTTCTGCCTCTGTGGAGGGCATGGCTACAGCTTCAGGTTACTGAGTGACATAATCCATTATGACCAAAATGTACATCTTTCTGCTTGAGGTAGGCATAGCAAATGGGACGACAATGTCCACAGCGACCCAATGAAATGATTCATAAATAAAGGAAGTGAAAAAAATGGATCCCTTGCTCAGTCCGCTTGTTCCCCTTTCTTCCACATATGCTGACACTGTGGGCATGAGAGACAGCACTCAGCCACATCGTTGTACAGCATCGGCCAGTAAATGTTCTGGCACAAACACCACCTTTGTCTGTTTACCCCTTGGTGTCTGGACAGAGGAATTAGGTGTGCTAAACCCAAGAGGGCAGCTCCATATTCCAGAGAAACTGCAATCTGCTTGCACACATTCCACTCCTCAGGTAAGTCCTAAGGAACCCAATCTCTATATCAAATATCTCTTTCCCAAAATTATTTTTGCTGCTCCTCCCTTGCAGAATAACTACTGCTGCTGCTTGCTACCAACAGCCTGGGTGCAGCTAGAGAGGAATCTTTAAGTTGAGCCTTTTGCAGCACCTCTTATGAAATCCCTCCCAACTTTGTCTTCCCTGCAGTTGGCTGCAGCTGCTGCTTATAAATGAGGTCTCCCTCTGTGTCAGTGAACTGCTGTCCCTGCAGAGCTCCCTGGCATAGCAGCTCCATTTGTCCCAAAAGTAAGAGGTGTTTTCTCTGGCTACCGTGACTCATTGGGTTTAGCAAGCACACTGTGTGCTGCAGGTTCGAGGTTATAAGCAGGGTCCGAGCATGTCTCTTTCTCCCGATCTTCCCATTTCCCTCTACCTGTCCCAGTTGTCAAGCTCGACTACACGTCACAGCACAGACCATGTCTTGCTCTCCTTCCCTGTCCTAGTCATTTCCTAGCAAAACATCTGCAGATAACCCAGCCAAAATCACAACCTCCCTCTCACATTCACCCTCTTCCCACTTCGGAAGTACTCTGGCCTTGGGAACTTGACCCATGGACAAGGACCAAATTTAAAGAGCTCCACCAAGATAAATATTTTAGCCCCTGCACCTGATATACAGGTGCCTCACCTCCACGGCATGCAGGTATTATGAAGATGCCAGGAAATTATCCATAAGAAAAAAAATGTAACACTCGTAAAATTCAGTAAATTGAGTCCCAAAGGCTTCCCGGTTCTAAGTGCTGCCACCACACTCATGCTCACTTACATGATGACAAGATGCTAGGTAGAGCGTAGGGGTGCATTCCATTATAGTCAATGCGCGGCGGCTTTCCGATCGGATTTTAATATTATAAAAGCCACTTGGTAATGAAATGTGGACTGATCGCACTAACAAGGGCCTTGTTAGCTCGACCCAGTGCTCCACGCTTCATTACCAAGTAGCCATTATACAATGGCAAGAAAGAATGCTTGCCTCTGATTGGTCAGTATGGCACTGGACGCGTGATGTTATCCCAGCACAACATCATGGGTCTAGTCCCCACACACAAATGACCACATCAAATGTACAAATTAAAAATAAAAAGAGTCATTCCATGGTCGCGGTAGGCTTGCCCCACTATCACCCTGCTGACACCACAATCTCCTTCACTTCTTAGTCTGCCCCAAAACAAATGACACATTAAAACAACACTGTGATTATGTTTAGTAAAAGAAAGAGTTTTTCACTACCCCCCCAAAAAAAAAAAAAAGATACAGTAAAACATCCTGATCCCTCAGCAAGAAAGCGAGAGTGAGCGAGAGTGAGCAAGAGCATCTTTTATTTAGCGCGTGCCACTTCTCATAACGCTCGCTCGTCCAACAAATCTGCTTTTGTTTTGTTTTTACCCCGAACACCACCATGTAGAAACAAAAAACTGTACCATAGACAGTCAAACATCATGATCCTGCTCATTCCAGACCGAGCAAGTGAGCAAGCAAGCATGTCTTTTAAATACTCACCGCACAGCTCTTAACACTTGCTCGGTCTTCAATTCAACTTTCAAATCAGCGCCAGCTTCAAGACTCGCTAAACACAAATACAAGGAAACAGAAAAGCCAAAATAAAAAAAGACCTAAGGAGGAAACGCTACGGCCCCTTAACACTACAAGCATTCTCATAAGTAGAGAACAGAGCCACATGAAAACACAGCATCTCTACCCAATGGCCGAAACAATAAATAGGCACTATTTTTTAATAATGTATTCCAACCCACTTATAAAAATGAAAAAAACAAACTTAAAATGTACTTATTCATATTGTTTTGGTTTATTTTACAAATAAGCCATTGTATAATAGCAATAATGCACTCCAGGGTGTGTGTTGTGCTGGGATAACATCACTTCTGGGGCAATGAGTTGCACTTGGCCTGTGGCCTCATGCCTAATCACCCCAGGCGTGACATTATCCCAGCACGACACACACTCTGTCGTGCATTACTGCTTAATTATAACATTAAAAACCGATTGGAATGCCGCCGCCCATTGACTATAATGGAGTGCGCCTCCGCACTCTCCCTAGCATCTTATCATCACGTTAGTGAGCATGGGGGCAGGGCGTGGGCGGCACTTAGAACTGGGAAGTCCTTGGGACCTGGTTCACTGAATTTTATGAGCATTACAGTTCTTTCTCTTATGGATTATTTCCTGGCATTTTCACAATACCAGCATGCCGTGGAGGTAAGGCACCTATATATCAGGTGCAGGGGCTGAGACTGATAAGTCTCTTTAACTGAGACACCATTCCCAGGTAGGATCTGATCCAGCCATACCAGCTACTGCTGCATTAGTGTAACACTGATCCAGGTGTCCCTCAATCTGTGTGTCAGGGTTTTGTTTACCCAGACTGACCTCATGTGCTTCAGAGTATTCCTAGCACTAGCACTTATTTATTTATTTATTTAACATCAGTTTAACAACCTCTGAGCCAGGGGCTCATTTACAAAGGTACCTCGTCATAAGAATGGACAATGAAAATACATACACGAGACAAGTTGCAGGTCAGCAGTACAGTTCAACAATACGGTACAGTCAGATTACAGGTATAGGGGGACATAACATTGAATTAACAGCAAATTCAGATAATCGAGTTCGAGACATAACAGTGAGTTAAACAGCAAATTCAGATAATCAAATTCAGAATAGGCAGCTAAGGGTAGTTGAGTTGAATAGAGGTCCTGCGGGGGGGGGGCTGAAGATGAAGGGGGGGTGCAGCTCAGTAAGCTTTGTCAGTAGGTAGGGAAGGGGGAGGTCAGGTGCAGCTGCAGGAGTGTGAGTTGAGCAAGTGACTTCTGAGGCTGTATTTAAAACAAGCTAATGAGGGAGCCTCAGTGATGCTGGCAGGGAGGGAGTTGTACCCAGTGGGTGCTCTATAGGGGAAGTCCCTTTGGCCCTGGGAGGTCCTAGCCCTTGGAACGACCAGTGCAGTTTTGCCGGAGCTGCCTGTGCACACCGTGGGATTAGTACGGTGAACAGAGTTAGCTAGGCCAGGAGGGGAGAGACCATGGAGAGCTTTATATGTAAGTTGGCAGGTTTGGAACATGAGGCGTTCATCGAGGTTGAGTATGGTGGCCATGGAGTACAGTAGACAGGTGTGGGTGAGGTAATGGGCACTGGTGATAAGTCGGCATGCTTTGTTGAGCGTAAGGCATACCTTGCGGAGGGCAGTCGGGTCTGCTGCGCCATAGACCGGAAGGCCATAGTCAATTATGGATAGAACCGAGGAAGTGACTGCCAGGCGAAGAGTGTCAGTGGGGAGGTAGTTTTTGTGTCGGTAGAGGATACCCAACCGCGCATTGGAGGCAGTGGTCAGGGCAGAGATATACATACATAGATACATAGACAGTGTCGGCAGATAAGGGCCTATGGCCCACCCAGTCTGCCCATTTGAGCTTGTAAGTTCAGTTTGTTTTCCTAGAAGTCTGTTTCCCCTTACCCCTGACCTCTAGAATTCCTTTATGTCTATCCCATGCATTCTTAAATCCCGTGATTGTTTCAGCCCCCACCACATCCTCTGGCAGGGTGTTCCACTTGTCCACCACCCGTTCTGTGAAGAAATTCTTTCTCATGTTTCCTCTGAATCGTCCTCCCTCCAACTTCATCCCATGCCCTCTAGTCCTGGAACATCTTTTTGCTTAAAATAGTGTTTTCCTGCACTCTGTTTCTCCCTGTAAGATACTTGTATGTCTCTATCATATCCTCTCTCCTCCTCTCCTCCAGGGAGTACATGTTCAGTTCCTTCAACCTGTCTTCATAGGACTTGTGATGCAATCCATGCACCATCTTTGTTGCCCTCCTCTGAACCTTCTCTACCCTGTCTATGTCCTTACGTGGTATGGTCTCCAGAACTGTACACTGTACTCCAGGTGGGGCCTCACTAGTGTCTTGTATAGTGGAATTATGACCTCCCTTTTCCTGCTGGTGATGCCCTGCCTATACATCCCAGCATCCTATTTGCTTTACCTGATGCCTTGTCACACTGTTTCCCTACCTTGAGGTCATCAGAGATGACAACCCCAAGATCCCTTTCCTGCTTGGTGCATGCTATATCCTCACCCCCAACTGATATATTGTGCCAGGGTTTTGTGCCCCATATGCATTATCTTGCACTTCTTTGCATTGAATTTCAACTGCCAAACCCTTGACCATTCTTCAAGTTTCTGCAGGTCCCTTCTCATTCTGTCTACACCCTCTGGTGTGTCTACTCTGTTACAGAGCTTTGTGTCATCAGCGAACAGTGAAATTCTGTCTTCTAGATCCTGCGCAATGTCACTGATGAAGATGTTGAATAGGACCGGTCCCAGCACTGATCCCTGTGGTACCCCACTGGTCACTCTTCCCTCTGTGGAGTGACAGCCATTTACCACCACCCTCTGTGTCCTGCCACCCAGCCAGTTACCTACCCACCACACTACTGTCCTGCCCACACCCATGATATGGTCATGAAAGGTAAGGGCAGAGTCAAAGATTATACCAAGGTATTTATAGGATTGTACAAGTTCTACAGGGAGATTATGGGTGGAGTGGACAGTGAGAGGAAAGTTGCTAGACTTATTTTGGGGGTGAGTAAAGAGCATGGATTTGGTTTTCTTAAGGTTGATGACGAGACGGTGTTCAGAGAACCATGTCTCCACAGAGTTGAAGGCAATTTGAAGGGAGTTCTGGAGTGCGACAGGGTTACTGTCAGAGGCAAAGAGTACTGCGTCATCAGCGTAGAGTAGGACATTTCCTGCACACATGTTGGGCAGAGAGTTGAGATAGAGGGAGAAGAGTAAAGGACTGAGGATGGAGCCCTGGGGAACTCCTGAGCAGATAGGACAGGTGCTGGAGAGGGTGGCACCCACCTTCGCACGTTGGGAGCGGTCAGACAAGTAGCTGGCGCACCAGGAGACTGGACCAGGGGCAAAGCCCACACAGGCAAGGGTAGCTAACAGGAGAGGATGCGAGACAGTATCAAAGGCTTTTGATAAGTCGATAAATACTGCACCTGCGAGGGAGCCCGCATCCAGTGCAGTGTGAAGGAAGTTAGCAAATTCCAGGAGTGCAGTATTGGTGCTATGACCGGCTCTGAACCCATGCTGCTCAGGGCAAGGACATCATACTTAGAGGTAATCTGAAATTTGGGCAGCTACAATTTTCTCTAAGGCCTTAGAGAGGGGAGAGAGGATAGAAATAGGCCGGAAGTTACCTGCAAGTGTCCTGTCACCACCCTTGTGAATAGGGGTAACAGTGGCGACCCTCCAGACAGAGGGGAATTGCCCTAGGCAGGGGGACTTATTAAAGAGGCAGGTGATAGGCGAGATGACCTGATCCAGGACCTGACGTAGGAGGCAGGGATCAAGAGAGTCATTACCAATAGTATTGCACTTTAGAGCTTTAAGCAGGTGAGGCCTGACTTCTTGAGTGGTGACACAGCGAAGGTGAAAAGGAGGGCGAGAGAAGGGAGGGGCAGGCATGGGAGGAGGGGGATTGAAGAAATTGCCTGGGAGCACTGAGCTAAGGTCTGTAAAGGAATTACATAGAAACATAGAAACATAGAATTTGATGGCAGATAAGGACCGCTTGGCCCATCCAGTCTGCCCATTTCCCTACCTGACGGATAAGCTGCAGATCCTAGTTAACCAGCAGCCTACTTCTTCCTACCCCAACTCCCTAGAATTGCCTTATGACTGTCCCATGCATGCTTGAATTCCACCACTGTTTTTGACTCCACAACCTCCTCTGGAAGGCTGTTCCATACATCCACAACCCTATCTGTGAAAAAATACTTCCTTAAATTACCTCTAAACCGCCCCCCTTCTATCTTCAAATTGTGCCCCCTTGTTCTTGCACACCTCTTTTTTTGAAAGATGCTACCCTCTTGGACTTTGTTGATTCCCTTGAGGTACTTGAAAGTTTCTATCATTTCCCCCCTCTCCCTCCTTTCCTCGAAGCTATACATATTAAGCTCCTTAAGTCTCTCTTCATGTCTTCCGTTGCAGACCCTGCCATTTAGTTGCCCTCCTCTGGACAGCTTCCATCCTGTCTATGTCTTTTGGGAGATTGGGTCTCAGAACTGCACGCAGTACTCAGATGGGGTCTCACCAGCTGTCTGTACAGAGGGATAATAACTTCCTGTTTTCTACTGGTGATGCCTCTCCCTATGCATCCCAGTATCCCCCAACCCTCCTTGCTGCCCTCTCACATTGCTTGCCCACCTTTAGGTCATCTGATATGACTACCCCCAGGTCCCTTTCCATTTTTGTTGTTGTTAGTATCTCACCCCCCATTGTGTACTCTTCCCCTGGGTTTTTGTTTCCCTGGTGCATTACCTTGCACTTCTTAGCATTGAATCTAAGCTGCCATACATTTGACCATTCCTCTAACCTTGCCAAGTCCCTTCTCATCCTTTCCACCCCACCTTGTGCATCAACTCTGTTGCAGATCTTTGTGTCATCTGCAAAGAGACATACTTTTCCTTCCAGTCCCTCTGCAATGTCGCTTATAAAGACATTGAAGAGGACCGGGTCTAATACTGAACCCTGCGGTACCCTGCTAACCCCCTTTTTTCAGAGTGGACTCCATTTACTATTACTCTCTGTGTCCTATTCTCCAGCCAATTCTTTACCCAGGCTGTCATCTTGGGACCCATCCCAGGCTGGCTAACTTGTATATTAATCTTTTGTGTGGATTGTGTCAAATGCCTTGCTAAAGTCTAGGTAGGCCATGTCCACAGCCCTTCCCTGATCAACTACTTTGGTCACCCAGTCAAAGAAATCTATCAGATTTGTCTGGCATGACCTTCCTGCTGTGAATCCATGCTGCCTTGGGTCCTGTGCCCCTCTGGCCTCTAGATACGCAACAATTCTTTCCTTCAGAAGTGATTCCATCATTTTCCCTACCACTGAGGTTAAACTAACAGGTCTATAGTTTCTTGCTTCTGCCTTGCTCCCACTTTTGTGAAGGGGAATCACATCTGCCCTCCTCCAGTCCTCAGGTACCACCCCATCCTCCCATGATTTGTTAAAGAGGGTAGTCAGTGGTGTCACTAGTTCTACCCTTAGTTCTTTTAGAATTCTGGGATGAATTCCATCAGGCCCCATTGCTTTGTCCACCTTCAGTTTTAAGAGCTCTTTCAGAACCCTTTCTTCTGTAAATGGGCTGGTATCAACTTCTGTATCCAGAGTGTTTCTACTGTTTGTCTTAGGTACCTCCCCTTTTCCTTTGTAAATACTGAGCAAAAATATTTGTTTAGTATCTCTGCCTTTCACAGTCACCCTCTGCCCACCCTCCCCTTATTAAGCCTCACTATCCCTCCTTGGTCTTCCTTCACTCCCTGATGTACCTATAAAAGGTTTTATCCCCCTTCTTAACTGAGTTGGCTATCTTTTCCTCGGTTTGGGCCTTTGCTGTTCTGACTGCCTTTCCAGCTTCCTTTTGCTTTAACTGAAAGAGTTCTCTGTCCTGTTCCTTCTGTGATTCCTTGTACTTCCTGAATGCTTTCTTTTTCTCTTGAACCTTCACTGCCACTTTCTTTGAGAACCATAGTGGTTTCTTACCTCGTTTCATTTTGTTTATTTGCTTTACATAAAGGCTTGTTACCTCTGTGATGGCAGTTTTTATTATTCCCCATTGTTCTTCCACCCCTCCTTCCTGCCCATTTGCTAGTGCATTCCTTAGGCACTCACCCATTTTGGCAAAGTCAGCCCTCCTAAAATCCAGTACCTTTGTCTTTGTATGCATGACTCTATTGCTGTGTTTATTGTGAACCATACTGTTCGATGGTCGCTAGTTCCCAGATGGCTACCCACTTCTACATCTGTGATCCTCTCTTCATCTCTATTTGAGAGAACCAGGTCTAAGATTGCTCCCTCTCGAGTGGGCTCCAATACTAGTTGTCTAAGGCATGCCCCCTGTAGGGCATCTAGAATAACCCCACTCTTAGAAGTGGCTGCTGCAACTGCACTCCAGTTAACATCTGGCATATTCAGATCACCCATCAGCAATATCTCCCCTTTATCTGCCATTCTAAGTATACTTTCTATCATTTCCTTGTCCATTTCTTCCCCGAGAGGGGGGTCTGTATACAACCCCTGTGTGGATTGTGGTGCCATTGCCTGCCTCCAAATTGACCCACAGTGCTTCTTCTCCTCCCTGTTTACCCTTCTGTTCTGTTGCTTTGATTCCTTCTCTTATGTAGAGAGCTACTCCTCCTCCTCTTTTACCCTCCCTGTCCCTCCTGTAGATAGTGTATCCTGGTATGTTTACATCCCAGTCATGGTTCTGTGTGTACCATGTTTCTGTGACTGCCACGATATCCAGATCTTCCTCCTCCATCAAGGCCACTAATTCAGGAAGCTTGTTACCCAGACTACGGGCATTGGTACTCATTGCTCTCCATTTTTTGATGGCTTTACCTTCTGTAGCGGCAACCCCCACTGACCTTTCTACATTGGTCTTTTTCTCATATAGTACCCTGTTTTGTTTTTTGAGGTGGGTAGCAATGAGGGCAGGGTCCGAGGAGATAGTCCCATTGATGTCAAGGAGCGATGGTGGAGGGGAGCGTGCACCACCATTTAGCTGCTTAACATTTTCCCAGAAGGACCTGGGATTCCCCCATGAGGAGGTAAGGGAGGCTTGGTAATAATTGGCCTTAACTGTGCATGGCCCAAGTACACTGTTCGGGCAGCTGCGTAGGCCTGTCTGTCTGCAGGGTGGCCAGTTTCAACAGCGATGTGCCATAAGTTATCCCGCTGCCTAAGAAGAGTGCGTAAGGCCGGGGTGACCCAAGGGGTGTGTCTTACTTTGGACCTCAGAGAGGTTAAGGGTGCAAAGATGTCACAGGCAGAGCTAAAGGTTCGGACAAAGAAGGCAAGAGCCTTGTCAATGTCGGGGGAGTTTAATAGCGGGGACCAATCAGTGCAGTCTAGGTAAAGTTTTAGGTCTTTCAGCCCACCAGGTCTTAGATGTCGACGACGAGTGGTTTGAACAGCGGATTTAGGCAGGGAGGTAATCCAGCTGAAGAGAACCGGGGAGTGGTCACTAAGGCAGTCTGGGAGGATTTGAAGGTTGTGGACGCGGGATGGCCTGTTGGTGAGGACCACATCCAGAAGATTGCTGGTTCCACTACTAGGATTTATTCTAGTAGGCTGAGAGACTAGTTGGGTAAGATCAATAGCAGCAAAAGCCTCATGGGAGGCAGAGGATGTAGGGCTAAGCCAGATGACGTTCAGATCACCTACCAGAATTCGATCAAATGAGCAGGGTAGGGAGGATAGTCAATTAGAGGGCCTAGTGCCAGCACTTGTTTTTTTGGGGGTATGTAGGCGGCAGTCAGGTAGATTGGACCCCTGGCGGGGTCAGGTGATAATTTTAGCATTAGGGCCTGGGCGTTATGGTCAAGGATAGGGGGAGGAAGGGTTAATCCAGTGATGGTGTCTTTAACATAGATGGCATATCCCCCACCCCTCCTACCAATCCGGTCCAGCCGGTGTAGGGAGTAGCCTGGGAGGGAGATCTGGGCATTGGCGGTGGACTTAGTCAGCCAAGTTTCAACCAAGGCTATCACGTCTGGTTTCTGAACAGTCACCCAGCATTGTAGGGAGTCCAGTTTTTTGAGGAGGCTGCATACATTCATGGATGCAGTACGAAGTCCAGTAGGTTTCAGAGGGGAACCATTGAAGACAGGCCCTGGGTTTGGATGGATATTGCCAGACAGGAGCAGAAGGAGGAGAGCTGCCCTAGGGAGCAGGTGGTAGATGGAAAGTTCACGCCGACTAGGGGCATGGGTATATGGGAGTAAGGTGGTACAGGGGGTAGGTAGGGTAGCACAGACTGGGAAAGCTAGCGTGATAAGATGCAAGAGTGGAATAGAGGGGTAGGAGAGGGAATAGCCAAGAGAATGGTGGTAACTAGGGGAGGGAGTAAGGTGTATGAAGGAGGAGGGGTGGCCCGGAGCCGAGGAGGAGAGGAGGGCAGCTGGAGGCATGGGAGTTGCTGGTGAGTGGGCATAAGGTAACCAAGGGGGAGGTAAGGAATATTACAAGAAGGGGAGGGAGTGAGGGACAGGCTGGACAGGGGAAGACAGGCATGCTCAAGGTGGGGCAGGGATTGACGAGAGATACAGGTAAGGACACGGTGGGAGAGAGTAGTGTGGACAGGAACAGGAGCTCCAGGGGGGCGTACAGCGGGATAGTAAAGGGAGGTTGCCAAGGAGCTTAGTTTGGGATGTGGGGAATTCAGCGCCCACTGGTGGTCTGCGGGTATAACCTGCAAATGGAGAAGTGGGGACTTAGTATATGGGACACAGGAAGCGATGCCACAGGAAGTGGCGCAGTTGGCGATAGCCAATATATCAAGAGCCGACCCTGGGTGGGGGTGGTTGGGGTGGGCGAGCTAGCACCCCACAGCCGAGTCTTGCAGAGACAATCAGTGGGCTGTGGTGCGGAGCTGCCAAGAGTCCCTGAGAAAACGTCCAGGAATCGCGTAGAGGAGGTCTTAATTACCTGGATGCAGCAGAAGGAGTCCCATGAACCACTCCAGGTAGGAGCTTCCTTAATCCGTCACACGCCGCGGTCGGCAGCGTTCTGTGGGGGCCGCCTGTAAAGAGGTAGTAAGTCTAATTAGTATGCAGCGGGAGGAAGGTGGCAAGTTTAGCTCAGGTATTAACTGCGTATGCGCGGTGGGCAGGACACACAGCCCCAGCCAGCAGTCCTCTTCCCAACAAAACCATATACGCACTAAGTACTTTACTTTTACAGCTCTAACCACTAGTTGCCTGCCAGTGATCCTTAGCCCTGCTACAGCTAAAACGGACTAAGCACTTACTTTAAACTTAAGTTCAGCTCTAAGCAGTAATGACTGGGGGCAAAGTCAGATAGGCTTGTAGCCCCAGTAATTGTTGTAATCAGACAGTCACACTTAAGTTACAACCAGGAAAAATAAACATGCTAGTCAACTCAGCTGTACTACCTAGGGACAAAACCAAGCATGCAGCATATTACTGTGGGAGTTATACATCTACTGCAGCACAGCACACTAGACAGTAACAATACATCGCAATTTCAGTAAACCAGGTACAAAGTGATACACCTAAAACATAGCAAAGTCTTGTAACAGGAGTAAGTGTTCCAGCCACCCTTACAGGTAGCACCCCACAGCCGAGTCTTGCAGAGACAATCAGTGGGCTGTGGTGCGGAGCTGCCACTTGAGACATAGTTTACCACATGCCACTCTTCTGTGGCGGGATGGCTGTCACCTTCCTCAGCAAGTATGGGGCTGACCACATTTGATCTCATAGTGGGGTGGTAGGCTCCTCTGTGCCGTGGTTTAGTCCCTGTTGCCTAAGGACAGTCAACATAAGTGTCCAAACTTTTTGGTGCACATAACACTTCTGACTTTCCACTTTATTACTTTTAAGCTCTGTTGGTCTATTCCTCCCAGGTTCAAAGGGGTACTGGATTTTAGGGCCCCTTTGCATCCCACCCATGCCTTTGTTAACAGAACCTCCTCCCCCGTGTACCTAATTGTGTATATCGGGTTGACTGGCTACATACTGATCAGCCCATTCTGCAGCTTCTGCCTCAGTACTAGGATTCTTATCTGTTAACTGTATTTAAGATAAGTGTGCATACATTTTAAAAACTGCTAAATGAGCATCAGCACTCAACGTTCTTCAGCCACAGTTACAGCTCTCTTCCCGTTGAACCATTTCCCCAGCAAAGTACTTCACTGCACACTCCATTCTTTAGAATTCTCCCCCAGCTGCTTTCAAAACTGTTTATATTGGAGTCAGGGTTTACCACAGGCCATGATATTCATAGATCCAGATTAGATCCAGATTAGGGCCTGCTAAATATTTGCTCTAGGATTTAATTAGCATCTGGAGCAAACCAGTTGCATATTGGAACAAGCTGTTGCACTTTGTGATCGCTATAAGCATGTTCTAATGTACCAGCCAGGCACTATCCAGATTGCAATTGCAAACCCAGGCCCTCTACTGCCCACAGGAGGAATGTGGCCAGTAGTTTGCTATGCAGATTGTGATCACAGTCGGGCGTTAGAGCCTACTAATTTCTTACAGGAACCCAATTTAGGCAGTGCATCTTATATAAAGAAGCCAATTTTGCCAGTCACATTTTAGAAAAGGGGCCTGGCTGATGGGAGGCCTACCTTGATATTTGGCAGCTGGGCAACTCCACAGCAGGGCTCTGATGTGAACACCAAGAGACCCCCACTCCTGTTGGATATAAATTAAATAAGTGGTCAATTCAGGTAGAAAGAATATTTGTAAGATTTACCATGGTGGGGGAGGGTGTGCACTGAATTCTGTTTTAACTGATGTATGCCATAAAGCTCTAACACCTCTAATGAAAAGCCATTTGAAGTTTGTGACTCAATAAGGGTTGAACTTCTAATTTTGTGTTTGTTTAAGGTCCCTCTTTAGCAAGAGTGCAGACCACTGAGCGCTGATGACCCATTTCTACCACCTTTTACCTTTCAGCCTCCCTGTAGTAAGGGTCTCTGCTCTGGGTAGGACGCACTCCACTTGCTCTATCTCACTCTGCAACTTTTGCTATGCACCCATTTATCAAGGTACCCTTCCCTAAGATATGCGGTCACAAACAAGTTGTTACTCCAGTTTTTTAGAAAAACAGGTAATTTATTATTAAACACTGGTTATCAAAATAAAGCAGTAACGTTTAGGAATTTACACTCTTTACACATAGTCAAACAACAGTACACATACAGGAATGCAACAGAAAACTTGTACACTCATACAGGCAAATGGTTCTGCCTTCCTAACTAGTTACAAGGTCTTCTTAACTTACTGTCCACACTAGGCTTTGTTTCCTTAAGTCTCTGTCTACAGACACACAGTCTGGCTGTCGCCCTTGGATCCGCTCCCACATATACCCCAGTGAAAACAGGGTGAGACAAGCTGGAATGAAGAATTTATACCCCCTGCATTTCTGTCTTCCTGGTGCCTTGGTTGAGCGAGGCTGTGACCTCACTTCCCCATATCCAGGTTCATCAGTTGCTGAAACTGCTTCAGGCCTGGAGTTTTGGGTGATGCCTACCATGCAATATTATCTGACCTTAGCCTCTCAAGGTCTCAACTTCCTTTTGAAGATTGTTAAGCATCGATCTGAAAGAATGTGGTCAGATGCAGTCAAGACGTCCTATCTCAGAGCCTTTGTTTGCTAATGACCCCCTTCCCTTTTCAGGAAGCCTTTTACAATAAAGGTCCCCATTATTTAAAAAACCTTGCTGGGCTGCTGAAAATCTTCCAAACAGGTCAGTTATGTCACATCTGATCAATGCATCCCCCACCCCTGCTACAAAAGGTATTTGCATTTGACAACATATTTCTGGCAACCAGCAAGTCTGGTCATCACTATTTGATCAAACAGGTAGCCAGAACGCAGCATGAATTAAACAAGGATTTAAGCAGCATATCAAGTAGAAAATATAAGACTGGTAATATAAGCAAGTATTCTACTGAATGGGCTGTGAAATATGTGATTAATAATTAGTATAAGAGGATAAGTGAGTTTTTTTATATACCTTGCAGTGTCCCCATAGGAAACCCTAATGGACAAAAAGTCAGGGCAATATCAGGAAATAAAAACAACAGAATAATTAATAGCTATGTTGTAGTTTTATTCAAGGCCCAGAAAGCGGCCCTCCCTGGTTTTGGTTTTTTTTTTATTAAGAAAGGGTCTTTCTCAGCCCTATGATGGATAGCAGGGCTGGGAAACAGGAAGAACATGGCACTTGGCACTATTGACAGCACCATGAAGGAGTCAGTGCAGGAAAATGGAGCCTGTCAGCAGTTACAAAAAACAATATATGGGCAGGGGTTGTGTATTTTTTATTTATACCCTTAGTGTTTGATACCTTGATAATCTTCTCAAGTTTGCTCTCGGTGTTTATGAGGCATGTTACTCACCAAGGGTGTGCAAAATGTTACACATACCCCTACCCATACATTATTCTCTATATATTACCTGATTGACCCCATTACTCCGCAGTTTCAGTATTGAGTAGAACCTTTTTTTCTACTCTGATAATGTCACTTTTGCAACTAACAGATGACTGACAGCTCAGTTTGCACTCTCCTGTTCACTAAAGCGATGTCACAGTTCCCAAGAACAGAGCATTCCTACCTGCAAAACCAAAGTGAAAGTGCTTTTCTAGCCAACACAACACATCTCAGCAAACTAAATATGAGATATTTATAAAAACACAATACAGCTAACAAAGATAAACTTGTCATTAACTTTGACATTAACCTACTGCAGAAAACTGAAGCTATAGAATCCCCAGAAATACTGTATCTGCATGTTCAAACTGGAAACTGACTTTTGTAAAGCAAATCCAACAGTAACCTTGTAAATAAACCTATAGTAATTGTGTCTTCATGACTGAGGATGATAGACCTCTGTAGGAAAGTGGGATCAAGGCAACTATATTGGGGCACAGGAAATGGGGAGGTTGGTGATCACGACTGAACAAATAAGGAAAGGGTTAGTGTCCCGGTAGAGCCCTTGATCCAGCTATTTAACAGCTCACTGGAGTCAGGGGCAGTGTCAGGGGATTGGAGAACTGTAGATATAATCCCACTCTGCAAGGAGGAGGGCAAGGAGGACCCAGGCAACTACAGACCAGTAAGCTTTACCTCTGCCATGGGTAAACAAATGGAGACCATAGTGAAAGACAATCTACTGGCCTATTTAGTAAATAATAGGCTGCAGGACAGCAAGCAGCATGGGTTTGTATGGAGAAGATCATGTCAGACTATCTTGATTGTGCTTTACCACTGGGTCACTAAGATGGTGAACAGAGGCCAGGTGTTGCATTTTCTCTGCTTTGATATCCACAAAGCCTTTGATTATATGCTGCACAGCAGACTGCCAAAAAAGCTGGATGATTTAGGAGTAGAGAAGGATTAGTTATGTGGGTGAAAAACTGGTTAAGGAGAAAGCAGCAGAGAGTGGTCATATCTGGGGACAACGGGGTGGTCACTAGTGGATTGCTACAGCGGTCAGTCTTGGGGCCTGTTCTATTCATTTTATTTATTTATTTAGTTTTTGTTGACCGGGTAAGTGCACTAGACAAATCCTGCCTATTTTCAGGCACGACCCAGGGAAGGGGGATACAGATGAATGCCAACTGACCTTGAACCAGATTAAGCTGTTGGTGCTATTTGTAGTGAATGAGGGAAATTTGGCCAGGGCACCGGGGACATGGTGACATAGAGGAGGGTATCCATGGAAAGGTGTGTCCTACTGATGACAAAAAGCTCTGTAGCAGGGTGGATAGTAAGGAACAGATGAGGGAACTTCAGAGGGACCTGGAAAGAGGTGGTCAAAGGTCTGGCAAAATGCCAAAAAGTGCAAGGTTATGCACTTAGGGAATAAGAGCCCATGCATGAAGTATTGGATGGGGGGGGGGTTAAGTTTGTCACTTCAGCAGAGAAAAGGGATCTGGGAGTCCTCAATGGTGAATCAATCAAGCAAGTCAGCCAGAGCAGTAAAGCCTATAGCAAGGAATGAAGGATGCTGGGATGTATAGGGAGGGGTTTGGACAGTAAGAGGGGGAGGTCCTGCTGCCCTTATACAGACTGCTAGTAAGGCTTCACCTGGAGTACTGTGCCAAGTTCTGGAGCCATCACCCGAGAAAGGACATTGATTGGCTGGAGTCGCTAGAGTCAGTGTAGCAAAGGGGCACAAGAGCGGTTCAGGACCAACAGGGTAGGTCCTATGAGAAATAGCTGAAAGTCCTGAATATGTACTAACTGTAGGCCAGCCAGAAGTCGGGGACAAAATAAAGACTTTTAAGTATCTAAGATGTGGAAACAGGGTAAATTACGAGGACCTGTTTGTTAGAAATACAGATGCAGTCATGACGGGCACAGTTGGAGATTTATGGGGGGCAAATTCAAGAAGGATGTGAGGAAGTTCTTCTTCACTGATAGGGTGGAGGAGCCTTGGAACAGATTATTGGCAGACGTGAGGGCAAGGACCATCAGTGGGTTCAAACGTGGATGGAAAAGTGCCAAGGGATCCATAGGCCCACTTGGGAGAACCAGGGAGAGGGATGAAGCAAAAAGGGGAGGGGGTGATAAACCCATCACAGCACTAGGTAGGGGTAAGGTAGTGATAACTAGAGACAGACCTGATGGACTGTCGGTCTCCTTCTGTCATAAGATTCTATGTTTCTAATTTGCATAAAACTCTCACACCAATGAGCTGCTTTAGCATTTCTCAGTTAGGCAAGTTATATGTTAATGTAACATGTGAAATAGTCCCACTAGCGCTGCCAGGTGACCCACTTGCATTATACAGATAACGGAGCACGCATGGCAATTACATGCATTCACATGCAGCTCACCTCAGTGAGCTGTGTTGCTAAATCAAGTACAAAGCCTTGCAACAGCTTTTGCCTAAGAGCTGCAGATTAGAACTGCAGATGCATTCTTCTTGAGTTGCAAAAACATTTTGTAAAAGTTGCTCTTGAGTTAGCTGAGTGTCGTAAAACAACTCAATGTGAGTTGCCAATGCACTGGCAGTTTATAAACAAGCATTTGTCAATGCCGAATGTTGTCTTGCTGGCATTGGCATTGGTAGTGCAGGAGTTAGAGAGATGCATAATAGGAATGGCAGTGAAGTAGTAAACTGTGTAAAAGTGGGCCAACCCAACCCCCACCCCACCCTTCAGAGACTGACAGGCATTGGGGTGTGCCTTTGGGTCGTTGACCATAACGCTCATGCCATTTCATCTCACCCTACCCTGCAGACACCGAAAAGTGTCACAGTGTGCCTTGGGGTCTTTGGGCCTTACGCTCACCCCATTCCATAAGGAAATACGCTGAGATGGGTGCAGTATAAGAGAATGGGGTGAGCTGTGGGGCCAAAGAGTCCAAGACACACCTCGATGCCTGTCAGTGGCTGCAGGGTGGGGGTGGTGGTGGAATGGCGTGAGCATTGCAGCCGACAATCCCAAGTCATACCCTCATCAGGGTGGGGTATTATGGTTGGAAACCCTAATGCCCCAGGCGTGTGTTGGTATTTTCACTCCAAATGTTCAACGTTGGCTTTTTTGTGACCCCACCTCATGAACAGTGGCAGTATCAGTTTGTTAGCTGAAAGGTGATTTTGCAGAGCAACTGCGCCATTTGGCGCCACAGGTGCGAAAACACATTTTGGGCAGAATGTGAAACATGACAGCTGTACTGTTCATGAGGAGGCATAAAAAAAAGACAATGTTGAAAATCTGGAGTGAAAATATGAAAAATTGGTGAAGTCACGAGCATGCGTAGAAACTGAGCAATGTATGCCTGTAACGCAATTATTTTGGGGATATTTTTAACCAAAGTTTCAACATAGGCATTTTGTGACTGCTGCTCATGAACAGTGTCATTGTGATTTTGCTAATCTGTCCCGAACATTGATTTCCCACAAGGACCGTGCCATTGTGTGTCACATGTACGAAAACACATTTTGGACAGGATGTGAAAAATGACAGCTGTACTGTTCATAAGGAGGTGTGAAAAAATGGCAATGCTGAAAATCTGGAGAGAAAATATTAGAAACTGCCGAAGTTATGAGCGTGCATGGAAACTGCACAACGCACGCTCGTAACAGTCATTTGTTTGAATTGTTTCACCAAATTTGCAACATAGGCTTTTTGGGACCCCACCTTATAAACAGTGGCACTGTCATTTCGTTAATCAGTCCAAAAAGGTGACTCCGCGCAGTGACCGTGAAATGACCTTTCAGGACCGAATAATGAAAGTGCATGTGTTCATGAGGTGGGGTCCCAAGAATCCCATGTTGAAAATTTGGAGCCAAAAGTGAAAAAAGTAGCGAGATATCCACCTAATTTGAACACCCCACACCCACCCACCCATTGATGCCATTATACAGCTTACCGTGATTTTCTTCAGTTTGCGGTCGGCTTTTGAAGAGTTCAGATGTCTCCCACTCCACCGAAGACTGCCACGCTGGACCTCTGGAGGTAAGTATGGAGTGAGGAGGGGTGCAGGGAGGTGGTGTGTGCACAGGGTGGGTGCGGGTTTGGGGAGGAGGGGCGTCCTGACGACGAAGGACCGTTTTCTTGTTTACAGGGACACATTTAAAAAAATGTTGGGGGGAAGTTTTTTTTTTTCTAGGTTTTACAAAAACATACATTTTGGCACACTGGGGTGGGCTCCCAGTGTGGCACCTGTTTTTTTTGGGTGGGGGGGCTGAAGCCATCTGGGATAGGGCACCCCCGTCAGCAAAGACAGTGTGTCTGTGTTGGGGGGGGGGACATGATGCCGATGGGGATTGGGCACCCCCATCAGCAAACAAATTAAATTGGGGGAATATTATGCTGACAGGGATTGGGCACCCCCATTGGCAAACAAATTGACCTGGAGAGGGAGCATGCCATCAGGGAGATTGAGCACCCTCGAAGTTGGCTTTCTGGGGATTGTGAGAGACAGATGGTGAGAGCTGCTGCCATGTTTATTGAAATGTTTCACCAGGCAAGACACGTAGGAGAGGCGTGTCATGTGTGCCGCTGCATGACGAGTTTGTCTCTAATTGCAGTGGCACATTTGTTTCAAGTTGGTGGCACTGTGCACAATACTTGTGTCACTGCTAGCATGCTGGCTAATTGGAGAATGAGGGACGCACCTACTAAAGCGTGCCTGCATTCGCCAACACTGACACTCTGCATTTCTCCTCCTACCACAAAATGTTGCTTGCACACACAAGACAACTTAAAAATGCAAGCCAAACTCATTTGTGTGGCAGCTTAATGGCATGATACTGTACTTACAGTGGTATAAAATGTGGCATGTTTTGTAACCCCCAACAGAAAAACTAAACACAGACTACAGTATTGGTTACATGTGTATTGTGAGATGTCGCTGCTTTTGAATGTAATTTGTATCCTGAAGGCTCAACAGACTCTTTTGACCAATGTTTTATATCTACCAATAACAGTCTGGTTGTTATCTGGATTTTATAGAAAATACTAGATTACTATGTAAACTTTAGACTTTTTATTGAAAGGGTGTGCTGTTTGCCTGTCTGTAGAAACCATATTGACAGTTCAGGGTACATGCCGTTTGGGTAGTTCCACAAGATAAACTGTAACTGCATGTTGAAATACGTCTAGTCATTGGTAAAGTGCAGCCAATGACCGCTTTTATCTAGTATACATCAAAAAAGATCATAGAATCAGAGGGAAACCAAAGGCTTGTTTTAAACTGAGCCACTGTTGCATTTCATTATAGAATGCTCTTAAGAGGCTTGCTGAGAAAGGGCAAGAATGAGTCTAGGTGTAGTTACAGTAAAAACATAACTATTATTTTGTTGTCCGTTAAGTTTTTGTTCAGTTTTAAATAGTTTCACATTAGCACCTAACCGTCAATATATATGATTTGGGCTTCACTAGAAAATGTAGTTTCCCACCTGAGGTCCTTTAAAAGACCAGTTCAAGCTGGCCTGGTGGTAAAGAGGGCTGAGGCTCTCGTTGCCGTACCTCCTGCCACGTCAGCACACCAGGTTTGGGAATAGACCAAGGTTGCTCAGGGGCCAGCCGTAAGGAGGAAGACTAAGTGTTCCATGGGCTGCTGTCCTCCTTTAGGGAGGGGGATTAGACCCCTCGCAGCACCATCACCACCTAGTGGAGACTTGGTGGCATGACAGGCAAGCACCATGGGAAGGGGACCCGACACAGATGCCTGTAACATGTGCATCATTGTATGTGACTCGGCCTCCAGGGAACTGACAACAAAAATGGAGGAGGATAACAATTTGGCCAGCAGGATGAGGGCAGGAGACCTCAAAGGCCCTGCATTACCCACAGAGGTGGCCATAGCAATGGCGATAAGACCCGGATAAGGTAGGTGACAGGGCTGGGGGTTAAGGCCAGAAAGGGGGCCAGTAGGGGCAGCAAAATAAAAAAATAAAAACTGGAGCAGTTCACATTGGCCATAACAAAAAATGTTATGGTTGTTTTCAGTTCCATAAGAGAGTGACTAGTCTCCTTTACTGAATCATGCTACTGTAAGCTGAAAACAACTAAGGTAACAGAGTTTATTTTAACTTAGACATTTTCTGAGGGTCCAAAGAAAAGATGACTCTATAGATATCCTTTTCAGATGCCTGTCACAGTCCTGTAGAGTCAGCAGGGGCAACTAGATCCATCTTTTCCTTGGATCCTTAAAAATAACTAACTGAAAACAAGATTTGGCTGGTGCCAACAGAGGCTGGGTTTGCCTTTTTTATGTTATCACTGTATTTTTGTAACAGGTTGTACTGTCTCACCAGTCTCACTGTTATAATTGTAGCTATATGAGGACAACATTCGGCATCAGTTTTACAAATTTTTTGTGCCCACATTGAGGGCTTTAATGAAGTGGCACAGCTGCTCAGTAATGTTTCCTACACTATAAACAATGGTTCAAGTCCACCTAACGCCAGGCAGTTCAGTTTTAGCCCCCAGTATTAAGCTCACTTATAGCCCCACCTCCTTATCACCATTTGTTTTATTATCTGATGGTCCAGACTCCTGTCAGGTAATTGGGTGAGAGGACCAGATATTTTTTAGTCCCTGATGAGCCAGGTTGGGCACCCGAGCTGTCGGATAGTGCGGAGGAGGTAGACAGATTTGTTTCATTCCCTGACAGGCCTGGTTGGACTTGGGATTTGTCAGGTTACTGACGGGAGGTGGAAAGATTTTTTTTATTCCTTAATGGTCCAGGATTGTCCCTGGACTCAACAGGTTGTTGGGTGGAGGAGGAGGGACACATGTCTTTAATCTCTAACAGATCGTGTTGGGACCTGAAACTATTGGGTGGTTGGGGAGGGCCAGATATTTTTATTCCCTGCTGGGTTGGGCACTGAACCAATCATGTAGTTTGCTGAAAAGAGAGCTTTTTTTATGCTCTGATGGGCCAGGTTGAGCACCAGACCATTCTGCTATGCAGTAGGATGGGTTGAAGTGTGCATGGCAGTGTGTTCCCTATATGCAGATTGGGAAGAGTGCAGAGCTGAGATTATGCACCAAGACAAGGAAAAATACAGGAGAGGTATAGTAGGACTGTGGAACCAGAATTACAGGCACCTGGGATTACAGCCTCAAAAGTAGATGCCATCAGTCCCTCTTGGTCCAGTCTCCCATGATAGTATCCTGCAGGCTGGACAAGGTGGACATGGCTAAACAGGCTGGTAGCAGGAGCAGTGCGGCAGTTGCGCAAGTCTCCCATGCAGTGTTTGAGCCCCTCACTGTGACCTAAGTGGATGGGCATGGGGAGAGCAGTGATCTACCACCCCACCTATGCCACCTTTCCCCTAGTCACTTTGCTGCTACACTTCCTTATCTCCCTTTGGCTTAATACACCAGCTAGGTTGGGCATGGGGCCCATCAGGTAGTTGGAGAGAAAGAGACAGGTTTTTTAATTCCATGATGGGCCTGGTTGTGTACTGGACAGGCATTTCCTGACAGGCCAGGTTAAACGCTGGACCTGTCAAGTTATTGGGGGAGAGGGATAGTTTGTTTTGTTCCCTGACCAGCCAGGTTGGGCAGTGGACCCATCAGGTTGTTGGGAGAGGGGCAGTATTTTTTTTTCCCCATCTGTAGATGGGCGACATTGGGCACTGGATCTCTCAGGTTGCTAGTGGGAAAGACACATATTTTTTCTATTCCGTAACAGGCTGGGTTGCATAACAGACCCTTCAGGTAGTTTGGGGGAGAGGGGTATTTTTTTTATTATTATTATTATTATTGTTTCCTGATGAGCCAGGTTGGGTATCAGACCAGTCAAGTAGTTGGAGGGGGGAAAGCGACAGATTTTTTTTAATTCCCTGATGGGTCAGTTTGGACACTGTATCTGTTAAGTTGTTAGGTAAGGGGTACAGATTTGTTTTTATTCCTGATGGGTTGGCTTGGGCATCGAACCTGTCAGGTAGTTGAAGAAGGGAGGCAGATTTATTTTATTCTCTGAGGGCCCAGGCTGGTCATTAGCCCATCAGGTTGTTGGCACAGGGGACCAGATTATTTTCCTTGTGGGGCCAGGTTGCACACCAGAAATAATTTTCTATTCTACATTCCTTGCTCTACCAGTATGAAAGTCCTGTGCTTTGTAAAAAAAACACTTTGTGGCACAATATATATGAATGTCATTATTCAGAACCTAAATCTATTATGTTCTACAGTCTCTGCACTACCAGAATCTAACTCCTGTACTTTGTAAAGCACCAAACTTGTGTAACCCCCATGCCAAATTAGGGGTTACTTGTGATGCCCTGTCGGCATTGGGAAAACTGTTCACGCTGACAAGCCTTCCGGGGGCAGGGCTTGGCATGTGCATGGGAAAATTCAAGCGCTTACTGGCACACAGGAAGACTTATAGAGAGCTCGGTAGGAGTCATCAAAGAGTGACGAGTGGCTGGTGCCAGCTCTGAGGCCGAGGGGAGGGTCTCCAGTCAGGGCTGGGTAGGCCCGGGGCCAGGGTGGGGAGATTGCCCCCGGCCCCTAGCAGTCATCCTACAGTCCATCCATGGGGAAAGTGGAGGAATCCATGCAGCTGCAGAGAGAAAGAGAGAAGTTGTCAGGAGCCTGTTTGGCTCCATTGCCTGAGGACTTGCTGAGGTGACTGCCACGACAAGGACCAGGGTTCGTGGTGGCAGCGACACTCCAGAGGGGTTGCAGTGGCAGTGCAGCCCGCTTGCACAAGTCATGTCCACCTGCATCTGTGTTAGAGGGCTGCTGTGAGGAAAATTCCAGAAGCTGTGTCAATTTAATGGGTGGCAGCCGTTCAGTGTGAACCCTGCCTGAGGATCAACAGGCAGCTAGCCCCCTGAGGAAAGGACTGTGCCCTGGGACTGCCACCACCCCCTTTCTGAGGAAGAAGAGTAAGGATCTGAGTATGAGTTTGCCCTGCTCCCACTGGCAGGGATGATAAGGAAAAGAGTGACTGCCTTGGGAACACTGCTAGTGTTCATGAGAAAATGGATCCCCATATGGCTCAAAGAAGGGAAAAGAGATTGTGAGGATCCAGGTTCAGGACCCAGGTCCCCAAGTGTCTGTGCCACGGCTCTCAGCCATAGAAAAGTGTGGAACTGTAATAATGAATGGTGTGCACCCCACCATGGAGTTTGTTGTTCAGCATGAGCTTTTGGTACAAAAATAAAAATGCCTGATTGCATTCGATTCCTGCCTGGGCCAAATCTTTTGCTATCCTGCTTTGTGCGCTGCCTGTCCTGCCAATTTGTTTGCTCAGACTGTGAAAATGTTATGGTGTTGCCAGCCATGCAGGGGGGAGGAGGAGAGTCATCAGCCAGCACCTCGATGGAGATCAAGAGGAATCCCATAGCTACAAATCTAAGGTACTGTGTTTTAGAATCCTGCTAGTTAATGCTGCTCAGTCGAGTTGGTGCCCTCCCCCTTTCTCTGAGAAAATGACACCACCAAAACCCCTAGACCAGAAGTTCTCAAATGGTGAGGCCAGCCTCCTTGGGGAGGCCCCAACCTGTTCCAGGGGAGGCTCGAGCAAGTCTGAAAAAGTACTGTATTTAAATTTTGAGTTTTATATGTAGTGTGAAGAGATGATGCAAACTGAAAGAGGGTAATAGTAGGTGAATTTAATGCATTTACCAATAGGTGACAAGGAAAGGTGAATGAGCCAAGGCTTATTTCAGGTGTACCCAGGTAAGGGTAGGGAGTGAACACATTTCAAAAGGTAACTGCAAAACAATCAAGAAATACACATTATACAGTGGCAAGAAAAAATCCTGGTCTCTGATTGGTCAGTCTGGGGCTGGACCCATGAAGTTATCCCAGTACAACATCACGGCTCTGCTCAGCCTTGCTGTGAACCAATATGGATGCTATGGCTATGGAGCACCTTTTTTTTTTTTTTGCATCTCCTCTTAAGAAACCAAAATATTTTTCTACACTAATAAAAACATTCTTTAAAGCAGTTTTTTTATTTTATATATAACAACAAACCATTGTATAATAGCAGTAATGCCCTCCAGGGTGTGTGTCATTTGGGATAATGTCACTCCTCAGTTGTTGGATGCACTCGGCCTGTGGCCTCATGCCCAACCACCTGAGGCGCGATGTTAACCCAGAACAACACACACCCTGTTGGGCATTATTGCTTAAATGAACAATGGTGCAAACACATATGAACAGTAAACTAATAACGAGTGGTGGTAATTGATCAATTTGTAGACTGATGGCAGAACAGCCCAAATACAAGGGTTACATAGAAACATAGAATTTGACGGCAGATAAGGACCGCTTGGCCCACCTAGTCTGCCCATTTTCCTACCTAACAGATAAGCTGCAGATCCTAGTTAACCAACAGCCTGCTCATAGAAGTGCTAAGAGCAATAGCAGGAAGGATCAAAGTAATCCCTAAGAAGTTGCTTAGGAGCAGGGAAGGATGGGGAGAGGCAAATTATGTAGGAAGGAAATTTCATATAGAGAGGAAACAGAGAAAGTAATCTGACCCATGAAGATACTGCAACAAGGGGTAACAATGGTTCAAGAATGAAAATAGCGGAGCAAGTAGGCTGGCCGGGGGGGGGGGATTAAAATAAGTTGAATGATAATTTTTATTTATTTTATTTATTTGTTATTCAGATAACACCTTTGAGCACAGGAGCTCTTTTTCAAAGGTTCCAGATCAGTATAAGACAAAGAATGAATGTGAGCCAAGTACTCAGGGGTTTCAATTTATTCATGGTGTACTGCACAAAGTACAGTATGTTATTTTTCTTTGGGGAGGCCCGAAGATTATTTCAGTTTTGGGGGGGGGCTCAAAATCTTTTCCATGGATTTGGGGAGGCTCACTGTGACAAAGTCTGATAACTATTGCCCTAGACAGGGAAGGGAGGGGGGTAGCCTCTTCAAGAACCCACCTCAGGGACTGAGAATAGCTGCTGCCTGCCTGCCAGTGTGAACTAAGCTACTCCCCCCCCCCCTCCCTGGGGCAGGAGTGATGAAAATGTACTGCAAACAAATGTGCATTTACAAAGAGCACCATAGTGAAAAAGAGGAGCAGGGACTGGCTACGCTTGTCCTAGCTGAGTTGAGAGGGACAGATTTTGTTTCCCCTGACAGGCTGGGTTGGGCACCAAATCCACCAGTTAGTTGGGGGGGGGGTGGCACTGATTTTTTTTTTTTTTTTTTCCCTGGGATGGAAGATGCAAATTGAGGATGCCCACACCGCCATTGTTTTCACTAAAAGACTTCACTTCTGATGGGTGCTGTCACTCGATGGTGCTGGCCCAGAGGCAGGGGCTGCACTAGTCAGCATGCTGCATTGGAGCACGCACAGCAATGTAAACCCTGTGTATGTGTCAGGGAGAGTTCAGAGAGAAGACTGAGTGCCAGAGAAGAGACGACAGTGAGATTGAGATGGCCCGAGTCGGGATCACATGAAATTTGGATTACAGTCTTGGAAGTGCGTGCTGTAAGCCCCACCCCCCCCCAGTCTGATCACCCATGCTAGTGTGCTGCAGCCTGGGAGTGACAGAGAGACTCAAACTCACTGGTAGCAGCAGCAGCACGGTAGCAGAGAGGTACGTATTTTATTCCCTGACAGACTGGGTTGGGTATTGGGCCCATCAAGTAGTCTGGGGGAGAAGGACCAATTTTTTTAAATTCCCTGATGAGTCAAGCACTAGATCAGTTAGGTTTTTTGGGGGGGAACTCATTTTTTTTTTCATTCCCTGGTGAGCCTAGTTTGTCTCTGGACTCATTAGGCAGCTGAGGGTAACAGGGGCAACAGATTTTTTTGTATTCTGTGGCAGGCCAGGTTGGGCACAGGACCTGTCCGATAGTTGGTGGAGGGAGACAGATTTTCTTTTATTCCCTGCCAGATTAGGTTAGGATATCGGAAATTTTATTTTATTCTACATTCCCTGTGCTGCTAATATCTAACTCCCAAAGCACTTTAGGATACAGTAAGTATGAAAGGGGAAGGGGAAATTGTTTAACCAGGAAAGGCACACTGAGATGAAACTTGTTTCCAGGTGTGACCTGGGAGCACAGGGAAGTTAAGTGGCTTGCTCAGGGTCACACAGCATGCAAGTGGGGGCTGATGGGATTCAAACCCAGGTCTCCAGGTTTGCAGCTCGACCGCTGGGGGGTCTTCATCAGGGTACATGGTCTGCAGAGACAACTAATGCCTTTTAAATATTCCAATTAAAGACATAGTCATCAAATAACCTGTTCAGATACTAATACCAACACCAAAAACAAAAGAAACAAAAAATGAAGTAACAAAAAACTGCTGTCATATAAAAAGAAAGTAATTGTATGAAAAAGTGACTGCAATAATACCCAGAAAGGACGATGGAATTATTACACGATTCTTTCTTAGAATAATCCTAGAATACATTTCAGTAATACCAATCCTGATGCCCTTCTTACTCACTAATATTTTGTTTGGGCTGGTTCAAGGAAATCTGTTTGTTCAGTAGCAAATAAAACATGCAACAATGCCAGATTTAAAACTTAGAAAAAGCTGTTTCGATAAAGCTGATGGCAAACCGAAACTACATAAACAAAGCAGCAAAACAAAGGTATACCGATGAGCAAAGGAGAGGTGGGGGTTGGGGGGACCAAAGATGCAAACAAGAATGAGGGAAGTACCAAGACTAGGGTACTAGATGAACAAAAAGGAAGGGGGAGGGATACTGTGGGAGGAAGGGAGGTATACCAAGTGATACAGTATAACAAGAGATTAAATAATGTAAGAAATGATATTATAGCCAAGAAAACTGGATTGCAAACCAATTTGGCGGTTAAGGAGCCTTTGAAAAAATCCATTGAAAGATTAGGGAACAAGCATTTGTCAATGCCGAATATTGATTGCGTTAGTCTGTCGAGCATGCTCACTGGCCCTCTGTCACTCGCTCAGTCTGTTTCTCCCAGTGCTGCAGGCTGCTCTTTTGTACTGGGCTCCTGCCTGCGTTGGCACCTTGGTCTGCCCACTAAAAAATCCGCAGCTGTCCTGACAGAGCTCTGTTGAGGTGGTTCACTCCCCCTCTCTCACTTGCTCATTGTGTTTCTCCCGGCACTGCAGGCTGCCCTTTTGTACTGGGCTCCTGCCTCTGATGGTGGCACCTTTTTCTGCCCAAAAAGAAATTCACAGCTGTCCCGACAGAGCTCTGTTGAGGTCGCTCACTCCCCCTGTGTCACTCACTCATTCTGTTTCTCCTGGCGCTGCAGGCTGCCCTTTTGTGCTGGGTTCCTGCCTCTGTTGGTGCCTTTTTCTGTCCACAACAAACTCTGCAGCAGACCCAACAAAGCTCCATTGAGCTCGCTCACTCTCCTTCTCTCACTCGCTCATTCCATTTCTGCCAGTGCTGCAGGCTGCCCTTTTCTACTGGGCTCCTGCCTGCGTTGCCGCCTTCTTCTGCCCAGAAAGAAATTTGCAGCAGTTACAATACAGCTATGTTGAGCTCGCTCACTCCCCCCTCTCTGACTCGCTTCTTGTGGGTTTCCCGCCACTGCAGGCTGCCCTTTTGTACTGGGCCCCTGCGTGCATTGCTGCCTTTTTCTGACCACAAACAAATCTGCAGCAGTCCCAACAGAGCTCTGTTGAGCTCACTCACTCCCCCTCCCTCACTCGCTCATTCTGTGTCTACCGCCACTGCAGGCTGCCCTTTTGTACTGGGCGCCTGCCTGTATTGGCGGCTTCTTGGCCCAAGAAAGAATTCTGAAGCAGTCCCGACACAGCTCCATTGAGCTCGCTCACTCCCCCTCTCTCACTGACTCATTCCGTCTCTGCCGGCGTTGCAAGCTGGCCTTTTGTACTGGCTCCTGCCTGCGTTGCCACATTTTCTGCCCACAAAGAAATCCACAGCAGTCACAATAGAGCTCCGTTGAGCTCGCTCACTACCGCTTTGTCATTCACGCGTTCTGTTTTTCATGGCGCTGCAAGCTACGCTTTTGTCCGGGGATCCTGGCTGCGTTGGCACCTTTGTCCACAAAGAAATCCGGAGCTGTCCCGACAGAGCTCCATTGAGGTCGCTCAGTCTCCCTCTCTCACGTGCTCATTCTGGTTGTCCTGCCGCTGCAAGCTGCCCTTTTGTATGGGGCTTCTGCCTGCATTGGCGCCTTTTTCTGCCCAGAAACAAATCCGCAGCAGTCCTGATAGAGCTCCGTTGAGCTCACTCAGTCCCCCTGTCTCACTCGCTCATACTGTTTCTCCCACCGCTGTAAGCTGGCCTTTTGTACTGGGTCTCTGCATGCATTGATGCCTTTTTCTGCCCACAAAGAAATCCACAGCAGTCCTGACAGCGCTCCAGTGAGTTAGCTCACTCCCCCTCCCTCACGCGCTCTCTCGTTCTGTTTCTTCCACTGCTGCAGGCTGCTCTTTTGTACTGGCCACTTGCGTTGGGGCCTTTTCCTGCCCACAAACAAATCCACAGCAGTCCCGACACAGCTCGGTTGAGCTTGGTCACTCCCCCCTCTCACTCGTTCGATCTTAATCTGTCCCAAACATTGATTGACCGTTCTATTCTCCGGCAGGAGTGAAAAAACATATTTTAGCCAGGATGTGAAAAATGACAGCTGTACTGTTCATAAGGAGGTGTGAAAAAATGCCAGTGTTGGAAATGTGTCATGAAAATATTACAAATTTGCGAAGTTACAAGGGTGCGTGGAAAGTGCACAACACATACTTGTAACACAGTCATTTGATGGGCTACCATCACCAAATTTTCAACATAGGCATTTTAGGACCTCTGCTCATAAACAATATCACTGTCATTTTCTTAATCTGTCCCGGACAGTGATTTCCCACAGCGACCGCTCTATTCTGCGCCGGAAGTGCGAAAACACATTTCAGCCAGGATGGGAAAAATGACAGCTGCACTGTTCATAAGTAGATGTGGGAAAATGGCAATGTTGAAAATCTGGAGTGAAAATATTATAAATTCGCGAAGTTGCGAGCATGCATGCAAACAGTGCAACGCACACTCGTAACACAGTCTTGTTATGGAGTATCGTTACCAAATTTTTAACATAGGCATTTTAGGACCTCTACTCATGAACAGTGTCACTTTCATTTTCTTAATCTGTCCCGAACACTGATTTCCCACAGCGACCGCGCTATTCTGCGCCAGAAGTGTGAAAACACATTTCTACCAGGATGTAAACAGACAGCTATATAGTTCACAAGGAGATGTGGAAAAATGCCAATGTTGAAAATCTGGCGTGAAAATATTGCACATTCGTGAACTTACGAGCGTGCGTAGCAACTGCTCAATGCACGCTCTTAAAACAGTCATTTTGTGGATTTTTTCCACCAAATTTGCAACATAGGCTTTTTTAGAGCCCACCTCATGAAAACTGGCACTGTCGTTGTGTTAATCAGCCCCAAAAGGGGATTCTGCGCACTGACCGCCGAAATCACCTTTCGAGGCCGATTAACACCATGACAGTTCAAGAATTCATGGGAGGGTCCTAAACCCCATGTTGAAAATGTGGTGCTAAAATTCCAAACAATGCCCAAGATATGCATTAAAGTTGAAAAAACCCATTCATTCCATTATACAGCTTACGGCATTTCCTCAGTTCGCGGTCGGCTTTGAAGAGTGCAGACGTGTTCCCGGTTCACTGAAGATCGTCGTGCCGGACTCCGGAGGTAAGTATGGGGTGAGGGGGGTGTGGGGAGGCAGGGTGCGCAGTGGGTGGGCGCAGGTTGTGGGTGGGGGCCACGGAGACTGCCGAAGGACAGTTTCCTTTTTTACAAGGTAAGAAAAAAAAAAGACATCATGGGACCGTTTTGCGTTTTACAGGGGCATGTGGCACGCTGGGGTGGGCCACTGAAGCTGATGGGGATTGGGGCCCCTGTCGGCAACTAAACATGGTGGAGGGGGTTATATTGTTTGTGAACACAGCGGCAAGCCGCCGCCATGTTCACAAACAATATCAGGGTTTTTACATCCTGCCCTGCAATGATGGTTCACTCCCTCATTGCAGCGGATGGTTGACGCTGCAATGACGAGGCGGCCCCTGATTGCAATGGCTACTTTTTTAGAAGGTTGTGGCACGCTGGCTGAACTAGTGTCAGCAGCAGCAGCATGCCACGGCATTTGGGAAATGGGACAAGCCTTTGCAGGCTATGGGGGCATTGGCCACAATACGGCCACGCCTCCACAACCTGCTTGTGGAGAAAGCTGCCACAACATGTTTCTTGTGCATGCGCGCAATCAACATGAAAAAGGGGAGTGGGAGGGGAGGCCTAGGGATTGTTTGAACAATAATAGAAATACAACCAGACTATTCCAGGTTTAATAACTTACAAAGGCTCATCCTGGATATTACAGGGTTTCCAGGGGTGTTTCTATTCCAGAAATGCCATTGGTAACATGGAAGTCAACAAACAAGCAAGCAAGATAAAACAAGCATTTGTCAGTGCCGAATGTTCGTTACTTGCATTGCTGTTGTACCGGGTCTTGCTTGTACACATTTTTACTATATAGTTACCCAGGATAGACCACATGAGATATAATATGACATTTGCAGTAAGGTCCTGATTTTACACGGGTTTATACTGCATTACCCAGGATAGTACAGGTGAGATGCGATATCTTGTTTTTAATATGGTTCTGCCTTTATAACACATTTTTCTAGGACAGATTGTTTTAGAGGCAACATGGTCTTTTCAGTGGGATTCTGCTGTAGGGTCCTGCTTTTACAAAGTTTTACAATATATTTACCCAGGATAACTCAGCTGACATGCAATATCTCATTTTCAAGGGGGTCCTGTTTTAACACGTCTTCGTACTGGATTTACCTAGGATACCACAGCTCAGATGTTATCTTGTTTTCAGTCGGATCCAGCTTTTCCCAATTTTTACTCTATATTTACCCAGGATAGCAAAGCCAAGATGTAGAGTCTCATTTTAGATGGGACCCTGCTTTTAACCATTTTTATAATTAATTTTATTTTTATTTATTTATTTAAACATATCAAAGTACACCTTTGATCCAGTGGCTCATTTACAAAGGTTACATGTCTTGGTACATTGACAAGTAGACAACAGTTTAATAAAATATGTTACAAGAAAATAAGATGAACAGTAGGAGCAGCCAGTGGCCTTGTCTAGGATTAAGAAAGCAAGTAATAATAAAACAAGCAATACTCTATATTGAACAACAAGTGGCCTTGGAAAAGTGGGAGATTAGAGAGGAGGCAGCAGATAACAGGTGCGGAGAGCAAAAGGCTAGCTAGTTGCTTAGGTAGGGGAAGAAGGGAGGAGGGAGTGGAGGTGGGGATGCGGCACAGAGGTCGTTGTCAGGAAGTGATAGAGGGGAGAAAGGAAAGGCGGTGTGGTAGAAGGGTGAAAATTAGTGTGGGGAGAAGAGGGTAGGAGGAGGAGGAGGGTGGGAGGGGGTGAGTTAGGGTGAGAGGAGAAGCAAGAGGGGGAGCCTGACCAGGAATCGGTTATGAATTTATTCAGGAAAGCCCAGTTGAAAGGCAAGTTACATTTTCAGTGGGGTCCAGCTTTTACCATGTAATTTTCCTAGGATAGACAGCAAAGATGCACAGTTCAGTGGGGGCTCTGCTGCACTGGGGTCCTGCTTTTATACATTTCTATTAAATGTGTACCCAGGATAGACCAGATTTAATGCAAAATCTCATTTTCAGTGGTGTCCTGCTTCTACACATGTTTAGATTGTATTTACCCAGGATAGGCCAGCTGAGAGACAATATCTAATTTTTGGTGGGCTACCACATTTTGACCCCAGATTTCTCACTGTCTTTTTATGACCTGACATCATGATTGAGACAGATGGAATTTTTAAAGTCCCATCTGAAAGGTGAGTTTGCAGTGCAACTGCGAAAAAAATGTTTCAGAGGCGATTTGAAAACTGACATATGTCATGTTCAGGAGGTGGGATAACAGAAGGGATATGGGGAACATTAGGGGCCAAAATCTGAAAAAATAAAGTTAAATAAAGTTATGAGTAAATATTGGAACAATTCAACATTTATTCATAACCTACTGCAGTTGTTGTTTTCACATTTTGACCCCAAATTTTCAGCATAGTCTTTTTTGGGGCCACTCCTTCTGAATATGACAGGTGTTATTTATAAATTATTGACCAAAATGTATTTTTATACCACAAGTGTGAAATAACACATTTTGGCCAGGATTTGAAAAATGACACCTGTCACGTCATGAGGTGGGGAGAAAAAAAGGCTATGTTGAAAATTTGGGATCAAAATATTGAAAATTACCAAAGTTATGAGTGCGCATTGACAAATTTCAACATAACTTCATAACTCTGTTGTTTTTTCAATATTTTGACCCAAAATTTTTAATATAGCCTTCTTATCACCCCATTTCATGGACCCAGTGAGTGGAAATGTTTAAATCCTGCCTGAAAGGTGATTTCGCAGAGTGACTGTGAAATCATTTTTCAGGTCAAATTGTAAGGATTTCACAGCCCTTGTTTATGAGGTGAGGTCCCAAAAAGCCATGTTAAAGATTTGGGGAAACATATTAAAAAATTGACCAAGTTATGAGCACAAGTTCAAAACACATTGAAATACGTTGAACCATATTTCCTCAGTTCCTAATCTAGCTTTGAAGAGTGAAGATGTGTCTCTTGCCCAGAGAGGATTACAGCATTGGAACCCTGTAAGGGGTGGAGTGTGTCAGGTGGTGGGTGTGAGTGGGGGGGGTCGTCAGGTGGGGGGAGGGTAAAGGTGATGGGGGCAGTAGCAACAGATAGTGATGGACCATTTTCTTTTTTACAGGGTGTATAAAAATAAAAAAGACTATAAGGGATGGTTTTCTTAATTTCAGGTACCGTCACTGGGGACTGGGCACCCCAGTGTCAGAGTAACCTCCACAGGCACAGGAAATGATGGGGAGGTGGGAGGGGTACTTGGCAGAGGATGTGATTACAGGAATTAAAAAAAATAGAAAAAGACTATGAGGGATGGTTTTTCGCTATTTCAGTACCAACACTGAGGATTGTGCACCCCAGTGATGGTGTTATGCTTGGCAGCACCAGGGTTGGGCTACCCGGTGTTGCACTGTGAAAATGGGTGGGGTGGAGGGTACTAGCCAGGATGAGGGATTGGGCACCCCGGTGTCTGAAAATTAAGAAGGAAGGAGGAAGCAATTGGAGGTGGGAGGGGTACTTGGCAAAGAGTGAAAGGTATTTGTTTTTATGTTGGAGGGAGGACCACAGCAGGCTGACCATGACACAAATCAGCTCTGCTTGCTGGGCAGTGTTATGCAGATCAAAGGAAAGAGCTGCCCTATGCTTCAGGTGGCTCTTTTGTTTGAACTTAATGCAGTTTCCACCCAGCAAGCCCAGAAGAGTGTCACGATCAGCCTGGCTGATGATTGCTCTGACGTTGACAAGCCCCATGCAGACTGCCCTGCATTGGACTGACACTGACACATCTCTCAAATCCGCTATCATACCAAGATGTTCACTTTGAATAAGCACAAACATAAAATAGGTTTAAAGAAAAGTAAGCATGGCAAAATGATACATTGTTTTATATTAGCTAAGTGTTGTTTTTGCAAATTGCCCCCGGCCCCCTCTTGCTCCACAACTGATCCCCCCCCCTTGAATTCCCAGTCCCCGGCCAGGCTACTCAGATTAACTGGAAACTCAGCTGATTTTTCATTACACAAAAAGACTGGGAGAGATCATTCTTAGTTCCTACAAGCATCAAATAGAGCCATAATTCTGCTATTCTTTGTTCTTTTTCATTGCAGTAATTAAGTATCTTGAAAACTCTCAGTTTTATACAGGTAACTTAATTATTTTCCAGAAAAACAAGGTTAACTTTCCATTGACGAAGTTATGCAGAATGAGAGTTTAATAGCACCACCTCTCTGAGCTTATTCATGGTCATTCTTGTCATCACAGTGGGGGGGGGGGCTAGGCTAAATAACCCAAGACCCCTCTTCAGTGTATCATCTACTGTAGGTCATCTGCATGCGCATGAGACATTCCACTCTTGCTCAGCAAGATCTCAAGCAATCTCCTCCTTGCAACCAACACAAAGTTAGCAAAGCAGTTACAGACAGCTGCAAGGAGCATTAATGAGGCACATCAAACAGATCTGCTCTTACGGAGATACTCTGGTACTGCCCTTTAAGAGGTCTGACTCCAGATGGTCTTATGAAGGTACTGGACCTATCAGGTGTGACAAGTGTATGTGAGGAGCAGAGGGAACTGGTACTGGCCAATAATATGGCACTGTCTGGGGCCCTCGATTCCATAGCTCCTGCTCGTGTTCGCCTCCTCTCTCTTCGCCAGAAAACCCTGCGGTTTGATGGGACCCTGAAGAAAATGAGGTGAGGGCATCAAAGGCTGGAGTGGTGTTGGAGGAAGTCTGGTCTGGCAAATGACAAACTTAGATCGATAGCTCATTATAAAGACTATCAATCAGCAATCTCCTGTAAGAAAGCAGAATTCCTGTCCAAGGAGATTGCTGTAGCAAAGAATTGACCAGTTCAGCTCCTCAGGACTATTGACAGGTTGTGCAATCCAACCTGCCTTCAGTCTCAGGGAGCTTTTTCACAGGTTAGATGTGATGAGTTTGCTCAATTCTTTGCTGATAAGATTGCCACCATCAGGTCAGAGATCCATTCAGCACCCTCCAATGGGACTTGTGGTGATGGGCAAGAGGTTGTAAGCACCCGGCCTGTCTGGTCTGACTTTGACTAGTTGCCGATTGTGGCCATTGTGCAGATCATCCAGGGACTGTGTCCCACCTACTGTAGTTTGGACCCGGGCCCAACACGCCTCCTTGTGAAGTGTGTTGAAGACATCAGCCCAGTCCTTGCTGGGCTAGTGCAACATTCATTAGAGACAGGGGTCTTTCCAGACCCTCTGAAGGAGGCAGTAGTAGTACCACTCCTGAAGAAATCTTCTCTGGACCCGGACTGCCTAGATAACTATAGACCTGTCTCTAACCTGCCTTTTGTAGGCAAGGTTATTGAAAAGGTGGTGGCCTTACAACTAGAGGATCATTTAACAGCGCATGATGTCTATGATCCTCTCCAATCCTGTTTCAGGAAGAGGCATAGTATCGAGACAACCCTTGTTCAGGTACTAAATGATCTCCTAATGGTGAATGATCGAAGGAGTCACTCCATCTTAGTTCTCCTCGATCTCTCTGCGGTGTTCGACACTGTGGACCATGGGATGTTGTTGGAGCGCCTGCGGATTTTCTGTGGACTATCTGGTACAGTCCTCAGTTGGTTTAGATCATTCCTCACTGGCAGGATGCAGAGAGTAGTGTTGTGGATTTATTCATTGGCACCTCTCCCCCTGTCATGTGGGGTCCTGCAGGGCTCCATCTTATCCCCCATGTTGCTCACAGTGTACATGCTGCCATTGGGAGACATTATAAGGTGATATGGGCTGAGTTTTCACTGCCATGCAGCTGATACTCAGCTCTACATGCCCTTTGTGCCCGAACAGGATGATGTGGTCTCAGTTTTCAGCAACTGCCTCGTCGAGATTCTGGGTTGGATGAGTACCAACTGACTGAGGCTAAATCTGGATAAGACTGAGGTGTTGGTGGTAGAGCCAGATCACCAAGGCATGGGGTTGCAGGCTGGTCAGCCTTCTGGGCTTTGGCTCAGAGATGTCCAGCTGCTGACCTCAAATCAGGCACGAAATCTGGGCAATGTGTTTGACTGTGGCTTGATACTAAAATCTCAGGTGTTAGCCATCATAAAGACCTCGTTTTATCATCTGAGGAACATCACTCAGATCAAGCACCTGATTCCGCCTGATGATATGCCGACTCTGGTTCACACCTTTGTAACCTTGCACCTTGATTACTGCAATGCCCTGTACCTAGAGTTACTGGGGGTTGATATTTGCCGATTGCAGCTAGTGCAGAATGCAGTGGCTAGGCTGTTGATTGGCTTACCGAGATCTTGCCACATCACACCTGTACTCTATCTGCACTGGCTGCCAGTACATTGGTGAATCACCTTCAAGGTCGGACCACTGACCTATAAGGCCCTACGTGGACAGGGACCCAGCTACTTGCAAGATCTTCTGCACCCCTACGGCCCCCTCCGCTCACTCCGTTCCACTGATGAGGGATTGCTAGAAGTTCGCAGGGTCTAAAGACCTCTGGGGTGCCTACTTTTGCTTTTGCAGCCCTGACCCTGTGGAATGCTCTACCTCGTCGGATTAGAGCATGCCGGACCACTGACAGTTTTAAAATGAAATTAAAAACTTACTTATTCAGCCAGGCATTTCCTGATTAGAGCTGAATTTAGGCATACTACACTCTGTATCTTATATTTGTGTTAGATGTTTTACTGTAACTTATCTGTATGCCTTGAATTTTTAATTGTAATGCGCTCTGATCTGTTGGAAGAGCGCTGATAAATAATCGTTGATTGATTGATGATCGATTCATTTACTAACAGTTCAATTTTCAAAGGGAGTCACAGGGCTTGCGTCAGGCCCTGCATCATCCCCATTGTTTGGTGCAGCTGCGCAAAACTCCTTTGACGCAACTGCATCCAAATTTTTTTTTTTGCACCTCCGCCCCGATCAGCCACTCCTTCAGACCACACACAGGACCCCCTGCCACCACTTCTCCCTCAGTCACCATTCACTGTCCCGCTACTACTGGTTGTCCCCCGGTGACCAGACGTATCCCTTCCATCAGACAGGTCCCCCCTTTCTGGGGAGAAGTGCCATGGGGCACATCCAATTAACCTGAGGGCAGGGGAGGGGTCAGCACGGGGCTATCCTGGGCTACCACGGTGCTGGGGACTGGTGGCTGTCATCCAGTCACTCAGGTTTTTTTTTTCCTGTTTTCTGGCCCTGCCCACCCACCCACCGTAGGTGTGCCACAGTGTGCATCCTGAATGGGGATGCCCAGCAGTGCGTGGTCTCCCACACTGGCTGTGACACCACCCTGGAGCTGCCTGAATGGGGTCGTCTGGCAGTGCGTGGACACCCACACTGCCTTTGACACCACTCTGAAGCCACCAGGAGCCACTAGACAGATGACAAAGCACCTTTGCTCCCCTGGGTATTCCCTCCCTGCTGACACCCGCTGCTGACATCCCAGGCTCGGGTTGCGAACCCAGGCTGCCAGCATGCCAAGCAAACACCCTTCACTCGCCGCCATGGGGCTGGCTGACTGCACCCAATTTTAGTACATCGGGCACAGTTGTGACACTTTTCACATTTTACAGCTGCTTGAGCAAAATATTTGAGGCAAGCCCCATGAAAAGGGTCCCCCAAATGGTGCACCTTAGACCAGGGAAAAGCTGGTCTAACTTGCAGCATTTGGCCCTCGGCACTGAAAATCCCGATCACCAGCCAGGAGAAAGCCACAAGACCCATGCACCAAACAACTGTTGTACCAAGGGATTGCAGCATTCTCGGGGTTCTGAAAATCGAGCCCCATGACTCAGCCCTCTAACGCAAAAACACACAGTGGGGCAGCTGCGACACACGTCCTGACTTTGTTCACAAGAAACTGATCTGCTCTGCAGACCAGCCCTAATGAACTGCTATGTCAAAGGGCAAGTGTTTACTTCTAATCAACAGAAAATTGCCTATTTTATTTAATAAGTTTTGATTTGTTAGTTATTGCTTTCTACATTGTTAGTAAACTATTTGTTTTTGCAGTCAAACAAGTGGGTTTTCATTTTTATGTTTCAAACTGCTGGGGAAAAGAATTCAGCTGATTTCTAGTGTTAGGAGGTCAGACAATCCCAGCTATTTAGGAGTCCAGGAATTTCAAGTGAGAAACGATAGATACTTTTCAATCTTTTTCAAAAGAAATATATATTTATTTCAGCAACAAGCTGTGCCTTTTACATATTTGTAATATTGTGGTCCATCCGGAAGACTACAGTTTTTTAAAACTGGCTTCTGTTTTCTTCTTTCCAAGTAAAATCTGGTTTGAAGAAAATATCGCTCACAACATCATCACAAAAGATCATAGGTTGTGAAAAATTACATATTTTTTCATTAATTATATGATATGCTAGTAGAAGAATGGTTTGTTTCTCATTATAAAATGATAGGGTAAAATCATGTAATCTGATTGGCTCTTATTTATGTGTAAAATATGGTTTACACATAGTTAAAAAAAGGACTGCTCAGCAGTGAAGAGTCTACAACACAGATCAATGGGCATTTGGAACACAGGCATTTCAGATAGCCCTCTACTGCCAGAACTGATCTTCCACCATAAACATGGCTGCTACCTTTACACTGTAAAAAAAACTTCAGCTGGGCCTTAAAAATAAAACTACTTTAAATAAAAGTTTAACAAATTAATTAAATGCTGTTTCCCTGATCATCACACACTCCTTACATAAATAAACATATTAGAAACAATAACTATTGTTTATAGTTTTCACTACAACTGTCTCTTTGCTGACAGTGAAAAATCCCCCTTCTATCTTTAACTTCTTATCAGGGAACTCTCTTCTTCTTGCTCTGACAGTGAGATATCTGAGTCTCTGGCTGAAACAAAGGCCTTTGTTGTCTGTGTGTACAGTGTGTTGGGAGAGAAACATTCTGCCAGTGGAACTGAGCAGAATTTTGAATCCATGTATTCCATGGTAAACATTCCATATCTTAAATGTGGAGAAAAACAGAGAGAAAAAAACAGGAAGAAGAAAGTAGGCAAAAATACAATGACATCATCAATGACATCACTTGCAGTGGGCGGAAGGATTATTTTATCACAAATGCAAAAAGTAAATCTATTTTTCTACACATAAACATCCTTTTCCCAATAGCCAAAAGTAAAAAAAAAAAATAGGAGATATTTTACAAGCACAGTAAGGCACTCAGGGGTGTGTGTAAACCATATTTTACAGCACGGCCAGCAGCTGAAGTCACTCAGCTGTTGGCCATGTGCCTTACTATGCCCCAGCCGTGCTGTAAAATATGGATTACACACACCCCTTTGTGCCTTATTGCTTGCATAAAAATCTGCAAACAAATTAGAAGTTTCCCACTGAATACACTGCCAGTCTTGCCAGTAAAGGTTTTCCGACTTCATGATACAAGGATTCCACTGAATTATGTTTTAGTAGCAGTTGGCAAAATAAGAATAAAATAAGGATATGGTAAGTGAAGAAACAAATAAAAGCGAAGATAGTGATTACCAAGGTAAATAAAGGCCCCAAACCACTTAAGATATACATCCTTACTCGGCACATGCTCTTCAATATGACCTTTTATCCAGATGTAGCTCATGAACCACAGATCTCATGTACTGCATTAACTTGTTTGCTGTGCTGTCCCTTCCTTGTCAGTGACAGCCAGATAATACAGCATCATAGGCAAAGGCTTTTTTCCATGACTTGGACTATTTCGGATTTTGCTGCATTTTTTTACCTCATTCACACAGCATGCAACAACTTCATCACCCCCGTCTCCATTGGTTCCCTCCTAAAGAGTGTTTAAACGGACAGCGCTTTTAGTTGTTGCAGGATAGCTTCCTGCATTGTGAGTAGTCTTCCAGTAGGGCAGAAAATCTACTTAAATGCAGCATCAGAAATTACCTGGCACCATTGTGAGTGGTGCCAGCTGTTCACACGGCTACGCAAAACACCAACACCACTACGCGATTCCAAGAAAAGAGGGGTCACGGTGAAAAGCAATGGATGCAGAAACTGTGATGCGGGTTGCGTTCACATGAGTGAGACAGCAATGCCATAGCAGCTCTGTACCACTCACAACAGTGCAGAACCTTGGGCTTCTGGGGGTTGATATCCACTGCTTGCAGCTAGTGCAGAATTCCGCAGCCCAAGTATTGATGGGTACCCCTAGATCTTCCCATATTACTTCGGTGCTGCAGAAACTGCACTGGCTGCCAGTTCAGTGGCGGATCACCTTCAAAGTCAGATTACTGACTTTTAAAGCCCTGCATGATCTGAGCCCTGATTACCTGAAAGAACTCCTGATTCCTTACCGCCCTGTGAGATCGCTCCACTCAGCTGACGAGGGGTTACTAGAGATTCCAAGGGTGATGTTAAAATCTGCTGGAGCCCGTGCTTTTATGTTTGCAGCCCCTTCCCTTTGGAATTCTCCACCCCATCAGACTAGGGAGTGTATGACTGTGGGGAGTTTTAAACAGGCTCTTAAATCCTTTTTGTGGGAAAAGGCATATGGTTTTACTGTTCATTAATTTGTTTTGTGTGTTTTTATAATATTACTTTTGTATCTCTGTTTCTATATTCTGTATTTTATCTTATTTTATTGGAATGCACCTTTACACTTGAAAGGTGCAATATAAATAAAAATATTATTATTATTATGTGAATGAGCTTTTTGTGTATTAAGCTTTTCTCTCCACCACCACCCACCATCAACCTGGTGCTGCTTGCTGCCTGGTGCAAGGCAGGATTGGGTTCCCCTCCATTTTGAAGCAACCTCTTAGTTCTGATACAACTTGATGGTGCAGGACCTAAGAGTGTGGGGGGTGGCATAATTGCTGCAGCCTCCAGAGGTTTCTTACACCAATCTGCTCCTTTTGCCCTCCCAGTTCCCCACAGTGCTGTGCAACAATACACTATGGCTACACCCACAGGCTACAGAGGTGAACCTCTGCGTTCCACTTCAGGGATCACTGGTGCTGCAGGCGCAGCACCAGCTCTATCTTGTCGAGGAAGTACCACTGTCTGTAAAACTCCCTGACTTGGCTTTCCCCTCTCACAGGCTGCCAACACTGACCAATCAATTGTTACTACTACCAGCATCACCGATACACTCAGTGCATAATGAATTGCTGATGGATGAGAGAAGCTGGTCACAACTGCTGCAAAGGACATTTTTTTCGTCTTACAGGTTGTACAGTGGATCCTTGGGGTGATGGGGGAGAGTGGGGGGTACTGGGTGCCAGTGAATTTGAGGGGAGAGGGGGTTACTGACTGGGACCAGCTTAAGTGTGGAACTGTTGAATTTGGCACTGTTCAGACCAGGGTGGAGTTATATATAGTGTGAACTGGCACAATACTGTATACGGAATGTGGGGGGTGCTACTAGGGTGCAGCAATGGATCACTGGACAGCAGGGATGATTATGTATATGTGTTTGGGCATTAGGTGAAGAAATGGGGAGCAGTGGATGTCAGAGACAATTATGTATATGTGTTTGGGGATTGGGTGAGGGAGGAACAACTGAATGTCAGGGACGATTACCGGGTATGTACTGTATATGTGTCTGAATGAGTGAGGAGGGACCCACTGGACATCAGGAATGATTATGTATATGTGTTTGGGAATTGAGTGAGGGAGGGGGGAACCACTAGATGTCAGGGATGATTATGTATATGTGTTTGAGGATTGGTGAGGGGGAGGAACCACTGAATATCAGGGACAATTATGTGTTTGGGGATTGGGTGAGGCAGGGACGAACCACTGGAAATCATGGACAAGTATGTATATGTGTTTAGGAATTGGATGAGGGAAGGAGGACTACTGGACACCAGGGATAGTTATTTACATGTGTTTGGGGATTGGGTGAGGGAAGGGTGAACACTAGAAGCCAGGGACATTTGTGGACAGGGGGGAGCTCCACTACTGTGTGCTGTGAGTCTAATGGTGGACCAGCTCTACCGTCAACCACAGACTACACCTTGCACCACGCTGGCAACCCAGGTTCGGGAAAGAGCCCGGGCCTTCGGGGGTCGGCAGGGGAGAGAGAAGATCGAGCATCCAATGGACGGCTCTCCTCTCTCGGGGGTGGGATCCAGGGTAGCCTGGTGCAACAGTGGCTCCTGGTGGAAACTGGTGGCACTGTCATGTGCTCAGGTGCGTACAGTTGGGGACGATGTCGGGCAGCTGTCTCCAGACATGGGTGGGAGCACCTACATCATGAGCTGATGACATTGCATGCCTTATGTCGGGGGGGTAACAGAATAAGGGAAAAACCTGGCGCTGAGGATCAGGCGACAGCACCAGTCCCCCATGCCCAATGTCGGGCTCTCCTTGACTGGTCTTGATTTCCACAGCCACTCCCTGTCCAGTGCTGGAGACTGACGTGATGAGAGGTGCCCAGGTAGGAGGAGGGCAACCCACCCCGGATAGGGTTAGCCAGGGGTGCTGGCATCGGAGGGGAAGAAGGGAGAGAGAGAGGCACAATTCAAGGGATCTCAGGTGGGGCAGAAAAAAGGATTGGATGCCTGAGAGAAGGACCTCGGGGCCGTGACCGGAGGGAAAAAGAGTTGACAAAAAAAAAACAGACTGCACAGTGAAGCACTCAGTCTTGCAGCAGTTCAGAGAAGCAAATCATTGCTCATCTTATACTGACATGCAGTTGTCCTCTTTTCGCTATCCATGGGCAAAGCCTTCATTAGTATATCATGGTTCCACTATGGGGCTGCGTGTCCCAGGAGCAAATAGCTTTGCTGTTTGTTCCTCTGACTGTGAGGCCCGCCTGCCTATGCTTTTCCTAGGCCAGCAGGGGGCTTTGGATTCACTTTGCTCCTTCACTGCCTTGAGCTCCAGTGGGAGTATTATTGAACAGACTCTACATGACTTGGCTCTACACCTGTTCCATTATACCAGTCTGCACATGTCAAGCAACTATGCTCACCAGGAGGGGCTTTGCCCGATGCTTTGCTCCAGCTTCAAAAAAATACTGCCCCATGAGTGTTGCTGAGCATCTTTGAGTAAACATATTGAATGTTGTCATGGTATTATCAAATGGAATGTTGAATTAGATGGTAGTTTATTACACGTGTGCCTTCATCAGCTTATTATATATATATATATATATAGAGAGAGAGAGGGAGAGAGAGAGAGAGAGAGAGAGAATTATGTATAGCTAGGGTGTGTATGGTTTTTTTACACACACCCAAGGTGTGTGATGCCACATAAACCCCGAGAGTGAAACTTGAGGGGTTTATTAAGGCATGACACACCAAGAGTGTGTTTAAAAAACTATTATACACACCTCTACCTATACAGTGTTTTATATAATTGATGATTTTTTACTTTTTTTTTTACTTTCAGTCCATCTCCTCAGACGTGTGACCTATAACATCCACTGTTCAACTGCTGCATGTTTGACAATCAACGCTACTGCCAGAAATAGAGTTTTATATTTATAATTGTTATATCTGAGGTAGTCATGGTTCCTTTCAGTTTATGAAAAAAACCATGTTCAAGAAAGTGACACACACTCACTCTCACTCACTCAGTTTGGTATCACATACAAAAGTGGATTTGTTTCAGTGCAGTTTGCACTGAAGTGCTTGATCAACAACTAATAGCGGTCTCATCACTCCCATTGTAACTGGACGGTTATAATAGGAAATAAAACCCCGGTTACACAGTTGTAATTGGGGCCAGTCAGTAATTATTTCACAGTAATTCCCTTATTTGGATGGTTACTGCAGTTATTTTACATTTTAATGACTGTAGCATTTTAATTTGTATAAATTATGTGTAACTGTGCTGTTGAGAGAATGTATGAACTTCAGTCACATAACCCCAATAAGAATTATAATATTATTTTTTTTAACTTAGAAAAATGAAGAATAATATTTTCTACCCTTTACTTATTTCGGTTCTGTGAGCCAGATAAGTGCACTAGGCATTGAACGCCTATTTTCAGGCATGGCCAAAATATTTTACAGCACAGAACATTTTATAGCACTGTACAAATAAGAACCAATAATACAGCTAATGGGCACAATTTTCAAAGTTCATGACATAAGCGTAATTCCCGATTTTGGGTACTTCTTGTATCATGGCAAATGTGACTAAAATATTTGGGGGCTATTTTCACACATTGTGACATATTTACAACAATTTCCACACTTTATGGCAGAAAAATGAAGCATGCATTTTTTATCTGGTTCATCATTTTCATTGTGCAACGTGCAGCACTTAAGGCCTGAAGTTAGACCAGCTTTTTCTGGTTTAACGGTCCTGTCACAAGTAAAACTATTACACTAAAAATGTGCCACAAATGTCTGTAAAGCCAGACCCATGTACTGGTAATGAGTCAGAGACCATGATGAAATGCATACAGAGAAGGTACTGATAATGAGAAAATAATGTAATGCACACAGATAAGGTGCTTATATAACATGATATAATACCTACAGATAAGGTGCTGATAATGAGATCACAATCTAGTACATACAGATAAGATGCTGATAGTGATAATGTGAATACATGACATGATACATACATATTTAGTGGTAGCTGTGATTTGATAACATGATACAATATGTAGAGATAAGGTACTGTACTGATGGGGATCAGGCTGTTTCAAAAACAGGTGCAGATATTATTTTTACCATGTGCTAGTTTTTAACTGGCATTAACTTAGTCATCATAACAGAACTGTTTATTTTTTATATTACTGTATGTATGTCGTTTCTTATTGTATTGTAATTGTACCTATTTTTTATCGTTACTGACTTGTCCTGATGTCACCACTGTATTCACTTTGTTGTACTCTCCCGGGTCATGCCTGAAAATAGGCAGGATTGTTGCCTAGTGCACTCACCCGGTTACCAAAAGCTAATAAATAAATAACCATATGGTTACTATACATGCTAAAGGGGTGGAGCAGTGGCATATATTTCTACTCCATGAACACAGACAAGTGTTTTTTCTTCTCTATATTATGAAACAGAATCCCATGACAAAAGAGTTGAGTAAACATGTTTTTTTAGGTAAACACCAGCGTTTCCCTTATTTCACTCCTAGAAGGAAAGACATTCTGTGGGAAAACCTGGTGCAACATTTTAGGAAACAGTTTGACAGCCTGGCTCTGTTGCTCAATTATTGTTTTAAAAGCCTTGGTTTTCTTCCAGCCAGAACAACAGACTGGTAAAATAAACTATTGGAGTGCTTTGTTCAAGAGCCACAAATGCCAGTGAATTTCTATTTCAATAAGAGAAGGTACTGTACTTCTGCCAAATGCTTCTTGTATTTCTGTTTACAGCAAATCACATCAGCGTGCTACACTTTACCTCAGTGTGGTCTAGTGGTTAGCACACTGGCTTGGGAACCAGAAGACTGTGGGTTGCAACCCCACTAGAGACAAACATGAACTGTATGACCCCAGGCAAGTCATAACTTCCCAGTGCTCCAGTCCACCCAGCTGAGGAAATTAGTAGAAGCAAGACACCACTGGGAATATGATGTTGCATCTCAGCGGTTTTATCATGGGTAAATGATTTATATTAAAAAAAAGTTAACTATACCCTAGCCAGCTTGTGGATAAAACATGGACAATCAGAATGAAATTGACAAAGCAAGATCATATTGAAACAGTAAAAACCATGGAATCACTTTAAAAAAAAAATCTGGTATTTCTTTTTTCACTAATGATGTCATCTCATGCTATCAATCTTGAATTTCTACATTTAACCCACCAGAGAAAGTAAAGATGTTCAATTTAGGAATCAAGATCTATTTTTTTCTTTTAATACTACACAATCGACATGTGTGTTATACATGGAGTTGGTGGTCACTTGTGGAAATTGTCGTCTTGCAAGTCTTTTCGGAGTCTGTGTTTAGTTTTGCTTGCCATTCTCTCAACCAAAAAGCACCTGAGAATAATTATTTTGGCTATAAGATATGACACAATAATTTGAATACCACAACATGATCTATTTAAGCAGTTATTAATCCTCAATCTACAAGACAAAATTTTATCAGTCACTCATGAAATTATCAGTCTATAGAACAAAACTTAGTCAATCAGTCATCAATGTTTTGAACAAAACTTAATCATAACATAACCAGTCTATACAACATAATGTAATCAATTAAAACATCATCAAAATACAGCTTTCTTACATTTCCTTCTTAAAATTCAAATTTAGAATCGTTGTTATGAGCCTACATTGAAATTTGTAGCTTTGGTAATTTTTATGTTGGCTCATGTGTGTGCACCAGCCAACATATTGCATTAGTAGCAGATTTGGAGGTGTGGTCACTGCAGGCGAATGCAGGGCACACATCATTAGGTACATCCCTCATTCCCCAATAAGCAAGCATGCAGGTATCACACCAGCAATACTTAATGAGACGATCACATCTAAGAAAAGGTCCACTGCAATGAGAGCCAAGCTCGTCATGCAACAGCACCAGAACACGCCTCTTGATGTGCCCTTCCTTGTGAAAGCAGTCCAATAAACATGGCAGCAGTGAATGCCGCTGCCTGCCACAATGCCGCCTTCGGGGGTACCCAATCCCCCTGTCGGCATGCCCCAATCCAGTTCATGTGCCGACTGGGGAGCCCACTCCCTGTCGGCATAATGGCCCCCTTCCCATTTCAATTCTGCGAAGAAATGCCCAATCCCCTTGGCATCATGTGCCCCCTCAGTCAGTCTTTCTCTTTGCTGATGGGGGGTCAGTCCCTGTCAGCTTCAGTCCCTGGTTTAATTTGCTAATGGGGGAGCCCACTCCCCTTCAGCATAATTCCCCCCCATTGTGTGTCGAGGAGGGTGCCCAAGCCCCCTCGGCTCTTGCCCCCCTTTGGTATGTGCCGACAGGGATGCCCAATGCCTCGTCAGCTATAGCACCCCCCCAAAACACTCAGGTGGCACAATGGGAACCCACCCCAGCATGCCAAATGTCCCTGAAAAAAAAAATCCTGCAACGTGTTTTATTTTGTTATTTAAACCTGCAAACCAGAAAACGGTCCCTTGTCGAGTCCGGTGGCCCTCCCCCAACCCGCGCTCACTCTCTGCACACCTTGCCTCCCCACACACCTCCTCACCCCATACACTTCACTTCCAGAGCTCTGGCGAATGATCTTCGTGGACTGGAACACATCTGCATTCTTCAAAGCTGACCCGCAACTGAAGAAATGCCGGTAAGCTGTATAATGGCATATATAGGGGGGTTTCAACTTTGGTGCATATCTTGGCCATTTTTAGAAATTTTTTCACCAAATTTTCAATGTGGGGTTATTGGGATCCCTCATCATGAATTCGGTCACTGTCATGGCATTATTCAGTCCCAAAAGGTGATTTCATGGTCACTGCGCGGAATCACACTTTGGGACTGATAAATGAAATGATAGTGCCACTGTTCATGAGGGGGGCTCTCCAAAAGCCTATGTTGCAAATTTGGTGAAAAAAATCCAAAACATGGCTGTTTTACAATCATACGGATCACAGTTTCCACACACGCTCGTAACTTTGTGAATTTGTAATATTTTCACTCCAGATTTTCAAAATTGGCATTTTACCACACCTCCTTATGAACAGTACAGCTGCCATTTTACATATCCTGGCCAAAATGTGTTTTTGCACGTCCAGCACAGAATAGCACGGTCGCTGTGCGAAATCAGTTTTCAGGACTGTTTGAGAAAATGATCATGACACTGTTCATGAGCAGAGGTCCTACAGTAAAATGCCTATGTTGAAAATTTGATGACGAAAGTCCATAAAATGACTGTGTTACAAGCATGCATTGCGGAGTTTCCACGCAACCTTGTAACTTCGCAAATCTGCAATATTTTCATGCCACATTTTCAACACTGACATTTTTCCACACCTCCTTATGAACAGTACAGCTGTCATTTTTCACATCCTGCCCAGAATGTGTTTTCGCACCTGTGGTGCACAATGGTGTGCTGGCTGTGGGAAATCAACTTTTGAGACAGATTAACAAAATCACAGTGCCACTGTTCATGAGGAGAGGTCCCAAAATGCCTATGTTGAAAATGTGGTTAAAAAAATCCCAAAAATAATTGGGTTACTGACGTGTGTTGCACAGTTTCTATGCATGCTCACGACTTCACCAATTTTTCATATTTTCACTCCAGATTTTCAATGTTGCCATCTTTTTACACCTCCTCATGAACAATATAGTTGTCATTTTTCACATCCTGCCCAAAATGTGTTTTCATACCTGTGGCACCAAATGGTGTAGTCGCTGTGCAAAATCACCTTTCAGCAAACAAACTGATAGTGCCGCTCTTCATGAGGTGGGGCCACAAAAAGCCCATGTTGAAAATTTGGAGTGAATTACCAACAAACGCCTACGGTGTTAGGGTTTCCAACTGTAGCATCCCACCCTATAGATACTGACAGGTGTCAGGGGTGTGACTTGGGAACATCGGCTGTAATGCTCATGCCATTCCACCCCAACCCCCCCAACCTGCAACCAGTGACGGGCATCGAGGTGTGCCTTGCAGTTTTCGGCCCCAAAGTTCACCCCATTCTCCTATACTGCACTCATCTCAGCATATTCCTTTATGGAATGGGGTAAGCATAAGGCCCAAAGACCCCAAAGCACACACCACAACACTTGTCAGTGTCTACAGGGTAGGGTGAGGTGAAATAGCATGAACGTTACAGCTGACAACCCAAAGGCACATGCCAACACCTGTCACCCTCTGCAGGGTGGGGGTGAGTTTGGCGTCAGTGCAATACTTTACCGCCATTCCTATTAAGCATCTCTAACTCCAGCACTACCAGTACCAATGCCAGTGAGACAATATTCGGCATTGGCAAATGCTTTTTTGTTTTGTCTTTGGTAGTCAGGTAAGGCGCACTAGGCACAAATGCCTGTTTTCAGAGGTGATCTGGGAGCACTGGGCAGTTAAGTGACTTGTTCAGAGTTACACAGTATGCAAGTGGAGGTTGTGAGAATCAAACCAAGGTCTGGTCTGCTGGATGTGCCAAGCTCATTCACAGCTTGTTACTCTAACCTCTAAGCTATACTGCCAGCCCATACATCATTCATAACACTTCAATGTGTTGACCAGCAACTACAATCCAGACATCTTCTACAAGGATGTGGAGGGAACGTGGGTGGACAGGTTGATGACACAGGTAAATTGGGATGACAGGCATTCTATTATGCCATTCTGGGGGGAGCTGTGTGAAGCTGGAGTGGGAGCAAATGCGAGTCAAACTCCGCTTGGCCTGTCATCATAGCAACAGGCGCATTAATTCTAATTTCATGCCAGCTTGCTGATTAATTCAAACACGCAACTCTCCATAGTGAGTCACATTCATGACAGCAGACAGCCCTTGCTACCCACATGTAATTGCATGGCTTGCAAGTGACCAACACAACCAATGGATCTTGAATGAATGAGTCATTATGGGAGTGTTTACAGAGGATGGGAGGAGGGAAGATGTAGTCCCTCGTCACAACAGTGGGGTAGTAAGGAGGCTTGAAAGTGGAAACCAATCAGCAGAACCTCAACAGTGTGGAAAATTATTGATTTTACTACTTAAGGAAAGGATTGTTCAACACCTGGATACCAGCGGAGCACCAGACCTGACACAGTATGACTTCACAGCAGGAAGGACATGGCAGACAAATGTAATTGATATGTTTGACTAGGTGAAAAGGGAAGTAGATGGGGGGGAAGAAGAAGCGGTGGATAACACCTACCTTGATTTCAGTAAGGCCTTGACTTCCACTGTGCGTGGAAGAGTACTGAACACGCTGGGCAGCCAGGGAGTGGGTCATAAGGTGGTAAACCGGGCTAGGAACTGGTTGAGCGATATATAACAGAGGGTGGTGGTAAATGGAGATCATTCTAAGGAAAGTAGGGTGAGCAGCGGGGTGCCACAATTATCTCTTCTGGGGCCGGTTGTATTTCATGGCTTCTTAAGTGACATTTTGGAGGCTGAAGGAAGGTGTGCCTCTTTGAAGATGGCAGTGAATGACTGCAAATGGGTGCACATCCATAAATGGGGGACAAATGCGGGGGACCTAGGTAAACTGAAGTGATGGTGTATAGTGCTGCATCTGAGATTCCATGCAAAAAAGTGCTATATCATGAAATTGGGGTGCAAGACAGAGGAGGATTACATGGTGGGGGTGATACTGATGGTCACCAAGCAGGAAAGGGATTTAGGGATAATCACACCTGATGACCTAACAGCAGCCAAACCATATTGCAAGTCAGCAGGCAGAGCCAGTGTGATGATGGGATGCATAGGGATCAGTATCACCAATAGAAGAAAAGAGGCGGTGATGCCACTGTACAGATCATTCGTGATGCCTCATTTGGAGTACTGTGTCTAGTTCTTGAGGCCACATCTCCTACTAAGTCCAGTTCTGGAGGCTACATCTCTGTAAAGAGTTAGACAGTGTGGACGCAGTTCCAATAGGGTCAACAAGGATGGTGCAGGGATTAAAACAAAACTCATAATAAAAGAGACTGAGAAACCTCCCTATGTATTCCCTGGAGGAGAGGAGAGACAGAGGAGACATAATAGAAACCTGCCAGTATCTAATGGTCATAAATAGTGTATCAGAGGATAGCATCTTCATAAGGTACATGTTCATGGGGGGGGGGGCCATAACATGAGTTTGGAAGGGGGTAGTCTCAGGGGTAACATCAGGAAGTATTTCTTCAGGGAAAGGTAGGTGGATGCCTAGCATGAACTAACTCTTAGTTGAGGAAGTGGGGGACAACACAGTGGGGAAATTTAATAAAGCATGGGACTGGCAAAGGGGAACAGTAGCGACAGGAAATAGAAGGTAAAGCCAGATATCAAATAGGGTATGCAACTTTTACAGTGAGTAAAGAGAATGGACACACTGTACAACACTATTGGTCCTCATCTGCAGTCAATTTCTATGATTCTTAGACACCATTCTATGTAATAATGTGCACATCGCAGGACCACTGTATCATACTTGGCATGTGGCTGACAGCATTCCTGATAGGCCAATGGAAGCATACATGACTACTGAGGTAATAATGCCTGCACTGACACGTAACTGCAATACAATCAGACTTTGTTGGAAGGGGTATCATGTCAAAAGAGCAAACCAAAATGAGCAACTGATAAATGAGCATATAATTTTACTTGCTTTCAGGTTTGGAAACATAAAAGTTGACAGCAGATAAGGACCGCAAGGCCCATCCAGTCTGCCCATGTCTTTTTCTATCTTATGAATGTGCCATCGTCCTTTGCTCTGTCAATGGCCTATCTATTCATACTCATCTGTATTGCTCCCTTATGCCTATCCCATGCCTGTTTGAAGCCCTGCACTGTATTCATATCCACCACTTCTTGAGGTACACCGTTCCATGCATCCATCACCCTTTCTGTGAAAAAGAACTTCTTCACATTACCCCTTAATCGAGCTCCCTCTAATCTCATGCTGTGTCCTCTTGTCCTGCTATTTTTCTTATATTGAAACATGTTAGACTCTTTTACCTTGTTAAAGCCCTTAAGGTATTTGAATGTTTCGATCATATCACCTCTCTCTCTCTCTTCCTTTGCTCTAGGGTATGCATATTGAGCTCCATTAATCTGTCCTCATATGTTTTCTGATGCGGTCCCTGCACCATTCTGGTTGCCCTTCTCTGGACTGCCTCAGTTTGGTTACTGTCCTGGTGAAGGTGTAGCCTCCAGTACTGCACGCAGTACTCCAGATGGCACCTAACCAGTGTCTTGTAAAGAGGGATTATTACCTCCCTCTTCCGACTTGTGATACCCCTACTAATACACCCCAGCATCCCCCTAGCCTTGCTTACTGCTTTAGTAGTCTGCTTGGATGATTTCAGGTCATCGGTGATGATGATGCCCAGGTCTCTTTCTTCCCTTGTGACTGCCAGCAACTCACTTCTGAGCCTATAGGTGGTTTCAGGGTTTCTCTTCCCTATGTGCATGATCTTGCACTTCTTTGTGTTAAACCCCAGTTGCCACTCTTCCAACCATTTTGCTAGTTTATCCAGATCTCTTCTCATTCTGCCCACCCATCTGGATCATCTACTCTGTTGCAGATCTTGGTGTCATCTGCAAACAAACAAACCTTACCCTCCAGTCCATCTGCAATGTCACTGATGAAGATATTGAAGAGGACTGGCCCCAGGACTGATTCCTGAGGTACCCCACTTGTGATTTGCATCTCTCTTCTGACTGTATACCATTTACCACTATTCTCTGTTTTCTGCCTGTCAACCAGTTTGCCACCCAGTTGACCAACTTCTTACCCACCCGAGCCTACCCAGTTTATTAATCAATTTTCTATGTAGAACAGTATCTAAAGCTTTGCTGAAGTCAAGGTAGGTGACATCAACTGCTCCCCTTTGGTCTGCCACTCTGGTTAGCCAGTCCGAGAAATCTATGAGATTAGTTTGACAGGACCCTCCTTTTGTAAATCCATGCTTTCTTGGATCCTGTGCTCCTATGGATTCCAGATGTTGCACTAACCATTCCTTAAGGAGTGCCTCCATAATCTTGCCCACTACTGAGGTAAGACTGACTGGTCTGTAGTTCCCTGCCTCTTCCCTATTAATACTGTTGTGGAGCGGGATCACATGAGCCCTTCTCTAGTCTACTGGGACCTCTCCTGTGCTCAGAGACTCACTAAACAGTTCTGATAATGGCTCTGCTAGTTCCACCCTTAGCTCCTTTAGTACCCTGGGATGTATGCCATCAGGTCCCATTGCCTTGTCCACCCTGAGCTTATTGAGCCTTGTAGGACCCTTTCTTTGTGAAGGGACTAGTGCACACCTCCCTCCCTGTGTCCATGGTGCTGAGCTGTGGGCCCTGCCCTACCTTCTCTTCAGTAAATACTAAGCAGAAGTATCTATTTTGGATAGATGCTTTTACATGGTCCTCCTCCTCACATGCCCCCTTATCCCCTTTGGTCTTAGCAATACCCCCATCTGGACTTTCTCCTTTCACTAATGTATCTATAGAAAGTCTTAACACCTTCTTTTACTGTTTGTGCTAGTGTTTCCTCAGTTTGGCTTTTGTCTGCCTCACTGCCTTCCCTGCTTCCCTTAGGGAAGTTTGATATGCCTCCCTATCTTCATCCTGCTGCATTCCCTTATTTTTCCTGAAGGCCAGCCTTTTGTCTCTGACCTTTTCTGCTACTGTTTTTGAGAACCAAGGTGGTTTCCTTCCTCTTTTGCACTTCCCTTTCTCTCTAACACAATGGGATGTTGCTTCAAGTATTGCATCCTTAATGCTTGCCCACTTTGCCTGTACCCCCTCACCAGTATTTCTTTTTGCCAGGGCTAGCTTAACTCTGTTGGCCATCTTATCAAAGCCAGCTCCTCTGAAGTCCCATATTTTTGCCTTGGAATGGGATGACTTAGTTTGGCTACTGTGGAGGGATAGCAAATGACAGAATAGCAAGGGAGGATTGGAAAAAATGGTGAGGGAAGGGAATAGCAGTGGGACGGAAGAGGGAGAAGATGGATGAGCTAACCAGGGATGTGGAGCATGATGCCACCGAGCTACTCGTGTAGCATAGTGGGTAGGGATACTGGCTGCAGTGGTGATGGCCCCAGGATCAGGACTTCAGACAGGTATATAATTTTATTTTTGGCAAGTTATTGCTGTCCTCTGTCCCTCATCTTTCCTCCGGTGTCCACCCCGCTGCCGGACATGGTTATGAAAGTTTGGGGGGGTGGGGGCTTGAACCTCACAAAGGGAGATGTGGTGGCCGCAACACCCCTGCAATAAACATGTAATTGGATATGCGCCAATTTAATATTCGAAGTACATAGCTGTGTGCTGTATTTATGTTCACCATGATGTACTCACTCTTGTGCGAGTCACTGAAAAAGATTCACTCTTGTGACATGGAACTGTTGGAGGGTGGGGATAACAACACCAACCACATACTGCTCTGTATATTGCATAGGACACATGCAGCTTGCACAACAGTGTAAAACACAGAGTTATAATACTAATGTGAAACTCCTAATTATTTACACTGTCTGTAAATAGCTGCAGTTCAAGAATGTGAACTACTGGCAGTCCAAAATATAATCTCCCTGACCCTCATGCAACTTGGAATGCTAATGGGGAAGGGGGTTGTCTCCTTCAGCCCATCAGCTGCCAAAGTCCAGATTTCAGAAATAAAGCACATCATGATAGTACAAGTTAAGCCACTTTATTCAAACACTTCACTGAAAAGATTTAATTCACAAACTGTTTTGAGCACCACTAACGAGTGGGATGCCATGGAGCTGCTCCATATAGTACCCACATACAACTAGGAATGCTGTTGGGGTGGGGGAGAATTACTTCAGCCCATCTGCTGGAAAAATTCAAACTTTTCCAACTAAAAACACAACACGGTCACTATGGGGTAAGATACTATTTTCACAAGGAACAATAAAAATATTTTAAATCAAAAATGGCAGAGTGCAGTACTAAGAAAAATATCACTCTTCAGTGAAACGAGTGGGGAAGCCATGGAGCTGCTCCATTTATACGGGCATCAGCCCAGCCCCCGCAGCATGTAAACATTAGGAAACTATGCAGCCCCTGAAGCGCACCATAAAATGAGTAAAAAGCTCAAAAATGAGACACAATCCTCAATCAGAAAGGCATGCAAATGAAGAACAAAATCACAGCAGATAGCAAGTTATTTTTTTTAACAGACTACAGAGGATTCAGTGGCCAAGCACCCAAAAACAGGTATAAATTGAACATAAAAAACTCATGATACATTTTGACACCTGCAGAGTATAGAGTATAGGGTAAACAGTACCCCATAGGTACCCCCTCCATATACCACAACTGTAGCACAATACCTCAATAGGCTTCACAACAGAGATTGTAATAGTCTCCAAACTAGGCACTCAGCTTCTCAAATAACCATTTGCATCCACTGTATATAGTTTATATTGGAGGCAGTATAGGGCAGTGGGTTAAGGCTCTGAGCTACAGATCTGGAGACCTGGGTTTGAATCCCACAGCCACATAGATGCATATTTTGTGATCCTGAGCAAGTCACTTAACTTCCTTGTGCTCCCAGGTTGCAACTGGAATTAAGCTTCAGCTTAATGTGCTGCTCCTGGTTAAACAATGTTCCCCCTATACTGCTTAACAGAATAATATGTAGTTGTTCTGACATTTGACAGGAGCGACTTACAGTAGCTATTATGACTACCTGTTAAGACAAAGTGCATACCTCACAAGTTCACTTAAATATAGGATACAATGATATAAGGTACATGATATGTACAGTACAGTATATAGACAGAATCCTTATTCCTTACCCTACTCATATATGAATAAAAAAACATTTAATACCTTGATCTTTTAAGGAAACGTTTTATGCTTTAATTGAGACACAGGGTGAGGTGTCAGGATTTTCCTTTATTTTTTTAATGAGTAACACTGCAATAAGACTAGCACACGCACACACACACGCACACACACACACGACTCTGGTTTTAACAGTGAACTCAGATTACAGAGCAAGGTGATACTCAAAACATAAAAAACAGTAATCTTAAGTACCCAAATAATAAACTTAGTAAACCAAAATGAGTCTGCATTGAAAAATCAGACCACTATTACAATATATTGCGTGCTATAAGGATTAAATTAGCATTTGAGTACAGGATACTGTACAATTTCCTTTGATTGTCATTGAACACAAGCAGACCAAAACTGAGCTTATCCATCATGCCCAATGATCATTCAAGAGATAGAGGGGACGATATACAGGTTTTGTTTAAAAACTTATGCCTCACTTGCAGGGTTTCACCTTTTGCACAAATTTTTAATGCCCGCCTGCCAGAGTTTTTCCCCTGGACTTCGCTGTCAGAATTTGCTACCCTCTGACTGTTGCAGTGCGCATGCGTGATGCTAATATACATGCGCCGTTCACAAGGGTAGCAAATTCTGATGGGTAGCATGATTTGATACTATACCAAGAACACGTCTGCACTCTTCAATGCTGACCATGAACTGAGGAAATGCCAGTAAGCTGTACAATGTCATAAATAGGGTTTTTCAACTTTGGTGCATATCTCGGTCATTTTGGGGAATTTTTGCACCAAATTTTCAACATGGGGTTCTTGGGACCCCTCCTCAAGAATTCAGTCACTGTCATGTCGTTATTCAGTCCCAACAGGTGATTTTGCGATCACTGCATGGAATCACCTTTCGAGACCAATTAACGAAACAACAGTGCCATTGTTCATGGGGGGGGGGGCTCTCAAAAAGCCTATGCTGCAAATTTAGTGAAAGAAATCCAAAAATGGCTGTTTTATGAGCGTGCATTACGCAATTTCCACACAAGCTCATAATTTCATGAATTTGTAATATTTTCACTCCACATTTTAAACATTGCCATTTTCCCACACCTCCTTATGAACAGTACAGCTGTCATTTTACATATCCTGACCAAAATGTGTTTTCGCACTTCCAGTGCACAATAGCATAGTCGCTGTGGGAAATCCATTTTAGGGACAGATTAACAAAATGACAGTGACACTTTTCACGAGCACAGGTCCTAAAATGCCTATGTTGAATATTTGGTGACGAACGTCCATAATGACTGTGTTACAAGCACGCCTTGTGCAGTTTCCACGCGCACTTGTAAATTCACAAATTTGCAATATTTTCATGCCACATTTTCAACACTGGCATTTTTTCACACCTCCTTATGAACAGTACAGCTGTCATTTTTCACATCCTTCCCGAAATGTGTTTTTGCACCTGTGGCGTATAATCGCGTCATCACTGTGGGAAATCAACTTTCTGGAACAGATTAACAAACTCACAGTGCCACTGTTCATGAGGGAAGGTCCCAAAATGCCTATGTGAAAAATGTGGTTAAAAAAATCCCCAAAAATAATTGGGTTACGGACATGCGTTTCGCAGTTTCTATGCATGCTCATGACTTCACCAGTTTTTCATATTTTCACTCCAGATTTTCAACGTTGCTATTTTTTTACACTTCCTCATGAACAATACAGTTGTCCTTTTCCACATCCCGCCCAAAATGTGTTTCTGTACCTGTGGCGCCAAATGACGCAGTCGCTGTGCAAAATCACCTTTTGGCTAACAAATTGATAGTGTCGCTCTTCATGAGGTGGGGTCACAAAATGCCCATGTTTATAATTTGGAGTGAAAATACCAACACACGCCTATGGTGTTAGGGTTTCCAACTGTAACACCCCACCCTGTAGAGACTGACCAGCGTCAGGGGTGTGACTTGCGATCACCAGCTGTAATGCTCCCGCTATACCACCCCCACCCCACCCTGCAGCCAGTGACAGGCATCGAGGTGTGCCTTGGAGTGTTCGGCTCCAAGTTCACCCCATTCTCCTATACTGCACCCACCTCAGCATATTTCCTTATGCAATGGGGTAAGTAAAGGCCCACTTGTCAGTGTCTACAGGGTAGGGTGAGCTACAATGGCATGAGCATTATAGCTGATGACCCAAAGGCACACCCCAACGCCTGTCAATCTCTGCAGGGTGGGGGTGGGGGTGGCGTCAGTTCAATACTCACTGTCATTACTATTATGCATCTCTAACTCCTGCACTACCAATGCCAATGCCAGCGAGACAACATTCGGCATTGACAAATGCTTGTTCAATATTTTGATCCAAAATTTTTAACACAGCCATTTCTTCACAGCACCCTATGAGTCTGACAGCTGTTATTTTTCAGATCCTGTCAAAATGTGATTTTGTATCTGTGGTGCGGAATAACATTTCTGTGGCCCAGAATGATGTTTTGGTGGCAATTTGAAAATGTTCATGTACCAGGTTCATTAGGTGGGGTAATAAGAAGGCTATGCTGAAATTTTCATTTACAAGTACAGTAAAATGTCAAGGTTATGACTGAACGTTACACTGTTTCAGTGTTCACTCGTGACTTCGCTAAATTTTCAATATTTTGACTCCAGACTTTCAGCATAGCCATTTTTCCACATAACCTCATAAATGTGATGTCATTTAAAAAATTTTGGACGAGATGTGTTATTGCACCTCTGGTGCAAAATGAAATTTTGGCCAGTATAATATAATGGTATACTGTATGTCATGTCTATAAGGCAAATCCTAAAAACAAGTATCTTTAAAAGTTGGGGTGAAAATTAAAAAAAGAAAAAATGTTTAACAAGTAGTAAACGTTTGGCCTTGACAAATGCTTGTTTAAACTGGTTTGACACATGAAGCATATAATAATCTACAAACAGAATGTCAAAACAATTACAAAATGGCAAGAAGAATTCCTGGGCTCTGATTGATCAGTGCTTACCTTCGACAGTGATGTTATCCCAGCACCGTATCACACCTATTCAAAAAACACATGAAAATTTATTTTAAAAATGTATTTTTTCACATTTTTTATACAGAAGCCATTTTATGATTGTAATAATGCACTCCAGATTATGTGCCATGGGGATGATGTCACTTCTCAAGTGCTGGATGCACTCAGCCTGTGTCCTTGTGCCCAACCGCCCGAGGTGTGATGTTATCATAGCACAACACATGCCATGCTGTGTATTGTTGCTTAAATAAGGTGATCCAAAAGAAACCTCAGAGGGAAATTGCAATTAAACCCAAAGCTAATTAAAATAGTTTTTATAAATATATAACATCCAAAAATAACAAAACTAAACCTGTAATCCTTTTACAAGAAGATAACAAACTTGCTGATGATGAACGACTTATAGTTGAAATGCTCAATAAAGGCTTTTGCTCGGTATTCAGTGAATAAAGATGATCCTCTAATGAGCTGCCCTGACTTTATACAACCAGAATATGAACTTAATTTTTAAAGCAGTGCAGTATTGAAATTGCTACAACTAAATGAAAGTAAATCACCAGGCCTAAAGGATATACATCCTAGGTCTTAATGCAAAGTTTAAAGTTAGTCCTTCTGGGTACATTAGAACATATTACATGGAGTCTTGTTCATTAACTCATGGGGAAGCAAGTCAAAAGAGACATGAGTTTAATAAATGTCTTTTTGTGATTAAATCCAGGGTGGCTACTCACCAGCCAGAAAGAAACAAACATTTGTCAATGCTGAATGTTGATTGCATTGGTCCGTTGAGCTCGCTCACTGACCCTCTGTCACTCGCTCGTTTTATTTCTCCCGGTGCTGCAGGCTGCTGTTTTGTACTGGGCTCCTGCCTGCATTGGCACCCTTTTCTGTCCACAAAGAAATCCACAGCTGTCCTGACAGAGCTCCTTGAGGTGGCTCACTCCCCCTCTCTCATTTGCTCATTTTGTTTCTCCTGGAGCTGCAGGCTGGCCTTTTGTACTGGGCTCCTACCTGCGTTGCTGCCTCTTCCTGCCCACAAAGAAATCCACAGCAGGCATGATAGAGCTCCCTTGAGCTCGGTCACTCCCCCTCTCTCACTCGCTCATTCTGTTTCTCCCACCGCTGCAGGCTGCCCTTTTGTACTGAGACCCTGTGTGCATTGCTGCCTTTCTCTGCCCACAAAGAAAACTGCAGCAGTCCCAACAGAGCTCCATTGAGCTCACTCACTCCCCTTCCCTCACTTGCTCATTCTGTGTCTCCCGCTGCTGCTGCAGGCTGCCTTTGTTTTACTGGGCTCCTGCCTGTGTTGGTGACTTTTTCTGCCCACAAAGAAATCTGCAGCAGTCCCGACACAGCTCCGTTAAGCTCGCTCACTCCCTCCCCCCCAACTCGCTCGTTCCGTTTCTGCTGGCCCTGCTGGCTGGCCTTTTGTACTGGGCTTCTGCCTGCATTGCCACCTTTTTCTGCCCACAAAGAAATCTGCAGCAGTCATGATAGAGGCTCTGCTGAGGTCACTCACCCCCCTGTCTCACTCGCTCATTCTGTTTCTCCTGGTGCTGCAGGCTGCCCTTTTGTACTGGGCTCCTGCCTCTGTTGGTGCCTTTTTCTGCCCACAAAGAAATCTGCAGCAGCCCCAACAGAGCTCTGTTGAACTCACTTACTCCCCCTCTCTCACTCGCTCGTTCCGTTTCTGCCGGCACTGCAGGCTACCCTTTTGTACTGGGCCCCTGCATTCATTGCTGCCTTTTTCTGCCCACAAAGAAATCCGCAGAAGTCCCAACAGAACTCTGTTGACCTCACTTACTCCCCCTCCCTCACTCGCTCGTTCTGTGTCTCCCACTGCTTCAGGCTGCCATTTTGTACTGGGCTCCTGCCTGTGTTGGTGGCTTTTTCTGCCCACAAAGATATCTGCAGCAGTCCCGACACAGGTCCGTTGAGCTTGATCACTCCTCCTCTCTCACTTGCTTGTTCTGTTTCTGCCAGTGCTGCAGGCTGGCCTTTTGTACTGGGCTCCTGCCTGCGTTGTTGCCTTTTTCTGCCCACAAAGAAATCCGTAGCAGTCACGATAGAGCTCCGTTGTGCTTGCTCACTCCCCCTCTCTCACTCACTCATTCTGTTTCTCCTGGTGCTGCAGGCTGCCCTTTTGTACTGTGCTCCTGCCTGTGTTGCCACCTTCTGCCCACAAAAAAATCTGCAGCAGTCACGATACAGCTCCATTGAGCTCACTCACTCCCCTTGTCTCACTCGGTCATTCTGTTTCTCCCGCTGCTGCAGGCTGCCATTTTGTACAGGGCCCCTGCATGCATTGCTGCCTTTTTCTGCCCACAAAGAAATCTGCAGCAGTCCCAACACAGCTCTATTGAGCTCGCTTACTCCCCCTCTCTCACTTGTTCATTCCATTTCTGCCAGCGCTGCAGGCTGGCCTTTTGTCCTGGGTTCCTGCCTGCATTGCCACCTTTTTCTGCCCACAAAGAAATCTGCAGCAGTCCCAACAGAGCTCCATTGAGCTCACTCACTCCTCCTCTCACTCATACGTTCTGTGTCTCCCAGCGCTGCAGGCTGCCCTTTTGTACTGGGCTGCGGCCTGCGTTGGCGCCTTTTCCTGCCCACAAAGAAATCCTCAGCAGTCCCGACAGAGCTCAGTTGAGCTTGGTTACTCACTCCCCCTCACTCGCTCTATCCTAATCTGTCCTAAACATTGATTTCCGACAGCGACTGCGGTATTCTGCACCGGAAGTGCGAAAACACATTTCGGCCAGGATGTGAAAGATGACAGCTATACTGTTCATAAAGAGGTGTGGAAAAATGCCAGTGTTGAAAATGTGTCATGAAAATATTACTAATTTGCAAAGTTACAAGGGTGCGTGGAAACTGCGCAACGCAAGCTCATAACACAGTCATTTTACGGAGTTTCATCACAAAATTTTCAACATAGGCATTTTAGGACTTCTGCTCATGAACAGTATCAGTGTGATTTTCTTAATGTGTCCTGAACACTGATTTCCCACAGCGACCACACTAGTGTGCGCTGGAGGAGCGAAAACACATTTCGGCCAGGATGTAAAAAATGACAGCTGCACTGTTCATAATGAGGTGTGGAAAAATGGCAATGTTGAAAATCTAGAGTGAAAATATTGCAAAGTTGCGAAGGTACGAGCGTGCATGGAAACTGCACAATGCACACTCATAGCACACTCATTTTATGGAGTTTCATCACCAAATTTTCAACATAAGCATTTTAGGACCTCTGCTAATGAACAGTGTCACTGTCATTTTCATAATGTGTCCTGAACATGGATTTCTCACAGTGACCATGCTATTCTCCGCTGGAACTGCGAAAACACATTTTGGCCAGGATGTGAATAATGACAGCTATACTGTTCATACGGAGGTGCAGAACAACGGCAATGTTGAAAATCTGGAGTGAAAATATTATAAATTCGCAAACTTACGAGCGTGCATGCAAACTGCACAACGCATGCTCAAAAAACAGTCATTTTTTGGAATTTTAGCACCAAATTTTCAACATGGGGGTTTTGGGGACCTCCTCATGAATTCTGGCACTGTAATGGCATTAATCAGCCCCAAAAGGTAATTTCATGGTCACTGCACAAAATCACCTTTCGGGGCTGATTAACACCACAACAGTGACAGAATTCACGAGGAGGGGTCCCAAAAACTCCATGTTAAAAATTTGGTGCCAAAATTCCAAAAAATGTCTGAGATATGCATTAAAGTTGAAAAAACCCTATTTATTCCATTATACAGCTTACCAGCATTTCCTCAGTTTGCGGTCGGCTTTGAAGAGTACAGATGTGTTCCCGGTCCACTGAAGATCATCGTGCCAGACTCCGGAGGTAAGGATGGGGTAAGGGAGGGTGTGGGGAGGCAGGGCACACAGTGGTTGAGGCACGGTTGTGGGAGGGGTCAGGGAGGCCGCGAGGACCATTTTCTCTTTGACAGGGTAAAACCATTCTTGGGACCCGTTTTTTTAACAATGGCATGTGGCAGCTGGGGTGGGCTCCCAGCGTCCAACAGACTCTTTTAGGGGCAGCTGCTGTAGCCGATGGGGATTGGGCACTGCCATCGGTACACAACAAAGGGGGGGTTACATTATGCCAACGGGGATTGAGCACCCGCGTCGGCACACAACAAAAGTGGGGGGGACATTATTTTGACAGGGATTGGGCACCCCTGTCGGCACATTACAAAAGCGGAGGGAGTGTTACATAATGCTGATGGGGAGTGGGCTCCCGCGTCGGCAACATCATTCAGGCACTGAAGCCGATGGGGATTGGGGCCCCCATCGACAAACAAACACAGTGGGGTACATGCAGCCGAAGGATTGGGCACTTGGAAAGCATATTGTTTATGAACACAGCAGCAAGCTGCCACCATGTTCACAAACAATATCACTGTTACAAGGTTCCGCCCAGCAATGACGGGTTGCTCCCTCATTGCAGTGGAATGGCTTATGCTGCAATGACGAGGCGGCCCCTGATTGCAGCAGCTGAAACCTTACAAGGTTGTGGCACGCTGTCTGAACTAGTGTCATCAGCAGTGTGCCACGGCATTGGGGAAAGCGGGCCAAGCCTTTAAAGGCTGTGGGAGCACTGGCCACAGCAGTGCCGTGCCTCTACAACCTGCTTCTGGCAACCTGCCGCAATATGTTTTTTGTGCATGCACACAATCAACATAAAAAAAAATACCCAGGGAACTGACTACTCCTAAAAAGCCTGTCAGACACCACTAGCAGTTTGGAATAATAACCCACTCACCACATAGTTCCATTCAATTCTTTAACAGGTTTAGGATTAGATGACTGCTTAAAATAGATGTCAACATTTCAAGTAATAATCTTCATCAGGACAAGCAATACTGAGAAATGCTGTACAGAACCTATTCATATTCTTCTAAATGTTATCATTCAACACTCAGTCTCACACTCACTTTGCCTTGTCTGGCTACCTGAACTTTTCTAGTCCCAGAAGGAGAAAACTCCAACTCTGCATGCAGACCAGACTCTGCAGTGCAAGATAAGGGGCTAGAAGAAGAAGGAAGCAGATCATTTCAGGGAAGTGATTGTTGATTGTTTCTGATTTGTTGCTGTTGTTACTGTTTCTTTTGCAGTTTATTGTTGCTTTAAGTTGGTACCAGGTTGCTTTCTGGATTCATTTGGAAAGTTACCTGTTTGAGTAATTTTGTAGGTGCAGCTGAGTGTTTCTGTTGGGGTTTGCTGGTGTGGTTGATTGTCTCTGGTGGTCAGAAGGGGCCTACACCCCACCTACCCCTAGCACATCACTTCCTTTATACCGTTAACCTGTGACGTCATATAGTACCAGCTGACTGCATACACACATTGTTACTCATCTTATTTCAGTACACAACATAGTCACACACCACACCCTGACATAAATCTACATTCCTTAATACATTATACCATTAAAGAGTATTGCCAGTACAAATATATATAGCTAGGCACTGAACATGGTATAGAAGAAAAGAGCAGCAGAGGGTACAGGGCAATAAGGGACATTTAGAGCAAGAATATTAGAAGGAAGATGATGGGTCTGGTGCTTTGCAGCAGATGTGGGGCAGCAGTGTTCAGAAAGGCCTTCTGGACATTGCAGTGCTGCCTTATCTTCAGGCATTTTTCTGTATTGAGGGAGGATGTGGCTGGCAAGGATATAGATGACCTTTCCCCCCATACAGAAACCACCATGTCCACCTCCACTCCATCAGAGGTTGCCAAGAAGGAGGGAAGGAGGTAAGAATGGGCTACGGTGGGCTCAGGGAGGGTGCAGGAGGCAGCATGGAGACACACACCCCAGCCAGTGGCACTTCACAACTCGTCTGCCATCCTGGCAGAGCACAGAGATTGTGCAGCATCACTGGACGTGAATACTATGTGGGTTGAGGGGGTCATCCAGAATGGAACCCCAAGGGCAGATGCAAGGAGAACACAAAGGAGGAGGACGCAAATCCTGGTTGGGGACTCCATTGTCCGGCGGATTGAGCTGGGGTCAGGTAGTGATGTGAGAGGGAGGTAATGTGCCTACTTGGAGGCACAGTTCTGAAGGAGGGCAAGCAAATGCTTAGGAGTGCAAGGGCGATAGCAAGGAGGGGGGGAGCTGGACGTCATTATTCACTGGGGGACTAATGACCTTGATAGAGATGGGGTAGATGTAGGAAGAGTACAGGAAGAGTTCAGGAGCTGGGGAGGAGTCTTGAGCAAGTAGCACACTCTGTCACCTTCTCAGAGGTGCTACTTGTCCTTGCAAGGGGAGGAGGGACATCCGATCATTGAATTCAACAAATGGCTGAAGAAATGGTGTGAGAGTGGAGTATGGCTTCATTGGGGACTGGAACCTCACCTGGAGGGATAAAGGACTATATTCTCCAGATGGCCTGTATCTATCTAGGGGAGGCAAAGGTATCCTCTCGGAGAAGTTTAAGTGCATCCTTAGTGATCATTTAAACTTGCCAAGGGGGAAGACATAGACAGTCAAGGAGATTATCGTAGCCCCCCAAATAGGACATAACTGAAAGCAGTGAGGACCTAATAACTAGCATAATATCTAACCGTAAAACTACCATGGTCACAATGGGGGAGAGAACAGAAGGTACATCACTAATGTGGCACAGGGCAAAGACAAATGAACAAGAAACACTAAGGGGGTACACAGAGTGGAATGTCATATGCACAAATGCCCACAGTCTGGGAAACAAAATCCCAGACCTAACGGCATTGATGGCAGACACAAACCTGGACATTGTGGCTATTACGGAGACATGGTACACAGGGAACCATGACTGGGATGCAGCCATACCAGGGTATACACTTTTCAGAAAGGCTAGGGAGGGGAAGAGGGGAGGAGCGGTTGCTATGTATGTAAAGGAAGGGATTAAAGCTATGGAGGCTCAGGGATCCAGAGAAGAAGCAGAGGCATTGTGGGTCATTCTGGAGTCAAGAAACAAAACAACCATCTGTGCTGGAGTAGTTTACAGGCCTCCCACGCAGGGAGAGGATATAGATCTAGTATTAGTGGAAGCCATCCATAATATGGCAGCCAAAGGGGAAGTACTACTAATGGGTGACTTAAACATGCCAGATGCAGATTGGAATACCCAGACTGCAAGTACATCAAGGAGCAGGGACCTCATGTCTGCCATGTATGGGGCAAACCTAAGGCAGCTGGTGGCTGAGCCCACCGGGAAGGGGGCTGTACTGAACTTAGTGCTGACAAACGGGGACAGAGTCATGCATGTTGAGGTGGGTAGTCCCCTTGATACCAGTGACCACAGAACTGTGTGGTTTACAGTCAACACATTGGCAGAAGAAAGCCATTCAAAGATTAACATCCTAGATTTCCAGAAGGCCAACTTCATGGAGATGGGAGAACAGCTCAAAATTGCCTTGGCAGCAGAACATACGGGGGAGGGGTAGAAGAACAGTAGCTTAGGCTCAAGAGATCCATAGCAGGAGTGACAAGCCAATGCATCAGATTGCTTAGCAAAAGCAAAAGAAAGAAGCGGCCACTGTAGTCCTCTAAGTCAGTAGCTGAGAAAGTGTGAGAAAAAAGTAAGTCATTCAGGAAATACAAAGAGACACAGAAAGAAGAAGACAAACTGAAATATCTGGAGAAGCAGAGAGAAGCTAGGAAAGCTGTCAGAGGGTCTAGGGCAAGAACGGAGGAAGGAATAGCACAGGCTATTAAGAAGGGGGGACAAGACCTTCTTCCATTATATTAGCGAGAGGAAGAAATCTAGAAATGGTATTGTTAGGCTAAAGAAGGGAAACGGTGGGTGGGTGGAGCATGATCTTGAAAAAGCTGAGGTACTGAACAAATATTTTTGCTCAGTATTTACCAAGAAAGAGGCAGGAAGGGGCCAAGACTCACAAGGAAAGATGTACGGGGGAGAGGTGGACACTAGTCCAGTTACAGTGGATAGAGTCTTGGAAGAACTAGGAAAAGTAAAGACAGACAAGGCAATGGGGCCAGATGAGATTTGTCCTAGCAAGTCTGCTGACAACCCTCTTCAAACAATCACTAGAGATGGGGGAGGTACTTGGGGACTGGAGGAGGGCAGAGGTGGTCCCCCTGCACAAGACTGGAAGAAGGGAGGAGGCAGGCAACTATAGATCTGTAAGCCTGACCTCAGTGGTGGGGAAGCTGATGGAGTCCCTGCTTAAGGAGAGGGTAGTGAAGTTCCTGTAGTCAAGTGGTGCAAAAAACTCAAGGCAGAATGGATTCACTGAAGGTAGGTCCTGTCAGACTAATCTTATCAATTTATTCGACTGGGTGACCAGAGTGGTGGATCAGGAAGGGGCAGTGGATATGGCCTACCTGGATTTCAGTAAGACCTTCAACACTGTTCCCTATAGAAGGTGCTTAACAAATTTGGGAATCTGGGTGTGGGCTCTAAAGTGGTAAAATGGGTTGGTAACTGGTTAAAAGGCAGGACCCAGAAGGTGGTAGTAAATGGCATAAAATCAGAAGAGGGGGAGGTGACCAGCAGGGTTCCACAGGGATCGATACTGGGTCCAGTTCTATTCAATGTCTTCATAAGTGACATTATAGAGGGACTGGAGCGGAAAGTATGCCTGTTCGCAGATGATACCAAGATCTGTAACAGAGTCAACACACAAGAGGGGCTAGATAAAATGAGAAATGACTCAAGACTACTTGAGGAATGGTCAAGGGTTTGGCAGTTGGGTTTCAGTGCTAAGAAGTGCAAGATAATGCACCTGGGACACAGAAACCCAAGAGAGGAATACAGGATGGGGGGCAGGTACTAGCCACCACAAGTCAGGAGAGAGACCTGGGGATTATCATATCAGATTACCTGAAGTCAGCCAAACAATGCAAAAAAGCAGTGGGGAAGGCAAACAGAATGCTGGGGTACATAGGAAGAGGCATAACCAGTAGGAGGAGTGAAGTGGTGATGCCACTGTATAGATTACTGGTGAGTACTCATCTGGAATACTGTGTCCAGTTCTCGAGACCACATTTCAGGAAGGACATAGACAGAATGGAAGCAATCCAGAGAAGAGCAACAAAAATGATACATGGACTGCACTACAAGCCTTATGATGAAAGATTTAAGGAACTAAACATCTATTCACTGGAAGAGAGAAGGGCGAGAGGGGTTATGATAGAGATTTTCAAATACCTTATAGGAATAAACAGGGTACAGATGGGGAATATATTTCGGAGACAAAAGTGCACAAGGACAAGAGGACATAACATGAGGCTGGAGGGAGGGAGGCTTAGGGGGAATGCTAGGAAGTATTTTTTCACAGAGAGGGTGGTGGATCAGTGGAACAGCCTACCAGCGGAGGTGGTGGAAGTGAAAACAGTACAGGGATTTAAAAGTGCAATGGATAAGCATAAAGGCACCCTGCTGTACAGCAGAGCGGGGGAAGGCAGTCCAGATAAGAGTAGGGATTGTTAAACTAAGTAAGGAAATGGGCAGACTAGATTGGCTGTTTGGTCCTTATCTGCTGACAGATTCTATGTTTCTATGTTTCTAAGACAGAATTCAAGAAATAACTAGTTCAGAAGATGAGCAAGTTATGAATAGGAGACTGGATAACTGGTTGGTTAAAAAACTGGTTGATTAATAGAACCCGGAGGGGGGGTTTGAAATGGTAAGCAAAAAAGTTGAGCTAAACATCACATACTTCAATAAAATAGCAACATCAGTTAATACAGGTTAAAAACAAGCATTTGTCAATGCCGAATGTTGGCTTGCTGGCATTGGCATTGGTAGTGCAGGAGTTAGAGAGATGCATAATAGGAATGGCAGTAAAGTATTGAACTGACGCCAAGCCCACCCCCACCCTGGGGTGTGGCTTTGGTTCGTCGGCCATAACGCTCATGCTATTTCACTCACCCTACCTCACGACAGCTGCAGGTGTGCCTTGGGGTCTTCGGGACGTATACTCACCCCATTCCATAAGGAAACACACTGAGATGGGTGTGGTGTAGGAGAATGTGGTGAATGTCAGGGCCAAAGACCCCAAGGCACACCTCAATGCCTGTCACTGGCTGCAGAGTGGGTGTGGAATGGCGTGAGCATTACGGCCGATGATCCCAAGTCACGCCCTGATGCCTGTCAGTCTCTACAGAGTACGGTGTTATGGTTGCAAACCCTAATGCCTCAGCTGTTTGTTGGTATTTTCATGCCAAATTTTCAAAATGGGCTTTTTGTGACCCCACCTCATGAACCATGACACTGTCATTTCATTACTCAATCCCGAAAGGTGATTTTGCACAGCTACTGTGCCATTTGGCGCCACAGGTGTGAAAACACATTTTTGGTAGGATGTGAAAAATGACAGCTGTACTGTTCATGAGGTGGTGTAAAAATATTGCAACATTGAAAATATGGAGTGAAAATATGAAAAATTGGCAAAGTTACGAACATGCTTAGAAACTACACAATACACACCTGTAACGCAATCATTTTTCTGGAATTTTTTCACCAGATTTTCAACATGGGCATTTTTGAACCTCCTCTCATGAACAGTGGCACTATGATTTTGTTACTCTGTCCTAAAAGTTGATTTCCTACTGCGACCGTGCCATTCTGCACCACAGGCATGAAAACATGTTTCAGGAAGGATGTGAAAAATTATAGCTATACTGTTCATAAGGAGGTGTGAAAAAATGGCAGTGTTGAAAATCTGGAGAGAAAATATTAAAAATTGGTGAAGTTATAAGCGTGCATAGAAACTGCACAACTCATGCTCATAACATAGTCATTATTTGGAATTCTTTCACCAAATTTGCAACATGGGCTTTTTGGGACCTCTTCTCATGAACAGTAGCACTGATATATCATTAGTCAATCCTGAAAGGTGATTCTGTGCAGCGACCATGAAATCACCTTTCGGGGCCGAGAAACTAAATGACAGTGACATGTTCATGAGGTGGGATCCCAAGAACCCCATGTTGAAAATTTGAGGCCAAAATTCCTAAAACTGGCTGAGATATCAACCTAAGTTGAAACCCCCCATTATAAAACTCACTGTCATTTCTTCAGTTCACAGTTCGGCTTTGAAGAGTGCAGATGTGTCCCAGTTCAGAGAAGATTGTGGCTCCCGACCTCTGGAGGTGGAAGTATGGGTGAGGGGGTGAGGGAGGTGGGCAAGAGAGGAGGGTGGGGATGGGGGAGGGGATGAGGGAGACAACGGTGGACCATTTTCTTGTTTGCAGCGAGGAAAAAAAAGACTGCAGGGAAGGTTTTCTTTATTTATACAGGTTACACACACAAAATGCAATAGGCACACTGGGGTGGGTTCCTAGTGTGCCACAATTCGGGGAAGGGGATGCCGACATGGGGATTAGGCACCCCAATGTCGGCAAGCCGTATAGACAGGTTCAGGGGGGCACATCTGACACCAGGAGTGGGCATCCCAGTGTCAGAAAGGAAAGGGGAAACTGTTTAACCAGGAAAGACACACTAAGAGGGGGGATGCCGTCATGGGGTTTGAGCACCCCGATGTCAGCTTTTAGGGAGTGTGTGGCAGGTGGCAGGAACCACCATGTTACGGTGTGCCACATAATGTGGGGGGGGACATGCCGACATGGGGATTGGGCACCCCAATGTCAGCTTTGTGGGGATTGTGTGATAGATGGGCATGCATTGGAGGCATGTCATCTGACGCTGCTGTGAGGAAACTGCGTCTCACTGGAGCACAGATTTCTTTCAATTTCATGGCTCTCTCTGAAACTGCTATCATTGCTAGCATGCTCGCTAATTGGTGGCTGAGGGACACACCGACTAAAGCACCCCCTGCATTTGCCACAACACTGGCACATCTCTGAAAGTGTTACTACTGCAAGATGTTGCTTGCGTGTGCGCGCAAGCCAACATAATGAAAGTATTCCAAGTTCAAACACAGCAAATGGCCTCCACAGCATGACCTAGAAACTGGCTTGAAGCTGTACCTTGTGCTTTGGACAAGAGGCTATGGGCTGGAGTGGAGGGGGTGGGCATTAGGGTTAACAACCCCAAGGAACACCACCCCACTAATTCACCAAGTCTCCTGAGACTCCAGATCCTAAAGTTTTTCAATTTCTTACTTTGTCCACTTGCATTCCCCAACCCTAATGTCTGCATTAATGTAGTTTTTTTTTTTTGCAGTAATATGTATATACTGTATTTATAAAATGGGCAAGAAAAAATCTGTGAAAATCCAGACTCCATATTGGATGAAGCACACCACGTGACCATGCATTATTCCACAATGACCACATGACTGTACTTCTTTTCATCCCTCAGTACCTTTTGGACATTTTATATGACATACAGTAATCCACCAGAAGGCATGCAGTCATACTCCAATATATACCACCTTGGGTGGTTGAGCACACTCGGCCTGTGGCCTTCTGCCTCACAACACACCCAAGGCATGCCTATATCAGAATACTACCATACACCGGTAGTGGATTATTTGTTACATTTATGTATAGATAGATATATATTCGATATGTAGTGGGCTGACTCATAACATACAATATATCTTCAAGTATGAGGGGCAGGATCATAACTCATGCGTGACAGAGCCATGAATGAGTTACAAAAGTCCTGCCCACTCCCAAGTGATGCTAAATTGCCTATTTTGCGTCATGCTATTGTATATTTGATATACTGTATACAGCAGGGTTTTAAATAATTGATTAGCAGTTTTTTCCTTGGGACAATACTAACTGTACAGAAAGTATTTATACAGGTTTTCTAGAAGTGTTATGTTTGTTAAACACAGTGAGGCAAGTGCTATGCATTTTCACAATGTTTTAGCACTTTTATGAGCAAAACACTAATCAATTTTTAGAGTTAAATAAAACCCTGTACAGCAACAGTTTATAAGTTACAGCTTTTAATTCTGCAGTTTGTCAGAAAGTGTTACTGTTGTTTTATAATTTAACAGCTGGCTTCAGTGCTGCTCTAGGCATTGTGATGTCATCAGCATTGTGAAAGGTGCACTCTGATGGTTCACTATTCCACTGTGATGACAGCAACCTAAAAATGTCCATTGTGACAACAGTAACATTTTTTATAATGTATGATGAAATGTTGTTATCGATAAAAATCCAGAGTTTCACAGGACTGTTGCACCTTCGTTGTGACGTCACAATGTTGCTGTACCATCTTGCGTACATCACATCGATGGTACAACAACACAGAATGTGTTTGCATATGCACAATCCCCTAACCTCAGGACTTCTTGAATTGGCCACATTGGTGAAAGTTAGACCTGGGAGAGAGCAGCGGTGACAAAAAACTTTTAAGTAAAGATTCTGCCTCCCTTTTCTTATTCTTTACGTGGACTATACACCATAAAAGATAATGTATGGTCCACTGTCGGCAACAAAGCATGTGTTGCGATCTCAAAGTTGCCAAGATAACCGAAACCTCTCGAGCTTCATCTCAAGGTTTAAACAGTCGTCATTGCAACCTCTCAGTGGCAACACACACTTGTTACCAATAGCCGACCATACTTTATCCGCTATGATATGTTGTTGCTACTGATGTCACTAGCTAAGATGTCTTTTCTTGTCATTTTTACCACCACTCATAAAACAAAATACAAAATGTAAATTGTGCCACTCACAGCATTTCACTATCACCCATGTCCGTTTGATTTGCACAAAAGGTGTTTACATAGTTTTTGATAGAAATGATAAAAAATTACAAAAAGAAAAAAAGGTACAAAATGTTAACTGTGGCCCTCAAAGCATCTCACATCTGTTGCCTTCCGTGCTGCACATGACTGTAGTAATGCCATCAGCATTGTTAAAGCTGCTTTCTGATTGGTTCAGTAGCCATTGTTACACTGTGACCTTTCAACTTGCATAGTGGTACTATCTTCACAGTAGGCAGTGAGATAGTAGTGATATCTTGAGCAGTTTTAACCCATGCCTGTTTTATAAATAGGGATTATCTTATGAGGTAGCTTCAAATATGCATGTTATCTGGTTTGTACTATTGTTGTTATTACACAGTGGCAATAACAACAACATTTTAAACCAGATAACATGAATGTTTGGAGTTACCTCATGAGATACTCGATGTATACCATGGGAGTTTCTATTTTATTTGTATGTGTGTGTGTCTCTTGCAGGTAAACAGCTTATCTGTTTACAGATTTTCTTTCTTTTCCACTTTATTAATGATGACAAGCTGAGACGTTTACTGTTGCTGTTAAAGGCCCACATTTTCAAAGGAGATGCATGCATGGCACATCCCAGAAATTGTGCAGAAGTGTGACATTCAAAAGGAAGAGATGCATCTCGCATTTCCGAATGCTCAATCACACAGAAATAATGTATGCAGCACAAAAAAAGAGGGCAGGTAAAATGGATATGTCATGTATCCATACAGTCAGCCAAAATGTGCGGCACATCTGCCCGCATCCCAGAAATGTGCTGTGCAAGGATAGGCAGACAAAAGGATGGCCTAAATCGGCCAGCCACCCACAGGAAAGCTGTGGAACTGCAGACATGCCATCCTGAGACAGACCTTGGAGGTGCACCAGGACATGCTCTAGGCACCCATACACAGCAGTCATGCCAGGACGGATGTACCTAAAGCCACAGGTGCCAGCACACCACGGGCACCACCCAGAGAACCAACCCTTACACTGCACCTGGAAAGTAGACACCCAGCTGCCACATGCCAGTGCTGTTGGGTGCCCCCCTAGCACACCAATGGAGCAGATGGCCACACTGCAGCACATGAACCAGGGGCCATGGCCTGCACCCATCTGGCTTGCAGGGTGCCACCCAGTGGTGCATGCACCCAGGCTGATGTCTGGGGCAATGGTGCCCAGGTAGCCTGGTGGTAACATGTGGCAGCCTGACACAGGCCAGGGACTGACCTGTGGCATACAACCATGGTGGTACACCATGGATGCACACAGGTGGGACCCACCCACTCAGGTACCTGGTCACCCTTTGCATACTGCCATTTCTTGCAGCTATCCCCATGTTCCTCTCATACAGGGGGGTGTGGGCCTCTGTAGGTGACTGTACACTTCATAAGGAGCTGGTGTATCACATGCATGTGGTATACCGATCAGACTGTGTCACCCTCTGCTCTTCCCTGTTGCTTGTCCATGTGGGCCCCTGTGGTCACTGTCCAGGTAGACCCCCTGTACCCCAGTCTGAACCTCTGCATGGCTATTGGTAATAGCACTGTACCCAGGCCAATGCAGTCCACCCACCCACACACAAACATGCCATCACACCTGCCTGCTAGGCTGCAGTACCGCCTATTCACCTCTGTGGGTTGGTGGGCTGTCCTGCAAAGCTGGAACTGCGCATGCCCGGGGGTATGCAAATGGCCTGCATACATTCCAGCAATGAGCTGTGCATGAGGGGAATGGGCTCAGAATGTACAATGAGTCCATTTGCATATTCCAGCTGAATATTGCAGTTTTGCACATCATGCATGTGGCCGCTTATCGTGTATGTCCCCATGCTCCGCATAGGGCTCAGGTTACCTGTCGTGCCACTCATCTCCCATTGCACAATCATGCAGGATATTCAGCCAGACATGTGCGATCGCATCGCTCAGCACATCTTCTGAATATTCCATTATTTTGTGCCAGCGCATCTCAGTTGTGCGGCACAGGCACTTGCACAATGCAGCCCAGGACTTTTGAATATGGGGCCCAAAGTGCCAGAGCCACTGTTTGATGTGCTGCTCACAGGGAGCCAGTTCGCATGAAAAGCATGGGCTGTGGCAACCATGCAAATAACATAGCTACTGTGCAAATAACATTATTTGTACAGTAGCCATGTTTCCTGTGAAAATAACAGCTTTTATCTTCCAAATGTATTTGTACTCTCATGTGTGTGTGTGTGTGTGTGTGTGTGTGTATATATATATATATATATGTGTGTAATAGATAACCCACTCTTAGGTGTGCAGTCATGCTCTGATATATGCATGCCTTGGTGTGCGTTGTACATCACAGGCGCGGGCGGTCGTCCTTCCGCAATCGCGTGCACATATCAGAAGTGCGAACGCACATCCCAGAGTGGGTTATCTATCTTATAGAACAGCAAAATTGTTTTTGGGGTGAAAGTGCAGGTGTGCAGTCACGCCTGACATGTGCATGATCATGTGGTGGTCATCAGCCAATAAAAGCAACAATTTCCTACCATTATATATATATATATATATATATATATATATATATAGATAGATATACACACACACACACACATATATATTTTTTCAGTGCAAAAAACTCTGTTAATTCATAAGTTAGGATTGATAGCACAGCAATAAAAGTTTGGAAATCCGATGTATGGGTTACTACCCATACCACCCCTCCCTGACCCCCACCATCCACACACCAACAGAAGTCGGGGTGTGCCATGGGGTCATCAGGCACAACATTCACCCTATTCCATGTGTAAACAAGCTGACATGCTACAGTATAGGAGAATGGGGTGAGAGTTAGGTCTGATGACCCCGTGGCACACCCCAATGTCTGTTGGCGTGTGGAGGGGTGGGGTGGAGGTGGGGTGGTAAGCCTAACACCACATTTCTATGCTTTTGTCACTGTGCTATTAACCCTAAGTGATGCATTACAGATTTTTAATAATTCTCTTCTTTTGAGAGCATGTAATGTAACTGGTAACTGCTATGTGTTAATGGGAAGCGGGGGCCTCGCTCCCTTCAAAGTTGCTTCATTTTTGCATAATGGTATGCATATGTGGGAGCGTGGGCCTTCCGGGCCCTGCACTCCCATGTACACATAACTACGTAGCCATACAGCAGCCCTACAGGACAAGAAACCCTTCTAACAGTAATTTGCCAATATCTCCATAACCGTAACAAGTAGGAAACAAATTCTACTGCTGGTGTAACCTATGATTTCCAAACATGTTTCTACAGGTAGCAAAAGATCTGTATCTTGCTTCGTTTTCGAGATACGTGCACCGAAATGTGTCACGGGTGCCACAATGTTATCCTATGGGACATTTGTCAACTTCGGAGCACTGTAATTTTGGGCCCGTTGAATGTTTTGGTACCAAACCACCAAAAGGCACATTTGTGAGTCCAGGGCTTGCCACCCTGTAAATGTCAGCCCAAAAGCCCTAACCGTCTTGTTGCAGGGAGATGGCAAAGATTTGCAGTTTTTGGAACAAATTATCACAAATTGCGACACTTTCACAAAAAACAGCACGAAACATTCATGTTTGCAAAAGTGTCATGGCAGTTTCTAACACAATTTGCAAAAGTGCTGGGGCTCCAAGTTTTAAAATGGCATTTCTGGGGGGGTTTACCCCAAAATAAAGATAGGGCTGGCATCCTCGTGACCCAATTAGGTAAACACAACAGTCAATGTTTACCTAGGGGTCCCAAATTCAAACGCCTGGCATTTTTCTCTCTCACTGACTGAAAACAAGATGGCCATAGCATGAAAGTAAAAGGGCCATTTGCAAAAGTAAAATGTACTGGCAGCAACTTTCGTGAGACACATGTATTTTTTTCCCATTGATTATAATGGGAAACTTATTTGTTGAATAACTTTTGAACGATTTTAGATTTTTTCAACAAATCTCCAAAAGGCACTTCAGTGACCCAGACTGTATGTTCCCTGAAGATTTTAGACCAAATGGACAAATCATGCAGGCTGTAGGCACGAGCAAAGAAACACACAAAAAGTCTGTTTTTTCTACGTTTTATGGTGTTCTGCAGCTCCACAACCTCTTATCTGACCATAATGCAACTTGCCAGATCCAGAGATCTATGGTACTAGACTGTGCATGCAAAATTTCAGGCAAATCCGTAATACGGTGGCAAAGTTATTAATGTGCAAAATGTTGGGGTTTTTAACACTAAAGTGCTTACTCAACCCTAACTATGATGCCACTGCTGTGGCAGTATACTATACACATACATATGTGTGTATATATATATATATATATATATAGATAGCGGATACATGATGGACGACTGTGGAATATGGAAAATATTTGCACGAGTGCAGAGTGAACTGTGATAATATCACAAGTGCCGAAGGCATGAGTGATATTATTGCAGTTCACTCTGCATGAGTGCAAATGTTTGCCATATTCCACAAGTCGCACATCATGTGTGCGATTTATACAATAGGGCTAGTACCCTTTAGGAACATTTTCTTCTGTGTTCTCTCCCTGTTTACTCTGTTTATTTTTTTTATTTTGGTAACTGGGTAAGATTTTTGGGGTGATCTGGGAGCACTGGGCAGTTAAGTGATTTATTCAGAGTCACAGAGTATTCAAATGGAAGTTGTGAGAATCAAACACTGGTCTGGGCTCCTAGATGTAGCAAGTTTGTTTATTGCTTGTTACTCTAACCTCTAGGCTATACTACTGACAGCACTATTTGTGTGTGTGGTCTGAGTGTGTGTAAGTGTTTCTGAATGGGCTGGGATTGCTAGGCACTATGAGAAACAGGTGAATGTGTTTTGGAATGATAATTGTGTTACCTGCAGCTAGGAGTGAGAAATAGATTGTTAATTCAGTAAGTTGCAGGCTTCACCGAGACAAACTGTTGCAGTCAGCCCTCAGAAAGAGAAACTGCTTTATGAAGGAGTCTGGTTTGAAGATTAGAGCAGCACATGCTAGGAGTGTCAGAATAACTATGGGACACAGGTGATTGTCTTTTACAATGCTATGTTAGTTGCAGGATTCAGTGAGAAAGAGAAACTGTGAAGCTATTAAATGCAGGCTGCAGTGTAGATAGTCTCACTCTGGTGACATCACCATTGTGAGAATATTTGCTGGAGATGTAGACACTGAGTTTATCAGGAAATAAACCCACAGTGGTGATGTCATCACAGAGTTATTACACTGCAGTGGGAATACATGTTTTTATTCTCAATGTTACATGCTCACCCCTATTGTATAAATATATAGGGGACACATGATGGGCGAGAGTGTGCTATGGAAAATATCTTCACTCCTGCAAAGTGAGCTCTGGATACTCATGAGTGCCCAGAGCTCATGATGCAGGAGTGAAGATATTTTCCATAGCACACGATCTACCCATGATGTGTTCTATGTATACAATAGGGGTACAAGTTTCAGAAGTATTGTTATGATTTTTTTGTGTTCTGTTGCTGTTTCTGTGTTTGCTTTTTCTGTGTGTGAGATTTTCTGAATGGGATGGCAGTGTTACAAACTCTGGGAAAATCTGAGTGTGTTTTGCAATGCTAAGTAAGTTAGCTTCAGGCAGCAGTGAGAGAGACTTTTTTTGAAGCTGTGTGTTTTAAAGTTCAGGATGCAGTCAAGCTGAGAATATCAGAGCAATGGGTTGGGTATGAGAGAGTATAGGAAACACCTGAAAATGTTTTACAATGGTAACTGAGCTGGCTGTAGGCAGCAGTGAGAATGAAATTGTTTTGTGAAGCTGTCTGCTTTAGAATTCTGGCTGCAGTGAAGTTGAGCTTCACAGCAATGAGTTGGGAGTGAGACAGAGTATAGGAAACACCTGAGAATGTTTTGCCATGGTAACTCAGTTGGCTGCAGGCAGCAGTGAAATATCTCTCACAGTGGTGATGTCATGACATGATTTATCACTAGTCGTGATGTCACAACATGATTTATCACTTGTGGTGATGTCACCATAGTGAGAATATATGTTTTTAATCACACTCATTTATCACTCACCCCTATTGTATACACATATATATGTAGTTGCAAAACTTAATTAATGCATCAGTTAGAGTGAATACCATAACAACAAAAGCAGGGAAATGAGGCATTAGGGTTTCCAGTCCTAACGCCCAACCCCCCAGGGTTCCCATTCCACCACCCCACCCCATCCTCCATACATCAACAGGCATCGGGTTGTACCATGGTGTCATCAGGCATAACTCTCAACCCATTCCATGTGTAAACAACCTTACATGGTACAGTATAGGACAATGGGGTGAGAGTTAGGCCTGATGACATCATGGCACACCCAATGCTACTGTTTGTGTGTGGGAGGGTGGAAGAATGGGGTGGGTGGTGGCGGGAACTCTAGATGTTAGGGTTGGAAACCCCACCGCCTCATTTCCCTGCTTGTTGCTATGCTACTCATTGTCTATTGTCTTTGTGTTATCTGAAACAGTAAAAAATTTTGTCGCACCTGATGATGGCTGTTTGTGGTTGCTTGTGTATTCTTGTCCTTTTGCTGCTGGGGAGGGAGGGAGGGAATTAGGGTTCAAAACCCTAACAGCACATATCACTACTTTTGTTGTTTTATGTTAAACCCTAACTGGTGCACTAATGCAGTTTTTTTGCAATGAATATATATAGGGGATACATTATGGGTATGAGTGTGATATGGCAAATATTGTCACTCCTGCAGAGCGAGCTCTGGATATCTCACGAGTGCTGAAGGCACTCGTGAGATATCCAAGCTCACGATGCAGGAGTGCATACCTCTCAACCTCCTGCCTTATAAATCAGAGACAAGGCTTAAAATAATCAGGGACAAAGGGACAAAATCAGGGACGCATCTTCAAAATTAGAGATGTCCACTCAGAAAGCTGGCAGAATATGGGGCTTTGGGCAAAATACATTTTCTAAATAAGAGCAAGTCTGTAACTTTAATGATTGGCATTATTTTGTGCTTGCAGTCCCCACTGTTTAACCACAAAAACACAAATTTTAGGAGGGACAAAGTAAAATTTTGAGGCAAAATCAGGGACGTCCCTGAAAATCAGGGACACTTGAGAGGGATGCAGGAGTGACAATATTTGCCATAGCACACGATCTGACCATCATGTATTCGATATATACAATAGGGCCAAGAGTTTTAGAAGTTTTGTTATGCTCTCTTGTGTTCTGTTCCTGTTAATGTGTTTGCTCATTCTGTGTGTGAGCTTTTCTGAATGGCATGGCAGTGTTATAAACTCTGTGAGGACACATGAGTGTGTTTTGCAATGCTAAATGAGTTAGTTTTAGATAGGAATGAGAAACATACTTTTGTGAAGTATTGTTTAGCAGTCTGGCTGCAGTGAAGTTAAAAGCATCACAGTAATTGTAATGAACTGAGAGGCAGAGTGTCAGAACAGCCAATACTGTTTTCAGTGGTAATTAAGTTAGCTGCAGGCAGAGTGCAGAGTGTTCTGTGAAATTGTGCTCTTTAGGATTCTGGCAGCAGTGAAGTTGACATTGTCACAGTAATTGTAATGGGTGAGAATCAGAGTTTGAGGAACAAGTGAGATTGTGTTTCAGTGGTAGTTGAGTTAGCTGCAGGCAGTAGTTTAGAGTGTTCTGTTTGGAATTCTGGCTACATCAAGTTGAGAGTATCACAGTAATGAGCTGGAAGTTGGGGGGGTAGGTGTGTTTTGTAATGCTCACTGAGTTCACTATAGGCAGCAGTGAGACCTCTCAGGTAGTTCTGCATTTGTGTCTATGGTAACAGCACAGGTGTTTCTTTCACGCTGAGGGGAAAGCTGCCTAGGGTGATGATATCAGTGACCTTTTGTGACCTGTGTGTGTAAATGTCTCATATCATCACAGTAGAGCAGAGGGTAAAAATATCACACTGCAGTGGATGATACGCTGTTTTATCTCACTCATTTACCACTCACCCCTATTGTGTATATATTCATTGCAAAAAACTTTGTTAATGCATCAGTTAGGGTTGAAGTGGCAAAATTATGGAAATAAGGCATTAGGGTTGACATCCTAACCCCCTGGCATACCACCCCACCCTCCACAGACCAACACGTGATGGGGTGTGCCTTGGGGGTCATCAGCCCTAACTCTCAGCCCATTCCATGTGTAAGAAAGCTGACGTGGTACAGTATAGGAGAACAGAGTGAGAGGTCCAACAACCCCAAAGCACACCCCGTCACTTGTTGGTCTGTGGAGGATGGGAATGGGGTGGTATCCGGGGGGTTAGGGTGTGAACCCTAATGCCTCATTTCCATACTTTTATTGCTGCAACCCTAACCAATGCATTAATTAAGTTTTTTGTAATTAATTTCCTTACTTCTTGAGAAAATGTAATCTTACCTGTATATGGTTTGGGGCGCTCCCATAGTATCATTTTTTGGGGGTTGCCATCTACCTATAAGGGTCCTGCACTCTATCCATAAGTGCACAGACATTGTAATGAATTGGCACATCTGGCCCAGCAGTCCCATTACTGTATAATGGTATCCATATGTAGGAACACACCATCTACCATGCACTCCCATGGCATCAGTTTTGTGGAGCACAGGGCACTACAGGCCCTGCGATCCTATCTATTCATAAGTGCTCAGACATTGTAATGAGTTGTCATCTCCCTGTAGGAGAGTAGGGCCTACCACTAGTGCATATTGGATAGCCTAGCAGCCCCATTTCTGCATAATCATATCCAAATGTGGGAGTGCATGGCCCTCTGGTCCCTGCATTCCCACTTACCTATAATTGTAGAGATGTAACACAGGCATAGTCACGTTTCAAGTAAGCCTTGTGCTGCAAATGGCACAATATTCGAGTAACTGTACCAACTGAGGAAAAAATACCACAACAGTTGAAATCATGGACTGTAAACCTGCAAGCATGCTTAATACACAGGCTGCACTTAGTGAAAAATCTGTATCTCGAACTGTTTGACATATAGGCACCAAAAGGCGCCACATTTGCCACAGTGTTATCCTATAGGAAATTTCTCAAATTCAGAATGCCATAACTATAGGACCAATGCAAATGTTTACACCAAGCCAGCATAAGTCACATCTGTGGGACACCCCCTTTGTACCCTTCAAATCTGAAGCCAAAAGTCCTGTTTCTTTGCAGTGAAGTGGCAAAGAAACCGCAACCTTTATAAATCTTTGTGAGCTGTTAAAATCCCTGTTCACAAGCTGAATCCTTGTTCGAGAGGTGTCAAAATCCCTGTTCACAAGCCGATCCTTGTTCGTGAGATAGGGCCATCTGGTTGTCCTCCCACAAACAAGGATTTTGACAGCTCACGAACAAGGATCAGCTCATGCAATGGGGATTTTGACAGCCCATGAATAAGGGTTTTTGGGCCAACTGGTCATCTCCTCATGAACAAGGATTTTGATGGCTCACGAACAAGGATTTCTCAGGAACAGGGATTTTTGACACCTCACAAGCAAGGAATTTTTTTATAATCTTTGTTCGTGAGGTGTTAAAATCCTTGTTTGAGGGTCGATTCCCCGTTCATGAGGTGTCAAAGTCCTTGTTCATGAGAAATCCTTGTTCACGAGATAGGGCAATCTGGTCGTCCCCTCACGAGCAAGGATTTCTCACGAACAAGGATTTTGAGACCTCACGAACAGGGATTTTGACACCTCACGAACAAGGATTTGTTTTCATAATCCTTGTTCGTGAGGTGTCAAAATCCTTGTTTGCAAGCTGAGTTTCTGTTCATGAAGTGTCAAAATCCCTGTTTACAAGCTGATCCTTGTTCGTGAGATAGGGCAATCTGGTTGTACTCTCATGAACAAGGATCTGAAGCGAGTGACAAACAAGGATTTTCTGAATAAAAAACAGCCATTTTTTGAGAAAAGTAAACTGAACCAAAGCCGTAGGTTTGTAGAGGGCATTGCCCTGAACAAATCCAATACTTCAATCTCTCATAAGACATCCTTGGGACAAGTTATGCTTTGTTTTAAAATAAATAAAAACAAGACGGCAGCTCACGAACAGGGATTTATTTCATATGAACAGGGATTCAAAATTTAATGAATCCCTGTTTGTGAGCTGTCACAATCCCCATTCCTGAGACCAAATCCTTGTTTGCAGCTGTGCAGCTATCTAAAAGACTGAACTGAGCATGCTCAGAAACCGAAATTTCAAAATGTAATAACTTTGGAACGGATTAGTATTGTTTCACCAAACTAATGCTGGCATGTTCTTTGAGACAAGCTCATTCTACCCTACAAACTCCAAGCCAAAATTCCCAATGATGTGCCCATGGTGTGATTAGGAAAAGTCATCAAAAATGGGTGGAAAAAAAAGTGAAAAACACACTTTTTTCCACTGTGCACTGTGCAAAATCTATACATCTGATCAAAACAAAACTAGGCATGTCAAGAGCTCTGCCCCACAGAACCTCGCATACCATGTTTTGTGCAAATCTGTTGAATGGTTACAAAGTTATTAAAATGCAAAATTTGAGGTTTAACATTAAACTGCCTACTAAACCCTAACTATAAAAACATATCTATATCTATATATCTCTACATATACATATATGCATTACTCACCAAGACAGGAGGTAATTTCCCAGGAATTAATGCATAGTTGGGGGTGCATGAGGTCGCAGGCCGAGGGCTTCCCACCACCCAACCATGCATTACTTCCTGGGAACTGACCTCCGGTTGAGGTGATTAATGCACTTATAATATGACAAGTGCAACGTGGGAATTCCTAACCTTCCATTTAATGCAGATCTACCTTCCTATCTATTTCTGGTACAGTATAGTTAGGGTTGTGCAGCAACTTCTATGTTAAACCCCAAATTTTGCACTTTAATAACTTTGCAACCATTTGCCCGATTTACATGAAAGTTTGCGTGCAAGGTGTAGTACCATAGATCTCTGGATATGGAAAGTTTAATTCCAGTTGAATTTTCAGTTGAGGAACTGGGGAGTGTGAAAAGTGTGAAAAATCCTCAATTTTTTTGAATTATTTGCTCATCTCTAGAGCCCAAACTGTATGTCCATCTGCTCTGACATTTTCAGGGTATATGGGGACTGGGACAAGGAAGTGCCTTCTGAAGGTTTGGTGAAAAAATATTATTCCATTCAAAAATTATTAAACTTTAAAGTTTCCCATTATAGCCTATGGGAAAAATATATGTGCACCACAAAAGCTTTCCAAAAGCAACATTTGCTTTCGAGCTTTGGTGTTTTGTTTTCGAGCTGCTGCCATCTTGTTTGCAGTTAGCAGTAGACAAAAATGGCTGTAGTTTAAATTTGGCTGACAGTTGTGTTTACCTAGTTGGGACGTGAGTAACAAAGCACAGTTTTTTTTGGGGGGGAACTCCCTAGAAATGCCTTTTCTGTGATCATTCTCCCATAGTGTCACAAATCGCTAGAGAACAGATGAGTCAGTTTCATGAAAGTGTCATGTCCTTTCACGAATTTGCAACACTACTGTATCAGAAAACATTAATTATTTGCCACCTCACTGCACCTAAATAGTTGTGGCTTTTGGGCTGAAAATTTCAGGGTGGCAAGCTCTGATCCCACAGATGTGCCTTTCTATGGTTTGGTCTCAAACTATTTTTTGGACCTATAGTTACAATGTTCTGAAGTTGAGAAATTTCCCATAGGATAACATTGTGGTGCCCGCGTCTTCTTTTGGTGCCCATATCTCGAAAATGGTTCGAGATACAGATTTTTTGCTCCGGGTGGCTGAACTAAGCCTGCATGGGGGTTTTGAAGTTCTGATTAGAACCGCAGTGGATTTGTTTTCATGGTTGTTATGATTCCTGAGATTTTGCCAAATAACTGTTAGAAGGCTTCCTTGTCAGTTCTATGGGGTGCTGTATATGGGTATGTATACAGAAGGCACTTCCTTGTCCCATAAGGGGTCCAGTGTTTTTCCAGCCTTGGGTACATATGGAAACTACAAGACATACATACCAACTTTTGGCTGCATATAGAAATCCACCAAGTGAGAAGTCTATCTGGCTGTGGAAGTGCAGGACCCTTTGGGCCCTGTGCTTCTGTGTGGCTACAAATGCAGATGTGCACTTGTGCCAAGTACCCACTTGAGGCTGCAGAAGCGCTGCCCCCTGCAGGGCCTGTGCTTCTGCAGCCACAATCACAAATCTCTGATATGCAAATTACAACACTGCTTTTGCCAGCAGAAGCACAGGCCTCTGTGGGGCCTGCACATCTACAGTCATAAATCAACATGCACAGTGTAAGACATACTCAGCTAGTGATCCCCCAAATTACAACACTATTTCTGTCTCTAGAAGCACAGGCCCCTGCAGGGCCAGTGGGTCTGCAGCTACAGATCAACATGCACAGTCTAAGGCATACACAGCCTATGCTTCTGCAGCCACAAATACACATGCTCCCTACAAAACATATACACCCACTTCTGCAATCACACTGTAATGTTTCTAACCAGCATTGATGTAGTATGCTTTTTAAAGAACAGTGTGTTGTTGTTGTAGTAGTAAAAACTTTTATTTTTATACAGGGTAATGTCATTTCGGTAAAAAACCAGTTTATAAGACAGTCCTGTTGTTGTTAACAAGGAGAAAAATCACATGCACATAACACACTTACAAGCACAATAAGACAACCATACATCCCCAAAGATTAATAATATACATCACTAAAACATGCCATAATTTTCATATTTTACATTCAGGTACTAAAATGCTACCATCTACCTACATGTACATCTAAACTGATTTATTTCATTTATCCCCTGAATGAATATTCCTAATGAAGGTGACGTGCGAATTATGTATGGCAAATTGTTCCAGTATTTTGACGCCTGGTAATTCAAAGTTCATTCCCCATGTCTATTCTGAATTTTAAGGGTATACATTTTTTCTACATGGACTGTCTTCTTAAATTTATCAATCTTCCTTTGCTTATCAAATAATAATACATTTATATAATGGTTTGAGGAAAACATATGGGCCCAGATATTCAAACTGCACCCAAAAAGTGCTCAACAGCAGGAGCAAGTGCTAGTCCATTGCGCCCATGTGCAAGAAGCACCATATTCAAAAACTGCACAGACCAAGATGCGCCTATAGCTGATGTCTGAATATCGCATTACCTGCACCATAGCGCATCTATGGAGGTGAAGCTGAGCATATCTGATGCACCATAGTGCAACAAGGGATGTTCAGCTGAGTAGTCCAGATGTGCCATAGCACAACCAGGGATGCCCCCAGCAGCAGGGCAGCAATGCAACAGCACAATGAGGGATGCAGGGGCCCACCACCCATGCCCCAGATGGGCAGAGGAACACACAGCAGAACAGACATCGTCCCCCCACACCCCATGCACTGCACAACTGGGGGACAGCTGGAATAACCACCAGCCCATGGATACCAGCAACCAACCCACAGCCGGGCCATGGTGCCCCATCACACCCCCTGGCAAGCTGTGACTGGTACACAAGGATGGCCGATCAACCCCATACCACACCATCCCACAAATGCAGAGCACACCCTGCACCATGATCCCCATACACCCTGCCCAGGAGTAGCACCCAACAGTGCAGGACACCTCATGCATGCCACCACCCCCACTGTGACAATGCAACCCTGTGCACCATGGAGCCATGCAAGGCAGCCCCACCATGGGCACCCTGCAGTGGGCGGCGGCAGACAGTGATGCAACAGATGCATACACAGTGCCACCCTGCATGTCCCCCCCAAGGTACAGCTGACAGACTGACCATACCTCAGCACACAAGGTACCCCACATGCGACAGGGCATGCCCTGGACCCCACCTCCAGTGGTACAGCATGCTGCACACCCTCCCAAGGACACATCCCATCCCAGCACTGGCCACAACAGCCAGCACAGACACGCACAGTGTAGCATGGAGGCATGCACCACACAGTATGCAACACAGTGCATGGACAAACACCCACCCATACCCAAGGGCACACCAACACAGGTACACAGTAGTGGGTCAACCAAGCCACTGGCGTATGGCCACAGCTGATGTGTACATACAGCCAGCACCCCTACATTGCACAGGTGTGCCAGTCACCTTGCGCAGGCACCATGAAGCTGTATGCCACCAGCATGCTGCCAAAGCACAGGTGACAGACACTGGAGCATATCCCCTGCAACAGACACAAGCGACAGCATGGAGGGGGGACAACAATAGCGGAGGCCACAGTGCCACCGGAGGCAGAAGTGCACCATACTGGTGATGGAAGGCAACCTGGCATTGTGCCGGGTACAGTTGTTATCCAGCATGGACAGCCACCACTGACACGCCAGCAGACCGTGCATATCACAGACATGCAAGGGTGTCAGCTGCACAGGCCATGGACGGCCTGACAGTGGGGCCATGCACACAGTGCAGGCCCCATGGACCACTGCACACAAGCATCCAGTGCACAGAGTACAACACACAAACCACAGACAGTGACTGATCCCCCTGCCCACACCATAGGCAGTTCACCTCTGCGCACACACACACACACACACACACACACACACGCGCCCATGCGTGAACCACCCCTGACGCCATGCACACCACTGCAGCTGAGCACCTGTAGCCCACTGCAAATCAGAGACCACCACAGTTGTCACAACAAAATGCTGGTATTTAAAAGAAGTAACAAAAACTATTTACAAGTATTTACAAGGGGGGAAGGGACACATAACAGGTGGGGTTGGGTAAGGGCCAGGGGTGAACATATGGGAGAGGGAAGAAGGGGTGTGAGGGTTCGTCAAAGCGGAGAAGGTGGTAGTAGGGGCATGGAGCCCTCAGTGTGTGCCCCGGTCCTCCTCCACATGGTGCCTATGTCTGCCGCTCCTCCTCCTCCTCACCCCATGGTGATGGATGCATTCCAACAGCTCCAGTGTCACCCTCACCACCTGGAGCAGCTCCCTCACACTCCTCTCTGGCACCTGGAGTCACTGTCCACCTTGGACGAGGGAGCAGAGTCAATAAGTGTGACTGTCCAGCCCCCTGCAGCCCACCCATTGTGCATGGCATACAGCCATGTGCCACGTCCCTGTGATGGTGTGCAACCACCCACAGTGACCATGTCCACAAGACCTGCCTACCCAGGCAGCCACAGCCATGTGGACCACTGCACACACCCACAGCCCATGTCCTGCACAGCACCACCATGGCTGTATAGTGACTTGGCTATGCGGTGTGAAGGCAGTGCCACAGTCATGTGCCCGGTGCACGCATGGACCACCATTGACACACTCCCAGACATGCATTGCCACTGGACAGTGCTGACTGTAACAAGTTGCGTGCATGGCAGTGGTGTCAATGGATAGTGGCCATGCCCCGCTGCCCGCCCAGTTATACAGCATGCAATAGTAATCATGGATGTAAGGCACTCACCATCATCAGGGTGGTCCATGCGCCGCTGACCACCATTAACCCTCCTGGCCTGCTGGTCCTCCAGGCAGCACCTCCGGTCTTTGGCCTGCTGGCGTTCTGCGGGCCCTAAGGTGCAAAAATGGAGAGAGGAACATCAGCACAATCTGGTAGCAATGTCCCCCCACCCCCATGTGTGTGCAATCCCACACAGCCAGACGCACCCACCCCACACCCCGATACCACCACCACGTCCAACACCAGATGGCCCTACCCATGTGCCGAACACATGCAACTGTGATACCCGTATGGACAATAAAAGTGTATGGATGTTGCATCTACCAAGCCGTGGCACCGTGTCCCTCCTGGCATGCAGGTCTGAGTCCCTGCACCTCAGGTCCCCATATCGGTGGAGGCACTGCTCTGCCATCCGCTCCATACCGGTGGCCTCCTCCAGGGCCTCGGCCACCTCCTACCATACTTGACTCCTAGCCCTGTCCAGGGGTGCCTCCCCAAACAAAGGCCCAACATGTGGCTCCACTATGGCCACAAGGTTTGCCAGCTCGACCTGGATCCACTGCACAGCACGCCTCCGCACCATCTCTGCTGCTCATTTCAATCAAAATGGCACTCTGCAGCGCGGTCCTGCCATGTGCAGATGCTGCGTGGTACAGCGCTGCCATTCCCTATCACGCTGTCACCGAACAACGTGATAGTGGTGCACCCATGCCTGACACATGGCGCCTAGGGGGCAAAGGTCGGGCACAGGGTCTCTGGCACACAGACAGCCACAGCGCAATTGGAACCCAATGCGTATAGTGCGATTGGGTGCCTATGTACCACCTCCTGTAGTGGCCTACCGCGCTGTTGCCCCAGTGCACCTATGATGCCACAGCACCACATAGGTGAACAGCGCTGTAGCACCACTGGCACAATGGTGGCCGTGCCCTGCATTGCCTCCCATGCACAGCACATCAGCAGCGCGGCAGGCACCTGCATCATCAACTCGGGCATGCGCAGTTAGGTGTGTACTGTGCATGTCACAGAACTGCACTCTAGGCTCAGCACATTCAACACAATTGAGCAAAGCGCAACAGCACGATATTCAGCCAGTATACGCAAATCAGCTAATCAGCCATTCAATGGTGCACTCACTGCATTTGCATCCACTTAAAGATGCGCTTCACCTCATTTGCATGAGTTGCACTATAAAAGTGTGACATTGGGCTGCACTGGCCATAGTCGGTTACTGCAGTCTATTGCGGTGAGTTGCATGTTGTTTGGGAGTGTGGACTGTGGATTTTGGGACATGCATGGGACTGTACAGTCACAGGTAACACATGTCATTCTCACAGGCTGAATCATGACTGAGCGTGGGGTGGAGGAAGAGGAACAGAGTCATGGGAGGAAGAGGAGGCCGAATTTCACTAAGGCCAAGACAGATGCCCTATTCGAGGCCTACCTAGACCAGGAGCCGCTTCTCAGCAGATGCCAGAGAACACCACAGGCCTGTGCTGCTGCATGGAAGGAGGTGGCACATGCTGTAAACCTGCATGGCAGCCACCAGCGTTCCATGCAGGAGTGCAAGAAGAAGATGGGTACAGACAGGCGGAGGATTAAGGAGAAGGTGGCTGCCATCAGGGCAGCACGGTCTGCGACAGGTGGGGGACAGCCGGAGGTGCTACGCCTGACCCCACAGGAGGAACAGGTTGCTGGCAGCATGCAGCGTTGATCCATTGAGGGTGTTCCAGGTGGTGGATTCCAGACTGGTGGTAGCCTGTCACTGCATGGTAGGTCATGGTCTGTCTATTGGGGGGGCAGGGTAGGTCACTTGCAGTAACGCGACTTTGTTTTCCCTTACAGCTCCTGAGCATCTGCATGGGTCAGCAGTGGTGGGCCAGTCACATGGAGATGGAAGAAGGCCCATCCACCTCCACAGGAATACACAGGTCAGGGTGACAGTGGGCCCACCTGGACGTCCAGACTGATGTTGGTGGAGCAGGTGCGGAGGAGGCCCTGCCCATGTCCCAGCATGCCAGTGTCCACAGATGCCAGCATGCTGAGACTCGGGCTGGTACTGGATCTGTCACCGATGATAATGGCACTAACATCATGGGCAGTGACACGTGTGTGCCACAGGATGGTCACACAGCAGGTTACATCATGGCTATGGCTGTGGGTGGTGCTGCCATGGAGGCCTGCATGTCATCACAGTCCCAGCCTGTGCTTGTCAGCACCAGTGGAGCAGCACTGGTGTGTGTACAGGACAGTGGGACTGTTGCGGCCACTGTGGCGGCACCATTGAGCCCTGGGGAGTGGCAGCCAGAGGGGCAGCATCAGCAGTCAGCCAATGGCCGTGGGGGTACAGTGTCAGGGGGCGGCATCAGTGCACCGCCTGTGGACATGCCCAGGCCTGGCCCTGGTGTGCAGCGCCCACCCTCAAGGGATGATGAGCATCAGGGCCATGAACACCCTGAGGGACAGCATGCCGATCAGGCAGATGACCTCTTGGATGAGCACATCCACATACTGCAAGCATCAGTCAATCAGCAGATGTGGCTTGTGATGGCGGTGGATGCACTGAGTGCGGCACTGCACCAGGGAGAGGAGCGTCCTAGCAGAGACACCGCTCTGCTCCTGGCAGGGATGGACCGGTTGCGGGAGGATGTGACCGCTGCCATTGACAGGCAGACACAGGCATTCACTGCTGTCATGGCCACAATGGGCACACAGTTATTTGCTCATGCATCGCAGACACCACGTAGTGCAATGTCCACCCCCAGTTCCCAGCGTCATGCAACACCATCCTTGTCGACACCGGGTTCAGCCGTGGGCATCCCGAGCATGCCTGGTGCAGGCATGTTCAGTGTGCTGCAGACCTCTGCGCGAGCACGGTCGCATTCATGTAGTGGAACCCCTGGGGGACCGTCGGTGCCACCCCATGAGGCTAGTGGTCAGCCTGTCACTGCTGGAGGGTCTCGGTGGGGCAGCCCACCCATCCGTGGCAGCCGTGGCACTGTGGCACGTGACTGACCTGTCTCCCAGTGCAGCTACTGTCTGATGCTGCCCTGTGTGCATTATGTCATTCAGCAGGCAATGCAAGGGTGGGTACCCGGCCCTGCACGCACGCACACACACAGTCCATCTGCACACCCTCCCAGCTGCTGTCCGCAGTTGCATGTGCATGATGATGCCTGCATTGCACTGTATGCCACTGTGCAATGGTGCCCAGTGTCTGACACATGCACAATGACAGGCAGTGGGAGTGGTGGTCTGTGGACATGTGTGTGGCTAGGGGTGGCAGTCTGGGTCAGTGTGCCTCCTACCCTTTGTGCATGTCTGGTGGGTGTGTGTGTGTGTGTGTGTGTGTGTGTGTGTGTGTGTGTGTGTGTGTCTGACCACGTGCCATGTTAGACCTCGCCCATCCCTGGCGGTGTGTGCGGTTCCATGCCCGGCCACTTCCCTTGATGGCATGAACCCCTGGTGTGTGTCCATGCATGTTTGTGGGTTGTGCCTTTGCCACTGGTGGTTGCACATGGCCCCATGACTTACCTGGGTTGGCTGAAGTGCTCCTCTGTGATGGTGTCCTGGTGCAGCTGTGCCAGCCGGAGCAGTCAGGGGTCCCGTCATCCAACGGGGGGCTGCCCATCACCATTGTCACCGGCGTCCTCATAGTCCCCATTGCTGTCCCCCTCTTTGACCTGTACGGCTATCTCACATTCATTGGCCTTGTTGTGCAGGATGCAACAGGCCAGGAATAGCCCACAGGCCTTTGAGGGGCTGTACTGTAGGGCACCGCCGGAGGTGTCCAGGCAATGGAAACGTGCCTTCAGCATACCAAACACCCGCTCGATGACATTACATGTGGTGGCATGTGCCTCATTGTAGCATTGCTGCGATGGGGTCGCGGGCCGCTGGTATGGTGTAAGCAGCCAAGGACGGAGTGGGTATCCACTGTCACCTGTGTGTAGAGGGTGGAGGTTAGTTTGGTGATCAGCATCACCCTGTCCCGGGCCATGTAGGCCACTACCCATGTCACTTCTGACCATGCCTCTCCCAAGCCCTATGTTTGTCTGTGTGGTTTGTATACTCGCCCACTAAGTGGCCAGTGGGGATGTCCCCACTCTTGAATCTGTGGCACAGTGCCGACTGGTGCCAGATGAAGGCATCGTGTGCTCCCCCAGGGTGCATGGCACAGACATTGATTATGCACTCCCTGGCATCACACACCACTTGGCAGTTGATGCTAGCATAGCCCTTCCAATTAATATGTGGCTCCTCAGGGCCAGGTGGTGTCTTGGACGCCACATGGGTGCAGTCAGCTGCCCTAGCATGCCAGGCATACGTGCTACCCTGTGGAACTCCTGTATAGTTTGCTGCGCGCTCTGCCAGTGTGCTGGGGAAATGGATGTACTCCGCAGCATGTGGCAGCAGTGCGCTGAGGAATTGGGTGAGATGGCGTGATGCAGCTGACTGGGTTATGCCTGTGGTGTCCCCTGTTGGTCTCTGGAAGGTACTCGTGGTGAGCAAGCACATGCAAGCTGTCACTTTAGTCTCCACTGATAGAGCATGGCTCTGTCGTGTGAGTGCCTGCATCACATCACTGCACAGCTCACAGAGCTGCCTCAGAATTGCCCAATTCAGGCGGTACTGGCCCACAATCTCAGTATCGCTGTACAGCTCGAAGCTGGTGCGGGCTTGGTAATGCCTGTTGGGGGCATACCGCTGACGGGCCCTTCCATGGCCGCGCCCCCCTGCTGCCCGTCTTCTCACCCCCCTCATTACTGCCTCCATCTGGATGGTGGCACTGGCCATGTCCCTGGCTTATTTTCACCCCCCCGGCAGCTGTTTCTGTGTTTTTTTCCCCCCACTGTCCTGGCTGCTACTTCCCCTGCACCGGGAACACCTAAATGTCGTGGCCTCTGTGCTGTGTGGCACTTCCCCCTTCTGCACTGGCTGTGGCTCCCCACACCTTCCCTGTGCCTCTCTGTTCAGGGTGCCCTTTCCCTCGTCTGCCCTGTGTGTCCCTCCTGCCCTGTTTGTGCAGCTTCAGTTCAGCCTCATGTGTCTTCCCTGTAGCGTTCTTGTGCCTCTCCCTTGTTCCTTTTTATTTTGGCTCATTTCCGCTATCGCGCAACTTCTGCTTGCTCCCCTATTGCACATTGCACATGTTGTTGAATATCACACTGCGCCATTTATGCATGGTTCCTCCCCCTTCAGTTGCGCATGCATTCATTATCATTGCACTATTGCTCAGCGTGATTTGGGGGGGTGCATCTGCCTACCGCTGAATATCGCAGAATGGCGCATTTTTGGACTTGCGCTGGAGCAACCCTATTGAGCATGGCGCAACCCTTTTGAATATCTGGGCCATGATATTTGTATATTAGTTTTTGCCATGATCTAATACAAATAATATCTAAAGACTGCCATTGCAGTTGGGACAAAAGTATGCAATGATGGGTTCTGAAATTACTCTGCAATACAGATCTAGCCAATTTATACTGTACCCTATCTAGTTTATTAATTAATTGTTTATTTGCTGTACGATATACAGGATCACCATAAGTTAACACAGGCATAATTAATTGCTCTGCCACCGCTTTTCGAGCATTCTTTCCTAAACATGTTGTTATTCTATGTAGAGCTCCTTTTCTTCTGTATGCATATGTTTTGAAGGTACCAAAGAAGTGGTACTGCATTTATGTTATCTGGAAACAGTTTTATGTTAGTCTTAGCTGGTGATGGCTGTCTGTGGTTGCTTGTATGTTCTTGTCCTTTTGCTGCTTGGGGGGTGGTTAGGGTTGAACACTCTTACACTACATTTCCTTATTTTTGTTGCTTTAAGTTGAACCCTAACTAGTGTATTTAATATATATAGATATAGATAGATAGACAGACAGATCTGGAGAGAGACAGCGAGAGAGAGAATAATGACTGTGCAGGTGTGTGTTATGAGGATTTTTCACACACCTGAGGTGTGTGTTAATCCATAAACTTCAAGAGTGAAGCTCGAGAGGTTTATGAGATTATCACACACCATGGGTGTGTAAAAAATTCCTCATAACACAAACCTCATAGAAGCTTTATTTTATATAGCAACTGGTGCAAGGTTTTGATAGAGAAAAAAATTGTAAGCTGTATTTGTGTCGGGAGTGAGCATGTTCCTCAGCAGCCACCATAGCGAGCAGCTTTTGCTTTATGGAGAAGCAACCAGGTGTTTCATCAAGCTAGTAACTCATCTAATTAATATTTAGTTCCTGTTGCCAGGAAATGTCATGTGCTGGCTGAAGAATGGGCAGGTGGATGACCTAAGTGAGTGACTTGAGGTTTAGTTTGGTTTGGTCAGTTTGATCTTGACCCAATGTATTATCCGTGTTTCAGAGCAGTGACAGCACAAGGCCAAAAATGCTGTAATAATTCAGGATTGAGTTATTACAGCTTTTACTGGGTTATTACAGCAGAGTTAATATAGGGGGTCACCAGTTATTTTATGTATACAGATAGATAGCTAGATAGATAGATACAGCGTAGATAGACTGACAGACAGAGTGAGTGAGTGAGTAAGTGAGTGAGTTCTGTAAAAATCCAGTCTCTTGATTGGATGAAACACACCACAGGACCATACATTATTCCACAATGACAGCACACCTGCACTACTTTTCATCCCTCAGAATCTTCTGGACATTTTATAAGACAGGTAATCCATTACAGAGCGTGCAGTTGTGTTGGATATGCATCCCTTGAGTGGTTGAATGAACGAGGTCTGTGTCCTCAGGCCTTGTGCATTAAGCCACCCAAGGTGTGCATATTTCAGAGCATGACTGCGTGCCCTGTAGTGGATTATCTATTACATGTAGAATAAATATATAGAACAAATGATAAGCAAGTATGATATACAAGGAAATAAACCCATTGAACCGTGAACCCAAAGAGCATGTGACTTCTTTATTTTATTTATTTATTTATTTATTAAATTTTGGTGACCAGATAAGCCCACTGGGCCCCGGAGGTCCGTTTTTCAGGGGTGACCTGGGATTACATAGCATTGATAAATAACACAGTATAATACAGAAGTAGCATAACATGATACAGTTACATGTGATGAGAGCAACATTCAGACATGGTGGTATGTAGGAATGCAGCAAAACATAGTAATAGACAAGAGAATGAAAGCGGAGAGGGAGGGTCGCATTGCAGAAGCAGATTAGACTGAGCGATTCAGTCATCCGTGTGGTGGTCCCAGGAGCCCATACAATGGCACTCGGTAGATGCCATCATATGGTCCTTAAGCCGAGTGAAAAAACTTTTGATAGATGGTGCTTCCTGGACCCCAGGAAGGAGAGAGTTCCACAGGGTAGGAGCAGTCTGGATGAAGGACCTGCCCCCCACCTTGGTTCTTACACTGGGGACAGCTAGGAGGGTGCAGTCTGTTGTGCGGAGGAGCTGGGGATTAGTCTTTAGAGCAATGGGTCCAGAGAGGCTGGGAGGGGGAGATGGGCTGATTAATTTGAAGACTTGGCATAGCAGAGGGTACTGGAGGCAAGCGTCCAGTGAGGGCCAATTTAGCTGGGATAGGGTATCACAGTGATGGCTCCTGGGGCTTGTCTGGGCAGCGAGCTGTGCCACCTTATTGTACAGGACTTGGAGTCTGTTCCTCTTAAGCCTGCCTACTCTGTGCACTACTGGGGCCGCATAGGTGATTATCAGGAGGAGGACGCTGGTGAAGATAGAGACCCTTGTTTCAGGTATCAGCTGGTCTTTCAGTCGATATAGGGTACCTAGTTTCCCATGTAAGGTTTTAGTGACTTGATCCATGTGGTTCTTAAGGGTGAAGTCCTGGTCCAGTGTGAGACCAAGGTATTTTAGTGATGCCACTACCTCCAGGCTGCTGCCAGAAGAGGTGGTCAGGTGTAGGTCTTGTTTTCTATCTTGACCAAGGGATCTTGGACCAAACAGCATGTCCTTGGTTTTGTTCATGTTAAGGACTATTCTGTTCTTGACAAGCCAGTTCTGTTGATCTGGTTGACCCCCTGGTTGACCTCATCAATGGGTTATTTCCAAGTACAGTGGACTTAACCCATCTTTTATTTTATTAACCCACCTTTCAATTTATTTCATAAGTTTTATTTGTTTTTTATTTGTAATTTTGTACCAGGAAAGGCACACTATGTTGTGACAACCTGTTTTCCAGTTGCATTCTGGGGGGTGGGTTGCACAGTGAGTCATCAACCCTAAAGCTCACCCCATTAGGTGTGTATGTTTCTGGAGTGTATCAAATGGGGGTGAGCTTTAGGGCTGACAACCTCTAGGAAGAGTCTGTGCTTGATTTGCTTTAGGGTTGGGGTTGGGGTTTTAGGGTTAGAAACAGTAAAGCTACATTTCCCTACTTTTGCCACTTCAGCCAGAACTATAAATATTGCATTAATGCAGTTTTTTTGCAAATAATTTCCTTACTTTTTTGAGATAGTATAATCTGCGCTGCCACCCATCCATACTTGTTCAGATAGTGGAATCATATCCTTGTTAGTCTGACGGAGCACAGGGCCCTCTGGGCCCTGCACTCCCATGCCTTCATAGATGCATACATGTATGTTTATGCCATTTGTAGGACAACAGCAACTAAACTGTCAATATAGCCTTCTTATTACCCCACCTCATGAACCCAGTAGTAAAAATTGTGAAATCCCCACCAATATGCCATTCCGTGCCACCACAGCATCATTCCATGCCAGAGGCATGAAAAGACACTCTGGGGAACATTTGAAAAATGACAGCTCTCACATTGATGAGAAGGTGTAAAGAAATGGCTATGTTGAAAATTTGGGGTAAAAATATTGAAAATTGCAAAAGTTATGAGCGAGCATAGCAAAATGTCAATGGATGCACACAACTTTAGCATTTTAGCATATTTTGACCCACAATTTTCAACATACCATTCTTATGACACCATCTCATGAAGAAGTATGGTGAAAATTTTGAAATGCTGACCGAAAAGCAGGATTTGAATTGTTCATGAGGAGTGTCAAAAAGGGTATGTTGAAAATTTGGTGCCAGAATATGCAAAAATGGCAAAAGTATGTATCAAAGTTAAAAACCCCATTAAAATACATTGAACTGCAGTTACCTTAGTTTCTCATATTGCAGTCAGTGGTTCCAGCAGCAAGATATGCTTTCCATTAGACAGTGTATCTTCAGCCTGGCACCTGTTCAGGTGAGTGAGGGTGTGCAGGTTGTGTGGGGCATGCGGGGTGGTGGGTGCTGAGTGGGAGGTAGGGGTGGGGAGTCATATTGACGAGGGACCATTTTCTGTTTTACAGAGGGGAAAAGCATCGAGAGACCATTTTCTTTATTTCAGCTAGGACAACAATTGGAGGGTGGGGGGTGCCACTAGACACCAGGGAAAGGGAAAAAGTAAATGGGGATGGTTATCAGAGGGTGGGAGTGCCACTAGACACCAGTGATAATCAAAAAATTACAGGGACGGCAATCAGAGGGTGGGGGTGCCACTAGACACCAGGGAAAGGGAAGAAATAAATGGGATAGTGACTGTAGGGTGGGAGGGTGCCACTAGACACTAGGGAAATAGAAATCTACAGGGAGGGCGACTGTAATTGTGCAATGCCATCTCTAGTTCATTATGTCTAAGATCATTACTGTAATCATTATTACTATATTGGAAATTATTGTTGGAGATCTATGTGCATAAGATAGTACTGACTAATGGTATTTAGGACATGTATAAAAAAAAAAAAAAAAAAAAAACATTGATCAGCATTCCCTAATCCATTCTCCCGCTGTCAGACATCATGTGGTTTACAACTACATATTGCAAAACTGCTTTAGGAAGACTTTGCAACTTTGATGCGATGCCTTATCCTAACAACAAACATGTATTGATGTTCTTAAAAATGTGCATTGCTTGATTTACCTAAACCTTCTGTAATTTCCTTTACTTTTTTTTTTTGACATTTGTTTGTAAATTTCTATGTCCATAAGCATTAGCGTTCATTTAAACATGGGGGATAACAGTTCACTGGTATGCATTGACTAAATGCAGAATATTGGCATAATATGTTTTGTTATTTTAATTTATTAATGACAATTATCTGTTTTTCCTTTTTTTTTTGTATTTAACAAAGGAACTGACAATCTGCCATCCCTTCTCCTCAATGATGAGCCCATGTGTTGTATTTGAATGGTTTGTGAAGTGATATTCCATCATTGCGCCCACGCGAATTTTGAAAACTATTTCATTAGTAATTAAGTATGTGTGTTTCTAATCAAACTTTTAAGCTGCCTCTGAATAATGATTACTAGATTTATCAACAGCATGGTATTTGTCATCATGCATTGCATGCATTTCGTGTGTTCTGAACCGCATTCAAGTTTGTATATGGACCTGATTGGTAAATATTAATTTTTGACAGACAATCAGTAAACAATCGAGATGCTAACAGCAAGACCTTTTTAATACATTATCATACAAAGTTGCTTGCTTTCAGTGGCATACCAAATTAAAAATGAGTAATGTGCATAAGCATTACTGTTCATGACTTTATTTTGTTTGTTTTTTACACTTCTAATAAACCCAAAAGAGGTGCAGTTTTTTTTCCATCACAAATGATGAAACCTTACTTTGGTGAAATGTGCATTCAGAAGTTTAACAGAGTGACATTATTCTTCAGTCCATGTTTTAAAAAAAAAAAAACTAAAATGTATCTGCTTTCCCATTTTTATGTTTGCTTGCACGCATGCGCAAGAAACATTATGTGGCAGCTTAGGAGAGAAGAGGGTTGTGGAGGCACAGCAGTGTGGCAGCCAACGGAGGCATTGCATTTGGGGGCTTGGCACTGGTGGACCAATGAAGGCACAGTGTGCTGATGACACTGGCTTTCAAAAGTGCCACCAACTTGTAACATTTGCGCCGCGGCAATCAGGGGCACCACCTCTCGTCATTTTAGCAATCAGCCTATTCCACTGCAATGAGGGACCGACCCATCATTGCAGGCAGAACATTAGACAGGTATTGTTGGAACATGGCAGCAAGCCGCCGCCATGTTCACAAACAATATTAGATAGCCCCCAGTGCCGAGGGGGTGCCCAATCCTCCTCTGCATTATGTGCCCCCCAAAACAGTTTTTGTCTGCCGACGGGGGGCCCAATCCCCATTGGCTTAATTTCCCCCTCCTTCCAAGTGTAATTTGCAGATGGGGGAGCCCACTCCCCATCAGCATAATGTCCCCCCCAAAAAACATTGGTTTTGTGCCGAGAGGGTGCCCAATCCCCTCGGCACTTGCCCCTCAGATGCGCCCGATAGGGTGCCCAACCCGTCAGCTACAGCCTCCCAAAAAACATACTTGGTGGTATACTGGGAGCCTACACCAGTGTGCCAAATGTCCCTGGTTAAAAGGTCCCGAATGTTTTTTTTTTCCTGTAAATCAAAAACGTGTCCTCGTTGAGTCTGGTGGCCCCGCCCCCAACCCATGCCCACCCTCTGCGCACTCCTGCCTCCCACACCCTCCTCACCCATACTTCCCTCCGGAGCCCAGCATGATGATCTTTGGTGGACTGGGAACACGTCTGCACTCTTCAAAGCTGACCGCGAACCGAGGAAATGCCGGTAAGCTGTATAATGGCATAAACAGGGTTTTTTCAACTTTGGTGCATATCTCGGACATTTTTGGGAATTTTGGCAGTACATTTTCAACATGGGATTATTGGGACACCTCCTCATGAATTCAGCCAGTGTCATGGCGTTATTCGGTCCTGAAAGATGTTTTCGTGGTCACTGCGCGGAATGACCTTTTGGGACTGATTAATGAAACAACAGTGCCAGTGTTCATGAGGTGGCCTCTCAAAAAGTCTATGTTGCAAATTTGGTGGAAAAAATCCAAGAAATTACTGTTTTATGAGTGTGCATTGCACAGTTGCTACACACACTCGTAACTTCGTGAATTTGCAATATTTTCACTCCAGATTTTCAACATTGCAATTTTTCTGCACTTCCTTATGAACAGTACAGCTGTAATTTTTCACATCCTAGCTGAAATGTGTTTTCACACTTCCAGCGTAGAATAGCGCGGTCGCTGTGGGAAATCAGTGTTCAGGACAAATTAAGAAAATCACAGTGACACTATTCATAAGCAGAGGTCCTAAAATGCCTATGTTGAAAATTTGGTGATGAAAGTCCATAAAATGACTGTGTAACGCACATGCATTGCGCAGTTTCCACGTATACTCAGAAGTGCGAGCATTTTTAATATTCCCACTACAGATTTTCAACATTGCCATCTCTTCACACCTTCCTATGGATGGTACAGCTGTCATTCTTCACATTCTGTCTGATCTGTGTTTTCTTACATGTGGCGCAGAATGGCACTGTCACTGTTGGAACTCAAAGTTCGGGACACACTGACAAAATCACACTGCCACTCTTCATGAGAAGAGGTCCCAAATGCTTTCATGAGGTGGGGTCACAAAAAGCCCATGTTGAAAATTTGTAGTGCAAATACTAACAAACTCCCGAGGCATTAGGGTTTCTAACCATAACATCCTACCCTGTACAGATTGACAGGCATCGGGGTGTGCCTTTGGATTGCCAACTGTATTGCTCATGCCATCCCACCCCACCCCCCAGCCACTGACAGGCATCGAGGTCTACCTTGGACTCTTCGGCCCAAGACTTCACCCCATTCTCCTATGCTGCACCTATTTCAGCGTATGTCCTTATGGAAGGGGGTGACTCTAAAGCCAAACACCCTAAGGCACACCTCAACACGTGTCGGTGTCTGCAGAATAGGGTGAGGTGACATGGCATGACCGTCATGGGCGATGACCCAAACACTTATCCCAATGCCTGTCCATCTCTACAGGATGGAGGTGGGGTTGGTGTGAATTTCACTAATTCATCGCCATTCCTATTCTGTACCTGTCTAACTCCTGCATTTCCAATGCTAATACCAGCAAGCAAACATTCGGCGTTGATAAATGCTTGTTTTTCTCTCTCTCTCTCTCTCTCTCTCTCTCTCTGTTGCTTAAAGCTGCTCAAGTAATGCTAATAATGGAAGTTGAAAATATGTAAAGTGAGATTTCAGTTTAGGAATTTAAACTATGCACCGTCACAGATAATCTATGATAAATATTCTGGCCCCCATATTCAAAGCCCGGAGGTTTGCTGGTGCATCTAGATGTGCCGCCTAAATAAATGGGCTGGTGCAAATAAATGCTATATTCAAATGAGATGTGCGATCGTGCATCTCATCTAAATATAGCCATTGTAGTGGGCGGCACAAATGGGGGCCTCTGACAATGCACCATCACATCCTCCGGATTACCTGAATACCTGGAATGGGGATGCACAGTGCAACTGCAAATATGCCAGGCCCAAATTCCGGCTATTCAGCCAGGTACATGCAAATGAAGCTATTATGCATGCAAGGCACAAACGAGCAATTATTACATCCCCTGCCCACCTTTCCATAGTGATGGGGACCCCCTCCTGTCCCGATCCCTATTCAGTATAAAAATAGGCCCATCCCCAGCCCACCTTTCCATAGTGTAGTGGCCCCCTCCCATCCCCAAAACCCCTGATCATGGCATCCACATGAAAAGGTGGGCAGGAGATATAATCATTTTTGCTTCACACGGAGATAGAGACAAACAGGGATATGCATGTACATGGGACTGAAGGGGGCTGCAGGGGCTGGTGGCTGCTGTACTGCTGTGTTCAGTACAGCAGCCCACCTTTGGGGGCTCTGGGTTAGGTGTGTTTCTAACAGGCAGATGCACCACTCATCTCAGCTAAATATGGGGATGTGCCACATATTCATGGGCACGCCCCTTGGAGATGTGCCACATACATTATGGCTGCACTTAGGCACAGCCGAAGATGTGTATCACATCTCCATCCTTTGAATATCGCACTGCAGCACATTTCTTGAGCTGCACCAATGCATCTCTGAAAATCACTGTGGCAAGAAACATGAGATTACAACCTGCAAAAAGCAAATACAATGTCACTATGGATCATTAAACAACACTTTCTAACAGACTCTCATCAGATCAGACATAAATTTTTTTTTTTAATAATGTCTCCTCACTTTCACTGACGGTACTGTTGTCTCTTACCAGACACCGTTCATTCACATAGACGTCAGATCACAAAAATGGATATTTTCCTATGAAAAAAGAATCTTTTTTTTGAGACTCTTTTTCTCATATCACGAGTCACGAAAAAAGATTCATACACAAAAAAACAACAACTTTGGAAGGGATTAATACTTTTTCACCAAACAAGCAAATGGCACATCTGTGCCACAGCCCCTTTCAACCATGAAACTTTCTGACCACAATTCCGAACAGTCTGGGTGTTAGCCTAGTTGACATAAAACAACACAATATGAGGGTCAGGTAGCATGAAAATGGAGAACAAGATGGTGGCCAAATGAAAAAGGATTTTCCCCTGATGAAAAAGGATGATGTCCATATGAAAAAAGAATTCATTTTTCATTTCATACAGCTATTTTGGGGTGCTTACTGAGCATGCTCAGAATCAAGTATTAAAAATTTCAAAATTAAGTAACTTTGGATCAGCCCCTTTCTACCCTGAAAATTTCAGGCCAAAATCCCAAACCGGCTGGACACTAACCAAGTTGACGGAGAAGCCATTCTAACCAATGGGAAAAAAAAATCAAAAAAATTCACCTTTTTGCACTATCTGTATCTCAGAATCTGCACATCGACCAGATCGAAACTTGGCACTTCAAAAGATCTGCCCCACAAGACTGTGCATACAAACTTTTGTACAAATCCATTCAACAGTTGCAAAGTTATTAAAGTGCAAATTTGGGGGTTTAACTTTGAAGTGCTCATATAACCCATATATATCTATTATAGTGGTGCGGTTGCCCCACTATATTTAGGGTTAAGCAGGAGTTTCTATGTTAAACCTCAACTTTTGCACTTTAATAACTTTGCAATCGTTTAACAGATTTGCACAACATTCTGCATACATGGTCTTGCAGGATAGATCTCGTGATGTGCCAAGTTTTATTCCATTCAGATGTGCAGATTCCAAGATGTGGAGAGTACAACAACATTTAAAAAATAATTGTTTTTTGCTGTTTTTTGTCATCGTCTTGAGTCCAGTTTGGAATTTGGAACTGAAATGTTCAGGGTAGAAAGGGATTGGCCCATGGATGTGCCTTCCTCTTATTTGGTGAAAAAATATTAATCCATTGCAAATTTATTAAATAGTAAAATGTTGGTTTTGAGCATGCTCAGTCAGCACTTCAGGGTAGGTGTTTGGAATTAAAAAATAATTTGGTCCATACAAAAAAAAGATCCTTTTTCGTATGGGTCAATCCTTTCTTGTGAGGAAAAAAATCCTTTTTTGTTCACTGCTAACTTGTTTCCATTTTTTTCACACAAAAGCAAATTCAAAACCCACAAAAATGACATCCTGCAGAGTGATCAAGACATCTATCTTGGTCATCGAGACTCCGTTAGGTGGATTCTGCACTTACCTGTTGGAACAATGACCTCAAAATGTGTTTTTGTTTACATTTTAAATCCCTTTTTGTGACTTCCTTCTGCTTTTTTTGTATGACCTTTTCCATTCATACAAAACAGGATCCCTTTATACGGAAAAAGATTTTGGACTTAGGTTTTTATGCGCTTTTTTCATATACACATTTTCATTCACATGAAAAAGGATCCCTTCATATGCAACCTTATGACCCCGTGCCGTAAGACGCAAAGTGCACAAAGACAGGAAAGGAAATACATTAGGAATTTGGGTCCCTGGATTATTGGCAAATCAGTGGTGGTGTCTTACTTGGTGTTGTCAAACCTAATGTCCACCCCCCCAGCCCGTCGCCTCCTGTCCAAAGCACAAGATACAGCTGCAACCTAGTGCCTCATAGTCATACAGTATGGCCAATATAATCTGTCAGAGCTTTATTTACATAGGGCCCTATTTGCATGAACACATTACATTTGATCTTGTCTGATCCAGGATAGAGGTGGGCATTAGGGTTGACAACCCCAAGTAAGATATCATCACTGATTCATCAATACTCCTGAGACCCAAATCCCTAACTTTTTTTCATTTCCTGCCTTTGTGCGCTTTGTGCTTTACATCCCTAATGTCTACATTAATGTAATTTTTTGCAAACAATTTCCCTTATTTTTGTGGTAGTGGAACTGTATCCTCATTTACACAAGTCCCTTTGGGACCCATGCAAAATGAGATAAGTACAATATTGGAGACAGTCCTGATGCAGTGCATGTGCCCAGCAGACCCCAGCACACATGTCAGTACCTTGTAGGTGAGGTTCTCTGACCACCACAGGGTGTGGCATCTGCACCAAAATACTGCTCCATCCCTACCCAGGTTGTGACTGGTGCTGCATGCTGTAGCACCTTCCCCATCAACCTTGTTCCCAGTAAACCATCTCACTGAGTTCACTAGCATGGTAAGGCAGCGTGTTCCCCAGGGGTACAACAGACATCCCTGCAAACAATGTTACTTAACAGATTCTTTGTTTTTTCAATATTTTTCAATATTTTGACCCCAAACTTTCAACATAATCTTCTTATGACCCCACCTCATAAACCTGTAGGTGAACATTTTCATATCCATGCTGAAACACCATTCCAACCCACAGGTGCAAAAACACATTTTGTACAGGATGTGAAAAATAACAGTTGTACTGCTCATGAGGTGGTGTGGAAAAATGGGTATGTTGAAAATCTGGAGTCAAAATATTGTAAATTACCAAAGTTATGCATCTGCATAGAAAAATTTCAATGCACACTCATAGCTCTGCCATTTTTAGGATTTTTTTTCACCAAATTTTCAACATGGGCTTTTTGGTGCCCCACCTAATGAAGACTGGCATTGTCATTTCATTAATCATCCCAAAATGTGATTTCACACAGCCACCTCAAAATCACCTTCTGGGCCCAATTAATGAAACGACAGTGACAGTGTTCATAAGGTGGAGTCCCAAAAAGCCCATGTTGAAAATTTGGTGAAAAAATACCTAAAAACAGCAAAGACATCAACATAAGTTGAAAATGCCATAGAAATACATTATACAGCACTTACCTTAAAACCTTAGTTTGCGGTTCGGCTTTGAAAAGTGCAGACGTGTCCTGCTCCACAGAAGATGACAGCATATAACCCCAGCAGGTAAGTATAGGGTAACGGGGGGGGTTTGGGGTTCTGGGTGCTCAGTAGGAGTGTCGGGATGGGGAGGGGATCGTGGGGATAACAAGAGATTGTTTTCTTTTTTTTTTTTTGCAGTTTACAAAAAAAATAAAAAAGGCATCAGGACTGCTTTCTTTTTTTGCAGGCACACATACATTAAGACATCTATATCAGGACACTGGGGTGGGCTCCCCAGTGTCCCATAGTGCTGGGGAGGAGATATACTTAATTCTGACATGGGGATTGGGGCCCCTGAAGTTGGTAACATTATTAAACAAGGGGCTGAAGCGGAGGGATCCGACACCAGGGGTGGGCATCCCGGTGTCAGAGTATATGACATTTTTTATAAACTATCTTGGGACAGTGGGGGTGGGCTTCCCAAGTGTCCCACACTGCTGGGTGGGTAAGATCTAATAAATATTGACATAGGGATTGGGGCCCCCCGATGTTGGCACTCCTTTATTAAACAACTGGCTGGGAGGAATCCAGCGCCAGAGAACTAATTTTAAAAGTTAAAGGGAGATGCCCCAGTCAATCAGAAGGGAGCAGCCTGAAGGCACTAGATTTAAATTGGCTGCCTAAATAGCTCCACAAAGCTCCTGAGCTCTGGCAGTTATAGTGACAGCCTACACTATTCAACGCAGCTGTCTTTAATAAATGACAACTGTGTCACAGCTGTCAATTATTAAAGACAGCTATGTTGTACTTGTCTCAATCCCAGGGTGTAAGTGTAAGGTAATGGGGGGTGGGGGAGTGGGTGCTCAGTGGGAGGATTGGGTAGGGGGTATGGAGATGGCACTGACGATGAGGGACCATTTTCTTTTTTTTCAGGTAAAAAACACTTTTTTAAATATGTGACATTACACCCCCCAAAAATGTTTCTTGGCCACATCATAGCAAGAGACCGGTTAGGACTTTTGGGCTGAAATGTGCAGAGTTGCAAGGGCCTGAACCACAGATGTGCCTTTTGCTGGTTTGGTGAAATATTTACAGTGGTTCCACAGTTACAACATTCAGAAATTTTGAGAGTTCCCATAGGATAACATTGTGGCATCCGCATCAACTTTTGGTGGCTATATCTCGGAAACGGCTCAAATAATGGATTTTTCACTAAGCGCAGCTTAGGTGTACTAAGAGATGAGATCTTTGAAATACCTCTACACTTATGTGTATGTAACCCCCTTGTTCCCAGGGGTTACTAGAATCCCAGTTAGAACCAGTGGCAGGCAGGGAAAGGCAGCTAGTGAAATGCCAGTTAAATGGATTTCACACTGTCCTGTTCTGGTGTCAGTCTCAGCCGAGCTAGAGGGTGATGTAATCTTAGAACTCTCCCACCAGCATAAGCCACATTTGTACTAGCTCTAGGGATGTTAGCTTTAGAATGTTCAGACAGTCCTGAGTAGGAGTTCCAGGAGGAGGCTGCAGCTTGCTGTGCAGCTCCTCAGACAGCTCTGGCAGAGAGCTACTGTTCTAGGTCAGGGTTGTTTGTTCTCAACCTTGAAGAAGAACATAGAAGACAGTGATTGAAGTGGTGGAGATCTTGCCAAGTTGGGTTTCCTTTGCCCCATCCCAGAATGGATGGGGGCAATCTTCAGGGTTCAGGGGCAATCCCCTCACCCAGTCTGTCTTGTGAAACTGCCTATGACAAATTCAGAAACTGTGAGTACTTTTGTGTCAGCCCAGGAGGGGCACCTGCAAACCTTTGATGAATTTTCTCTGACAAAGGGACCCTGTCACCTAGACTGTTTCTGTTTTAACTCATTCATTCCCATAGATGCCATATAGCGTCAGAACCATCCATTGCTGGAATGGACCCAAAATATCCACTGGGGCAATGAGTTAAAAGTGTCTGCCTACATTTGGAGTCTAGTGAGAGACTGTCCAAGTACAGAACTTAACTTTCTGACACCTTAGAGGTGTGACATTTAGTATGTTAAGTGTGAAAAACATTTCAAGATAGCAACTACAAGTTTCTGTGAGGGTGTTATTAACCAGATGAATGGCCGAGTATAAATTTGGAAGCAAAAGGTGGGAGCACCCCCATCTGGAGTAACCAGTTTACCTCTCCGGGTTCAGTCTGGGCACCAGTTCAATTTTCAAGTCAGTGCATTTGGCCAACGCCTGATGGAAATAGATACCCAGATGTGGGTTTTTTATTCTCTTTGAGCCTGTATGTGCTCTTTGGTGGTCATGGGTGCCACTAGTATTCCTCATGAAACATGGGAAAGTGTCCTAGTACTGGCTGTGTGTGCCTAGTCAATGGCAAAGTGTCCTAGTACTGGCCATGGGTGCCTAGTTGATGGGAAAGTGTCCTAGTACTAGCTGTGTGTGCCTAGTCAATGGGAAAGTGTCCTAGTACTGGCCATGTGTGCCTAGTTGAGAGGAAATGTACCAGTAACTGGCCGTGTGTGCCAATCTCCATTTCAGAACCTCAGAGTTCGCTGTGTGTGTTCAGTATGCCTATGTTAAATGGGAAGTTCAGGAATGTCTGTACCTCAGTAATCTGCATTACCAATATGAGTAACCCTGTGGGGGTCCATCTTCACTTTGTGATCATTCTCTGTGTATGTGAATAAAAGCCACACTCTAGAATCACAACCTGGTTTGGACAGTACTGTTATTGCTTCCACTGTGTCTGGATTTACTTGGGTGCCCCTATCCAGAAGTACAAACCTAGCACAATTAGGAGCAAATGTTTTCTCCCAGGGACCTGGGTTGCTGGCCATGGTAAATGGTCCCATCAGGTGTGTGCCAGGTAATTGTCACACTTGGCTGCCCGTCTGTGATAGCAGACTCAGAAATAAAGATGTGTAAATAAACTGTTCTGTAAACTCCCACCCCTCTCTTTTGCACCTAGACGCTATGTGGTGAGAGGAGCAGCCCTGCTAGTTAAACAAGGGGGGGCCGGTGGGGGGTTACATATACATGGGAGCACAGGTCCCAGAGGGCCCTGCGCCCTCGCATGAAAATCAGAGACAATTACAAAATGAAACATAGAAACATAGACTTTGATGGCAGATAAGGACCACTTGGCCCACCTAGTCTGCCCATTTTCCTACCTATTGGATAAGCTGCAGATCCTAGTTAACCAACAGCTTACTTCTTCCTACCCCCACCAAAATTGCCTTATGTCTGTCCCATGCATTCTTGAATTCCCCTACTGTTTTTGACCCCACAACCTCCTCAGGAAGGCTGTTCCATGTGTCCACTACCCTCTCTATGAAAAAATACTTCCTCACATTGATCCTGAGCCGCCTCCCATCTTCAAATTATGTCCCCTTGTTCTTGCACATCTCTTTTTGTGAAAGATGCTACCCTTTTGGACTTTGTTGATTCCCTTGAGGTACTTGAAAGTTTCTATCATGCCCCCCCTTTCCTCAAGGGTATACATGTTAAGCTCCTTTAGTCTCCCTTCATATGGCTTCTGGCTCAGACCCTGCACCATTTTGGTTGCCCTCCTCTGGACTGCCTCCATCCTGTCTATGTCCTTGTGGAGATGGGGTCTCCAGAACTGCACACAGTACTCCAGATGTGGTCTCACCAACTGTCTGTACAGAGGAATAACAACTGCATGTTTTCTACTGGTGATGCCTCTCCCTATATATCCCAGTATACCCCCAGCCATCCTTGCTGCCTTCTCACATTGCTTGCTTAACTTTAGGTTATCTGATATGGCTACCCCAGGTCCCTTTCCATTTGTGTTGTTGTTAGTACCCCCCCCCCCACTGTGTACTCTTCCCCTGAGTTTTTGTTTCCCAGGTGCATTACTTTGCACTTCTTTGCATTGAATCTAAGCTGCCATACTTTTGACCATTCCACCAACCTTGCCAAGTCCCTTCTCATCCTTTCCACCACCCCCTTGTGTATCAACTATGTTGCAGATCTTTCTGTTGTCTGCAAAGAGGTATACTTTTCCTTCCAGTCCCTCTGCAATGTCACTCATAAAGACATTAACTATGACCAGACCCAGTACTGAACCCTGTGGTACCCCACTAGTAACCCCCTTTCTTCAGAGTGGACTCTGTTTACTATTACCGTCTGTGTCCTGTTGTCCAGTCAATTTTTTTACCCAGGCTACCACCATAGGACCCACTCCCAGGCTGGCTAATTTATTTATCTTTTGTGTGAGACTGTGTCAAATGCCTTGTTAAAGTCTAGGTAGGCCATATCCACAGCCCCCTGGTCTACTACTTTGGTCACCCAGTCAAAGAAATCTATTAGATTAATCTGACATGACCTCCCCACTGTCAGTCCATGCTGCCTTGAGTCCTGTCCCCCACTGGCCTCTAGGTACTCAACAATTCTTTCTTTCAGAAGTGATTCCATCATTTTCCCTACCTTTGAGATCAAGCTAACAGGTCTGTAGTTTCCTACCTCTGCTTTGCTCCCACATTTGTGAAGGTGAATCACATCCACCTTCCTCCAGTCTTTAAGTACCACACCATCCTCCCATGATTTGTTAAAAAGGGTAGTCAATGGTGTCACTAGTTCTCCTCTTAGTTCTTTTAGATTTCTGGGGTGAATCCCATCAGGCCCCATTGCTTCATTCACCTTCAATTTTAGGAGTTCTTTCAGAACCCTTTCTTCTGTGAAAGGACTGGTATCGACCTCCCTATCCAGAGTGCTTCTATTAATTGGATTAGGTACCTCCCCCTCCTCTTCTTTTGTGAATACTGTGCAGAAGTATTCATTCAGTATCCCTGCTTTTTCACTGTCCCTCTCTGCCAACTCACCCACCCTTCCCTTTATAAAGCATGCATGATGGGCCCTGCACTCCCACTCCATTATGCAGTACTGGGAATGCAGGGGCCCAGAGGGCCGTTCACTCCCACATGGAGATCTGACATCATTACACTATCTCTACACTTATGTATAGATGGGAGTGCAGAGCCCCAACATGAAAGCCAGAGACAATTACAAAATGCCAGGCCCTGCGCTCCCACAACCACATACGAGTAACATTACACATTCTCAAAAAGAAGGAAAATGAATTACAACAAACTCCATTAATGCACCAGTTAGGGTTGATATTACAGTGACAAAAGCTTGTAAATTTGGTGTTAGGGTTGCCAACCCTACTACCCCACCACCACCACCCCCAGCCTCCACGAACCAACAGATGTTGGGGTATGCCTTGGGGTTGTCAGTTTTAACTCTCACCCCATTCTCTGATACTGTACCATGTCAGCTTCCTTACACATTTAATGGGGTGAGAGTTAGGGTCAATGACCCCAAAGCACACCCTAATGCCTGTTGATGTGTAGAGGCTGGGGTGTGCAGATAGAAGGGTTGGCAACCTTAACACCGAATTTCCAAACTTTTGTTGCTGTAATATTAACCCTAACTGATGCATTAACAGAGTTTTTTACAATAGATAGATAGATAGATATTATATTGGCACGATAGCACCACTATAGTTAGGCTTCAGTAGGCAGTTTAATATTAAACCTCAAATTTTGCACCTTAATAACACTGAAACCATTCAATGGATTTGCACAAAATTTGGTATGAGCTGTCCTGGGATCAGCTCACAAAAAGGGATTTTGACAGCTCACAAAAAGGAATTTTAAAAAGTAATTCTTTTCATGAAGAACAAAACTCCTTTTTCGCGGAGATGATCCACCAGATGGCCCTACCTCACTAAAAGGGATTTCTCACGAAGAGGGGATTTTGACAGCTCCCAAAAGGGATTCAGCTCGTGAAAAGGGAGTTTGACAGTTCACAAAAGGAATTTTAAAAGTAATCCCTTTTCTCGAAATAGTCAACAGTCTTTTTGGCGAGTTAAAATCCCTTCGCGGAAGTGTCCTCGTGAGATGACGACCAGATGGCCCTATCTCATGAAAAGGGATTCACCATGAAAAGGAGTTTGACAGCTCGCAAAAAGGGATTCAGCTCACAAAAAGGGATTTTGACAGCTCACGAAAAGGGATTTTTAAAGGTTACTGTTTCTTTGGCACGTCACTGCAAAGAAACGGTTTGGAATTTCAGACTGAAATTTTCAGGATAGAAAGGGCTTGCCCCACAGATGTGACTTTTGCTGGTTTCATGATCAAATTTACATTGCTTTCCTAGTTATAACATTTCAAATTTTGGAAATTTCCTATAGGATAACACTGTGGCAGACACCATACCTTTTAGCATCTATATCTCGAAAATGGTTCGAAATAAGGATTTTTCACTAAACGTAGCTTAGTACACCTGCAGGTTGCCATGCCATTATTACCACAGCAGTGGAATTTTTCCCCATGTTCCTACAGGTATTCAGATGTTACACCATTTGCAGCACAGGGGTTACTTGGAATGTCTCTAGGCCTGTGCTGCATCTCTACAATTATAGATAGATGGTAGCACAGGGCCCAGAGGGCCCTGCACTGCCACATATGGATACCATTATGCAGTACTGGGCCTTCGGAGCCCTCAATTGTGAAGTACTGAGAGCGAAGGGCCCAGAGGGCCCTGCACTCCAACAGAGACATGACAGTTCGTGAAAATGTCTAAACACTTATGGATAGATAGAGATAGAAGTGTAGGGCCCATAGAGCCCTGTGCTAACACAAATGGATGCCATTATGGAGTGATGAGAGCTTGATAAGAGCACAGGGCCAAGTTGAGGGTTGATTACAATGTGTACACACTTATGATTACATAGGAGCACAGGGCCCAGAGATCCTGCACTCTCACATGATGGAGGGCCCCTGTACAACCACAACACACTATAGACTGATGGTCTGTGCTCCATAAACATATAAGGGTATGATTACACTGTCTCAAAAAGTAAAGACATTCATTGCAAAAAACTTTGTTAATGCATCAGTTGGGGTTGAAGCAACAAAAGTAGGGAAATGAGGCATTAGGGTTTCCAACCCTAACACCTCTACCACCCAACCACCACCCTCCACACACACCTATATCTCAAAAATGGTTCGAGATACGCATTTTTCATTAAATGTAGTGTACTAAGTAATGATGCAGGTTACCAGTCCATGATTACAACTGCAGTGGAATTTTTTCCAGTATTCCTAAGGTTACTGAGATTTTGCACCATTTGCAGGACAAGGGTTACTTGGAATGTCTCTAGGCCTGTGTTGTGCCTCTACAATTATAGGTAGATGCGAGTGCAGGGCCCCCCACATATGGATACCATTATGCAGTAATGGGACTGCAGGGCCCTCCATTATGCAGTAGTGGGAGATGACAGTTCATTAAAATGTTTCTACACTTATGGATAGATGGGAGAGCAGGGTCCTACAAATGGATACCATAATGGAGTGATGGGAGTGTGATGGGCGCGCAGGGACCATGGGGAGATGAGGGTTAATTGTAATGTCTATACACTTATGGTTCATAGGAGTGCAGGGCCCAAAAGGCCCTGTGCTTGGGGCCCTGTGCAACCACATCACACTCTTGATTAATGGGAGCACAGGGTCCAGATGGCCCTGTGCTCCCACAAACATATAAGGTTAAGATTACACTTTCTCAAAAAGTAAGGAAATTCTTTGCAAAAAAACTTTGTTAATGCATCAGTTAGAGTTGAAGCAACAAAAGTAGGGAAATTAGGCATTAGGGTTTTGAACCCTAACACCCCCTACCACCCCACCACACCCCCACCCTCCACACACTAACAGGCATCGGCTTGTACCTTGGGATCATCGGGCCTAACTCTTACCCCATTCTCCTATACTGTACCATCTTAGCTTCCTTACACATGGAATGGGGAATGGGGAACTCAGTTAAGAAGGAGGATAAAACCTTTTATAGGTACATTAGGGAGCAAAAAAGACCAAGGAAGGGATAGTGAGGCTCAATAAAGGGGAGGGGAGGGGAGGTGGGCAAAGTGTGACAGTGAAAAGATAGAGATCTTGAATGAATACTTTTGCTCAGTATTCACAAAAGAAGAGGAGGGGGGAGGTACCTAAACCAAACAATAGAAGCACTCTGGATAGGGGGTTGATACCAGTCCATTCACAGAAGAAAGGGTCCTGAAAGAACTCCTAAAACTCAAGGTGGACAAAGTAATGGGACCTGATGGGATTCAATCCAGAATTCTAAAAGAACTAAGGGGAGAACTAGTGACACCACTGACTACCCTTTTTAACAAATCATAGGAGAAGGCAGATTTTATTCCCCTCCACAAAAGTGGGAGCAAGACAAAGACAGAGGCAGGAAACTACAGACCTGGTAGTTTGACCTCAGTGGTAGGGAAAATGATGGAATCACTTCTGAAAGAAAGAATTGTTGAGCAACTAGAGGTCAGCAGGGCACAGGACCCAAGGCAGCATGGATTCACAGTGGTCATGTCAGATGAATCTAATAGATTTCTTTGACTGGGTGACCAAAATAGTAGACCAGGGAGGGGCTGTGGACATGGCCTACCTAAACTTTAGCATGGCATTTGACACAGTCCCACACAAAAGACTAATAGGCAAGTTAGCCAGCCTCAGAGTAGGTCCCAGGGTGGTAACCTGGGTAAAAAATTGGCTGGAGAACAGGACACAGAGGGTAATAGTAAATGGAGGCCACTCCAAGGAAAGGGGGCTTACTAGCGGGGTACCGCAGGGTTCAGTACTGGGACCGGTCCTCTTTAAAGTCTTTATAGGTGACATTGCAGAGGGTCTGGAAGGAAAAGTATGCCTCTTTGCAGATGACACAAAGATCTACAACAGAGTTGATACACAAGGGAGGGTGGAAAAGATGAGAAAGGACTTGGCAAGGTTGGAGGAATGGTGAAAAGTATGGCAGCTTAGATTCAATGCAAAGAAGTGCAAAGTAATCCACCTGGGAAACAAAACCTGGGGGAAGAGTACACAATGGGGGGTACTAACAACAACAAAAATGGAAAGGGACCTGGGGGTAGTCATATCAGATGACCTAAAGGTAGGCAAGCAATGTGAGAAGGCAGTAAGGAGGGCTGGCGGGATACTGGGATGTATAAGGGAGAGGCATCACCAGTAGAAAACAGGAAGTTGTTATCCCTCTGTACAGACAGTTGGTGAGACCCCATCTGGAATACTGCATGCAGTTCTGGAGACTCCATCTCTGCAAGGACATAGACAGGATGGAGGCAGTCCAGAGGAGGGCAACTAAAATGGTGCAGGGCCTGCACAAGAAGCCATATGAAGAGAGACTAAAGGAGCTTAATATGTATACCCTAGAGGAAAGGAGGGAGAGGGGTAACATGATAGAAACATTCAAGTACCTCAAGGGAATCAACAGAGTCCAAGAGGGTAGCATCTTCCAAAAAAAGAGATGTACAAGAACAAAGGACCACAATTTGAAGATTGAGGGGGATAGCTCAGGGGCAACATGAGGAAGTATTTTTTCACAGAGAGGGTGGTGGACGCATGGTACAACCTTCCTGGGGAGGTAGTGGGGTCAAAAATGGTGGGGGAATTCAAGAATGACTGGGACAGACACAAGGCAATTCTAGTGGGGATAGGAGGAAGTAGGTTGTTGGCTAACTAGGATCTGCAGCTTATCCAAAAGGTTGGGAAATAGGCAGACTGGGTGGGCCAAGTGGTCCTTATCTGCTGTCAAAGTCTATGTTTCTATGAATGGGGTGAGAGTTAGGGCTGACAACCCCAAGACACCCCCTGATGCCTGTTGGTATGTGGAGGGTGGGAGTGGAGTGGGGTGGTAGGCGTGGGGGGGTGTTAGGGTTGGAAACCCTAACGCCTCATTTCCCTACTTTTGTTGCTTCAACCCTAACTAATGTTTTTTTTTAGCTAGTATTTTTCCCTCCTGCAGTGCGGTCCCCCATCTGGAGGGTGCCCCCAGCCCCGTCACCCAGCATCCACCAGCTGGTGCTGGCACTTACCCCCAGGGCTTGCCCCCCCATGAGGCCAGTGGGGTTCCCAACCCCCGCCGGAGATCAGATCCAGTGTGGCCAGTGATGTGGCTAGCCAGGAGCGGGGCCTGCGAGGCATCCTCCTTCATCAACCACACTGCTTCATTTTTCCTGTTTTCGTGCCCCCTTGTGGGTGCGCAGCTTGCAATGACTCCTACAACGGGGTCATGCACACTCTCGTGCATGCCCACTTCAAGTGTCTGCCATGCCCCGCCCCCACATTGTTGCGGCTCTGTGTCGCTGAGCCCCAGCCTCCGCTAGGGGTCAGGCATGCCCCGGCCACTGATCACCCCCCTTCCCGGAGATGGAGAGCAGCCCGTTGGATGCTCAGTCTATCTCCTCCTCTGCCCACCCATGGTGGCCCATGCTCATTCCTGGATATGAGTCGCTGGCGTGGCATGAGTTGTGGCATCCAACGCCTCAACCCTCAGTGCCACTAGTCCGGCACCTAACTGATGTATTAATTAAGTTTTTTGCAACGATATATCTATATCTATCTATCTATCTGTGTGTGTATATACTATATATATATATATATATATATATATATATATATATATATATATATACATACAGTATATATATTCATTGCAAAAAACTTTTATTATCACCTTAGAGCTGAAGCGTAAAAAATAGAAATGCAAACTTAGGATTCCCAAGCATAAGACCCTGCCCCTACCCTCGGCTTCCAACCCAAACACTCCACCTGAGCCTTAGGGTTGGAAATCAAAGGTGAGGGTGGGGTGTTCAGATTGGAAGCTGAGGGTGGGGTCAGGGTCTTATGCTTGGCAACCTTAAGATCGCATTTTCCTACTTTTTAAGCTTCATCCCTAATGGTGCATTAATGACGTTTTTTTGCAATTAATTTCCTTACTTTTTCAGATAGTATAATAGTGTCCTTATTTTATGGCCCATGCGCTCCCATCCCTCCATTGAGATAGTACATCAATATCCTTGAGACACTATAACAGTATCCTTATTTTACAGTGGGAATGTGCACTTCCATCTCTCCATTGAGACAGTCTAACATTATCCTTATGTTACAGTGCACGCCCATCCCTCCTTTGAGAAAGTATAAGAGCCTCCTTATGTTATGGTCAGAGCACAGGGCCATTCGGACCCTGCAGTCCCATTTGTGCAAACTGCATAACTTGCACAAGATACTGTTGTATTTTACGCAAATTATGTAATTTGCTCAGAATACAACAGTATCTTTTGAAAGTTATGTAACTTGTGCAAATTATAACTTTCATGCCTGACAGTATCTTGTGCAAATTACTAACATACTAAAATGCCAGTAGAATAGGCCTAACGGTCTTTCGTGTCTGCTCGTTTTGTCATCCCCCACCCTGGGAGCTGACCTTGCTGCCCCCTCACCCTCTCTGGCTTCTTCCTTCCTAGTTCCGGATACTCTTGCTGCACTGGACTTTGCTTCCAGAACCCTTCCCTTGTACCTGTCCCACCCCATCTTGATCCCCTCCACCATCTCTGCCTCCACCAGCCACCTGGGCAGTGCATTCCATGGCTCCACCACCCTCTCAGTGAAGTAGCACCTCCTCCTTTCTCTCCGATCTCCCTCCCTTCAGCTTCCACCCATGCTCTCTAGTTGCCCCCCCCTCCTTCCTTTGGAGCACCCTGACTGCTCCTCCCCTATTTACCCTCTTCATGTACCTGAAGACCTCTATCATGTCCCCCCGGTCCCTTCTCTCTTCCAGTGTGTACATATTTAGCTCTTCGAGCCTCTCCCCATAGGTCCTGTCCCCCAAGCCCCAGATCCTTTTGGTTGCCCTCCTCTGAACCCCCTCCAGGAGTTCAATGTCCCTCTTTAAGTGTGGCCTCCAAAACTGCACACAGTACTCTAGGTGCGGCCTCACCAAGCAGTTATACAGGGAGAGTATCATTTCCCTTTTTCTGGAGGTGATCCCCTAGTGATGCATCCCAGCATCCTGTTGGCCTTGGCCACTGCCCTCCTACAAGTCTCAGAGTTGTTCATCCTGACATCCACCACCACTCCCAGGTCCATCTCAGCCATTGAGACTTGTAGCATTCCTTCCCCCCCCCCAGGGTGTACACTTGGCCCAGGTTTCTGGCTCCCAGGTGCAATACCTTGCATTTCCTTGCATTGAACCTCAGTTTCCACTTTCTAGACCACCTTTCCAGAGCCTCCAAGTCCCCCTGTAGGGCCACCCCCCTCCTCCCCATCCACCACCGCCCCAGTTTTGAGTCATCCGCAAAGAGACTCATCTCACTCCTAATATCCTTCCTCATGTCAGAAATGTAGGCATTGAACAGCAGGGGCCCAAGGACCGATCTCTGAGGGACCCCACTAATGACCGTCCTTGGGGATGAGACTAACCCGCCAACCATGACCCTCTGGGTCCGGTCCTGGACCCAATTGCCTATCCATCTGATGGTCTGGTTCCCCACCCCCATTTCTCTCAGCTTATCCAACAGGCCCCCATGAGTAACAGAGTCAAACGCCTTGCTGAAGTCAAGAAAGAGGACGTCCACCAGTCTACCCAGGTCCAAGGCACTCATCACCCAGTCATAGAACTCCACAAGGTTTGTCTGACATGATTTCCCCAGGAAGAATCCGTGCTGTCTATCATCTAGGCACCCCAACTTTTCCAGGTCCCCCCCAGCCTCTCCTTGACAATGCCCTCCATCACCTTGCCCACCACCGATGTCAGGCTGATGGGCCTGTAGTTCCCTGCCACCTCCCTTGATCCCCCCTTGTGGATAGGCACTATGTGTGCCACCTTCAAGTCCTGGGGCACCCACCCTGTCCTCAGAGAGATGCTGAAAAGCTCCACCAGGGGTTTTGCCAGGACATCCGCCAGTTCCTTCAGCACTCTGGGATGTAATGTATCTGGCCCCGGTGCTTCCTCCATCTTAAGGGATCTGAGGGCTTCCCTCACTCTCTCTGCCGTGATTTCCACCTCCACTACCTTGTTCCCCTGCTTTGCCTTCCCCCCTCCTGCCACCAGTTCTCAAAAAAACCTCAGAATGGATTTACACAAAATTGGATATGTCAGGAGATCTTCCCCTAGAGATTATTCATGCCAAATTCTGTGTAAACCTGTGAAACGGTTCCAAAGGTGTTAAGGTTCGCAAATTTGGGGTTAATGTATTTTTGCACAAATTACATAAATTACGCAATATACTGCTGTATTTTGTGCAAATTATGTAATCTGAGCAAAATACAACAGTACCTCATGCAAGTTATGTAACTTGCACAAATTACAACTTTCATGCCTGACACTGATCTTATGCAAGCTATGTAACTGCGAATTATAACTTTGTGTTTCGATACTTTTATGCAAGTATACAACTGCGCAAATTACAGCTTTCATGCTGACATATCAATTATCCCATAGGAAATAATGGAAATTAAAAGTTTAATAACTTTTGAATGGATTAATACTTTTGCACCAAACCTTCAAAAAGCACATCTGTGAGGCAAAGGCGTTCTACCCTGAATATTTCATATCACTACCTAAAGCTGTTTCTGAGATACAGGTGGACAAAGAAATTAAAAAAAAAAAATGGTAACTATAGGGGCTGCCATTTTCAAAAGAGATGAGCGGCACATCTTTGTAGCAAACGGAGATTAGACGCTAATCTCAGAAGTTGCTCCAAACTTCCATATTCAAAGGAGGGAGATGGGGTATCCCAGTTGAGATGGGCCATGGCCCAAAGTTAATGTATGCAGCCCAAGTTGAGGGAGCGTGGGATATTTAAAGGAGATGGGCCGCCCAAGTGCAGGAGATGAAATCATCCAGGTGCCGGGGACCGCCTGAGAGGTCATGAGGGTCTCTGCTCCTGCCCTCCCCCGCCCCCGTTGCGGCGCTGAAAACATCAAGGTACCAGGGACTGCCTGAGATGTCATGAGGGCCTCTACTCCTTTCCTCCCCCGCTCCCGTTGCAGCGCTGAAAACATCAAGGTACCGGGGACCGCCTGAGAGGTCATGAGGGCTTCTGCTCCTGCCCCCCCGCCCCCATTGCAGCGCTGAAAACATCAGGGTCCAGGGAATGCCTGAGAGGTCATGAGGGCTTCTGCTCCTGCCCCCCCGCCCCCATTGCAGCGCTGAAAACATCAAGGTACCAGGGAATGCCTGAGAGGTCATTAGGGCCTCTGCTCCTGCCCTCCCCTGCCCCCATTGCCGTGCTGAAAACATCAAGGTAAATGATCAAAATGCAAGGAGGGACTTCAGATTTAACTTGCTTTCAAATCCAACTGAAATACTGACTTAGCCTGAATACTGGACTGGAATCATTGAAAGGGGCTTACCTGTGGCCTGGCAAAGCTGCCCCTCATCGCTCGCTCCATACCAGCCCTCCTGGCTGCTGCACAGCTGCTGCTGGAGGCTCGGCTCTGCCCTACCGGATTTGTCGGCTGCCACGCCACCCCCACCACCACAATTGGTCGGCACTCTAATTTATACATGCTGGGATGGTCACGTGAGCTGAAAATACCTATCAGCTCACTTTGCCATCTGCAAATTATATAGTTTCTCCACAAGGAGCTCCCTGGTCATTTCTGGGATAACTAACTACTCCTAAAGAAGCCTCTATTTCTCAAACATATACTGATCAGCTCACTATTGTTCATCAGTAAGTTTTACAGCTTTTCCACTATAGGCTCCCCTGTTGCTTTTGGGATACTTAACTATCATAAGAGAAGCCTCTCCTCTCAAACATTTACAGTTGCTGCCTAATACCTTCCCTCTATCCCTGTCTTAACTAACGAATATATAATCCTTTGACTCCCAATTGGGGACTCCAGCCTGAACCAAGCTATATTGCCGGAATCAGCTTGTATTTGTGCTTTTTCTCCAAGGAAACTCCTTCCAGCTAACGAGGTCAACATGATCCCTCCATATGGGTCTCATTTAAACCTAATCCTGCCTGGACCCTTGCCAGATGCATGAGGCGGTGTCCAGGCTTCTCACCCCAGGGGAAGTGATGAGTGGCTGACCCTTCCCCCTCCTTACTTACCTCCCAGTCACCTGGGCAGGCCCCTCCTAGCCCTTGGGGGGGATATAGAACCTAATCCAGGTCCCTTCTCCCCAAATCTCACCCTCAACAACCCTTCATACCCCTTGTGGTCCAATTCCAAGGGGCTCAAACTTGCTCATAAGAACATTGGCACTCTAAGGCACAAATTCCATGACCTCGAGGCATGGACGGCACTCCATAAGCCCGATGTACTAGCCTTGACAGAAACCTGGCTCAAACCACAGATCCTCCTCCACGAAGTGGACCTAGTGGGCTAACTTACTTTCAGAAAAGACAGGGTAGGGAAAAAGGGAGGAGGGGTTAATTTTTACATCAGCACTGACCTTCAAGCTTCGGAGCTGGATTTCACCTCTCATAGTGGATCCCTAGCTGAAACGCTATTTGTAAAAATACTCCTCGGTAACACCAAACCGCTTACCATAGGGGGTGTCTACCTCCTACCTCAAACTGCCGCCTCCTCCTTGGAATCCCTAACAAATCACCTTGAGGACTACTCGATGAGGGAGGCCATACCCCTTGGGGATTTCAATCTCCACTGGCCATCCCTACTCACCTCCCCTACTAAAAACCCACTACCTGGTTCTCCATTTACACAGGTCATTGACCTCCACACAAGACATAACCCCAAGACTGGTAACCACTCTCTCATCGACTGGATCCTCGTCTCCTGCCCGGGCCGTATACTGTCGGCAGGGATTATGTCTGACTCCTTGAGTGACCACTTGCCTATCTTCTGCATCTGGTCCAACAAGCCTCCAAACATTACCGCTAAGGTCATTGAAGCGAGGAATTACAGTAGGTCTGCACCAGCTGACTTCTGCTTCGATCTGAGGAAAAACTGACTGGGCCCCTATTGTCTCTCTCCCCTCACTCAACGAGGCACTTGAATATTTCATCCAGGCCTTCTTGTCTGCATCTAATATGCATACCCCTATAAAAAAGCTCAGGGTACAGGGAAAATGCCATAAATGGCTGAGCCCGTGCCTCAAGCATACCGTGCTCCTCCGGGACAGAGCATGGGGCACCTACAAAGCCTCTGGCAACTCAACAGACTGGGAGAAGTACAGAGAGCTGAGAAATCAGTGCAAAAAATCCTTGAAACAGGCCAAATCTCAATACTTAAACGACCTCCAAACTAGGCACCTACGTGATCCCAAAAAATTCTGGGGCCACATAAACGTACTTATTAAGGGTTCCACAAGTAGTCAAATGGACTCCATTCTGGTGGGGGTCTCACTGACCAATGTTCCATCCGTAGTTGCTGAGGCCTTCTGTGCCTCCTTCTCTATCCCAAATGGGCCTCCCCTCCCTGTCCTCCCCAGGCCTACCCTTTACTATGGAGAGGCATGGGTGCCCTCACGGCCTCAATTCCACCTAAAGCTGGTCAATCAGTCTGAGGTACTACCTCTCCTATGCAAAATTAACCCTTCTTACTCCCTGGGCCATGACCAGCTTGAACCTCGCCTACTGAGGGCTGCTGCCCCAGCTATCACCTGTCCTGTCACCCTCCTCATAAATAGGTCGCCTCGGGAAGGAATAGTCCCAACAATGTCGAAGGTAGCGACCATCGTCCCTGTCTACAAAAGTGGGTCCCAAGACAAATTGGGAAACTACAGACTAATCTCCCTTCTCAGTCCCCTTGGGAAAATTCAGGAAAGACTAGTCTCTAACCAGCTACAGCTCTACCTAGAGCAGCACCTTCTCATGGCTGATGTGCAGCATGGTTTTAGAAAGGGCCATGGTATCGTTACTGCTCTCATCTGGCTCACTGCGGACATCCTTGCCTCTATGGACCAAGGCTCCCCAACGGGCACCCTCTTCATTGACCTATCCAAGGCCTTTGACTTGGTCAGCCATAATCTCCTCTCCAAACTCCGGCTGTTAGGACTGGATCACCACTCAGTCTCCTGGTTCGAGAGCTATCTGAGCAACCGTACCCAAAAAGTCTGCTGGAAGGGTACACAGTCTGGACCCAGACCCGTCACCACTGGGGTGCCCCAGGGCTCAATCCTGGGCCCCCTGCTCTTTTCACTCTTCCTCAGTAATATTGAGGGAAACTGCTCCCTCAGCAAACTCATTCTGTATGCGGATAACACTGTCATATACTGCAGTGACCCCCAACCTAGTGTCATCTACACAAAACTGCAGGACAGTCTCTCAACTCTTGAGGCCTGGTTCTTCGCAAATTCCCTGAAACTCAACGAAGAAAAAACAAAGCTGTACTGTTTGGTTCTAGACACTTCGGCTCTGACAGAAGTCAGCTGCTCTAAATCAGCACAAACCAAGGAAAAAGAGTTGAGGTCATGACCAGTTTCAAATACCTTGGGATCCATCTTGACCAAGAGATGGCCTACAGACCCCATATCGACTCCAAAACCCGGTCCATCCACCAAAAGCTTGGCCTCCTCTACCGTCTGGGGAACTGTCTATCCTGTGTTGCACGCCGAGCAATTGCCTGCTGCAATCTTCTCCCCTCCATCCTATATGGAGCTCCTCTATTGCAGTTCCTCCATAAGATGGAATTCAATAAACTTTCTGTACTGTATAACCAAGTGGCTCACTTCGCCACAAACTCCTCTCCTAGGAGGCATCATTGTGAGGCACTTAAGGAACTGAACTGGCCCACTCTTCGGCACAAACTAGCCTACCCCGTTGCTTGCCTTGCCTTCAAGTTCTCTACCCTAGGTCCCCCTACCCATCTTAGTGGACTACTCTCCCCCAAAGTACAATGCCAAACCCTGTGATGATCTGCAAATCACCCCCTGGACATCCCTCGGATAAGCTCCAACCAAGGCAAACGTTCCTTCAAATTTGCTGCCTTCCACCTATGGAACTCCTTACCAGCTAGCTTGACTGACTCACCCACCCTTAACCAGTTCAAGTCTGGACTCAAACTATATCTTCTCAGTCTCTGTGGCTACAACCGTTGGCTCCCTAGTCCAGGTCTCTTTTCAGTCGCACTGCCTTGAACCTCCCTTCATCCTGGATGTATCTCCAAAACTATGATGCCAATTTTCTGTTGTTGTCTTAATTCCCCACTAATTGGTGTGTAACTCGATGACATGCATTGCTAATAAGAGCCTGAATGTGAACCTGATTTCTACCCCTGTATACTGTTGCTAATGTATACTTGTGTAACTAATGTAACTACTGTAAATAACGCTTCTATATGTCTTTTTCTGTAACTAATTCTGGGTCGCCCCTGAAAAAGGGATCTTTGGTCTCAGTGGGTTTACCCGGTTACCAAAATCCAAATAAATAAATAAAATGAGCGGCGCAAAGTTTGGCATGCAAAAAGCATTCCTAACTGCTGCCCACCCACAGGCAGGCTGCGGTACTGCAGACATGAGCACAGCAGCCTACCAGCCCACACAGCCCAGCATGCCCCCAACCATCCCTGAGTCAGGGACGCCCCTGATTGTGCCTTAAAATGTCCTTCTGTCCCACATAGAACATGTGTTGTCCTGACATAACAGTGAGGACTGTTACTACAGTGCAATGACAAGCTTCAAAATCATAGGCCTGTCCATCTGCAGAACATGCATGTAACAGTAACCCCCTGAGTATGACAATGTTCACAATGAACAGAACAACATAGGTAGCTGTGTCCTTGATTCTGGGACTGTGTCCCTGACATCAAATCAAATTAAATAAAATAAAATAAAATCTTTATTTATCCAGGCGATCATCATTGAGCAAGCTCATTTACAAGATGGACCTGCTGTTGTCCAAGACAGTTATACATACATAGATTGAGGATACAAAATACAACACGTGCAAAGAGTTACAAACAAATTTACAGAAAAGTGGTAGGTGCACAATATACATTCCAAGCGTTCTTGTAGGAACATACATGCAACACTCAACTTTGCTGTGGTATATACAGCCTCCATGTATGCAGAAGTTGAGGTGGTATGTTTAGTCATTCTTAGTCAAGCCTCCATCGGACGGTACAATTCTTTGCATTTCAGCCCTCAGTGACCGTTTAACATACTTGGGTGAGGGTCCTAGGCTGCATAGGGGCTCCTAATGAGGTCTGTATGTTCTGCTTAAATGGTGAGAGGAGAGTAATGTGGGAGAAGTGGTGCCTTGGGTGCTGAGGAACACTATGGCAGCTGACTAGTGGACTTGGTTAAAATAGGGAGGGGAGGAACTAGGTTCGTGGCTGGATGTGGTAAGGATACGGAGTGAACTGTCAGCAGGACAGCTAGGAACTATGAAAACACTTATAGATTTCGGCGAACGTTTTGTCATAAATGATCCTAAACAGGGCAAAACTGACAGGAGAGCTGAGTCTCAAGGATCTTTGTACCCTGTTCCAGAGCGTAGGCAAAGCATGGCTTATGGCAGCCCTGCCAAGGTGGGTACTGATCCTGGGGATTTTCAGGGAAATTAGCGAGTGGCTTCTTAGTGCATAGCTACTGATTGGGCTCATGGGGAGGCAGGCAACAATGTAATCTGGGAGTTTGTTGGTAAGGGCTCGGAATGTCCAGAGTGCTGCATTTCTACACCACCTATACTGAAGGGAAGGCCACCCTATGGCTTCATATAGAGAGCAGTGATGTGTGGAGGATGGGAGACCATTTATAAATTTTAGCGCTCTGTGGTACAGGACATCCAGTTTTGCAAGGTGTGAGATGGAGCACTGGCCATAGATAATGTCGGCGTAGTCGATTAATCAGAGGAAGGTTGATTGAACAAGCTGTCTTCTTGCGTCTGCGGTCAGAAGGTGTTTAATTCTGAAGAAGAGGCCAAGCCTCTGCCTAAGCTTTTTCATCAATTCTTCTGTGTGCTCTACAAAGGAGAGTTTGTTGTCCAGCCATATACCCAGATATTTGAATTTAGGCACAAACTCAAGATCTTCGCCTAGAAGGGTAGTTATGGGAGGAAGGGTACCAGCAGCAGCAGAGTAAGCCCTAGTGCTAAATGGGGTAAAGAGCATGGCCTTAGTTTTTTTGCATTTAGCAGTAGCTTTTTGCTGAGAAGCTGATGCTGCAGCATATTGAATTCAGTTTGTAGATCTGTGCATGCGGCTCCAGGGGAATCACGGCTTAGATAGAGCACTGTATCATCGGCAAACAAGTGGATACTGGCTTCTGTAATGCCTAGGTCCAAGTTGTTAATGTAGATGGCGAACAGTAGAGGGCCCAGTATGGAACCCTGTGGGACTCCTCTTTTTATTGGTTTGAGAGGAGAAAGCTCACCTTCGGCCTTAATTTGTTGCTGCCTATCAGAGAGATAATCCTGGAACCAGTCCAGTGAGGTTGAGTCCATACCTATGGTTTTTAAGGTGGAGAGAAGTAGGCAGTGGTCGATGGTATCTAAGGCCTTGCTGAGGTCTAAAAATACAGCACAAACAAATTTTTTGTTGTCAAGGTCCCATTGCCAGTCATTAGTGACTTTGGCAAGCGCCGTAACAGTGCTATGCTTTGCTCTAAAGCCAGACTGCATGGAGTTAAGCAATGTAGAGTTGTCTAGAAGCGATCTCAGCTGCAAATCCACAACTTTTTCCAGCATTTTTGAGAGTATAGGTAGAAGAGAGATTGGCCTATAATTGTTCAGGTCACATGGGTCCCCTGCTTTAAATAGGGGGATAACATGAGCGGTATTCCATTCTGCGGGGATAGAGCCCTGGGCTAGGGACAGGTTGAATAAGTGTGATATAGGTGGGGCAAGTATGTGGTATGCTATTTTCAGAAAGTTAGGGTCGAAGGAGTCGGCTCCTGCACTTTTTCTGGTATCTAGCCGTAGCATAAGGTCTTCAACTTCTTTTATGGTGGTTGGGAAAAGGAGAAGATCATATCTTTGTTACTTTGGTCTGGAGGCTGGGCAGTGAGTTGTGGACGGAGACTACTTACTGGTGCATTATCAAATGCCATGCCTGCAGTGGCGAAGTGGTTGTTGAAGGCTTGAAGAATTTCAGATTTATCACTGATAGTGACATTGTTGATGGTGATTTTGGAGGGTAGTGCACTACCTGGGGAGTGTCCAGACAGTTCCTTTATGGTGGACCAGAATTTGGTTGGGCTGTTGGATGCGGAGAGTAATTTGCTTTGAAAATAATTGGCCTTGGCATGTCTGACCATTTTCGTGCAGGCATTTCTACCTGTCCTAAAGAGACACCAATCTACATCGGCCTGTGATTTCCGGGCCTTTTTCCACAGCTGGTCTCTTTTGAGTAACGCATTCTTCAGATCCGGTGAAAACCAACGGCAGGTTCTGGTTTTTATTTGTGCTTTAACTAGAGGAGCATGGTTGTTTAGGGCACTGGCTATGATTTCATGGAGAATATTATAGGCATCACCCACTGATTTAGCCAGGTAGAAAGACTGCCAGAGCAAGGAGTTTTTTAGTTCTTGTATGTAGGCCAGAGGGTCAAAATTCTGTCTGGATCTTTTAGTAGAAAACTTTGATGTAGATAGTGGCTTCGAGATGGTTCTTATGCAAGCTATGAGACAGTGGTCGCTAACATCTGCTGGAAGGATACCGGCATGGGAAAAGTAGTGCGGTTTGTTGACAAGAAGGACGTCCAGAAGTGTGCTTTTCATTGGATTTTTCTTTTTGATGCGCATTGGTTCTGTAATCATTTGGTTGAACCTGTGGGAGTCGCAGAATTGTTTTAGGGGTAGCGATCCGTTCAATATCCAGTCATAGTTAAGGTCACCTAATATAATTGTTTCCAGAGGTGTCATGTCCATTTGTGAAGACAGATGAGTCGGGAGCTGTGGTCCTACTGCTGGGGGTCTATAGCAAACTATTATGTGGAATGCCACAGATTGGGACGGTTTGACCCTGAGAGACAGGCATTCAAAACCCCCTGCAACAGAAGTAGCATCTAACATACAGTAGATACTGTGAATTTGTTTTTAACATAAATGGCTACTCCTCCCCCCCCCCCCCCCCCCCCGATCTTTCTATCCGCTCTGAAGAGGAGGTAGTTGGGGATATTAACCTCACTGTCTGGTGTGGATGCCCGAAGCCAGGATTCCGAGATCACAAGTATGTCTGGGGCAGTATGGATAATCCAGGCCTGGACAGAATCCAACTTCTTTAGAAGGCTGCAGACATTGGCATGCAGAAAACTGATTCCTTTTAGAGTAGTAATTTCTTCTGCTGGAGATGAAATCAGCTTTGTGGGGCCAGGATTGAGCTCGACGTCTCCTGAGCACAGTAGTAGGAGGAGTACAATACTTCTCAGATTGGCAAGGAGATGTTTAAAAGCACAGGCCTTGTTGCGTTTTGTGTAGGTTAGATTGCAGGGATCCAGGCCCCGAGTTGACCTCTTGTGTTTTCCTGCCAGTACGTACATAAAGGTCCATGCAGAGTAACACCCAACTATGTAGCATATGGGTGGCTGGGGTTTGGGGCCATGCATAGCTGAGTAGATTGCAGTCCCCCATCAGGTAGATTCAACAAAATTTGACTGAATCAGGGGCAACCAGGGGCAGCATAATGAATACATAGTCTTATTATGTGGATGTCCTAGTGGCATAGGACATGTCCCTTTATTAGAGTCAGATCTGTCAGGGGGTCCACTAATATTAGGTATCAGGGAAATGCAGGCTAGTAAGTAAAGCCAGCCGAGATAGCTTATTCAAAAAGTGGAGTGTACTATCGTGGGAGCTGCTAACCAGGGTCTTTAGGTCCCCAAATTTGTTGTATGGGTAGTTACTGCTGCGATATGATAGGAGCCAGTATGCACTAAAAGGGGATCTAAGAGTAGCCCTGACAGTGGCACATTTCTGAACAAAGTTTATTTGATGTGGGTTCCTCGTTAAGGGAAGGAGAATGAACAGGAGGACAGAAAATGTCTAGATTGCAAGAGATATATTTCTTCAGTGGGGGCTGATAGAGGTGCCTGTGCAGAGTGGAGTGGGCCAATGGAAGATTGGGGGTGGCGCTAATGGGTCTATAAAGTAACGCCCAGGAAGGAGGATGGGCGGGTGGGTGAAAATTTGTGGCTTTGCCATACCTTGATGTGAGGGAGCGTCCAGGGCAGTGGTCTCGGGCGGTGGCTAGGGAAGCGTCGACCACCCGGTGGACGCTTGTCCTACTGCCGATGAGCAGGACTCCCTCAGGAGACAGAGGGGGGGACTATTAATACCAGTCCCAGTTAGCGGAGGCCAAGCAGACCAGTGGTGATGCTGAGCTGCAATTTGCATGACAAAAGGAGCGATTTCCTGGGTGCCCCTTTGTCTGGCTGCAGTCTGCACGGAATCAATAGAAGGGCTCTGATGACTCAAATTGTACCCTCCCCACAGAAATCAGGTTTGCTTACTAACACAGTTTCGGCTTCCTACTTAGCATTTAGCAATTACATTTCAAGATTTCCCCTTGGTAGTCGAGAAAAAAGCTCCTATTTGGCAGGATTAAAGTGAAAAATGAAGATTTGCAGGGCGCGCCAATCGGAGTCTGCCTAAGAAAAGGCGCTCATGCTCTGATTGGCTGCGGCTTTGCCGTACCTTGCTGCGAGGAAGCGTCCGGGGCAGTGGTCTCAGGCGGCGGCTAGGGAAGCACAGGTGGCCACTTGTCCTACGGCCGATGAGCAGGAGTCCCTAAGGAGACAGAAGGGGGGGACTATTAATACCAGTCCCAGTTAGCTGAGGCCAAGCAGACCAGTGGTGATGCCGAGCTGCAATTCACACGACAAAAGGAGCGATTTCTTGGGCGTAACTGTCAACATGGCGACATGTCTCAGTCACATCCCTGTTGTATGAGGAAAGAGGTTGGGAGGCATGCAGCTCAGTTACTCTATGCCCAATTGCCCTGCAATACCACAACCCCCCCCCTTTTTCATAGTGTAAGGAACCCCACCGATCCACAGCCCTGAGCAGGAAAGTGAAAGTTCCCCCCTTTCTGTAGTGTAGGGCACCCCCTGCCCAAGCCACACCCCTGTAGATGACAGTGACAGTCCCCCACTTTACCATAGTGTAGGGCCCCCCAACCCCAGACCCGTACTAGGATACACATTCAATATAAATTCCTGCTGCACACAGTCCCCAGCTGCAGAAAAACACCTGCTGCAGTCATCTCCTGTATGATCAATGCTCCCATGCCACACACTGTTCCGTACTATAGCGGCCACCCCAACCCCGGTGGGTATGACACCCCTCTGAACCATCCCCACCCCCGTGCCAGTGACTGGCACAGCCCTCCACACCCTGCCACAGCCAGCCACCGACTGATCTGTTTGGGAATGCATACTGTACATAGTAGGAGCCCATTGGCTGTCACCAATGGGCTTATCCCATGTACAGTACGTGTTTCTGATCGCATCGGTTGGCAGCTGGCCATGGCAAGCGTGAAAGGTGTATGCAGTCGCTGCATGGGGTGGTGGAGGGTGTCCTGCCTACTAGAGTGGGGTGGAGGCCATTACACTGTGGAAACTGTGCGGTACAGGATGTGCATCGCACAGGGATTGTGGACCAGTGCAGGGATCAGAGATTGGAAACGGGTTGGGGGGGTCATCATATGTGGCACTGGAGCAGCATGAGGGATTACTCATATGGCAGTGCGCCATTGTATTTCACAATGGACAGTGTTTAGCAGGACGGGAGAGGCAGGCTGGCCCGGTGCATTCTGCAGGGCGCAGGCATGCAAATGAGCCCATAATGGGCATGCATGAGGGCCATTTGCTCCATGCATGCCTAATGGGCTCATTTGCATTTCCTGGCTGAATACTGCCATTGGAGGTGCAGCGCATCCCCCATTGATGGTATTCAGTCCATCTCCCAGGAAGCACCGGCACACTGTCCACCACCCCCTTTGCGCCACCTATGCAGGTTGCCATTTTCAAATGGGATGCACGATCCTTTGGGATCATGCATCTTGTATAAATATAGCATTTGGATGCACCAGCGCAACTTTTTGGGCGGCGCATCTAGATGCACTGCGCAACTGCCTACTTCTGAAAATCCTGGCCAGGATATTTTGATGCTCTGTGTCTCAAAAACCAGAAATTCGATTTACACACAATTTGGCACATCAGGAGACCTACCCCAGAGATCATGCATGCCAAACATTATACAAATCCATTGAAGGTTTGCTAAGTTATTAAGGTGCAAAGTATGCATAACTGGATTACAGTGTGCAAAAAGTACTTTCACTTTCATTATACATATTAATTTTCCCATAGGAAATAATGGGAATTAAAAATGTAATAACTTTACAGATTAATATTTTTCACCAAACCTTCAAAAGGCACATCTGTAACCCAAAGGCTTTCTACCCTGAGCATTTCAGACCACAGCATAAAGGCATTTCTGAGATACAGGTGGACAGACAAATGTGAAAAAACTGGTGAATTTAGGATTTTTTTACAGTTTCCATCTCACAAACTACACAACAGATTAGCACGACATTCTGCAGGTCAAGGGACCTACTCCTGGAGATTACGCAGGACAAATTTTGTTCAAATCCATTGAGTGGTTCCAAAGTTATTACGGTTCAAAATGTGGGGTTTGACATAGAAGTTTGCACTCAACCCTAATATACTGGTGCTACCACGTCAGTATAATATATATATATATATATATATATCCTCACATGTATTATAGTGGCACAATATCTCTTAGTGGCACAATAGAGTTGAGTAGGCAGTTTAATCCTAAACCTCAAAATCTGCACTTTTATAACTTTGCAACCGTTAAACAGATTTGCACAAAATTTTGTATGCACTGTCCCATGGAGTAGATCTCTTGATGTACCAAATGTTGTTTTGATCAGATTTGCAGTTTTTCATGCTCTGCATAGTGAAAAACGTGTAAAGGTAGATTTTTTCCACCGGTTTTTGCTGTTTTTTTCCTCAATGCACTGTGGCCAAACCATCTAGCATTTTGGTCTGTGATTTTCAGGGTAGAAAGAGCTTGCCCTAAAGAACAAGCCAGCATTGGTTTGGTGACAAAAATATTAATCCACTCCAAAGTTATTCAATTTTTACATTTTTGGGTTCTGAGCATGCTCAGCTCAGTCTTTTGGATAGCTGCATGAGTTCAAAAAGGGATTTGGGCTCACGGAAAGGGATTCTGACAGCTCACTAAGAGGGATTTATAAAATCCCTGCTCGTGAGAAAAATATCCCTTTTCGTGCGCCACCATCTTGTTTTCAATTTTTGTGCCCAAACAAAATGTTATAACGTGCACTAGGGGTGTCTTCTGAAGAAAATCAAGCATGGGTTTAGTTAATGGAGATGTTCTGCACACTTCTGTGCCTTTGGTTTACTTTATTGTAATCAAAAAAATTCTTGTTTTTAAATTTAAAAATCCCTTTTCATGACTCGCTTCCGATCCCTTTTCCTAGCTGTCAAAATCCCTTTTAGTGAGCCCATTCCTCTTCACGAGCTGTCAAATTCCCTCTTTGTGAGATGTCAACCAGATAGCCCTACCTCACGAAAAGGGACTGGCTCGCAAAAGAGATTTTGACAGCTCACAAAAAGGAATTGGCTCATGAAAAAGGATGACAGCTCACAAAAAGGGATTTTAAAAAGTAGTTCTTTTTTGTGAGCTGTCAAAATCCCTTTTCACGAGCTGTCAAAATCCCTTTTCATGAGAAATCCCTTTTCATGAGCTGTCAAAATCCCTTTTTTGTGAGATGACGACCAGATGGCCCTACCTTGTGAAAAGGGATTTCTCACTAAGAGGGATTTTGACAGCTCACGAAAAGGATTCGGCTCATGAAAGGGATTTGGACAGCTCACAAAAGGTTTTAAAAAGTAATCCTTTTGAACTGTCAAAATCCTTTTGCAAGCTGTCAAACTGGTGAGATGGCGACCAGATGGCCGTATATTGTGAAAGGGATTCGCTCATGAAAAGTGGTTTTGACAGCTCATGAAAAGGGATTTTTAAAGGGTCTTGTTTCTTTGGCACTTCACTGCAAAGAAATGGTTTGGAATTTTGGGCTGAAATTTTCAGGGTAGAAAGGGCTTTCCCCACAGACATGACATTTGCTAGTTTGGTGATAAAATTTACATTGCTTCTCTAGTTATAACATTTAGAAGTTTGGAAATTTCCCATAGGACAACATTGTGGCAGACTCAGTAACTTTCCGTGCATTTATCTCAAAAACAGTTCAAGATACATATATTTTGCTAACTGCAGCACTAAGCATGTGTGCAAGTTGCCAGGCCATGATTGCAACTGCAGTGGAATATTTCTTCATGTTCCTATGGGTACTGAGATATTTAAGCAATAAGCCACAAGGGGGTGTGGGTTATCGGGGGATTTACGACGGCTGGTGTGGTTTGCCATGAGGTGCAGCCGATTGGGAAATCCATGCCAGCCGTGGAATCCCCTAATAACCCACACCCCCGAGTGGCTTATTATGATTATACAATGGTCCACTTTTTTGGGAGGTGAGAAAAAAAACTGAAAATGGGTTTTATTTTAAATAAATAATTATTATTATATTTCATTACTGCACCACAAACAAAATAGTTCCTTGGTAGGAAGACTGCTGTCTGTGCTCTACCCCCACACACACCCTGTGCCCCAACTATCTGATTATACTAATGCTACTACTGCTGTGGTCTAGTCATAAGTTAACAAAAAAAAAAAAAAATACAGCCGCGATGGATTAGACTGTACAGATGAGCAACTGTCTGACAAAATGTTTTATTTTACATTTTTCCCCACTTTTTTGGGCCATTTTGAGACGGATACAGACCCAGTACAGCACAAAGTATTTGTTTGTTTATTAATGAAATACGAGGCAGGGCAGTGATGAGCTGGAGAGAGTGTGGTGCTCGTGACGGTGAGGAAGTGCGGACGATGTGAAACTGAGCTGCTATTCATTGCGGTTCAAAGAGAGAGAGAGAGAGAGAGAGAGAGAGAGAGACCTTCTCTCTCCCCATAGGCAGACAGTGAAAAAACTGACATTCAGATGAATGATTAAATGGAGACTGTGAGAAGCTGTGAAGGGCCGCCCCGTGCTTCCGGGTTTACTGTCACATTAGCGGTTCCAGTTTACAGTGCCTATTGTGGTAGGAAGAAACTGTTTTATGTCTGGTGATTTTTGCGATTAGGATATCAGGTATTTTTTGTTACTTACGGAGGGCATTTATTGTTGACACTGAGGTGCGATTCATGGGGACAGAGAAGTGAGCTGAAGAAAAGGTGAAGCGGGTGCACTGTCTGACTTTTCAATGAGATACGGTTATTTAAAAAAAGGGGGAGGGATGTTGGGTAGGTGTACTGAGTTTGACTGTTGTGATCGAGCTGATTGAAACTGCAGTGGTTGTTTGAATCTCCCACTTTGGCATCACGCTTTAGTGGGAAACAAGATGGCGGTCAGAGTTCTGTGATTTTGCCATCGGATTGCTTTTTTCCAAGATGCAGCTGGCTGTCACCTTTTGCGGTGATTATCAGAGGATTTACAATGGTGGTAAGGTGCCAGTCAGTCGTTTTCATTGGTTGTTGTTTAAGGTCCATGGTATAATGTGCCATTTGCAGTACAGAGGTTACTTGGAATGTCTCTAGGCCTATGCTGCAGCTCTACAATTATAGGTAGATGGGAGCACAGGGCACAGAGGGCCCTGCACTGCCACATATGGATACCGTTATGCAGTACTGGGTGTGCAGGTCCCTCTATTATGAAGTACTGGGAGTGCAGGGCCCAGAGATCCCTGTGCTCCCACAAGAAGATGACAGTGTAAAGAAGCTGAGATGGTATAGTATAGGACAATGGGGTGAGAGTTAGGCCCAATGACCCCAAGGCACACCCTGATGCCTGTTGGTGTGTGGAGGGTGGGTAGGTCATACGGTTGGTAATCCTAACATCGAATTTCCAGACTTTTGTCAGTGTGAAATCAACCCTAACTGATGCATTAACAGAGTTTTTTGCTACAGACAATATACAGCCCATTGGCAACACATAGAATTACAATATAGCACAGAATCTACCCCATAATGCTTATGTTTTCTCAAAAAAGTATAAGGCTGAAACACCATGGAATACTGTCTGCAGTAAATGCCACTCTACAAGGATGGTATATAGGACACGGAAGGGGATATACAGGTAAACACAGTTGGAAATATGCATGGTGGACGGGGAAAAACATTTTCAACCATCTTTTGAACATTTCTGGTTCCAGAGGCAAGCGGAGAAAGGGATAGGGTCGGCATGGCAACTGATGCAGGCAAATACTTTGATGCCTTTTGAGAGTCTGGCAAGAAATTTGGATGGAAACAACCAGATATAATCCATTATTACCAAATAAGGGACTGGATCACTAAAAAAATTAAAAATATAGAATTATTAGAGGACCCTAGGCCTTTCCCTGAGGAATACGAAACAATTTGGGCTTCTTCTAGTGGAAAAGGAGCCATCACTAAATTATACTGTAACCTGATAGCAGATAGAGCCCATACACTACAGGCTTGCCAGCATAAATGGGTACAGGATGTGGGAGTCAAATACCATGAATCTGTGTGGCAGAAGATCTATCTCAGTAGTTGGAGGGTGACATCTTCACCTGCTTGGCAGGATTTTGCCTGGAGAGTCAAACTTAGATACTTCTTAACACCTCTACGGCAGGCCAAAATGGGAATTCTGCTACAGCGGAAGTGCTGAAGGGGTTGTGGAGATTTACAGGCAGATTTGGCGCATATATTGTGGTCATGTCCACGACTGCTTTTGTATTGGGCAAGAACAGAACAACACTTAGCAATCCTGTTTGGGATAGAGATAAAGCTGGGTCCAGAACATACCATGTTGGGAATTATACCGCAGGGAGTTCAGGGTAAGGAGGGACAATAATTGTGGGCTATCTCGATTAGAGCAGCTCTTAAAGCCATTACAAAGCATTGGTTGCAAACAGACCCTCCAAGGATGTTAGAGTGAGTTAACTTTATAGAGAGAATACGAAATATGGAGAGATTAACATATAAAATCAATCAAAGAACAGGGCTCTTTATGAACAGATGGACATGATGGGAACTTTACAAAGAACAGATAATATAAGTCCCCCCCCAAACACATTCTGAAGGCTGTAGGCACCCCAGTCCCTGCCCCCCCCTCCAGATTTCTGACATGAGTAACCTACTTTTCCCGTAGGCCTAAAATGCACTATTCACCTTAAGCTCTATTTACCTGTGTAGTTTTTCTTGTAGCTTCAACAGTTACATATACAATTAAAAAAGAATGAGAACAATAATGAATTCTTGCTTGTTCCCTTTTCTTAGAAATGTAGCATGTCTTTTGTGTTTTAAGTTATATTTTTTTAGTAATCCCTTACCTGTTGTTTTATTATGGAAAATAATGGATTGTAAACCGGGGATGATTGTCTAGAGAAGAAGGGAAGATCTGCTGTAACCAGTACCTTTCTCTTCACAATATAAATGTAAAATGAATCTCTGTAACCTCGGCTTAGTTGTATGGAATGTTAAGGTCATGTTGAATTGTTGTTTTATACATTGATGTAATGCATTCAGTTGATCAAAATCAATAAACAAGTATAAAAAAATAGAGTTTTTTGCAATGAATTTCCCTTCTTTTTGAGAAAGTGTAATATTACTCATATCCATACTGTATGTGGGAGCACGGGCCCTCCAGGCCTGCGCTCCCACCTACCAATAAGCATAGAGACATAGCGCAGGAGGGCCCTGTGCTGCCAGTTTTGCAAAATGACATCTGTAGGTGGGAGCGAGGGCAGAGCGCAGGCCAGGACTGCACTTCCACCTACCCATTAGCCTAGAGACATAACACACTAGGATCCTGTGCTCCAAGTTTTGCATAATAGTATCCATATGTGGGAGTTCAGGCCCTCTGTGCCATGTGCTCCCACCCACTCTCAAGTATAGAGACATAGAGCAGGAGGGCCCTGTGCTCCCAGGTTTGCAAAATGGTATCCATAGGTGGGAGTGCAGAGCCCTTCAGGCTCTGCACTCCCACCCATAAGTGTAGAGACATAGCGCAGGAGTGCCCTGTGCTCCTATTTTTAAAAATTGTATCCATAGTTAGGGAGGCGTGGTCCTCTGGGCCCTGTGCTCCCACCCACCCATAACTATAGAGATATAGCACAGGAGGCCCTGTGCTCAGTTTTATATTCAACTATAGGTGGGAGGGTCCTGTGCTCGCACTCCACCCGTAAGTGTAGAGCATAGCACAGGAGAGCCCTCAGGCTCCCAGTTTAGTCTGAGGTAGGCAGGAGCAAGTGGGAGCACAGGGCCCAGGCCTGTGCTCCCACATACCCATAAGTACACTGCAGTTGTGCAGTGGAAGGAGGGTCTCTCCCTCCCTGAGGCAGCAGGCATCCAGTAGATGCAAGAACCACACCTCACCAGTCAGGACAAGACATCTGGACTGGGGGTGTGAACCCATGTCATCTGGATGGCGAGTGATAGCTCTACTGCTGTGCGAGCCAGCCAGCTAAATCCACTCAGATTTATAGAGATTTGTATACAGACCCCAATCCATAGAAATATATCACAGATTATTTACAGTGCACTCCCTGTTGGGCCAAGACTAACTAATGTTAGATGCCCCAGTAACAAGAGAAGAGATATTAGAGGTTATCAGCATTTCAAAAATGGCAAAGCTTCTGGAGTGGATGGGTGATCAGGCGAATGTTTCAAGCTTTGTTTGCAAGAAATTGTGGGCTCACTTCAAAGGCAATCAGTTGGGGCTTGGAAAATAAACAGTAACTCAATAGAATGAAAAGCTGAAGTTACATCTGCAATTCCAAAGCCTGGAAAAAATCCATTAAAATTGGCTTTTATAGGTCAATCTTAATAACAGATGTGGACCTAAGCATTTTGATAATAAATATTGGCCAACAGAGTACAGATGATAACACAGAAATTGAGCCATTAGAATCAGGCAGTGTGTATCCCCAACCGCAATTCAGTAGACAATGTGAGATGCTTTTTCAGCGTTATCGGTGTAGTCCAAAACTCATTTGAGGTTAATCTGGGTATTTCTATAGATGTGGAGAATGTATTTCAAGAGCAAATTGGCACTTTCATCTGTACACCTTGAAGCAATTCTTATTTGACCAAAAATGTCTTACATGGATATCAGCCCTGTTTGATAACCTTCAAGTAAGAATTAAGCAATGAGTAAAGACCAGGGTCATGTTAATGTTCTGTTAGAGGGAAATTGTCAACCACCTAAAATCCTCAAAGTGTCCTTAGTTTGAAAAGCATGTGATTGTTCACATTCTCTAGAAACTGCTGATGTACAGTAGCTGGCTTTTTGATTCAGAATCTTTTTCTTTTAAGTGAAAAATAGACTGCCCAACATATACCAGTGTTAAAACACAGAAACATGTTAGTTACATTCCTTGATCAACTCTCACTGCATCTTTACTGGACTTAGGAACACCCCCCAAAACAGTCTAGGCACTCATTATGCAGTGGGAGTAAAGTATTGCATCATGAGTGGCTGCACTGTTAGGGGGTGTTTCTAATGTTCAGAAAGTATGCTGCAGGAATAGTCCCAGCATTTGAAATAAAACAAGATTGGTTATAACTATACATTAGCATTCATTTCAGTTCTATTAAGCAAGGAGGCAAATAAAACAATCAGCAACATCAATACATTTTAGAGAATGTAAGCAATCATAAAATGTGAGGCTTTAACTAGAACCGTTATAATGCAAAAAAGGTTGACAGTGTCCTTTTAAGCACCCTCTAGATGTGTAATGTGGCACCAGGCATAGCTGAGTACTATATGCCCCTGAGGGTGATTTACAGAACTTTCCCCTGGGAGTACCTCATTGCTATTATAAAAATAGGTGTTTTAAAATAGAATTGCATTCTGTTTCGAATTTGATTATACTCGACATACACTGTATGTTTACTTAAGATTAACGTAGGCCTAATAGAATATTTACAGCCAATCAAAAAGCTCTGTTTCACTAACCCTTTTTATAATAAGAGTAACTGGGATTCTTATCAGAACATAAGGGCATAAGGGGTTACGGGGGGGGGGGGCCCAGCAAGGCTACCCCCATCACCTCTCTTATTTGCCCTAGGGTTCGAACCACTGGCATCAGCCAGTCACCAGAGCCAATGGTTCCACCTATGTAGGGCACTGGTAGAAGTGCCCCCGCTATTAGGGTGTCACATCCCAATGCGCGTCCTCTCTTTTTGTGGGGGGCTGTGCCCCTCACCTCCTCCTTTCTAAATAGTCTAACTTCAGGGGGGCAGACCTCAGGAAGGGGGCAGTGAATTAATCTATGTGGCACCCTAATGACAGGCTCACTGCTGCTGACGCACAGATGGCCAGAAGGGGAACCAACAGATCAAGTAGTAATGTGCAAAACATTGCAGCAAAAGATTTACCTGTATGCATACACTACTCTACTTCTGATGAGTGCCCCATTACAATCTCTGCCACCTTTCTTGTAAATTGTACAGATTTTGATGCCTTAGCAGGTTCTAAGATCAATAATGATAAAACAGAGGTCCTGCCATTTAACAGGACTATAAGTAGAAAAATTAAAATGGTGACCCCTTTTAACTAGGCATCTTAAGGATTTATGTGTTTATGTATCCATATCCACATTAGGAAAGATAGGTCAAAATGTTTTAAAGCAAACTATACTCCATTAATAGCAATAGAAAGGCCCATCGTCTGAAGTTGGAAGCTTCTTTTGAAACAACTGGGAACTGTGAAAGAGACACAGTACTGAACTGGGAATCTGCAGGAAAGCACAGTATTGCTCAAATCTGAGGGAAGTGTACATTACTTTACATTTTAAACTTGTTATTGCTTTTTTTTAATCAATAAGGGGTTTGCAATACTGCTTATGTACTTGTAGATTGGGAGTTTAAATTCAGAGGGATTGAAATACTGCAGATTAATTTTTTTTTCTGTGGACTGCTGGCTTGCTTTTTACTATCATTTTGGTGACATTTCTGCATCAAAATATGTTTGGTACAGTGAAGTATTCATTGGTAGCTGAGGATTTTTCATTGTAAGTCCTGCAGTTTGGTGGAAGAGTGTATTTGACCCAGACAGTGCCTGAGGTGGTTGAAACTGGTTTGCTCTGATTGCCTTCAGAGCACAGACCACCAGGTTGTATAAGGCTGGGTCAGAAGATACTTTACATCATTGGTATTGGGCCCAACTGCTTTATTTCTTTGATTGAAAATGTGTTTTGCAGGATATATTTTCTGTTAAATTGTTGTGCAGGTTGTCTTGCTGGAAGGAAAGCACTCACCAGGGTGGTGGGTCAGAGCTGTAGCTGATTGTCTCTGGAGGGCACAGGCTTGGGATCAGAGCAGTGCAGGAGGAGTTTGAGGAGTTGGGAGGGTCTTAGACAAGTAGCACACACAGTAACTTTCTCGGAGGTGCTGCCTGTCTATGGCATGGGTGAGGCTAAGTTACTCTGCACCATGAGATGCAATGAATGGTTGAAAAACTGATGCAGAGCTCAGGGTTTTGGCTTCATTGGGGACTGGGAGTCCACCTGGAGGGATACAGGCCTATACTGGTGCAATGGTCTGCATCTGTCCAGGAGGAGAACCAGGATCCTAGGTGATAGATTTAAATGTTTGATTGGCAAGCATTTAAACTAGCTAATGGGGGAGGCACTGAAAATGAGCAGGGAAATCCGAGCCTCCCCCCACAAAACAGGGTAGTTAGCGAGGTAAACACCAAGGTAGAGAAGTCGACAGGGAGCAGGGCAGGGGTAAATGGAGAAAGAGGCAAAGGCAGTAAGGACAGGGATGGGGTTAAAATGGGTAAGGCCATCAAAAAGTGAAGGGCGATGAGTACCAATGACCATAATCTGGGTTACAAGCCCCCTGAACTAGTGGCCTTGATGGAAGAGGGATGCCTGTATATGTGGCAGTCACAAAAACATGGTATACAAAGAACCATGACTGGGGTGTCAACATACCAGAGCACACAATCTACAGGCGTGACAGGAAGGGTCGAAGAGGAAGAGGAGTAGCTCTCTACATAAGGGAAGGGATCAAAGCAACAAAACTAAAGGGTAAACAGGGAGGAAAGGAGACACTGTGGGTCAACCTGGAGACAGGAAATGGCACCACAACCGCATGGAGGTTGTACACAGACCCCCGCCTCAGAGGGAGGAAATGAACAAGAAAATGATAGAAGGCAGCCTTAGAATGGTAGAAAAAGGGGAAATGTTGTTGATGGGGGACCTGAATATGCCAGATGTTAACCGGAGCACCTTTGCTGCAGTCAAATGCAAGAGCAAGGGTCATTCTCGATGTCCTACAGGAGGCATGCCTCAGACAGCTAGTGTTGTAACCCACACAGAAGGGAGCAATCTTAGACCTGGTACTCTCAAATGGGGACAGAGAGACAGGATCTCAGATTTAGAAGTGGGTAGCCATCTGGGAACAAGCAACCACCAAGCAGTGTGGTTTACAATAAATACAGCTATAGAGTCAAGCCATACAAAAGTGAGGGTACTGGGTTTTAGTAGGGCTGACTTTAGCAAAATGGGAGAGTGCCTCAGGAAAGCACGAGCAAACGGGCAAGAAGGAGGGGTGGAGGGACAATGGGGGAAAATCAAACCTGCCATCACAGAGGTGACAAGCCTTTGTGTGATGCAATAAAGAAAACAAAACAAAGGAAAAAAACACTATGGTTCTCAAAAGAGGTGGCAGGGAAGGTTAGGGAGAAAAAGATAGCATTCAGGAAGTATAAGGAAATGCAGAAGGAGCAGGAAAGAGAACTGTATCTATTAAAGCAGAAGGAAGCAGGGAAGGCAGTCAGAATAGCAAATGCCCAAACCGAAGAAAAGATAGCCAGCTCAGTTAAGAAGGGGGATAAAACCTTTTATAGGAACTTTAGGGAGCGAAGAAAGACCAAGGGAGGAATAGCGAGGCTTAATAAAGGGGGAGGGGTGGGCAGAGGGTGACAGAGAAAAAGCAAGGATACTGAATGAATACTTCTGCTCAGTATTCACAAAAGAAGAAGAGAGGGAGGTACCTAAACCAAACAATAGAAGCACTCCGGATGGAGGGTCAATACCAGTCCATTCATGGAAGAAAGTGTCCTGAAAGAACTCCTAAAACTGAAGGTTGGCAAAGCAATTTGGCCTGATGGGATTCACCCTAGAATTTTAAAAGAATTAAGGGGAGAACTAGTGACCCCACTGACTACACTTTTTAAAAAATCATGGGAAGATGATGTGGTACCTGAGGACTGGAGGAAGGTGGATGTGATCCCCCTTAGTTTAGTTTATTTATTTAGTTTTGTTTTTTTGTTGACCGGTTAAGTGCACTAGACAAATTCTGCCTATTTTCAGGCACGACCCCTGGGGGAAGGGGATACAGATGAATGCCAACTGACCTTGAACCAGATTAAGCTGTTGGTGGTATTTTTAGTGAATGGGGGGAAATTTGGCCAGGGTACTAGGGAAATTCCCCTACTCTTTTCGAGAAGTGCCATGGGATCTTTAACATCTACCTGAACTACCACCAGAACAGGCAGATGGGACCTTGTTTTAACTTCTCATCCAAAAGACAGCACCTCAGGAGTGCAGCACCCCCCTCATGCTGCACTGCAGCGTCAGTATTGGGATATTAACCCAAGTGCCTGGTGTGGGAGCAAGGCAGAGACAGGAAACTACAGACCTGGTAGTTTGACCTCAGTAGTAGGGAAAATTATGGAATCACTTCTGAAAGAAAGAAATGTTGAGTAACTAGAGGTCAGCAGGGCACAGGACCCAAGGCAGCATGGATTCACAGCGGGAAGGTTATGTCAGATGAATCTAATAGATTTCTTTGACTGGGTGACCAAAATAGTAGACCAGGGAGGGGCTGTAGATATGGCCTACCTAGACTTTAGCAAGGCATTTGACACAGTCCCACACAAAAGATTAATAAACAGGTTAGCCAGCCTCGGAGTAGGTCCCAGGGTGATAACCTGGGTAAAACACTGGCTCCACAACAGGACACAGAGGGTAATAGTAAATGGAGTCCACGCCGAAGAAAGGGGGGTTACTGGCAGGGTACCACAGGGTTCATTACTGGAACAGTCCACTTTAATATCTTTATAGGTGACATTGCAGAGGGACTGGAAGTAAAAGTATGCATCTTTGCAGACAACACAAAGCTCTGCAACAGGGTTGATACACAAGGGGTGGTTGGAAAGGATGAGATGGGACTTGGCAAGGTTGGAGGAATGGTCAATAGTATGTCAGCTTGGATTCAATGCAATGAAGTGCAAAGTAATGCACCTGGGAAATAAAACATAGAGGAAGAGTACACAGTGGGGGACTAACAACAACAAAATGGAAAGGTACCTGAGGGTAGTCATATCAGATGACCTAAAGGTGGGCAAGCAATGTGAGAAGGCAGTAAGGAGGGCTGGGGGATACTGGGATGCATAGGGAGAGGCATCAGCAGTAGAAAACAGGAAGTTGTTATCTCTCTGTACAGACAGTTGGTGAGACTCCATCTGAAGTATAGTGTGCAGTTCTGGAGACCCCATCTCTGCAAGGACATAGACAGGATAGAGGCTGTCCAGAGGAGGCAACTAAAATGGTGCAGAGGCTACACCAGAAGCCATACAAACAGAGACTAAAGGAGCTTAATATGTATACCCTGGAGAAAAGGATGGAGAGGGGGGACATGATAGAAACGTTCAAGTACCTCTAGGGAATCAACAAAGTCCAAGAGGGTAGCATCTTTCAGAAAAGAGATGTGCAAGAACAAGGGGGCACAATTTGAAGATGGAGGGGGATGGCTCAGGGGCAACGTAAGGAAGAATTTTTTCACAGAGAGGGTGGTGGATGAATGGAACAGCCCTCCTGAGAAGTTTGTGGGGTCAAAAACAGTGGGGAAATTCAAGAATGCATGGGACCGACATAAGGCAATTCTAGTGGGGGTAGGAGGAAGAAGCCTGTTGGTTAACTAGGATCTGCAGCTTATCCAATAGGGGAAACAGGCAGACTAGGTGGGCCAAGCGGTTCTTATCTGCCATCAAAATCTATGTTTCTATGTTTTCTTTCCCCTCCATGACCCTTCAGCCAATGAGAGAAGCTGAGGGTGCACGTGACCCACCAGTCACGCACAAACGTCAAAGACTAGAGGAAGGATGAAAGCCTAACCATCCGGAATGGCCTACCCCACACCACCACCCTTTTAAAACTGTGTCACAAGGCCTTGGCCTAAGCTGGTCAGTCCAGCTCCTCCAAGCTCCAAAAGGGGCAAATTCTTCCTTCTGGGGCCGAGAAAGAAAACTCCGGATGAGCCCCCACAATCTGTAGCCCCCCCTTCTCAATATCTAGGGGCCAGCATGTTTCAGAGAAGGGTGCCCCAGACTCAGAACCCTACCAAGCACTTCTCAGAATAATAGCAGCATTTGAAATGGGTTTTCTTACCTTGAGATGTCTTCAACCCACCATCTCTGAGCCCCAAAAGGTGTTCACATCTCCAAGCAGATCAGACCAGCAGGTGGGCCGAACAGTTCATTTTTCAGGCTTCTCAGCCACTGGTCCTGGAGTAGGAGGGTGCAGGGAAAACAAAGTCTTCAGGACCCCAGGGAAACCATGGAATCCCTAAAAACTAAAGGACTTATTATTTCATTTGAATCCTTCATTAGAAATGATCAAACTGGACTCCAGTTTCTTCCAGAATTAATCACATTTATTTCTCCTGAACTCTTAAGGATTGCAAGAGCTCAATGTCCCAGTTGCTTAAAGGCTTTAAGTTAAACAGCTCCATGGGGCTAACCTTTTACATCAAGCTATCGAATAAGACAGAAAGCAATGGGCATTTCTTAGGCATAGCTTTTCCATTTAACAGAAACAGCAGCAAGCACTTTACTCAGGACCAGAAATTTACACTTGACTTTTTCCCAGAAGCGTGAAGCTCCCACTAGACCACCAACACTAGTAAGTACCTGGAACTTTGTTACTGTCTCACTTTACACAGAGCTTACATTTCAAAAACGGGACTCTTTCCCAAACATTCACTTCTTCTGCTTAAGTACCTGTACCAGGGGAGCGATGTGCTCCTCTGACACCGCCAAGCTATTTCATACTTGGGGCGTACACTTCACAGCCTGCTAATTCCATGGATGCCTCTTCACAAACACTGCTCTCTTTACTTAATGTTTGTCCTGGACCGGTCTGGTCTCTCTCTCTCTCTCTCTCTCTCTCTCAACTGGCTTCCACAGCACTCCCTGAAGCTGAGCCTCACACAGCAGTCACAGTGACTCACTTCCAAATTCTTGTTGCCCGAGCTCAGCCATGGCCTATAATGGCCTAAAGGCCTATTCCCTCACGTAGGCCCTGAGTCCTGCCCCAGCACACGGGAAACGATAGGCCCCAACAAGTCCAGACCACCAACCACTCCCATCCTCCGAGCCGAGCCGAGCTGCCACTGGTAAAGGAACTGGAGGAAGCTGCCACCAACCCCCAATCCCCTGTAGACGCCCTGCCACAACCTCTACAGTCCCAATGGCTCAAAAGATCTACTTCCTGATTCTGGGCCTTATGCCCCCAGGGTCCTACTCTACCTATCCTCCAAATTCCTTGGATGCTGTCACCACCCAGTTCCAAGGGGACACAGGACCCAAACAACTGCAACTGCCTTTCTGCTCACCTCCCTCAGAGCCCCAGCGCTTCACCACTGAAACAGCCTACCTGCTTAAGATGAGATGAGGGGGGAGTCCCCCCCCCACCACAATTGCACTGCTGCAGAACCCACCAATCTCTCCCTGAACTCTCTCTAGCTCCCTCTATATATAGCCACCCAAATTGCTGGCCCCAAGTGGTGGCAAGCAGAAAATACACCCTCCAGTGTATCAGAAATCCCGAAGCACGGGGTCCCTAAGGGTGAGCCATAAGCTCTCCCATGAGGGGGGGCTTACACTTACTGAAACTGGTTGGCATGCATTCCCTGAAATTACAGGAAACTGCTGTTTTGCTCTGCTTCTCAGACCTACATGGAGATCTGATGATTGCTTAGATTGCTGTCATGGAGGTTTGGTCTTCTTTTGCTTGCTGAAAAATATGTATGACCTACATGAGGGTCTGAAAATGCTTCACAGCTGCTTTTGTGCTCTCCTTCATATATCACATTCTCATCCATAATCAGAGGCATGCCATCCATGACTATTATTTACTATGGCTCAGGGCATGCCCTGCAGCTGACGGTCTCCCTCTGCACCCATGAAGTCAGTATCTTGCATGTGTGAAACTCAGGGCAGGGTCTTTCTCTTCTGGCCCATAGTGGGAATGTCCTCACTCCAGGCAGAGCTTTCGTTGTGCAGACATATCGGCAGCATCTCTCGATGTAGAATTTAACACTTCAGCTGCAAAGAGTGGAGTCCTTAAGCCCAAGAAAGCTCCTTCAACATAGAAACATAGAAACATAGAATTTGACAGCAGATAAGAACCGTTTGGCCCACCCAGTCTGCCCATTTCCCTACCTAATGGATAAGCTGCAGATCCTAGTTAACCAGCAGCCTACTTCTTCCTACCCCCACCCCCTAGAATTGCCTTATGACTGTCCCATGCATGCCTGAATTCCACCACTGTTTTTGACTCCACAACCTCCTCCAGAAGACCATTCCATGCATCCACAACCCTCTCTGTGAAAAAATACTTCCTTAAATTACCTCTGAGCGCCCCCCATCTTCAAATTGTGCCCCCTTGTTCTTGCACACCTCTTTTTTTGAAAGATGCTACCCTCTTGGACTTTGTTGATTCCCTTGAGGTACTTGAAAGTTTCTATCATGTCCCCCTCTCCCTCCTTTCCTCGAGGCTATACATATTAAGCTCCTTAAGTCTCTCTTCATATGTCTTCCGGTGCAGACCCTGCACCATTTTAGTTGCCCTCCTCTGGACAGCTTCCATCCTGTCTATGTCTTTGTGGAGATTGGGTCTCCAGAACTGCACGCAGTACTCCAGTTGGGGTCTCACCAGCTGTCTGTACAGAGGGATAATAACTTCCTGTTTTCTACTGGTGATGCCTCTCCTATGCACCCCAGTATCCCCAGCCCTCCTTGCTGCCCTCTCACAATGCTTGCCCACCTTTAGGTCATCTGATATGACTACCCCAGGTCCCTTTCCATTTTTGTTGTTGTTAGTATCTCACCCCATTGTGTACTCTTCCCTGGGTTTAGTTTCCTGGTGCATTACCTTACCTTCTTAGCATTGAATCTAAGCTGCCATACATTTGACCATTCCTCTAACCTTGCCAAGTCCCTTCTCATCCTTTCCACCCCACCTTGTGCATCAACTATGTTGCAGATCTTTGTGTCATCTGCAGAGAGACATACTTTTCCTTCCAGTCCCTCTGCAGTGTCGCTTATAAAGACATTGAAGAGGACCAGTCCTAATACTGAACCCTGCGGTACCCCACTAGTAACCCCCATTCTTCAGAGTGGACTCCATTTACTATTACTCTCTGTGTCCTATTCTCCAGCCAATTCTTTACCCAGGCTGTCATCTTGGGACCCACCCCAGGCTGGCTGACTTGTATATTAATCTTTTGTGTGGGACTGTGTCAAATGCCTTGCTAAAGTCTAGGTAGGCCATGTCCACAGCCCCTCTCTGATCTACTACTTTGGTCACCCAGTCAAAGAAATCTATCAGATTCGTCTGGCATAACCTTCCTGCTGTGAATCCATGCTGCCGTGGGTCCTGTGCCCCTCTGGCCTCTAGATACTCGACAATTCTTTCCTTCAGAAGTAATTCCACCATTTTCCCTGTCACTGAAGTTAAACTAACAGGTCTGTAGTTTCCTGCTTCTGCCTTGCTCCCACTTTTAGCTAGCCAAGTGGGTTCAGCAGCACCTTCAAAGCTATTCTCCCTATGACTGCTTCTGGTTCACCTGGTCTGTGTTTAGGGCAGGTAGGCCAGGTGAGTAACTCAGTGGTGGTCGCCTTCCTCCTCCTCCCGCCTTGGGGGATGTACTGCTGTGTGGGAGTGTCCCAATGTTGCAGAGTATGCTCACAAACCCTTCACAGCATTCCTGTTAATGGGATAGAGTGAGAGCCTTCCTGCAAATTGGAATATTTTCCACCTGCCCTGAATTGGGTTTCTAATTGCAGCAGCAGAGCAGTTACTAAATATAATTTTATTTATTTATTTATTTGGTAATTTGGATACAACCTTTGAGTATACACTCTTTTACAAAGGTTTTACGTCAAGATGTAAAACAGCAGAGGCATAACAAAAACTTCACAGTTAACACAAAACATAAGATTGCTATGTAAAACAGAAAATAGATAAATAATACATTTGAGTAACCTAGACAACTGAAATTAAACAGCGGGAGGAGATTCCCAATTAGCAACGTACGGCATAGCTGCCCCAGGAAGGCCTGTCAAGGTAGAGTATCAGAAAGGGTAGGAGAAAGAAAGGGGGTAGAGTGTGAATGAGGGGTAGAATAGACCGAGAGAAAGAGAAAGGGATTGGGAGAAGGAGAATATTTAGGGGGGATAGTGGGTAGAAAGGGGAGGTGTTGGGGGAGTATGGAGGGAAGGGAGTAGGAGGGAGCTGGAGGGGGCAAGGGATGGCAGGTGGGGTTCCAGGGTAGGTAAAACAGGAGGAAAGCTCAGACAGAGAAGGGGGGGGGGTATCCGGGTTGAGGATATGGACTCAGGTAAGGGAGTCAGAGGTGTTTAAGAGGGGGTATCCAGGTTGAAGATATGGATTCAGGTAAGGCAGTTGAGGCATTTGAGATCAGCAGGTATTGCTTCAGTTCTCTTTTAAAGGACCGAACATTTGTTGTATTAAGAGCTGCATCCCAAGCCTGGAGGGAAGATGCCTAGGCCTTGGTTCCCCAGAGATTTCCTCCTCAAGGTTTTTTTTTTCTCTCCTCCGTGCTGAAGGTCATAATACCTATGTGGTTTTTAGTTGCATATTCCCTAGCTTATGTAGGTAGGTTTCTACTGTAGGATGGAGTTGGATGGTGGCCCTCCTTTGCCGTTCCCTCTCTCCTTAAGAAGTCATGCCCCTTTTTCTATCTAATCACGCAGACCTCGTGAAGGCCACTATACATTACCTGTTGTCTCCCGCTGACCTACGTCAAGGTCCTAAATACACAATATCTACTGACAGTGATGGTTCTCAGTACAAGATTCTTACTTGTTACAGTCTGCAATGCTTTCTGCTCTATGCTCTTTTTGGAGCTCCTTCCTAAGGTACCTTTAGCCTAAGGGAATCCTTCCCATGGCACCTGTAGGGGTGGAACCCTTCCCAGGGTTATTTGCCTTCAGCATCCCTACTGGGTGATATTCCCCAAGGAACAAGAGGTGGACAGCCACAAAGATTTAGTTAACAAGTTGCATAAGCACAACTCTACACAAGGTATGTAGGCCCATTAAATTTATATTCTTTTTGATCTTTTTTTACACTTCCAGTTATACCATTTGGTAGCCTAACATTTCTGGAGCACAACTCTACTTTCTGTTTTTTTTTTTTTTTTTTTTAGATGATGAACAAACCGAAACATAAGGCATCATCTGACCAGGGTAAAGGGATGCCACCACAGAAGCAGTCCAAACCGCTGAACAGTGTTGTCTTACAGACTGTAAAGGATCTGGAGAAATTTGTAAGAGACATGGATCATGAGGTTGATGCCTTTAACAACAGAGTGGTGGTTCTGGAGACCAAAATGGACAGTGCTTCGACAGATAGTCAGAATGCTCAGGCTACAGCTGAAAAGGCGATGGCTGTTTCCTCTAGCATAGTTCAGGAAAACAGGATCCTCTGAATGCACCTTGAACAACTAGAAAATGGTGCCTGTCAGGCCAATATACACTTGGGTATTCTGGAGGCTTTTGAAGCCTGGGATCTGATCTTGTTTGTTACAAAGTTAATGCAGTCCCAATTGAACTTGAATTTGCAGGGTCTGATTGTGAATGTTTATCGAGTTAGCCCGAGAAGGCCACTGAAAGACATTACTCTTCCTCGTACTCTCCTGGCAGTAAGCCTAACCACCAGAGTGCACATTCGGGACTCTGTCCTCAATGCTGCCAAAACTAAGGGTTCATTTCAACTCCTGGATGGGACTTGATTCTACTTTCTTTCCCAACCTCTCACATGCCACCAGACAATGGAGAAAATCCTTTGATTCAGTGCAACTGGACCTTCGTCTGCTTGGAACTGCACATACTTTACTACTGCCAGTGAATTTACATTTAACTTCTGTGGGGAAAACATTTATTTTTACTGATTCTGTAGAAGCCTGCAAGAGGGTACTGAAAATTGAAGAGACTTTTCAATTACCATCTTCTGAACACCCTGAGAATGATTGAGATTGAATTTTGCTCCTGAGTTATTTTACATGCTTGCATATGTTGGTTTAAATATGTGCCTAGCTACTGTTTGGGGTTAAATGGTTCTACCCTATGTTATAGGCTGTTAGTGCCTTTCCTTTTATCAACAGGAATATGTTTGGGATGCCCAGTGGTGTTTTCCAGCTGTACAGTACTGGTGATTAGGGGAAGTTGTTGAAGGCCCATCATTTCAGTGGATAAGTGGCTCTATATGTCATTCCACAGCTCTCCAGATGCAGATTTACTCTGGGATCACACTTATGATAAGCATATTATCATTTTATCTTACTGTTCTAAGCTGTTACACATTACAGCAAAATGCACAAAAAAGGTGATCTGATACCTTCTACTGGACCAACAGAGATTATAGAAAAACCTTAAGCTTTTGAATTCAAACAAAGTTCTTCAGAAGAAATGGCAGATCTTTTAGAAAACTCACTTGTAAAAGCCCTGAGGGAAAAAACAGTTTACACATGAGTGTGACAGATTATTAATTAGTTAAGAAACACAACCAGAGATAAGCAGACATCCCTGAGACTGTAGCAGTGAGTAAATCAAATGTCACAGAATGGAATGTTATGTAGTAAATCAGTTGATGTTACAAGTCTCACTGAAGATAAATGAAAGAAAATGTGTGTGTGTGTGTGTGTGTGTATACACACACGTGCACTAAAGCATATTATTTTTTATTTTTTTTTGCATTATAACAAAGTACTTTTGCTATTCCTATATAGCATAATTGCTCAACAGTTCTTAAATTCTTTGATAATCTGTAGTTTTAGGCATTACTTAATAGCATATTTTAAACCAATGGTTTACTGGATATAGGTTTTTTTGGGAGAGCAGTGATCTGCGGCTGCTGAGGAACTCCTGGAAGCATGTTTCACATTACTGGATTTTCATTATTGGTTTTCCTGGTGTTTCACAGGTTTTTGATAGTCCTTTTGGATGATGTCAAGAGTAGTTACATTCAGGACCTTATCAAGTTACTTATTTTAGGGGGATAGCCCGTGGTCGTGGCACTATTGGTCACTTGGTAACTTTGCTTGGACTTTATGCACTTCATTTTGGATTCTCCCCATATGTGGTTACAAAGGGGGACAAGAATGTAACTCCTTTGTATATAAGTAATGTAGTTCTAATTTATTTCTATGCCTTGGAACCAAGTATTTGAATTGCACTTTGTCAGTTCTTTGATAAATTCAATAAGTTTGCAAAAAAAATCGATGTAGAGGTTTTTCCACATGCTAGCCCTTGTGGCTGGGTCATGTAACTCTTGGAATTTATCAAGTCGGTAGTGGCATAAGTGGTGGCATAAATCCCTTTCTTCAGGAGTGGTGAGAGTAATTAACCATTTGTATATCAGAGACATGGAATGTCTCTGTGTAACCAGTTCCCTGAGCCCCTTCCAGGACTATGTTCCAAGGTCTGGGGCTCAGAGAAGAGGCCAGCATATGCTAATGCTGGAGCTGAAGGAAGGGAAAAACTGGAACTGGAGAATGGGTATTGTTTCTGCTAAATTTTTCATCAGAAATTAGTCTATGATTGTGTAACGTACAGCTTAACTTATCTGTGTTAGCCCTTCTGAGAAAGTCAGCTGGGATCATTTTGTTTTGGATGTGAAAGTTAGGATTGTCTGAAATTGGCTGGTCTGTGTCTAGAAGGGGTTTGGTACCAACTAGTCTGTGTAGCTGTTTCCTGACCAAAAGGGAGGAGTCCACGTGTGCTGGTTTCGGCGATGCTGGCATCGTGTTACATGGGATGCTCAGTAGGGCCTTTATGTTTATTTTAGATTTGCAGCACTGCACTAGTTCCATCTGTTTCTACTGAGGGAAGCAAGGATTTCCCTCCCCCAGGTCAGTTTCTCCCTTTCACTAAATGAATTGTCCCGTAGGCATTGTCAAATAGTGTAGTCTGAAGTCTAGCAGCTGTAGACCACCTTGTCCCTTGAGAGAGGTAAGTTTGTGGTATGCCCTCCTGGGTGTCTTGTTGTTCCATAGGGACACAGACAATACAAATTTAAGGCTAGAAAACTATCTGTTAGGTATTACCACTCTTGTCATGCCCAAATGGTAGAGCACTCAAGGCAGAATGTTCATCTTCACAGTATTTATTCGTGCCTGTACTGTTAAGGGAAGAGCTGACGATCACATAAGATCTTGTCATATTTGGACCAGTAGTGTGTCTAGATTTCTTGGGAGCATGGTCTTTTTACTCCTAGTGATTGTTATCCCCAGATATTTAAGCCCATCTAGGGTCCAAGTACCTTCCCCCCATCTCATTACTTGTTCCCTAGTAGTGTAGTGATTTAGGAGCACCAAATTTGTTTTGGTGAGGTTGAGTTTGTACCCTGAAATGTGTCCAAACATGTTCAGTAGAGCCACTGCAGCTGGGAAGGAGGTCTCTGTGTCCCCTAAGTGCAAAAGGACATCATCTGTATATGTGGAGATCTTATATCTCCTGTATCACACCTGTGTCCCCTTTATGGTTTCAGGCACCAGGAGTTGCCTGGTCAGTGGTTCCAGGTACAAGCTAAATAGGTAAGGAGAGAGAGGGCAGCCCTGATGGGTTCTCTTTTGGAGAGTGAAAGGGCCTGATTGTACGCCACTGTGTCACTGTGTGATCCAGGCAGTGGGATTTGAATATAAGAATTTCACACAATCAATGAAGCTTGATGGGAAACTGAATTATGCTAGAGTGTGGTACAGGTATGGCCAGGATACCCTATCAAAAGCCTTTTCTGCATCCAGGGACATCAACATCACAAGGTACTGAGCATCCCTGGACACAGCAAAGATGTGGCATAGTTTGCAGAGGTTGTTTGCAGACAATCTGCCTTGCATAAAGCCCAGCTATTCTGAGCCAATCAAACAATGCCAGACCTTGCTGACGCTGTTGGATAGAATTTTTGCTAATATTTTAACATCAGTGTTTAAAAGTGATATTCTATAGATAAGCATCAACCCGGGGTCGTTGTCTGATTTAGGGAGAAGGGTAATAACTGCTTCTCACAGACTGGGGTCTAGCATTGCATTTTCTTCAGATGTGTTGAATAGTTGAACTAAAGGGGGCTGCCACCTTCTTTAAAGAGCCTTGCATGCGTTAGTGGAGAAGTCATCTGGGCCTGGGGCTTTATTGAGTGGTAAGCTAGCTATGGCTTGTTTTACTTCATACACTGATACAGCTTGCCCTAGGCCATCTGATTGTGAAGGGTTTAACCTGGGGGGTATCACGTCACAACAGTGATGGGAACACAGTGAAGATCATCACAGCGACATTTCTGACAGTTCGCTGTGATGGTCTGCTGGGTTCCTGACACTGCTGGCTCCGGGGTGTTCACCCCCTCCGTGAACCAACTCCAACTCAGAGTTGGTTATTTTAAGTCCAGGGGATGTAGGGGGCAGAGCCCCCCCCCCCACATAGGGGGTGTGTGGGGGGCAAAGCCTCCCACAGAAAACACAGTTTACTCCAGCGATAGCACAACACCAATTGGCAGTGTTGTGCCATCGCTGTACTGACGGTCGCTGTGCACTGTGTCACTGTGGCATGGTGGAACCAGCCTGGGGAGATCAGCTTCAGCCAAAAACTGCTGATGGTTATGTTCTGGTACTGGGAGATCTTCTGCATATAATGTCTCGTAAAAAGATTTAAAGGCTGACACAATTTCTCTAGGATTGGTGATAAGTGGTTCCTTGGGTGTAAGACGAATTGCTCATACCATTCTATTTATTCCTGTTGTCATAGTCTAAGGGTGAGTAGCCAACCTGCCTTTTCCCCCTGATCTATGTATTTAGTTTTAGCTCTGAAAATTGTGAATTCAGGTTGCTCCCATATAAGTTCTCATACTTTGCCCTTGCTGTGTTTAACTTTAGCCAGTCCTCTGGTGGTGCATGGCTCAAAATCGTATGTTCCCTTTGTCTGATCTCTGCTAGAAGCTGTGTACACTCTGCCTCTATTTTCCTTTTTTCTTTTTTTTCTGTGGCTTTTAGGTGAATTAATTCTCCCCTCATGGTGCAATTAAATGCTCCCCGTAAATGTGCTTGGTCAGGTACTGTATTGATTTTGTTGCTGAAAAAATTGTTCAGCACATTGTTTAAGAAGTTATAGGCTTTTGCCGGCCCGTTAGCTCTAAGGGTTGAGGTGCTGGACACCACACCTTGCGCCACGCCGGCGACCCGGGTTCGGGAATGGACTTGGGCTGCCAGGGGCTGGCAGGGGAGAGGGAGGATTGAGCGTCCGACGACTGCTCTCCTCTCTCTGGGGTGGGTAGTGGGGCTTGTATCACCCTGTAGTGGTGACTGGCGGAGGCCAGCCGCACTACAAGTGGCATACAGTAGCAAGGGGGAGAGCGTGGCGGGCGTCAGCATACGTGCTCGGACGCCATTGCATGTCTGGCTCTCCACTGGGGAGAAAATGTGGAAAATACGGAGGGCGATCTTCGTGGCAGATGGCCGCGCCTTGCGCCCCCGGAGAGACTCAAGAGGGACGCGTACCCAGTGGGTGCAAGAGTGATAATGGCTGGCCCACTGGGGGAGTGGGTTCGTGTGGCCCGCACATACGACCGGGTCTGGGAGTGTAGGGCCGGCAGCTGGAGATCATGTGGGGCCGCTTTGCCGAGGAGAGTAAATAATAGTACGATAAAAAAAAAAGAAGTTACAGGCTTTTGGAATCTTTCAGCAGTGCATTGTTTATTCTCCAGATTTTGCCTTATTTTATTTTTTATTTATTTAAGAGAGAAATCGGAATTACAATCCTTTGAGTCAAAGACTGCTTTGCAAAGGCTCCACGTCAGATATACAAATAACAACAGCGTACTTACATAGATAATACAGTACAGGGAATATATACAATTGGCAGGTTACAGCTGTGGTGGTCATTAACAGTAGACCCCATGTCATTACATATGGTAGGTTACAGTTTCAGGGAGTCTTAAGTGGACCCTGAGTCATAATATATACACAGTGTGAGAGGAGTAATGAGGGAAACAAACAAGATACAGATATGGTTCCCCTTTCCAGTGTGTATCCTAAGTGAGTAAACTGACAAATTATGAAGATATTCCTCCTAGAGATTAAGCTATGCCACCTCTAGAGATGAAAAGCAGGAAGATGGAGTATTGTGTGCAGTCGCATGCTGTGGAGGCAAGGAGGTGGGTCTTGAGGCCAGTTTTAAATCGGCCAAGGCTGGGCGCCATGGAGATGGAGGGTGGAAGGTTGTTTACTCACAGGGGAGCCCAATACCAGAAGGATCGTTGACCGAGGGAGATCCTACAGTGAGGGACCAGGAGGGTGTTATTGGGGGAAAGCCTGGGGGCTCTTCTGTTAGGGACTATTTGGATGAGGTGGTGAAGGCCTTGAGGGGCTTGCTTCTGGAGTATCTTTTTTTGCAAGGAGGCAAGTGTGATATTTGAACCTGCCTTCAAAGTTTAGCCAGTTCGTTAGATTGTACAGCTCACAAGTGTGAGTAAAACATTCACATCCAGTGATCATGCGGCAGGCTTTATTGAGAGCTAAGTTAATGCGTTGTAAGGCTGTTTGGTCTGCAGTCCCATAAATCAGTATGCCGTAATCCACCAAGGAAAGGACTGAGGAGGACACTGCTAGGTGGAGGGCCTTGGGGTAGGCAGTGCTTATGTCGGAATAGAATCCCAAGCCTGGTGTTAATGGAGGATGAGACATGTTGAATATGTGTATGGTAGGTGAGAGAAGTGTCAAGATTAATACCAAGGCACTTGAAAGAGGAGACTTGTTCAAGTGCTGTGCCTAGTGAGTTCATGATAATTAGCGGGGTGTTACAGAGAGGACTCTGACAGTGAGCAAAGATCATAGACTTTGTCTTGTGGTAGTTGAGCAATAGTCGATGCTCAGAGAACCAGGCTTCAAGTTCCCCAAAGAAAGCCTGCAGGGTGGTTTGGAGGGAGTTAGGATGGGGGTGTTTCCAGAATACCACAGCATCATCTGCATAGAGCAGTAGTTTACCATTGCAGGATTGGGGAAGGGAGTTTAGGAAGAGGGTGAAAAGTAGTGGACCAAGAATGGATCCTTGTGGGACCCCAGCAAGGACTGGTCTACTGGAGGAGAGAGTGGTATCTATTTTGACCTGTTGAGTGCAGCCGGATAGATAGTCTTCAAACCAGGAGGTGGCTTCTGGGGAGAAGTTCAGGGCACCGAGGGAGTGGAGGAGCAGCATGTGGTTGACAGTATCGAACGCTTTTGTTAAATCAACATAGATTGCCCCAACAAGAGAGCCTTGTTCTAGTGCCTCATGTATGTATGATGTGTATTCGACAAGGGCAGTGGTAGTACCGTGGCCTCTCCGGAAGCCGTGTTGTTCATGGCTGAGTAGGTCATGTTTGCTCAGGTACTCTGTCAGTTGGTCCAATATGATTTTTTCGAGTGCTTTGGAGAGAGGAGGTAGGATCGAGATGGGCCGATAATTGCTAGTCGAGGTGCGATCACCACTCTTCAGAATAGGGGTTATAACTGCTTTCTTCCAGAGTGTGGGGAATTGGTTGAGACATAAAGAGAGGTTAATAATTTTGGTGAGCTGGGGCAAGGTCACATCCAGGGTGAGCTGGAGGAGTTTGAGGTCCAGCGAGTTGTTGCTATGGCGGGCATTCATCAAGAATTTGGTAAGATAGTGTTTTGCTTCACTGCAAGTGAGGACCCATAACCAGAAAGGGGGGTGGTCAGTGGTGGCCGGTTTGTAAGCAGTTTGACTTGGACTCTGGCTGAAGAAGTTATGGGGTAGGATGTTACTGAGGTCTGAGAAGGCCAGATTGAGAGCGTTGGAGATAGCTGCAGGGTCCTGGGAGATGACCCCGTCAATTTGTAGCTGGTCTGGGGTAGGGGATACAGTTTTCCCACAGAGTTCTTTTATATTGTCCCAAAATTTTTTCCCAGAGCCCCAAGAGAAGGTTACGGTTTGCCTATAGTAATTAGCTTTCACTTGCCATATAGCCCAGGTACATTTGTTCCTGGCCTCTCTGTATACCTGTAGCTGTCTGTCATGGGGGAGTTTCGAGTCCAGTGCCCTGTGCCAGAGGTTGTCTATGTGGTGCATTTGGTCCAGCAATGATTGGGAGATCCAGGGTGTGTCCCATTGTTTAGCCATATGCTTGGTGATGGGGCGAAGATGTTGCAGGCTGAGTTAAAGGTAGAGATAAAATATGTGAGGGCTGCATCTGCGGAAGGAGCAATGTGGAGAGGGGTCCAGTCACAGGAAGTGAGGTATGATTTGAGACGGGGGAGGGATTCTTTTTTGAGGCACCTGTCGGCATGAACTTTAGGCAAAATTGGGGTCTGTTTATTTGACCACCAGCAGATGACTGGGGAGTGGTCACTTAGTGAGTCTGGGAGCACTTGGACCTTGGTGAGGTTGTTTGGGTGGTTTGTGAAGATGAGGTCAATAAGAGTGGAAGTACCAGATTTAGGGTCTACTCTGGTTGGTGAACAGACCACTTGGGTAAGGTCATAAGCTGGAATGGATTCTTTGTAGATGGAGGATGCGGTGGTTAGCCAATTGACATTGAAATCTCCCAGAATAATGATTTCACTCTTGGAGGGGAGTTGAGTGATGTTATACAGAAATGATTCAAAGGCAGGTTTGTGGTTACCTGGAGAAATGTAGACAGCCATGATATATAGTGTCTTTCTGGTATTGCCCAGTCTTAGTTTGATGGTTAGAACTTGGGCATCAGGCATAGTGTTATGAAGGGAGACCGGAGTGGCGTGTAGTGAGTTTCTTACATAGATGGCACATCCACTCCACGCTTGCTCAATCTGTCAGCACGAAAAATGGTGAAGTCGCTTAAAGCGACAGATCCATCAGGGATGTTATTGGATAGCCAGGTCTCGGATAGTGCTATGATGTCTGGAGAGTGTTGTGTGATCCAGCCCTGGAGGGGAGTAAAATTCCTCTGGAGACTGCTGATGTTAATGGAGGCCAGTAGAAGGCTCCAAGGTCTTGTCTCCAGGGTGGGACCAGGTCCTGACGGCCCCGGGTTGGGGTGCACGTTACCTGATAAGAGGAGGAGAAGGAAGAGGGCATGCAGGAGCTATGTTAGCCTCAGTAATCTCGGTTTGGGGTGAGAGGATAACAAAGAGCGGATGTTTTTTGCGGGGGTGACCAGTATAGGAAGAGCACGCATGTGGTTTGCTAGCAGAGCAGGGGATATGAAGGGATAGAGACTGAGGGGGAGGTGATTGACAAGGGTAAGGGGGTGCTGACCAGTGGAGATAAGGAATGTTGAGCAGCACAGGCAATAGGTATAATGGTTCTCCACCGGATCAGGGCGGTGATGTAGGTGGATGTGGTGGAGTTATAATGGGGGGGCAGGGGATGTTGAGGTCTGGTGGGGAGGTGGAGTGCCTGGGATCAGTGAACAAATAGTATGTCCTATTATGTGGTAGGCTGGATGGAGAAAGAGACTGTGATGGGAGGAGGGAAGCAACTGCAAGAAGCACCAGGAAGTTGTGATCCATGCTAGACTTTTTTTTTATTAGAGAAGGGGAAGAGCTATTGATCCCCTAGTGGCAGAAGCATCTAAGCTGCAAGTGGGAAAGTGGGCTGATAGTTTCCAGCCCACCATAGACACTGGCCTCTCCTATAAAAGGCAATGCTCACCAAGGGTGGTGGTGGGGGTAGTGGGGCAGCCAACGCTCTGCGTCGGTGGGGCATACAGCGTTCTATGTAAGAGCCGTTGGGTCGCTACATCTACTGCCTCCACACACACAGGAAAACGTTGTCTGATTGGGATCCTGGTTTAGTGTGAAAGATGTACCTGCCTGGAAGTCTGCTGCTTAATTCAGGGGGAGGGCAGCTCCGTGTGGACCCTCACGACCTCCTGCATGACCGAGAGTAGCTGTAGGTGGAGAAAGGAAGAATAGGGTTGAATACAGGTAAGGGGGGGTGATATTCTAGGGGAGGGTCTAAGGTTACTCCGGATTAACTACGCTATACACAGTGGATAATTATTTGGCTGCCCAAGTACAGACTAATTTAAAATTGCACACTCACTAATTAGGCAGCAAAATTAAAGTAACTGTTAACTGTCTAAGCAGCAACTGCCTATGCACAGACTGATTTAAAATGGCACACTTACCAAGCAGGCAGCAGAATTAAAGTAACTGTCTAGGCAGCAAACAGAGATTAAAGTATCAGCCAGCACAACTGAAGTAAATTAAAGTAACATCCAGTGCAGTTTAAAGTCCATGTGTTCTGTGAGGAGAGTCACGGTAAAAAAACTATCTCCATATCTACACCAAATTTATTTGAACAGAAAAGGCGCCAAAACAACAGCCTTTGTTCAAACAGCGTTCTATGTAAGAGCCGTTGGGTCACTACATCTACCGCGGCCCCACACACAGGAAAAAGCTGGCCGATTGGGATCCCGGTTTAGCGTGAAAGACGTACCTGCCTGGAAGTCTACTGCTTAATTGGGAGGACAGTCTGCAGGGACCTCATGACCTCCTGCATGACCGGGAGCAGCTGCCTGGAAGTCTGCTGCTTAATTCGGAGGGAGGGCAGCTCCGTGTGAACCCTCGCGACCTCCTGCATGACTGGGAGCAGCTGTCTGGAAGTCTGCTGCTTAATTCAGGGGAAGGGCAGTTCCGCGTAGACCCTCGTGACCTCCTGCATGACCGGGAGCAGCTGCCTGGAAGTCTGCTGCTTAATTCGGAGGGAGGGCAGCTCCGTGTGAACCCTCGCGACCTCCTGCATGACTGGGAGCAGCTGCCTGGAAGTCTGCTGCTTAATTCAGGGGAAGGGCAGTTCCATGTAGACCCTCGTGACCTCCTGCATGACCAGGAGCAGCTGTCTGGAAGTCTGCTGCTTAATTCAGGGGAAGGGCAGCTCCTTGTGGACCCTCGCGACCTCCTGCATGACTGGGAGCAGCTGTCTGGAAGTCTGCTGCTTAATTCGGGGGGAGGGCAACTCCGTGTGAACCCTCGCAACCTCCTGCATGACTGGGAGCAGCTGTGTCTGACTGCCCCAGTCGTTTTACAGATGAGTAGTTAGATATTACTCTTGCCAACATCTCACTCTGCATGGTAGAATGTAATAGTTCTAGGATGGTCAAGAAGTAATCTAACCATGAGGATGAATTATGTGCAGCAGACCAAAAAGTGAAGACTTCTATGTCTGGATGTAGGGCTCACCAAACATCTAGCAGACCCAGTGAGTGCTGAAGTTCCTTACAGCCCCTTTGATTGAAGAATAGTTCTACCCTTCTGTCTCCTGATCTGTCCACTGTATTATTCTGGACTATGTTCCAGTCACCCAATAGAATGGTGGGCAACTTCCCTAGGGAGGCTAAGATACAGAGTATTTTTGTGAAAAAAATTGGGTCATCCTGATTAGGTCAATATATAGATGCTAAAATTACATCTGTCCTGTCCAATGATTACTTTATAATGGTGTAACTACTACCCTCAGTGTCTAGTACTTGCTCGAGTAAAGGGGACACTTCTATGGATTAGGATGGCCATATCTGCTTTCTTGTTACTGTTCCTAGAGGTGAAGACCTGGCCAACCCACTTCCTCCTCCAAAGATTGGCATTTGTTGTTAAAGTGTGGGTCTCTTGTAAAAATACTGTTTTGGCTCCCATGGCTTTTAAGTGCCTCAGCACTTGGTACTGCTTTTCTCTAGTTTGCATCCCTTTACATTACAGTCAAGAAATCATAGTTGTTACTAGCCATTTTTGCAGAGTAAGACCTTGCAATATGCCCCTAGTATATCCCATGGGGAGGGTACTACAGCATTCATTTGAATCCCACCCAACTTCACTAAAATGTTAAACTTTTTGAGTGGTGGAGTCTTATTAACACTATATATTATGAAGTAACCAGACATGGTATATTGTCCAAACAATAACTATAGTGGTAGCAACAGAAACAACAGTGAAACAACAGTAGCAATAAGCTATAGCAATAACTGCAGAACAATTACTGTAACAATCACTCACAAGTGCAGTTTGTTGAGGTGACACAGCAGAAGTCGAACATGTACCCCTAAGAAGGGTGGTAGTTGGTGTTAACTTGTGCAGGTCAAAACGGTTGGTCTGTTCAGAGCTCGTACGAGGGGTTCCCACAGCTCTGCAACCCTTACTGCACTGAAAATAGAATCAACCAGAATGTGCGTAAAGTGGTGATGCCCCCCACCTATAACCAAGAAGTGCAAAGCTAAATACATTGGGCTCAATTTTCAAAAGCCTGAGAATGCTGCAAGCCTCCAATGGGCTGATCATATGACGCATGGGGCTTACAGCATTCTCCTGGCGCCATTCAAGATTTTCACTCCCGTGCACCAAATACCGCAAGTTGTACCAGCTCCCCCTGATCTAACTTGTGACATGTTGCGGTCCTTTTTTACAGGGCGTGCATCAAGTATTTGGTGCAAGCCACCGTAAAGTGTAGAAATTGTTGCAACTGCACCCGATGGATTAAAATCGGGTGCAGTTGCACCGAAGGAGTTTGGCACACTGCACCAAAACCGGGGTCAATGCAGGGTTGATGCAAGCTCTGCGTCAATCTTTGAAAATCAAGCCCATTGTTTATAACCTGGTTAGATCACATAAGACCCAAGAGTGTTGTTTAACATTAGTAAGCTGATACTATTCCCACCCCCCACCTCCATTTTCCTTGCAATCTTCAAGAGTCCCCATAGTTTGAAAAAGCATTTCTAAACATTTAAAAGACTCACTGGTGGGTCAGCAGACACCGTAGCAGGATCGGAATGAAGTCCCTATCATTTTGTCAACATAACCCCAGTCCTCCATACCTGTTTGAGTGTGCAGTTGTCCTTTAGTGAGGAAATTCAGTGTCTGAGGGGAGCCGGGGGGGCATATGGGCTGAACTCTTTTTACGTTCGCTTGCGCGCATGCGCAAGGAACGTTTTGGGAGAGTAGCATACTTTGGAGGTGTGCCTCTCCCTTGCAATCCAGTGCTCAGTTGAGCAGGCGTGGCGGTCCTTCACCAATGGGTGCGGGAGCTCTGTATGACAGTGGTGGTCTTCTGCTTCAAAGAAAACCACCGCTGTCATACCGAGCACCGTGTCACGCTGCTCCCCACGCCACGCCGCCTCCCCCACGCCACGCCGCCCCCAAAGCTTTTGGTGCCACGCTGGGAGCCCACCCCAGCATGGCAACGCTGTTTGCCGACGGGGTGCCCAATCCTCCCGGGCTCCACGGCCCCTCAGTTATCCTTCTGCCACGCTGGGAGCCCACCCCAGTGGCAAAGGTCCTATTTTTTTGCCAACGGGGTGCCCAATCTCTGGCCGGCTCCTCGCCCCTCCAGAGTTTGCCAACGGGGTGCTCAATCCCCTGTCGGCTCCTCGCCCCCCAGCCATCTTCTCTCATGCTGGGAGCCCACCCCAGCATGGCAAATGTCCCACATAGTCCTTTGTGTTTTTTAAACTAAAGAAAAACGGTCCCACGTAGTCTCCCAGTCCCTCCCACAACCCGCACCCACCCACTGCGCACCCAGCCTCCCCACACACCCCCTCACCCCATACTTACCTCCGGAGCTTGCGCGATGATCTTCGGTGGACTAGGAACAAGTCTGCACTCTTCAAAGCCGACCGCGAACTGAGGAAATGCCGGTAAGCTGTATAATGGCCTAGATAGGGGGGTTTCAACTTTATTGCATATCTCAGGCATTTTTTGGAATTTTTGCACCAAATTTTCAACATGGGGTTTTTGGGACCCCTTCTCATGAATAATGTCACTGTCATGGCGTTATTTGGGCCCGAAGGGTGATTTCGCAGTCACTGCGTGAAATTACCCTTCGGGCCCAATAACGCCATGACAGTGCGTGAAATCACCCTTCAGGCCTGAATAATGCCATGAGAGTGACATCATTCATGAGAAGGGGTCCCAAAAACCCCATGTTGAAAATTTGGTGCAAAAATTCCAAAAATGACTGTTTTACGAGCGTGTGTTGCGCAGTTCCTACGCAGGCTCGTAAGTTCGCGAATTTTCAATATTTTCACTCCAGATTTTCAACATTGCCATTTTACCACACCTCCTTATGAGCAGTACAGCTGTCATTTTTCACATCCTGCCCAAAACATCTTTCCGCCCATGTAGCGCACAATGGCGCAGTTGGTGTGCGAAATCAATGTATGGGACGCATAGAAAATCACAGTGGGCCGGCCCGGTGGCACTGAGGGTTGAGGCGCTGGTCACCACACCTCGCACCACGCTGGCGACCCGTGTTCGGGAATGGGCATGGGTTGCCATGGGTCGGCGGGGAGGAGATGGATTGAGCGTCCAAGGGACTGCTCTCCATCTCCGGGAAGGGGGGATTTGGGCGGCTGGGGCTTGCCTGACCCCTAGCGGAGGCTGGGGGGTTGACAGCACGTAGCTGCAAGCTTGGGGGGTGGGTCGTGGCAGACGCTTGATTGGGGCACGCACGGGAGCGTGCGTGCACCCAGTCGCTGGCGTCATTGCACGCCATGACCCGCCGGGAGGATAACAGCGAAAAAGCGAGCCCGGCAGCATGAAGTTGTTCCCCCGCGGTGCCATTCCTGGAAGGGCGCCTCCCTGGCATGGATCCGTTGGGGTGGGTTGAGTCGCTCCCCACCACCCTGCCGTGAAGGGTAAGTCACGGGTGCACAAGGGAGGGGTCTGATGTCCGGGATGGCGCTTGGGGAACAACGGAGGGCGGGGTCATAGCCGGAGCTCTGGAGGAGAGAAAATAATACCCCCAAAAAAAAAAAAGAAAATCACAGTGACACTATTCATTAGCAGAGGTCTTAAAATGGCTATGTTGAAAATTTGGTGAACAAATTCCTAAAATGACTGTTTTATAGCGCAGCTATGCAAGTAGTTCCCACGACGCTTCGTACGCATTTAATTCCTCAATATTTTCACTCCAGATTTTCAACATTGCCATTTTACCACACCTTCTCATGAGCAGTACAGCTGTCATTTTTCACATCCTGCCCAAAACATGTTTCCACCCATGTAGCGCACAATGGCGCAGTCCATGTGCGAACTCAACGTATGAGACACATTAAGAAAATCACAGTGTCACTGTTCATTAGCGGACATCTTAAAATGGCTATGTTGAAAATTTGGTGAACAAATTCCTAAAAATAACTGCTTTACGAGCGTGCGTTGTGCAGTTCCTACGCACGCTCGTAAGTTTGCGAATTTTCAATATTTTCACTCCAGATTTTCAACATTGTCATTTTACCACACCTCCTTATGAGCAGTACAGCTGTCATTTTTCACAACCTGCCCAAAACATGTTTCCGCCCATGTAGTGCACAATGGCGCAGTCAGTGTGCAAAATCAATGTATGGCACACAGTAAGACAATCACAGTGACACTGTTCATTAGCAGAGGTTTTAAAATGCCAATGTTGACAATTTGGTGAAAAAATCCTGACAATGACTGTTTTACGGTCGCATTGCACAGTTCCCACGCACTTGCCGTCGAGGTTTGCTGAATTTTCAATATTTCCACTCCAGATTTTCAACATTGCCATTTTACCACACTTCCTTATGAGCAGTACAGCTGTCATTTTTCACATCCTGCCCAAAACGTGTTTCCGCCTATGTAGCGCACAATGGGGGTAACAAAAAGGTCATGCTGAAAATTTATTGTGCAAATACCAGCAATCGCACAGGGCATTAGGGTAAAGCACCATACATGCCAAACACCACTGCAAATACCTGCACGCGAATGTTCGGCATTGACAAATGCTTGTTTTATTTGAGACAAGAAGTGAAGAGGGTTGCAGCCTGGGCTGTTTGAAGCCTGTTTCTATATCCAGCGGCAGTCAACAAGTTCGCGGTCGGCAAGAGAGTTCCTTTGTAATAGTGTGAACATGCCCACACTCCCTCTCAAAAAATATGGCCATCGTGGTTGTGCATCATGTTGTAGAGCTGAGTGGAGTGTCACAAGTGATTGACTGAAATGTTGCTAGGAGATCTGCTCCTTGTGGGCATGGAGTCCAGCTGATTTTGACAGGTTGACAAGACCTGTCAGACTCTGTGGTCCACAGCTGCACTGAGTGACCAAGCTGATGTTGACAGAAAGTTCCGCATGGCTTCGAAGAGCATGGCACCCATCAGTTGTGTGGCCACTGCCACATTCATATGTCAGTATCCCCATAGTGGGATCAGAGTGTGTTCGCAATCCCTTAGTTTGTCCCCTCATGATAGAAAGAGTTCCATTAGCACTTTTCAGGAAAGAAGAGGGTGTGTGTATTTTACTGGTCCAGGGGTGGGGCAGAAGAAAAGGGATCAAATCTCCACTTTTACTTGATGTCTGAATTAGGGAGGCAGAGAATTCAATTATTTCCTGGCTCTGCAGTTGTTATCAGGGCCCCCCATTTCTATGCTTAAGCCAGGGATGTACTGAGAAAGCTCTCATTTAATGAACTTGGTGGCTGAGAATTCCTTGGTGCCTTGGCTTGTAGTGACAGCTAGTCAGGTGGGGTGCTGCATCCTGACGTTAATATTTGCTACATGTAGGGCCTTCTTTACAGACTTGTATGCCATCTGTTTATCTCAAACTGTGGGTGTAATGTCACTGACAATGTAAATACAGTGGACAGTCCACATTATGTTCCCTTGTTTCATAGCTTGACTTTGGATAAAGAGTTTCTGCAGGAAATTAAGGCACTGAAGTATAATTTCCCTGGGTTCCCATCTGGTGGAGGCTGAGGCAGAAGAGAGCGAAGTGCTCTTTCAGTTGTGTAGGTAGTGCATAATTCACGGGAACCTGCCATTTCTTGGCAAAATTTCTGAATGAAAGATATCATGTTGGCTCCTTCTGCTTTCTGTGGGATAAGGATAGGGACAAGGTTATTTCTTCTACTTCTGCCTGCCTTGCCCTCAAGTCTATCTTCTAGCTTTGCGACTTTTCATCTTAACTCAATCAGCTCAGCACTGTCCTGCTCCTGCCTGTTGTTGATGGAGCTGATGTGGGTCTCAGCATCACTGACCCATGTTGGAGGTGACTCCAGAGCCAGCTTGAATGCCCTGAAGTCTCTGGCTAGCTCCATAAGGGTCACTTTGATTGTTTCTAAGTTGGCAAAGAAACATTCCAGCTTATCGGAGGAGTTCTCTGTCTCATTGGCCTCTGGTAGGGAATCTAGAGGTGACCCCTGCTTGTGGCTCTTGTGAGCTGGTGCCCATGGTGGCATCCAAGGTGCAACAGATAAATCCATTTCTTGTTGGCTGTCCATCTCCATTTTTGCTTAGTTTTCGCATAGAGGTGCCTGATTAGTCACACTACCTCACAGATGCTTTTAAAAATAAAAATGTAAAAATAAAAAAAAAAATGACTTTTATCTGGTTGTAGCCTCGTTTTATCTTGAAGGCTGGCAGATCTATAAGAGAAGCTCCTCTCACACAGTGCACATCACGTAGCTCCCTAATACTCTCCTCTTGTAACAAGGTTCGGTAATATAAGAAAACAATCCCTTGAGGGATCCAATTCATTGCAGTATGAAGCCATGCAGAGTGAAAGTGTAGTGAACCCTTGAGGGGCAGTGAAACAGGCAGACACTAGGTTAATGGGGAGTTGATTGCCCAGTACTTGTTAGGGTGGATACACAATTTTCCTTGGGTCATCTGCCCATTTGTATTTGATTGCTGATGCATTTTTCTGAAAGCAGTACGTAAAGTAAAAATGGTTGGTATGGTAAGAAACTGGTAAGGTTTCAAGTTGAATCCCAAGGGGAGGACCAGACAGTTGCATGGGTGGACTGGTGGGTATGGTTAAGAGCAGCACATCAAAGGCCCAAAGAAATGCCAAGAGCACAGTATGGCCACAGCAATGGCTGGAGGCATAGCCACAACAGAGGGAGATCTTAAGCAGGCAGAGGCCAAGAGTACAAGCACAAGCCCAGTGTCGGGGGAGCCAAACAGGGTAGAGGTGCAGACAAAACCCAGCAAGGGAAGTGAAAATAGCCCAGCAAAGAAGAAGTGCCACTTCAGCAGAACCCCTGGAGCAAGCAGTAATAGGGAGGTGAAGCAGAGATGGACAGGGAGCAAGCAGGAGGAGTAGGACAGCCCCAGCATGCTCCTGAGGCAAGAAGCAGAGGCACAATGAGGGGTCCTGCTGGGAAGCAGGGTGGACAGCAGGGGTAATAGCAGCCAGACCTAAAAGGAGGGAGGCCAAAGCAGTGCAGAGGCAACAGGATGAATGCTGGAGGAGGATGCACCACCAGCACGAAGAGCAACACAGCCATCAAAACTGAAGGAACCAAGGAGCCAGCTGTGGGCATCTAGGGAACAGCACACTGAAGAATAATGCACTAACAGGCAGCAGCAACCCGATTCCAAGCACAGTGAGGCTGCCAGCAGAAGGCAGTTAGCAAAACAGAGAGCAACAGAGCTTGGACAGCCAGAGCAGGGGTGCCATGCACCGCAGTCAAGCGGCAGACAAGGTATGAGGAGAACTGGAGGGTGAGCTTGAGGGGAGCCAGCAACTGTGTGGCTGCAAGTAAAAGAAACAAGGGTCCAAAGAATACTGGGGCATGTACACTTAAGTAACACTCATTGGGGGTGTAGTAAATGTCATCCACTGCCCCACCAAACCCCAGGCATAGCTTTATAAATCTCAAAACAGCTTTCTTATTTCAATCTGGTTACCCAAAAATTAGACCCAAAAGTCTATATATTTTATTTGGTTCACTCAAACATTTGCTCAGAGAAGGGCTTCATCTTCAGTCTGTTCCCCCACCCAATTAATCTTCAGTCTGTTCCCCCTCCTAAAGTAATTAACTCCTAAATGAGTTTGATCAGTTTCTCTCTATTTCAGCCTTTAAAGAAGGATGGTTCTATTTTGATCTGGTTTACCCCCAAACCTCTGCATAAAAGGTCTGTCTTATTGAGCCAGTTGTCCCCCTTCAGTAGGCTCCTAAAAGAGGTTCATCTCTTTACAATTAGGTCCATAGTAGTCCACTTCTTAAATATTTTGCTGAGCCTGCAACAGCACCCATCCTTTCATTCTGATGCCATCGCACCAAATCAAGCTGCTACACAGTTCATTGTCTTGTTCTACCTCCCCCACCCCTGCACATGATGCCCAGCCTGTTGGTTGTGGCTGGGTTCGAGGTGGAGCCGGAAGATAGGGCAGATGATTGGAGGCAGCTGGCATGCTCAGTACCTCTCTGCAGAGGAGTATTCTGCATCATTTTGTGTCATTTCTGGACCGGGGGCAGGTCAGACTGGCAAAGAACTGATTAGGGCTGCTGAAACTGGACTAGATGACATATGGCCAACCCGACTCTTCTGCCGGATTCACACCCCTACTTCTGATTAATCCAAAATGAAATGGAACATTTTATAAGTCACTCCTCTATTCTGCATTCTCTGCTCTATATTATCTTGATATTCTGTTTGCAGATAACTGAGGACCCATATATGGTGTGAAAAACTTGCCAGATCTGAGCTTCCAAGGCTGCAGAAGTTCAGATAAACTGGAATTAGCAGAGGCCTAAAATATTTCCAAGTTCGAAAATCCCAACATGGCCAAACAGTGACTGTAACAAAAACAAAGCTTCCAGGTACAGAGAGTTATGTAATGTAAGCAGTGGCTGACATTGAAAAAGAATCACTGAAAATGCAAACCTGAGCTTATATTTTAGGTATGTGGTTAGTACCATGACTCATCTGCCCTATAATAAGCCATACTGACGTGGGTGTGAGCAGCGAATGTGGCCAGAGCTTGGAAAGTGAAAACACAGGTTAGAAAAAACATAAAGCACTAAAGAAGGAGGCACAGACAAAAGCAGCACCTTAGGATTCTAAATAAAATCCTCAGAAATAAGCATTATTGCAGGGTTGGTAGAGAGAGACAACATGCCCACTTCACTGCTGTAAACAACCCAATTTGTACTGTCTGCAGAAACTGACAAATATTTTACCCAGTGCAAAACAAAAAGGAAGAAAAGGCCCTTCTCTGTGTGGGTTAAAGAACGGAACAGAACCTGATGATGTATATTATCGGGGTGCAGTGGTGCCCCTATTATTAAGATTGAGTAGGCACTTCTATGTTAAACCTCGAGTTTTGCACCTTCATAATGTGGCCATCCCTAGATGGAATAGCCTAAAATTTGCAATGAATGTAATCAGTGCCAGGATTTCCGGATCCTTTAAATTTAGTAACAGTCGGTTCAGAGGTTTAAAAGCTTTAGGATTAAAATTTATAAAAATACTTTTTTTTTAACCTTCTTTTTGTTCACTGATAGCACACAAATGGTTGCCAGTTGAACCTAAAACTTCTTGGTTCATCAGAATTTGGACCAACAATGATTCTTTGTTAGGTGGCTTTTCATAATATGTATAGATTTTAAATTACATGTATTTAGCAAACAAAATGCTGTTTTTCATGCATAGGCAGCTGTTTCACAAATTTTTCATAACTGTATTTTAGCAAAATGGAAGCACATCACTTTTGTGAGCAGGAATCCACTTCTGGGAGATAAGACCCTATTTTCATAAGACCAATCATAAAAGTAGGGAAAGGAAAAGAACCTTTTATACATGAAAACCAAGAAAATGAGCTGGGAGTTAAAGGGAACTCTCATCTACCCCCACAGTAAGGCTGTGGGACGTAGAGTTCCCAATTAAGCAAAACAGCCTTAAATGCCATTTATTTAGACACTTACAATTCTGTAGCTTTAGTTTGTATCTGGTTGAACCTGGGTCACCCACCCGCCATGCCATCGACAGTGTACCCCACAGCCAGCCCTCTGATGATGCTCAGCACAATTGCTACTTATTTATTTATTTATTGAAATGTTTCACCAGGAAGGACACTGAGCAACAGTTTGTTTTTCTCCAATTTGACCGGGGAGGTAGGAATAATACGATAGAATACAAATAAATGTTACAATATTGGAATACAATTTGCTTACTTGCATACACTGAGAGCAGGATGGATTACATGTGGATCACACTGGCTAACAATGCAACAGTTAACTATAGTAGATATGAAGACACATATAGCAATTTGGCAATAGTTGTTGACAGTTGGTAACACTGGAACACATATAATAACTTGGCAACAGTATGTAGCACTAGATGGAAGGTGACACAGCAGGAATTTTCAGCCATTAGTGTAACATAGATATTCAAGATTTACATTGATTGGAGTAAAGAGAGGAAGAATGGAAGAAGGGAACGAAAAATTGCGGAGGGCAGAATGGAAGAAGGGAAAGGAAATTTATGGAGAGACGCAGGCAGAACACGATTTTCAAGGCAAACAGAGATGACAGGGTGGACTGAAGTGCATATGAGAGGGGTATGGGGTAGGTTATAAGTGCTTAATTGAGTGTAGGGGTAGGTCAGTGTTAGGCTATGTTAACTGGAAGGGGATAGGAGGAGAGGAGAGGTAGAGAGTGGCAGGGTGATGAGAGAGGTATTGTAGGTGGGGGTATCCAAGGGGGGGGGGGAGTTGAAATTCAACAGTGTCCTGTTATCCCTATCTGGGCAGGGTGGTGGACAGCTCTACTGGTAAGATAAAGGTTATAGCGATGAGAGTTAGTTATATATAGTAATGTGAGAGAGGGGGCATTGGGGGAGGGATGTTGTGGGAGGGGGTAGCAGAGGTCAACTATAGTGGGGGGGTAGTAGCCCACCAGTGTGCTGGGTGACCCTGCCTGCTCAAGGCAGTGATCTAGCAGTGACTGAGGGGGGTGCAGTAAAAGGAGAAATAGGGGAAAGGGGGTAAAGTTGTTGCCCACCGTGCACTATGGATCCTGCCTGCACAAGGCAGTGATGGAGCTCATAGGAGGGAGATAGATTAAGGGTAGAGGAAGAAGGGGGAGGAACACTTTAGGAGGTGAGAGAGTAGGGGTCTAGGAGGAGCACAATCAGAGGGAAATAGGAGTGGTGGGGAGTAGGCATATGGTAATATGGGCTTAGGGGAGATGGAGGGGGGATTAGGGAGGGTCATGGCAGGCACAGAAAGGGGCAAGCAAGTTCTTGAGGGCAGAGTTAATTGAGTAGCAAGAGGATGAGTGGCAAATTTGAGGGGAAAGTGATTTCCAGATTTTTCGGAGGCGATAAGAATAACCCGATTGGCCAATAAGGGTGGAGCGGCATGGGACCACCAGGGTTCATGAGTTGGTAGATCTTAGGGAGTGGTAAGGAGGATTGGCAGTTGTAAAGGCAGGGGAGAGATAGGAGGGAAGTTCACCCAGCCAGTGCTTGGAGGTGAATTTTTCGCAGTGAGAGAGATGTCAGTTTGTCAGGGAAGGGAAGGATAGGGCATGGTAGAGATCACAATGATGAGTGCAGAGGGGGGGCATCATGGGCAAAATGGCAAAAGGAATTGAGGTGGGTATCTAGTCTGGCCAGGGAGGACTTAGGGGCAGCACCGTAGACTACGTCACAGTAGTCGAAGATAGGTAGGATCATCTTCTGGACAATCTCATTCCTAGCCATTGGTGGGATACAGGCACGGTTCCTGAATAAGGTGCCAAGCTTGGGACGTAATTTTTTCTGAATGGTGTTGATATGACCAGAGAAGTTTAGGTGTTGGTCCAGCCAGACACCTAAATACCTGAAGGAGGATGTGTCCTCGAGTAAAGTCCCATGAAGGATGTGGAAGGAGGGTAGAGATGGAAACCTGGTAAGTCTCTGCCTGGTGCCGAAGGTCATGGAGACTGTTTTTTTGGCATTGAGAGATAGTTGGTGATTTGAAAACCAATGCTGAACTTTGTCGCTGTCATGCTGCAAGTTGGATGCAACCTCGGTGGGGCAGGAGCCAGATGCATACAAGACTGTATCATCAGCGTACACGTGAATGGAGAAGAAGGGAGAGCAGGTGGACGGGAGATCATTTAGAAAAATTGAGAATAGTATGGGGCCCAACACTGATCTCTGGGGGATGCCAGTTTTTATCGGGGGGGGTGCGGAAATTGTGTCAGAGATCTTAACTGATTGGGTTCTGCCAGTGAGCTATGCCTTGAACTAGTCTGTGGCTAAGGGGGATAGCCCAGCTGTTGATAGGGTGTCAAGGAGAAGGGAGCGGAAGACTATGTCGAAGGCTTTGGCCAGATCAACAAAAATGGCTGAGGTGATTTGGTCATTGTCCATTCCCATGAGGATAGACTCAGTGAGCCAAAGAAGAGAGGTGGAGGTGGAGTGATTTTTCCTGAAGCCAGACTGATAAGGGGTGAAGAAGGAGTCGTCATTGAGATAAGCAGTGAGCTGGAAAAGGGCTAGGTGTTCCTGAAGTTTTGGCAAGGGTAGGGAAACGAGAGATGGGGCAGTAGTTGCCAGGGGAGGTGGGGTCTTCACCTTTGGGAAGGGGAAGGACCACTGCGTGTTTCCATGGGGAAGGTACTGAGGTAGTTGAGAAACAGAGGTTTAGGATAATAGGTAGGCAATGGCTGGGGCTGAGAGGGATAATAGTTTAGGGTCAAGGCCATCCGGGGAGGAGCCTTTTGAAGGGTTGATTGCTAGCAGGGCATTTAGGGTGTCATTTGGGGAGACAGTAGCAAAGGAGAAGGGGGAATCAGGGGTGTGGTGGTTCATAGGCAATAGGAAGGGGGAAAGGGAGGGGAGTAGTTTGGGAGGGATTGGAGTAGTTCATCAGCACAAGTGGTGTAATAGGAGTTGAATTCAGTAGCTTCTGCAACTGGATCGGCAACGAGGGTGGCATTTATCTTAAGTATGGGGTGGGTGGACAGGATGAGGGGTAAAGAGGGCGTGGAGCACTCTCCAGAACTTGGAGGGGGAGTTGATGTTAGTCGCAAAGGTTGATTTGAAGTACTCTGTTTTGGCTAGTCTGGTAGCACGGTTGCAGGCATTATGGAGTTTTCTGTAAATAAGAAGGTCATTTGGAAGCTGGGAGACTTTGTGCCATTTCCAGGTTCGATCTCTGGCTCTGTGGCAGGCTAGTAATTCAGGGGTAATCCAGGGGAGGTGATGACCTCTAACCCTTGTTTGTTTTAGGGGTGCGAAGGCATTCCAATTTGCTAGGAAAATGTCTTTAAAATAGATTAGGGCTTTATCAACCAAGGAGGAGCTTGCTAAAGGGGACCAGTCTGAGAGGGCAAGACTATGCAGGAGAGGTTCCAATTCTAGGGATTTATAAGTCAATATTTGTAGGGTTTTATGAGGGGATTTAGGGCTGTGAACTTTTCTAACCAGGAAAACCGGGTTGTGGTTGCTGAGAGTATCTGGAAGGATGCCAGAGGGGATGATTCTATGGGGGTGGGAAGTTAGGGCCCAATCAAGTAGGGAGTGGTTTTGGGTCTTGTGATTAGGGCGGGTGGGTCCTGTAATTAGTTGTGTGAGGTTGAGGGCACTGATAGCATTTCTTGTGGTAGATGTTGTTGGGGACAACCAATTTAAATTGAGGTCACCAAGGATGTAAAGCTCACCAGATTAAGAAAGGGAAGTAATGGAAGTTAGGAGGTCAAGTGAGACAGCGGGCTGGACATTTGGATGGCAATAGATACTGGCTACAAAGATAGGGAGTGAGAAAGGGAGGGATACATTAATGGCTAAGGCATCATGGGTTGCTGGGTTGGAGGAGGAGAAGACTGGAAAGTATTGGAGGAAGGCGCAGATATACATGGCCACTCCACTACCCCTGCCTGCTCTGTCTAGCCTTAGGATGGAGTAACTGGGGTTGGAGACCAAATGGTCAGGAATCGTGCTCTTTAGCCATGTTTCTGTTATAATTAGAATGTTTGGTTTCAGGGCAGCAGCCATGGCTTGCAGAAGATCTATTTTTTTGAAGAAGGCTACAAATGTTTAAGTGTAATATCTTGAAACCCTTTATGAGGGCTGTTGGGGTAGGGGTATGGGCAGTGGCAGTGAGGGAGATGGCAGGGGGTGAAGGAAGTAGCAGGACTGGGGTTGGGATGGATGTCCCCCGCGAGGAAAGAATCAGTGAGCTGAAGAAGAGAGGTGGTGGTGGAGTGATTTTTCCTGAAGCCAGATTGATTGCTACTGGTAGAATAAGCCCGACAAGGTGCTGTTCTACACTGTGAGACTTAAAACAGACGTTCTGGCACATAGACGTCCCCACAGCTTAACCCATCGTCTGCATCATTGGAGGGCTGGCTGCAGGGAACACTGTTGATGGTATGGTGGGCAGGGGGATGCAGGATCAACCAGATACAAACTAAAGCTACAAAAATGTAAGTAACTAAAAAAATGGCATTTAAGGTTGTTTTGCTTAATTAGGAACTCCACATCCCACAGCATTACTGTGGCGTAGATAAGAGTCCTCCTTTAAGTCTGAAAGCTATATGATCAATTTACTAAGGTATAAGGGTAAGTCTTCAAGTGATTTTTGTAAAAAAAAAAAAAAAAAAATAGCTTTTGCAACATAAATGAAAAAAGGCTGTTGCTTCTCACAAAAGCAGATCCCCTTTTTGTGAGTTGTGAGCCTATTTCCTTGACTGGCAAACCCACATTTGTGACCTTTAGCAGTAACAATAGTGAGGACAAGAACAGAAAACTTTGCGCATCAGATACAAGAAAAACTGCTGGAACTTAAGTATGAAACTTACATGGTCAACAGTGTAGTGTGTAAGATTGGTTTTTCAAGGTTTTTTTTTTGGGTTAAACAAACAAATTCTCGTAGCAACCCTCTCCTTACAATAGGGGGCTGGGTTGTTACTAACTATGCCCCATATAGGTCTGAATGTCCTAACATCATTGCTCTGCCCCATTAATAAAGGAAAAGCTTAGGATACAGCCTTATATATGGGCCTCCTCAGCCCTGACGGGAGGAGTTGTAGTTGCTAGAGAGTGAGGGCAGTGATTGGTGGTATAGTTGGGAACATCCAGTTTGGTGCCCCAGCCTTGGAAAGTGGATCAGATAATTCCCCAAAGATGGGTGCTGATTGGGTCTCGGGGAACAACCTCATGGAAGCAGATGGTGACCATCCAATCTACAAGGGATGGAGGTGATGTACCTCTGCAGTTCCATGGATACTGGTATCAGCATGATTCTGGGAAGTGAGTAGTTCCCTATCCAGTCTGGGCAGGACTGGTTTTAGTGCCTCACTGGTGAGGAGTCCGAGGGTGAGCTGCAGGATTCATTGCCTACAATGGAAGCTTCGGCTTACACTGGTAGCATGGTAACATCAGAACTTCCAGGGCACCAGGGCATGGCAAATTATAGACAGGCTAGTGGATCCCATAAAAAGATTATTTACTCTGGACAGCGTAGTGCCATGCTGGCATACCACTTAGCCCGTATTCCTAGAATCAGTGTACTAGACTCATTCTAGGACAGAAATTATAATAGGATATACAAGGGAACAGAGAGTACTATTCTGGCAGATGTATGCCAAATTAAATCAGGGTCTGGGAGCATCCATGTTTACTGTATCAGGGCTGCTGCTGTGGTGAGGACCCTGCACAAATCACAGGGTGTGGGCCTCGAATTACTATAATGAACAAAATAGAATCTGATGAAATATGGGGTCTCTGTAGCCCAAGGTAAAATAGTGAACTGTAATGAATAATTCACGTCACCCCAGTAAAGAAGAGTCAGATGAACTGCATACCCTGGGTCCATGTGATTCTTAGCCAACTAGGTTTGGTTAGTGAATGCCACAGGAGAAAGTGGCACTTGGAATTAAAATGTTTGCAAGGGGATGTCTGGTGAGCTGAAACATCTAGAAGTCATTATACAAGGGAGCTACCCTAGACCAAGTCCTAGACAAGGGAGTTATCCTGGCCATGCCCACCCCATCAAGGTACAGAGACAGATCAGTTTGCAAACCAAAGGGGGGGTGCATCTTTTTTTAAAAATATTAATGAAATTAGGCTGAAGCTTGACACAAAAACAGACCCTGCTTTCTTCACTCATAAAAATGCTTTCATGACTCACAACAACTTTCATGAGCTATGATTTCACTTTTGTGGCAGTCTCAAAATGATAAGCATACAACTGAAGTCCACTACTTATGTAGATCATGACTGGTCTGCAGGGCTTCCCTTCCATGGCTCCTGGAACACTCCCAGACTTCACCCCCACCAAGGTGCCTGGATATGGGGGTGGCAATGCCAAGGAGATGAAAATCAGGCCCTGTCTCAGAGGGCCCAAGCTGAGGGGTATTGCAGCAGTGTGTCACAGGTGGCCTGAGGAGTCCTAGGAGCCCAGGTAAGAGGGGACTTGATGGATGGGAGGTGACATTTGCAAAAAGGAGAAGGCGGTCCTAGCCAGAAGGCCAGGGGAAAAAAAAGAAATGCAAGGAAAAAAAAAATCACTGAATTCAGAGACAAATGTCCTTGTTTTCAACTGCGCATGGTTTCTTTTCTGTAGTAGTTCATCACATGATATATTTTGACTTTCTCATAGTCTTGTTCAGTGGCATGTTTGAGGTATTCCATGTTGGAAAATTTCTGTGCCCCCAGAATAAAATTGTTTATCTGTAGTGTTGTTACATTTCAGGTGCATGAATTGTCCCACAGGAATATTGTGTAAAGGGGATTTGGCTTGCTACTATAGGCCCTAAGGAAAGTGTTTCTATCTGTAGGCTTTTATTAGAGTCCTTTATGTAATTCATGAAACACTTTAAAACTTCTACAAAGTCAGATAGTGAATCTCCTGTAAACTATACTCTGATGTAAACTTGAGTGGTAGCTTGTTGAATTAACATACAAAACTGGGGCAAATTTTGTAATAACACATGTGTGAGAGTGAGCATTATGTTTTATCTTCAATAAGGACCAGAGCCTATCCTTCCAATCTGTAGAAATGTTATTCTGACAATGCCCTCCTCCTCTGGGAAATTACAATTGAGCAGTTATAAAATTTCATGGAATGTATTATAGCTCAGTCCTAACTTGGTCTGGGCCCTGCATGGAACAAAACCTGAGTCCTAACTTGTTTCATGCAGGGTCCTTTGATCCCTATAAGAAAGAGAAGCTGAGTCCTAACTTGCTTCATGCAGGGCCCTCTGATCCCTATGTGAAACAGGAGCTGACTCCTAATGTGCTTCATGCAGGACACTTTGATCCCTATGTGAAGCAGGAGCTGACTCCTAGTTTGCTTAATGCATTGGCCCTTTGATCCCTATAAGAAGCAGGAGCTGACTCCTAACTTGCTTCATTCGGAGCCCTTTGATCCCTGTGTGAAGCAGGAGCTGGAGTCCTAACTTGCTTCATGCAGGACCTATTGATCCCTGTGTGAAGCAGGAGCTGACTCCTAACTTGCTCTATGCAGGGCCCTTTGATCCCAATGTGAAACTGGAGCTGAGTCATAACTTGCTTCATGTAGGGCCCTTTCATCCCTATGTGAAGCAGGAGCTGACTCCTAGTTTGCTTAATACATGGGGCCTTTAATCCCCATGAGAAGCAGGAGCTGAATCCTAACTTGTTTCATTGCAGGGCCCTTTGATCCCCATGAGAAGCAGGAGCTGACTCCTAACTTGCTTCAAGCAGGATCCTTTGATCCCTGTGTGAAGCAGGAGCTGAGTCTTAACTTGCTTCACGCAGGGCCCTTTGATCCCCATGAGAAGCAGGAGCTGACTCCTAACTTGTTTCATGCAAGACACTTTGATCCCTATGCGAAGCAGGAGCTGAGTCCTAACTTGCGGCATACAGGGCCCTTTGATCCCTATGTGAAGCAGGAGCTGAATCCTAACTTACTTCATGCAGGGCCCTTTGATCCCCTATGTGAAGCAGAAGCTGATTCCTAACTTGCTTCATTAAGGGCCATTTGATCCCCTACGTGAAGCAGGAGCTGACTCCTAGTTTGCTTCATGCAGGGCCCTTTGATCCCTGTGTGAAGCAGGGTCTGACTCCTAATTTGCTTCATGCAGGGCCTTTTGATCCCTGTGAGAAGCAGGAGCTGACTCCTAACTTGCTTCATGCAGGGCCCTTTGATCCCTATACAAAGCAGGAGCTGACTCCTGGTTTGCTTAATGCATGGGCCCTTTGATCCCTATGTGAAGCAGAGGATGACTCCTAACTTGCTTCATGCAGGGCCCTTTGATCCCTATGAGAAGCAGGAGCTGACTCCTAACATGCTTCATGCGGGGACCTTTAATCCTTGTGTGAAGCAGGAGCTGACTCCTAGTTTGCTTAATGCATGGGCCCTTTGATCCATATTAGAAGCAGGGGCTAACTCCTAACTTGCCTCATTCAGGGTCCTTTGATCCCTGTGCGAAGCAGGAGCTGAGTCATAACTTCATGCAGGGCCCTTTGATCTCTATGCGAAGCAGGAGCTGACTCCTAATTTGCTTCATGCAGGGCCCTTTGATCCCTATGAGAAGCAGGAGCTGAGTCCTAACTTGCTTCATGCAGCGCCCTTTGATCCCTATGAGAAGCAGGAGCTGAGTGCCAACTTTGTTTTATGCAGGGCTCTTTGATCTCTATGAGAAGCAGGAACTGAATCCTAACTTGTTTCATGTAGGGCTCTTTGATCCCTATGCAAAGCAGGAGCTGAGTCCTAACTTGCTTCATGCAGGGCCCTTTGATCCCTATGAGAAGCAGGAACTGAATCCTAGCTTGTTTCATGTAGGGCTCTTTGAGCCCTATGCAAAGCAGGAGCTGAGTCCTAACTTGCTTAATGCTCTTTGATCCCTATGCAAACCAGGACCTGATTTCTGACTTGCTTCACCCAGGGCCTTTTGAGCCCTGTCTGAAACATAACTTGAGTCCTAATATGCTTCACACAGGGACCAAATATGCTTTCCTGTTCTTTTTTTTTTTTTTGGTGGTTTTTTTTTTTTTTTATGCCCAGAGATTTACATTCTGTACATAGTGCCGGACATAGAAAAATGTCCCTCTTTTAAAGCTTTAGGTCATAGCATTGCTAATTTTGGTGACAATTTTATGTTTTTTTCTAAATCCAGGAATATGGATACTGCATATGCTAAGCCCAGAGATTTACAGTACATACTGCACATGGAGCTGGACATTGAGGAAGATCCCTTTTTTAAAACTTTAAGTCATAGCATGGCTAATTTTGGTGACAATTTTTATGTCTTTTCTAAATCCTGGAATATGGATACTACGCATGCTCCTGGACTTGAAATATTTCCCATTTTTTAACTTTTAGCCATATCTTGGCTACATTTATGGCAGTTACCACCACTTTACAGCAAAATAATGATGCATGAGCCAACTACACAACAAACCATGTTGACTTCAAACACAACGTTTGCTGGAGGGCAACTTTATGCCAAAGTTCATTTGTATAAACTGAAATTCTCTGAACCACTCTTAAACAGTCCATTATGTTATTTCCAAAACTCTCAGTAACCATATTTTCCCCAATGTCTGGACTCCTATGGCCTTCCAGTCCTATTGCAGCCAACCACCTACGGCAGAGGGTAGAAATCCTTCCCTGCTGCCAGAGGTTCTCACTTAACACAGCCTTGGACCTCTCTTTCTTTTTCCTTCTTTAGCAAAATTAGTATGGATGGCACATCCACCTTTTCAGACAATGTCATAACTGTGGATTCTATGTCCCTTCCTGTGCTGATATCCAGTCAACTCTTTCTCACCTACTGGTGTAATTTCCTAAAAGGGTGTATACATATGAATCTGCCAGCAGAAACGGGCCTCATGGTCTATCAAGTCTGCTTGAATGTGCAGCTAGCACCCTACATTGCAGCTGCCCCCCCCCTTGCATTTACTCCCCATCACCCTGTCCCATTCCCTTTTAAAAATGCCCACCTTCCTACAGGATACCACCTCCTCTGGCAGAGCGTTCCACTTTTTCACCACCCTCTTTGTGAAAAAATGTCTCCTCATCTCTTTCTCCTATATCTCCCCCACCTCCAATCTGAGACCATGCCCTCTTGTGTCCCTCCCCCTCCTCAACTTAAATACCCCTTCTGTACCTGTCTTCTTCTTTATCCCCATCATATATTTAAAGGTCTCAGTCATATCCCCCGATCCTTTCTCTCCTCCAGTGGGTACATATTCAACTCCCTCAGCTGGTCCTCGTAGGGTCTGTCCTCCTAACCCTGGATCATCTTTGTTGCCCTGCAGTGTACCACCTCAAGTAATATGACATCCTTCTTCAGAAACATGCACCAGAACTGCACACAGTGCTCCAGGTGTGGTCTGACCAGTGACCTGTACAGAGGCAGGATCACCTACCTCCTTCTGGAGAAGAGTCCTCCCACAATACACCCCAGCATCCTGTTGGCTTTAGCTGCCACCTTCCTGCACTGAGCTGAGTTGTTCATATTCCTCGTTGTAACCACTCCTAGATACCTTTTTTTTGTTGTTGTTTTTTTGTTAGTTGTTTAACCAGGACTAGCACATTAAGCTGGAAGCTTTTTTACAGGTGCGACCTGGGAGCACAGGGAAGTTAAGTGACTTGCTCAGGGTCACACAGTCTGCAAGTGGAAGCTGTGGGATTCAAACCCAGGTCTGGTCTGCTGGATGTCACCAGATTTGCAGCTCAGAGCCTTAAACCACTGCGCTATACAGCCTCCCTTTTCTTCCTCTGTGGTACCTAACTGAACCCCTCCCAGCTGGTGGCTCCCCCCCCCCAGGGTTCTTTGCTCCGAAGTGCAGTACCTTGCACTTCTTAGCATCGAACCCCAACTGCCACATTTCCAACCACTCCTCTAGTTTAGTTAGGTTGTCCTGTAGCCCTTGCCACCCTAATGTGTCATCCACCAATGCCCCCATCTTGGTATCATCAGCAAGCAGACTCATGTTACTCCTGATGCCATGTGAGATATCTGATATGAAAATCCCAAACAGCACCAGGCCCAGTACTGAGCCTTGTGGAACCCTGCTCGTCACAGCCCTTGGGGATGAGAGTTCCCCCACCACCACCACCCTTTTCTGCCTCCCCTTCAGCCAGTTCATAATCCAGTTCACCACCTTTGTCCCCGCCCCCATATATTCCAACTTTCCCTCAACCGCCCATGAGGCACCGAGTCAAAGGCCTTGCTGAAGTCTAAATACAGGACATCCACTGCATGGCCCTTGTCCAGTTCCCTCATCACCCAGTCGTAATACTCAACTAGGTTGGTCTGGCAGGATCTCCCTGAGACAAACCCATGTTGCTGACTGTCCTGGAATCCATTATCTTCCAAAAAGGTCACCAGCCTCTCTTTCAGGATTGTCTCCATTAGTTTCCCTACAATGGACAAGAGGCTTACTGATCTGTAATTGCCTGGTTCATCCTTTGGGCCACTTTTGTGGAGGGGCACCACGTGAGCCATCCTCCAGTCCTGTGGTATGCATCCTGTGTCCAGGGAGGTATTGAACAGGTCTGCCAGCAGCCCCGCCAAAACCTCCACCAGTTCTTTCAGCACCCTAGAGTGAATGCCATTTGGTCCTGGTGTCTTATCCACCCTCAGAGCCATCAGACCCTCCAGCACCCTGCTTTTTGTAATTACCTCATCTGTCACCCCATATCCCCCTTGCCCACCTTCCCCATCCCCTGAGGTAACTGCCCACCCTTCTCTTTCATAAATACAGAACAGAAGTACTCATTCAGTGCTTCTGCCTGCTCCACTCCTTTCTCCACCCACCCACCCACCCACCCCTCCCTTCCTAATCCTCACTATCTGGTCCTTGCAGCTCCTTCTCTCCCTTATGTACCTGAAGAAGTCCTTTTCCTTGTCCTTGATGCCCTTTGCCAGCCTCAGTTCTCTGGAAGCCTTGGCCACCTGACTAGTCTGGTTACCTCTTTGGACTTTCACATACACTTTCCTGTATTCCCCCCTCCCAGATTTCCTGAACCTCCTAAATGCTGCTTTTTTTGCCCTCACCACTTACAAGACCTTCCAATTCAACCAGCTTGGTTTCTTGGCCCTACCCTTCTTGCTCTGTGTCTTGGTACTTGACCCAGTAGTCTCCACCAGCACCAGCTTGATGATTTCCCATTTTGGCATGCATCCAAGTGTGGATGAATTCCTGCCAGGTGCCTCTCCAAAATTTCCCCCATCTTAACAAAATTAGTCTTTCTGAAGTCAGTCACCCTGGTTCCTGTACCTACAGCATCCTTGCCCATGCTAAACGTGAACCACACTGCGTTATGGTGACTCCCAGCCAGTGGGTATCCCACCTCCAGCTCCCTTACAGCCTCCCCATTAGACAGTACTAGGTCTAGAGTTTTTCCCAAATGAGTCAGCACGTTAACTATCTGTGCCAGGAAGCTGTCCTGGAATGCATCCAGTAGGACCCATTCCCTTGCACTCGAGGTGACTGGGGTGCCCCAATCCACTCCTGGTAGATTGAAGTCCCCCATGATCACTGTGTTCCCCTTCCACAGACCCTCCTGATCTGCTCTGCTAATTCCCCGTCCAAGTCCTCAGCCTGAGCTGGTAGCCTGTACACCACTCCCATCCTAAGTGTCCTACTTTTTGAATCCTGAAACTGCATCCATAATGCCTCATTCCTACCCTCCTCCCCCTCTTCCCTTACACACCTTATCCCCTCACTTACGTAAATCGCCACCCCACCCTCTTATCCTTTGCCCCTATCCTTTCTGTACATCCTATACCCTGGGACCATCAGATTTCAGTCCTGGTATTGTGGCCCAGGTCTCTGTGATGGACGCAATGTCCACCACCCCCACTGCCAAGAGAGCCTGTAACTCAACTGCTTTGTTCCCCAAGCTTCTTGCATTCAGAGAGACCACCCTCCAACTCGTTCCCTTCCCTTCCTTGACCCATTTCTCTCCATTCTAACCCCCTGCTATCCCTCCCTGGTACCATCCTTGTTAGCTTGGGGTAAGCCATTCTGCTCCATTCTCCAGCGGCTTTGCTTTCCTGCTGCACACTCATCTCCCCCCACACCTAGTTTAAATCCACATTAGTTACTATGCATTCCTCCAGCCTCTGCTTTAATACCCCCTGCCTCGCCTTACTCAAATGTAACCTGTCCTCTGCAAACAGGTCACTGTAGTCCCAGATGTTACCCCAGCCTCCCACTAGCCCATACCCTTTGGTTCGACACCACTCTCCCAGCCAAGTGTTAAACTCTTCTGTCCTAACTTTCCTGTCTGTGCTTGCCCTGGGTACTGGGAGCACTTCCAAGAAGGCCACTGATCTCACTGCCTACTCACACAACTTCCCCAGTTCATCTGACCTCTCCCTTACCAACCCGACCATGCTACCCACCAAGTCATTTGTACCCAAGTGCACTACTACTACATGCAGTTTCTCCTTTCCTCATCTTGAACACCTGCAAATAGACTGTCCTGCCCTATCTGCTGTCAGTCCAGGTACTGATTCCACCCATACTTGACTATGTCACTCCCCTTTGGTTCCCCATCTGGCTCCTTTCAAGACTAAGTCACCCAACACTAAGACCTGACCCCTCTCACCTTTGTGCCCCCGCACCATCCTACCTTTCATGCACCTGCTTTCAGAACCCACTCCATCCTGCATATTCACAGCTTGATCTGCCCCCTCTGCTATGCCTCCTGCCCCTACCAGCTGATTTGTCCCCTCTGCTTTGCCCCAGCCTCTACCCAAGTCCTTCCCCCCTCCTCTATTGCTCCCCTCATATGACTTACCCTCCCAGCCTCCAATGCCCTCCCCGCATCATCCTCCTTCCCTACCTCGCCAGGCCCCATTTCCCCTTCTCCCTCCTCTGCCTTATCCCCCTTGCCTTCCCATTTACCCTTTTCCCCCTGATCCCCCACCCCATCCACATTGTCTGTCTGAGTGTTGCCCCTTGGGCTTACACTACCCCCTCTTCCTCCTGCTCTCGCCCGGAGAGCCCCTCTCTCATCATCCACCACTGAGGCCAGCAAAGCGAACCTATTGCTGGACCCAGTACTTCTCTTGTATGTCTCTCCCCTTATGCTATCCCTAGATTCCCCTTTGCTGCTTCTGTAATTGTTTATCCTGTTCCCTATCCTCTTTGTTTCCACTGGTTCTGTGCTTCTGATTCCCTGAGGGGGTGGCCATCCTGTACCAGTCACCCCTCTTCTTCCCCCAATTCCTGCTAACTCCCTTTCTGGCCACTGTACTTCTGCTTCCAGACTCCTTCTTGGACAGCCCCCCTAGCTTCCATAATGTGTCCATCCAGATAGCTGCCCCACATCCATTGCAACCCACTATTCTTCCCATCCTGGATTATCTGTTTCACAAACCCACTCAGCAGGTCAGGACCCCTGCTCCCACAGTGCCAACCTCCGAGCGCAGTCTTGTGAACAGGAAACAGAAACAGGGTAACCCTCCTGTCTGTTTTGTGGGTTCGAATCAACCTTTGGTCTCAAGTCTTGGAGGGATTCAAACTGTGAACCTCTTGCTAGCGTACCCAATGTACAGGCTCAGATAATTCTGCTCTTCGGGGGGGCAAATATCTTTCGCCTACGGGCACCTAACCAGGTGTACAAAATGAACCGTTAAAACTCTATGGAAGACCGTAGGAAAAATTCTTACCTTTTTCTAGTTTAGTAAAACCAGTAAGCTTTCTACAATGTCAACTTTAACCATGTATGCTTCCCTTGTCAAGAAAAATAATTTCAAAGGCACACCAAGTAGTCTCTAAAGTAGAGATTTACTTCAAAATAGATAAAAAAATGTAAAATGTAAATACAGAACCATATATCACAAAACATACAAATCACTTAAAAAAAACAGGTTTAAAGGTGCAGACTAAATCTCCTACCACAATACTCTTAGAATTGTCTCTTCTAAGGTATATTCTTCTAACAGTGCCTGATGTTGCTTTCTCAGAGTCCAAACTTTTGTGTTCAAAATGGAAAACAGAAAACTGTTTAAAAACTGGCTTTGCCAACCTCTTTGTATGAGGTCACCTAGCTCCTCCCTGTCAGAATATAAAAAATCATACCAACAGGATGTCTTATTCAGAAGGTAAATTAAAATTCTGTGACCTCAGCAAAACTCATTTTTTTCAAATGACTTTCTTTGACCTTATGAGCAGCTTCCCCTTTCCAGGACATCAAAGGACTTGTTATGACTCTCTGCCAGATCTAATGGAGGTGCAACATGCTTTGTATCACCATGGGAAATCACTGTGTTTCCTCTGAACGTCACAAAAGTTTATGATCTATCTTGGCAGCTGGCAAGCTGCAATTAGTCACATAAACAGGAGATCCTAAATTTTAAGTCTCTTCTAGCCTGTAATTATCTCTTGGCCTTCCAGGTAACCCCTTGTAGCCAAAACCTGGGGGGGGGGGTCATTCCACAGGCTGATCCAGCGTGTATCATGAGAGACACTCAATAATGCATTTTTATATTACAAAAATCATAGATTAATCAGAACCAGCTGTCTGAGTGTCACAGTCTGCAGTCCACCTGCCCCCAGAACTAGTCCCCCTTCCCCTGCCGCCAGCCCCTCTTCTGCAGCCATAATCCCCACCATTGTAACCTTCGCTAGTGTGCCACCCTGTTATTCTTCTAGTCCCAGTACTGGTACTCCTAATTTCTGTGCTGGATCCCCCCACACTGTTGTGCCTCATATAGTACAGATGAGTCCCTTGGCTTTAACCTAACACAATTACATCACCTGTTTCTATTTCCAGTTTTATTTTCTTTTGTTATCTATGCGTGAAGTACAGGGATGATCAGGGTCAGCTAGTGTCTGCACTTGGCTGTACTATCCATCTACTGCAACATGGCCCCTCCCTAATAAATGTGGAGTAGCTGGATTATGTAGTGTTATGTAGAGGAGTGGGCTGTTTCCCCTCAAGAAAATGCAGGAAGTTGTATAACTCAGGTACCACCTTAAGAAAAAGCAGGAAGGTGCATGACTCAGGTACCACCTTAAGAAAATGCAGGAAGTTGCATGACTCATGTACCACCTTAAGAAAATGCAGGAAGTTGTATGATTCAGGTACCACTTTAAGAAAATGCAGGAAATTGTATGACTCAGTAGGTAGGTCGCAGAGTCTGGATGATCCTCACTATATCCATGACTGCCGGTTGGCTAAAAGTGAACCAAGTCAACTGGGCATTAGTACCACCCGAATGATCAGTGCAAGGTCCAATGGACAGGCACTGGCTGATCTCATCCCTGATGGTGGATACCTCACACTGTATTTGTGGCAACGCTCGACCGGCCTGTAAACAGGCTGGATTGCATAGTCTGTCCACAGTCCAGAAGAGCTGGGCTGGTCTATTCTTCACTGTAGCAATTTCCCTGGACAGGAACTCTGCCTTTTTATGGGGAATTGCTGATCGGTAGATCTTATAATATTCTAACAATCCAAGCCTTTCCACCTCCAGGTGAGTTTTCTGCCAGCGTCTTTCCAATCTTCGTCCCCACCTCTTCAGCTCACGGACCTCCCCATCAAACCAGGGAGCCCCCAGGTGCAAAGTGCAGGGACGAACACGAATTGGAGTAATGACATCCAGGGCCCCTACCACAGCCCTGTTATAAGCCAGGACCAGGGGCCCTGGGTCAGTGCTATCCATTGGAAATCCCAAGAAGTCCAGCTCCGTCATTAGGCCTTCTGAGGTAACCCCCCCTCGAAGGACGGAACTGTACTAACTCCTTAGGGGCAAGCCTATTTTAGGGGGATGTAAATCTGAACCTCCGGGCGTGATGGTCAGACCAACCAATTGGCTCCACCTCCACATCGGAGATCTCCATCCCCAGATGGAACACCAAGTCCAATGTGTGCCCCCCCTCATGGGTTGCAGAGGTAATAGCCTGTGACAGGCCCAATAAATCCATCAATTGGAGGAGGTTTTGACCAAATGGCAAGAGTTCATTGTTGACACAGGCATTGAAGTCCCCCAGAATTAACCATCTGGGAGACTCCAATACCATTTTGGTGAGGAAGTCTGCAACCTCCTTCAGGAACACCCTCCCATCACATGGTGGACGGTAGATGAGAAGGGTCCTGTAGCCTGCACCTGCACCCACTATACACTCAAAGGAGTTGGTGTCTCCAACTGGCACCTCCCTGAGATCAAGATCCTGTCTAAAACAGACTGCAACCCTTCCCCCCGTCCCTCCGGTCCACTCTCGGGCGATGAATCACCGAGAACCCAGATGGAACTGCAGATTCCAAAACAGGACCCGCATTTCCATCCAGCCCAGTCTTGGTGATGCAAGCCAAGTCAACAGAGGAAACAAGATCCGCAATCACTGCGGTCTTATTCCTAATTGACCTGGCATTGCTTAACACCGCCCGAAAGGGACAGGAGTCCAAGGATGGCCTCACTTCCTGCCTGACAGAGTCAGAGCCCTTGGGTATGGGAACTAAGCAAGGAAAATCTCACTCCTGTACCCATTTCACCCCAGGGTGTCTCCTGGCTTTTACTGTCCCTATCCACCCACTCCTCTCCCATCCTCCCCCCAGAGTTCCAGGATCCCCGTCTCCTTCTACTCCTCCATCTCAAAATGCCAAGAACTCGACATCTATAATAAACCTCCGCAGTAAGCGGAGGCAATTCAAAAGGATGGAGATCCCCAAGTCTCGAGGGGGAGTACTGGACCATCTCTCTAACACCCCAACACATATTTCCAACACTCCAATGACTCGATAACCATTCACCCCACACAATCAATAGATTTCCACCCCAAATTTCAAATAACAAATTACAAAGCAATACTGCAATAAAACCATACATATAAAACCACTTCCCAGAAAACTAACACTTTACAAACTATATGACTAAATACAAATAAAAATAAACAAAAATCAGCCCCCAAAACAAAGATAAACCACATCTATTACAACCCCTTCCCCCGAAACACAATCCCAACTATAGCAGCACTAAACAGCAAAATACAATAAATATTAAAAACAGGATAAGAGTTTCTGGCAGAGTCCACGTTTGCAGTCTGATGCAATAAATTATTCGGACAATGTGTGTAGGTCCATTGGAGCTCTTACCTCCAGTGGAAAGTGAACCAAATAATTGTTTAAGCTGGTGACAATCTCTCACATTGCCTTCAGCAATAAACAAAAGGATCTTGACCAGAAGTCAAGCAATAAGCACTCTCACTGCCCAGTACTTATACAAAGAGCCCCAAATTGGAAAAAATCTCACCGGCAGTTAGTCTGGTTACACTCCTCTTCTGGGAATCCCACTCTAGGCCACAGATGACTCTCTGGATGTCTCCAAACTCCTTTATATCTCAATTCACCATGAAGAAGATAAACTACAAAGTCAGGAGCTACCCGAGAGAAACCCCTTCCGCAGCCATGAAGAATAAAACCAAGTCACAGAACAGAAGTTTTACAGAGAGCAGGGAAGGCTCCCCCCCGATGCTCATACAGGAGGAGACCACCCCCCCCCACCAAGCTCTTAGCTATGACTCCCAGCCTAGGGTCAACTCTCCAGGAGACCCCAGGATACCTAGAGCCACCGGTGAAACTTTGTTTACCCTTGCAAACCTGACCCTGGCACCTCCAGCACGGACCCATCAGTAGCTGTTGTCCCCCCAGGCAATACGGGTAAACCTCCCCAAACCACTCTCAGCCTCCAAAATCAGAGAGGAAGTAGTTCACAAGTCCATCAGCCAAAAGGGACCTACAATACTCCGACAAGGGTCTGACTGTCAAAAGTCACCGAAGATGTCCCAGGAACGAATTCCACTCCAAAAGTTCCTTCCTGCGACGTCCTCAGAAACCTCTCCTTGCACCACTCCACTGAAAGATTCCCAGCCACCAACTCCACCAGCAGGATCCTAGTCCAGGACACCAACCGGAGAAGCAACTGGAAGGTAGGGCAAATTAAAAGGATGAAATAAACCGTATTAGCCAGGTGAATTTAAACCAAAATTCTAATTTTTGCTCTTTCAGAAACTTCAAAACAGATGTCCTCACTCCTGGTCTCTATTCCCAAAACGCGAAATAATAACTTACTGGCTCACTTAATCGGCCCTAACTAACTGCCGCTACTAATAAATTAAAACTAAAAATGAAAGCAACACATGAATAAATAAAATACAAAATTGCTGTTAACTCTGTTGCTCACAATAGCTGGCCCAACCAACTAATGCCCAGTTGACTTGGTTCACTTTTAGCCAACCGGCAGTCATGGATATAGTGAGGATCATCCAGACTCTGCGACCTACCTACTGTAGTTTGGACCCAGCCCTACTCGCCTGTTAGTGGGGTGTGTAGATGTTATCAGCCCGATCCTGGCTGGGATAGTGGTGGTTTCATTAGAGAGAGGGATCTTCCTAGATCTCTTAAAGGAAGCGGTGGTATGCCCCCTCTTGAAAAAACCCTTTCTTGACCCTGACTACCCAGCAAACTACAGACCGGTCACTAACTTACCCTTTGTAGGGAAAGTTATTGAGAAGGTGGTTTCTCTGCAGCTGGAGGATCATTTGACCAACCACAATATCTATGACCTTCTCCAGTCCGGCTTCAGGAAATGGCATAGCATGGAGACAGCTCTTGTTCGGGTTCTAAATGATCTCCCAATGGCGTGAGATTGGAGAACTTGTTCCATCTTGGTTCTCCTGAATCTCTCAGCAGCATTTGACACCGTGGATCATGGGGTGCTGCTCGACTGCCTGTGGTTTTTCTGTGGACTGAGGGAGGCAGTACACAGCTGGTTTTGATCCTTCCTTGAGGGCAGATCACAGAGAGTGGTGTCGGGGATTTATTACTCGGCCCCTCATTGGCTGCCCTGCAGGGTTCCACAGGGCTCGGTGCTGTCCCCCATGTTATTTGCGGTGTATATGTTTCCACTGGGGGACATTATAAGATGGTATGGGTTGAGTTTTCATTGTTATGCTGATGACTCTCAGCTCTACCTGTCTTTTGCGCCTGAACAGGAGTCTGATTCCATCATAGTGTTTAATAACTGCCTGCTGGAGATACAGGAGTGGATGCATACTAGTTGGCTTCAGTCGAATTCAGGAAAAACTGAGGTATTGGTGGTGGTGGACCCTGGTGTGAGGACAACAGGGGTTTGGGTGGGGAAACCCTCGGGTTTATATCTTGAGGGGGCCCCACTTATTGCCTCTGGCCAAGTGCGAAACCTGGGTGTGGTATTTGATGAGGGCCTGACCCTGAGGGCACAGGTGTCTGCTGTAGTCAAGTCTGCCTTTTTCCATCTAAGGAATATAGCCCGGGTGAAACACTTGGCTCCACCCGAAGATCTTCCTACCCTAGTCCATGCCTTTGTCACCAGTCATTTTGATTACTGCAATACCCTCTATCTAAGGCTGCCAGGAGTGGATATCCGCTGCTTGCAGCTTGTGCAGAACGCGACGGCCAGGTTGTTGATGGGAATGTCTAGATCTAGCCATATAACACCTGTGCTGCGTGAACTGCACTGGCTGCCTATACAGTGGCGGATCATCTTCAAGGTCGCATTGCTGATCTATAAGGCCCTACACGATTTGGGACCTCACTACCTGAAAGAACTCCTGGTGCCTTACTGCCCCTCCTGTTCACTCCGATCCTCTGATGAGGGATTGCTAGAGATACCCAGGGTATATTTAAAGACATCTGGAGGAAGATATATGGCACCTACTCTGTGGAATTCTCTATCTCATCAGATATGAGATTGCCTGACCGTGGAAGGCTTTAAAAAACAGTTAAAAACATTCCTATTTAACAATGCATTTTCAGGGACTTGATAAATGATTGTCATTTATGGTTACTATGTTTATTGATTTTATATGGCTGGTATTTAAAGTGTATGAATTATTGTAAAAGTGACCTGAGCTTGGGAAGGGCGCTTTAAACAAATACATTTTTACTTACTTACCTATAAAGGTAGGGTGAGCACAGGGGTGGGAGGGTTGAAAGGAGGGTGGGTGGGAGTTACATTGCTGCCCCTGCTCCCACAAAAAAAACAATCAGGCAATCAAAGTAAAATTCCCAGTCTATACACAAAGCCCCCCATAACCTACAACAAACACCAATGCAAACAGGTAAAAATGAAAGGACTTTGTGTTGCAGTTCCTTCCCTTCGCTGAAGATAGCAGCCGCCTCGTCACTCACAGCTATTCCTTCCCTGGACATCCCCTACCTCTCAACTACCCCTGATATTCAGGGATGCCCCTGATTTTGCCTCAAACATTTCCACCATCCCTCTTAAATTTGAAATTTCTGCTACAGAAGAAAAGAAATTCAAAGCATAAAATAATGACAGACTTAGTGTTACAATCTAGTTCTCCTTCAGAAAATGCCTTTTACACCAAGCCAAACATGACAGAACTGTTGAGCTAATATTACTATTTCTTAAGATATGTCCCTGATTTTGGCCACTCATCCCAGATTTTTAAAGCCTTGTCCCTTATTTACAATGCAGGAGGTTGAGAGTTATGGGTGTATCTGCTTGCTTACAGTTCTGATGCCCTGAGATGGGGTCCAAACTCAGGCTAAACACAACTCTGTCAGGTGAGACCATCAGGGCTGACATTACTACTGCCAATCCCTCAGTTGCGTGCAGTATTGCTGTCCTTATCTTAAGAATGATATCAATTTGCTGGAAATGGTCCAGAGAAGGGCAACCAAGATGATCCAGGGCCAACAAGGCAACACCTACAAGGAGAGGCTCAGGGGGGCTCAGCTTGTGCTCTCTTGAAGACAGAAGGGAGAGGGGACACATGGCTGAGACCTTTAAGTACCTTAAAAGTATAAACAGGGTGAGCACCATGGGCTCTTAAACCTTAGTGGAAACAAGACCACTAGGGGTAACAGCCTGAAGCTGGTGGGGGAAGGTACAGGAGGAAGATGAGGAGAACCTTTTTCACCAAGAGGGTGGCAGCTAAGTGGAATGATTTGCCGTAGGAGGTGGTATCCCTAACAACAGTGGAACACTTCGAGAGAGGTTGGGAGAGGGTGAGGGGGAAAGTTGCAGGTGGGGAGAGAGAGAGAGAGAGGTGGAGGGCATATATGAGAGGGGTCAGGGGTATGTGGGGGGCAGTTCCCTCTGTAAACACAGTAGAAACTGCACACTGGAGCAGATTAGATAGACCATAAGGCCCTTTATCTGCAGCTGGCACATTCCTATGTTCATATGTTCAATACTTCTTCAAGAAATGTTGGTGCCAATTGCTTTAGTGGGCATCACCTATACTGCTGCCATGGTGTGTACCCAGGAATCCCACTACCTGTTCTCCCGAAATGGCATTCCAGCAGACAGGATGTAGAAACCATTCTTGCTTTTGTGGGTTACCTCTCCCCAGTTATTCTCAGAGATGCATTTACCTCAGGGTAGTACTTGCTTCTTCTAGCTCTTGGGTGATTGATGGGCTTTGCACACAGGTCTCTAGTGTCACCCAACAAACAGAACAGCTGAGCTGTTCTGTGGGGAAACCTGCCACAGGCCCAAAGCCTATTGGGAGGCCTCCCTTGATGTGATACCCTATGGGGACACCACAACCTCCCAGTGGTCTCACTTTACATGCCACGGTATAAGCAAATCTCCCAGACTTCCAACTCAAGTCCCGGAAGGCCAGGATACCTCCCAGGTGCCTAAGGTCCTTTCCTTTCCATGCAGATTCTAGGGCTCCAGCTACTGTTTCTCTGCACCCTCTGCCATAGAGAGGCGTCCCAGATCTCATGCCACCCTCAAGCATTGAATGCGGCATGAAACCCATGTGTCCAGGTGGGATCAAACACTGGGATCCCTGTGCCTTTGGCCTGAGTCCTGCAGCCAGTCATTGTTGAACACCCTTGTGCCCACCCCTTGAGGTACCTCCAGGGTCCAGAGCACCCACCGCCCAGCTGGTGATGCCTGCATCTTGCCTCCACTAGTACCCATTTCTAGGGCAGCCCAACTTATCACTTGCCAGTGTCTGGGGGGGCTTATAAAGCCAGCAGGGAGCACTAAAACCAAGATGTTAAGGAAGGTGGGGAGGACAAAAGGTGAGGAGGTCCCAGAAAAGGGGAACGGTATAGGTACAAGTTGAAAGACAGTCTGTCTATAAGCTAGGAGCCTGGGAAACAAAATTAGTGAGCTCCAGGCAATGGTGGCCGATGCAGGTTTAGAACTCATAGCCATTACAGGAATATGGGCCACCAGGCATAATGACTGTGATCTGGCAGCAGCAGGGTATAGCATGTATAGAAGAGACAGGAGGAAGGGAAAATGTACTGGGGTAGTCCTCTAAGCCAGAGAAGGCATAGAAGCAGTAGAGGATGGGTCCATGAGGTGAGGAAATAGGGAGAAAGAATTGCTGTGGTACAACTCACGACAGCATTGGGGAAAGAAGCTGTATATGGGAGTGGTCTATAGACCACTAGAACAGGGAGACAAGGGGAATAGGGATAGAGAACTAGGTGCAGAAACTGAGAAGGGGCTGCAAAGGGGGAGGTAGCAGTCATGGGAGATCTCAATCTATAGACTTGGATTGGGATATTCTAGCAGCTAAAAGCAGCAGAAATCATGCAGTGCTAGGTATGTTGCAGGACTACTTGCTGGTGCAGCTGGTCAGGGAACCTACAAGATAGGCTGCCATTCCTGACGTGGTACTCACCAACTCAGAAATGTTAGGTGGAGTGCAGGTTGGGGAACCATTGGCATCCAGCAGTGACTGTAACACCATATGGTTTGAACTGACCATGGGTATCAGTATACCCCCATCAAAAGCTGTGGTTCTGGATTTCAGTTAAGCAGACTTTGATCGTATGAGAGAATCAGTCAAGGGCAAGTTAGTTGAAGTGGAAAAATCAAGGGATGAATGAGAGGTGGGGAGAAGTTAAAAAGACCATTCTAGAAGCAATCAAACAATGCTTGAGAAAGGTTACCAAGGGGAATAGGCACAAGAAGCCAATCTGGTTCTTTTTAATTTTTTAATTTACACTTCATGCTGCCTCCTCCGCGGAGCCGGCAGGTGGCTCCAGCCCTCCCTTGGAGGGCTCCTCATCTGGCTCCAGTCGTCTTCCATTCTGCCACCCCCCATGATTTAACCATAAATTGCCCCCCCACCCAGCGGGGCCAGAGCGAGGTGTGCCGACTTACTCCTACCCCTGGAGCACAAATCCAGAAGTCGGGGGTGGAACTGCGGAGGGATGCACCGGGCCATCATGGGTCCTGTGAGCTCCCGGCTTTTCCTCAGATTTTTATCCCTGAGCCCACATGCATGCAATGGGCTGGGTGACTATCTCCGACTCTGTGGAGGCAGCCTAGCACCCTGGACGTGGGCCCACCCCATGTGTGGCTGTTCACCTGTGCTGACACCCAACCACCCCTGGGTGTCAGGCTACAGCGCACAACGTTAATCCCCCCTCCCCAAGAAAGGAGAGCTGTCTACGGACGCTCAATCTTTCCTCACCCTGGCTGACCCCTGAGCAACCCAGGTCCATTCCCGAACTCGGGTCACTGGCGTGTCGCGAGGTGTGGCGTCCAGCGCCTCAACCCCTCAGCACTACCAGGCCAGCCCAATCTGGTTCTTTAAGAAGGTCAGGAAGGTAGTGAGGGCCAAACAGAAGGGCCTTAACTGGCTACAAGAAGAAACAGGAGATTGGGAATGGAGCAACTACCAGGAAAAGATGAAGCAGGGCAAGAATGGAAAGAATTCAGTCCTCCCCTTCTGCTTTTTCCTTAAAATCTCTCCTTCATGACTTTTCTTCTCCTCCCTCCTGCAACTGTCCTTGACTGTCTTCCTTCACCCCCTCCCCCACACCCCCCACACCTACACACAGTTTTACCCAGGCAGTCTGTTTCCTTCATTACCTGTTCTTTGTTCTGTAAGAGAAGTTCAATCACCTAACTTATCTCCATTTTTATGTTTGCTTGCACGCATGTGCAAGAAACATAGTGCCATCATCCGAGTTTTCCAGAGGTGTGTCAGCCTCTTCCAATTCAGTCAGTTGCTTGCACGCGTGTGCAAGAAGCATAGTGCCATCATCCAAGTTTTCCAGAGGTGTGTCGGCCTCTTCCAGTTCAGTCAGTGTGTTTGCAGGTGCAGTCGCAGTGCGCCAATCACTGCTCCAGCTGTCTATGACAGCTGAAAATGCAGTGACATACAGTTTGAAAGGGAGAGCGCCGCTCAGTGAGCAGAGCTCTCCTCAACATGCACGCATGCATATTGCATGCTGACCACGCCCTCCCCACGCACATAGAGGTAACTCGACAGGGTGCCCATTCCCCGCCGGCTCCACGCCCCAAAAGTTGCCGCGGGTGCCATGCTGGGAGCCCACCGCAGCATGGCAAAATGTTATAGCCAACGGGGTTCCTAATCCCCATTGGCTCCACAGCTGCACGCTTCAAAACCTTTCCAGGTGTCATGCGGAGCCCACCCCTAGCGTGGCAAATCTTGTTATAGCCGACGGGGTGCCTAACTCGCCAGATCCAGCCCCCAAACAGCTTTTCTCAGCTGCCACGCTGGGAGCCCACCCCAGCATGGCACAAGCCCTAGGGCCGATGAGGGTGCCCAATCCCCGTCGGCTCCAGCCCCCAACCAGCGTTTCCAGCTGCCGTGCTGGGAGCCCACCCAGCATGGCAAACGCCCTCGCGCCTTAATTTAAAAAAAAACTTGTAAAAAAAACAGTCCCTCGAGTCTCACTGCCCCACCCGCACCCACCCACTGCGCACCCTGCCTCCCCACACCCCTCACACCCATGCACTTTCATTCCGGAGTCCAGGCTACACGATCTTCGTGGACCGGAACACGCCTGCACTTTTCAAAGCCGATCGAACTGAGGAAATGCCGTAAGCTGTATAATGGAATAAATAGGGTTTTTTCAACTTTGCTGCATATCTCGGGCATTTTTTGGAATTTTTGCACCAAATTTTCAACATGGGGTTTTTGGGACCCCTTCTCATGAATGCTGTCACTGTCATGGCATTACTCAGGCCCGAAGGGTGATTTCGCAGCCACTGTGTGAAATCACCTTCCGAAACGACACTGCCAGTGTTCATAAGGTGGGCTCTCAAAGAGCCTATTTAGAAAATTTGGTGGAAAAATTCCTAAAAATGACTGTTTTATGAGCGTGCGTTGCGCAGTTCCTACGCACGCTCAGAAGTTCATGAATTTTCAATATTTTCACTCCAGATTTTCAGCATTGCCATTTTACCACACCTTCTTATGAGCAGTACAGCTGTCATTTTTCACATCTCACCCAAAATGTGTTTCCGCCCGTGTAGTGCACAATGGCGCAGTCGGTGTGCGAAATCAATGTATGGGACACATTAAGAAAATCACAGTGACACTGTTCATGAGCAGAGGTCTTAAAATGGCTATGTTGAAAATTTGGTGAAAAAATTCCTAAAAATGATTGTTTTACTTAGCGGCATTGCGTAGTTCTATGCACGCGTAAGTTTGCGAATTTTCAATATTTTTCACTCCAGATTTTCAACATTGCCATTTTACCACACCTCCTTATGAGCAGTACAGCTGTCATTTTTCACATCTCACCCAAAACGTGTTTCCGCCCATGTAGTGCACAATGGCGCAGTCGGTGTGCAAAATCAATGTATGGGACACATTAAGAAAATCACAGTGACACTGTTCATGAGCAGAGGTCTTAAAATGGCTATGTTGAAAATTTGGTGAAAAAATTCCTAAAAATGACTGTTTTACGAGCGTGCATTGCAGAGTCCCTATGCACGCCAGAAGTTCGCAAATTTTCAATATTTTCACTCCAGATTTTCAACATTGCCATTTTACCACACCTCCTTATGAGCAGTACAGTTGTCATTTTTCACATCTCGCCCACAACGTGTTTCTGCCCATGTAGCGCACAAAGGCGCAGTCGGTGTGCGAAATCAATGTATGGGACACGTTAAGAAAATCACAGTGACACTGGTCATGAGCAGAGGTGTTAAAATGGTTATGTTGAAAATTTGGTAAAAATTCCCAAAATGACTGTTTTAGGAGCGCACGCTATGCAGTTCCTACGACGCTGGCAAGTTTGCAAATTTGTAATATTTGACACTCAGATTTTCAACAGTGCCATTTTACCGCACTTCCTTATGAGCAGTACAGCTACCATTTTTCACATCTGCTCTAAAATGTGTTTCCAGACATGTAGCTATGAATTGGTACAGTTGGTGTAAAACAATGTTTGGGACAGATTAAGAAAATCACAGTGACACTGGTCATGAGCAGAGGTCTTAAAATGGCTATGTTGAAAATTTGGTAACAAAACTCCATAAAATGACTGTGTTACGAGTGAGCATTGCGCAGTTTCCACGCACCCTCGTAAGTTCATGAATTTGTAATATTTTCAGTCCAGATTTTCACCAGTGGCATTTTTCCACACCTCCTTATGAACAGTACAGCTGTCATTTTCCACAACACGGCCGAAATGTGTTTTCACACTTTCCACACAGAAATGCGTGGTCGCTGTGGGAAATCATTGTTCGGGACAGATAAAGAAAATCACACTGACACTGTTCGTGATCGGAGGTCCCAAAATGCCTGTGTTAACAATCTACTGTAAAAAACCCAAACTAGTTACATTACGGGTGTGCGTTGCACAGTTTCTACACACGCTCGTGACTTCACCATTTTTTAAAGATTTTCACAGCAGATTTTCAACATTGCCATTTTTTACACCTCCCCATGAACAGTACTGCTGTCATTTTTCACATCCTGTTCGGAATGTTTTGCACCTGTGATTGCCAAATGCCATAATCGCTGTGCAAAAGCAGTTTTCGGCTAACAAACTGATATTGCCACTGTTCATGAGGGGTACAAAAAAACCATGTTGAAAATTTGGAGTGAAAATACCAACGAATGCCTGCGGCATTAGGGTTTCCGACCATAACGCCCCACCCTGTAGAGAATGACAGGCATCAGGGGTGTGACTTGGGATTCTTGCCTGTCATGCTCATACCATTCCACCCACACCCTGCAGCCAGTGAGAGGCATCAAGGTGTGCCTCAGACTCTTCGGGCCCAAACTTCACCCCATTCTCCTATACCGCACCCATCTCACCGTATTTCCTGATGGAATGGGGTGCGCCATAAGGGCCAAAGACCCCAAGGCACACCGTGACACTTGTCAGTGTCTGCAGGGTAGGGTGTGGTGAAATGGCGTGGTCCTTATGCCTGACGACCCAAAGGCACACCCCAATGCCTGTCACTCTCTGCAGGGTGGCGGTGGGGTTGGCTTCAGCTCAATACTTCGCTGCCATTCCTATTATGCAGCTCTGTAACTTCTACACTACCAATGCCAATGCCAGCAAGCAAACATTCGGCATTGACAAATGCTTGTTCTTTCTGTTACACATTATCAGTACACTGATTTGTCTTCAATTTTTGATTATGCTCCTTGATATATTGTATTTGCTGTATATGATTTTCCACACCCCCCTTCCACTCCAGGATGTATCTGGAAACGAGCTGTTAGCAGTTCAGTATGTCTTTCCTGGTGAAACTTTTGAAATAAATAATGCAGTCACGGGCACAAAAGCAGACACAGAGCCGCATAATAAGAAAAAAATGGTTCCACTCTGAAGATGGAGGTGCTGCTAAGCAAGGCAGCCAGCCTGCTAACAAACTGAATTCCAATGGCTCAGCACTTATGGACTCAATGCAATAAAAGTTCAGGCAAGGATTAAGTGCTAAATACATTTACAGTGTGGCAAGCAAGTTGTGTGAGCCCCCCAGGGCTCAGAGTTCTAGTTAGAGTTATCTACTTGCTTGCCACACAATAAATTTACAGTATTTATCACTTAATCCTAGCCTGAACTTCAGTTACATTGAGTCCAGGAGTGCTGAGCTACCTGAATTCACAGAGCTGTTTATTGTAGAGGGGGTCAAGGAAGGGGAAAAAGAGTTCTTCAGGTACATTATGAGCTGGCAGTATAGCTTAGCGGTTAGAGTAACAAGCTGTGAATGAGCTTGGTATTTCCAGCAAACCAGACCTTGGTTTGATTCTCACAACCTCAGCTTGCATACTGTGTGACTCTGAGCAAGTCACTTAACCGCCGGGGTCGCCCCTGAAAAAAGGCACTTGTGCCTAGTGGGTCTTACCCGGTTACCAAAGACTAAAATAAAAAATAAAAAGGAAGAAGAGAGAGGGAATTGTTAGGCTGATGGAGGGGGGCAGGGTCATAGAGAAGGACATCCATTCTAAATGACTACTTCTGTAGCAGGGGGATCCCAGAAATGGGACAAGTGGCAATCACAGGCGAAAGGGTTAGAAAAGGTTTTGCAGCCCTGAAAATAGAAAAGGTTTCATGGCCAGACGGGATGCACCCAAGAGTACTCAGGGAATTGGTTTTACAAATGGCTGAACTGCTGGCAGGGCTGTTTAATAGCTCACTACAGTCAGGGGTGGTTCTGAAAGATTGGAGGATAGTGGACATGGTGCCGGTCCACAAGGGAGTGGACAGGGAGAAACCTGGTAATTACAGGAACATTAGTCTTACCTCAGTTGTAGGTTAACTAATGGAGACACTAGCCAAAGAGGATCTAGTGGACTACCAGGAGAGAAACAGGCTCCATGATAGTAAGTAGCATAGGTTCATGGCAGGGAGGTCTTGTCAGACTAATCTGATAGTATTCTTTGACTTGGTAACAAGGGCGGTGGATAAGGCACACGCAGTAGATTTACTGTACTTCAACTTCAGCAAAGTACTTGAAATGCAGAAGGTTGCTGAAGAAATTAGAAAATCTGGGAGCAGCATAGGACCTAGTTAAATGGGCAGGCAGTTGGTTGGGATAAGACACAGAAACAGAAACTGACAACAGATAAGGATTGCTTGGCCCACCTAGTCTGCCCATAATCACTACCTACTGCAATATTGCTGTCTCACTTGGTCTCCGGCTTACCATCTCTTTTCCCTTGCTAGGGTTCCCTTGTGTCTATCCCATGTATTCTTGAACTCCCCCACCATTTTACCCCACCACCTTCTCTGGGAGGCTGTTCCATGCGTTCACCACCCTTTCCATGAAGAAATACTTCCTCGTACTACCCTTGAGTCTACCCCTCCCATCCTATCATGCCCCCTTGTTCTTGAACATCTTTTTTCTGAAAGATGCTACCCTCTTGTACCTTATTTATGCCCTAGAGGTATTTGAATGTCTCTAGCATTTCCTCTATCTCTCTTTCTCTCTCTCTCTCCCCTATCCTCCAAGGTGTACATATTGAGGTTCTCCATTCTCTCCTTCTACAATTTTTGGTATAGATCCTTTAACACCTTTGTTGCCCTTCTTTGAACTGCCTCTACTCTATGTCCTTCTGGAGATGCAGCCTCCAGAACTGGAAAAAGTACTCTATTTATTTATTTTATTTGCTTTTGGTTACCGGGTGGGTGTGCTAGACATAGCAATGCCTATTTTCAGGCATGACCCGGGTGTATACAAGGGAAACACATGACAAGTACAATGTGACGCAGCACAAGGAAGAGGTAGGCAGTAGGACAAATGCAAACAGTGTGAGACATATAGATTGTTTAACGTATTCAACAAGTAGTCCCAGTTAGACTAAAGCAATACTGCAAACCTAGACCATATATAACAATGTTAATGCTAACAGGTTCAAAGTAAAAAGCAAGAAAGTACTCTAGATGAGGTCTCACCAATAATTTGTATAGTAGCATTAATACTTCTTTTTTTCTGCTGGTGATCCCTCTCCCTATGTGCCACAGCATCCCATTGACTTGCACCACAGCCTTTTCTCATTGCTTGGTCAGCTTTAGGTTGTCAGATATGATTACCCCCAGGTCTCTCTCCTGTTTGGTGGTCGTCAGTGTCTCAAACCCACTCAGCAGGTCAGGCCCTCTACTCCCAAAGTGCCAACCTCCGAGCGCAGCCTTGTGAACAGTGTAACAGACTAGGTAACCCTCTTGTCTGTTTTTGTGAGTTCGGATCAACCTTTGGTCTCAAGTTCTAGAGGGATTCAAACTGTTAACCTCTTGTTAGCATACCCAATGCACAGGCTCAGATGTATCTGTCTTCAGGGGGCCAGATATCTTTGCCTATGGGCACCTAACCAGATATACAGAGATGAACCCTTTAAAACTTTAATAAAGACCTCATATTTAAAACGCTTCTCTTTCCAGTTTGGTACCACCATACAAGCTTATGTTTAGTATCTGCAATAACCATGTACTTTTCTTACAAATAAAAAGAAGTCAAAGACAGACCAAGTAAGTTCTATAAAGAATTTTACTGTAATAGATAAGAATATGTAAAACACAACAATACAGAACTGTTATATCACCAGACAAACAAATCTTTTAAAAGAAACAAGGTTTAAACAGTGCAATTCCTTCTACAGTACTTAGTCTCTAAATACTTGCTTAAAAGTGCTCTCAAGATGTTTCATGGTCAGAGTCTAGGTAAAAAATGTGTCTCTGTGAAGTAAAACAGACTAAATTAAAAGCTGGCTTTTTCCTCACCTCTTTTCAAGAGGTAACCTATCTCATCCCTGTCAGGATATATGAAAATATATATCTTACACAAAAGTATTACATTCTGCAACTTCAGCATAATTCATGTCCTTCAAATGACATTTCATTTGATCCCATGCTGTATCCACCCTCACACAGGCTTCACAGGGACATTTACAACCTTGCACCTCTGTGTAACAACCTAGGTTCATCTCCAACGTCATAAACCTTCTTTATGATTTCTCTCTCAACAAAATTAACTTAAAAAAGTCAGTAATTAACTCAGAGAAACAGGATCCTGGATTAAAGTCTTCCATGTAACACATTGGCCCAGATATTCAAAAGGGCTGCGCATGGCGCAACAGTGTTGCGCCATGCACATCCCACTGATGAGCCCCGGCGCAATATTCAAAAGGGAAAAGTGCGCCGCACAAATCCCGATGCGCCGGAGCGCATCAGTAATGTATGCAGGCACAGGTGGGGGGGGCATGCCCATGCATAACCTGCACAGCCCAATATTCAGCCCGGGATGCGCAGAGTCATGCATGCGCAACCCCTACCTGCACCTGTACAAAGTTAAGCCCAAAAAAAGGAACAAGTGATGGCCACCCACAGGTGAGCTGCCACATTGCAGGGCAAAACATGGCAGCAGCCACCTGTGGGTGGCCACCCGAGTTCCTGCCGCACCTGGCGGCACCCACCCATGCCCCATCACGGGCATCTGTGCAGCTAAATCCCTCCCTCCTATATCCCTGGTGGTCCAGTGGACCGCTATGTGCCTGATCGCGGGCATTTGTCTGCAAGAATAAGCCCCCGTCTTATATCTCTGGTGGTCCAGTGGACGGCACTCTGCCCGATCGTGGGCATCGGTATAGTAACACCCCCCCCACGTCCATTATCCCTGGTGGTCCAGTGGACTGCTATGTGCCTGATCGCAAGCATCGGTATAGTAACCCCCCCTCCAATATCCCTGGTAGTCCAGTGGACCGATTGCTGCCCAATCATGGGCATCTGTAAATCATAACATACTCCCATAACCCTGCTGGTCTAGTGTACCCCTCCCACCCACCCACTGAGCCCCACCGCCCCGCTCCCTCCCGCCAGCCAGAAGGCGGCAGCACCCCACCCACCCTCTGCCTCGCCGCCCGACTGATTAAAAGTCAGGCTGCATGCCCATTGGTTCACAGGTGAGCCAACGGGCGTGCAGCCCATACCATACTACTCAGTGCAGATATGTGAATGACCACCAGGGATATTGGGGGTGGTTCTTATAGATGAATGCCCTCGATCGGGCTGCAGGGGGCATCGGTCTCCAACGGCTGCTGCCTGGCAGGGCACCAGGTGCAAGTCGTCGGGGATCGGCGCACCCGCATGCTAATGGCATGCAAATGGGGTCATAATGACATGCAAAGGGCCCCATGTGCACCTTGCATAAATTATGGCCCCATTTGCATGTCCCCTTTTGAATATCGCAGATGCTGTGCATGGTGCAATGGCACTTGCACTAGCGCATCTCCATGCTCCACTCTGGCCACTTGCGCTGGCGCAGTGCCACTGCACCATGCACAGTGGGGGTGGCCAGGGTGCGACATTCAAAGCTGCTGTGCCATAGCGCAACTCCATTGAATATTGCCCAGGCCACACCCCTGTGTAACAAAGTTGAGCTGCGCCCAGGCTTGCGCCACAGCCTGGCGCAGTTTGAATATCTGGGCCATTGTCTCTAAAAACTGAGTGTGTGTGAACTCACATGCTGTCAGCATTTTTCTTATGGCTTGCATCTTTCAGCTGAAATCTGGGGGGGGATGAGTGAGGTCACTCCTAGAGCATTTGATTTTCAGCAGGAGACATTCAGTAATATATTTTATATTAAAAAGAAATGATACAGCACTCAGAACTGGCTGTCTACATCACACTCAGTACTCCTCCCTGGGTTTCTGTGCCCCAAATGCATAATTTTGCACTTGTTTGCATTGAATTCCAGCTGCCTCACGCTTGACCACTCCTCCAGCCTACCCAAGCCCCTCCTCATCCTTTTTTACTCAGCCCTGGAGTGTCAACCCAGAAAGACTATATAATCAAACTCAAAGAAGCAGGTAAAGAATTAGAAAAGATAAGGCAGACACTGAGGAGAAAATTGCACAGATGGTGAAAAAGGAGAAAAATCATTTTACAGATACTGTTTATCAGGGAAAGGGGAAAAAACAAGGGGTAGATCATTCGTATGACTACCAAGGAAGGACTACACACAGAGAGAGTGACAAGGAGAAAGCAGAGATCCAAAATAACTTTTTCTGCTCAGTCTTCACAAAGGAGTATCATGGAAATGGACCAACACTAATCAAAGCAGACAGACCCACAACAGGGGCAGACACAGTCCATTTACTACAGAAAGAGTCCTGAAGGAACTGAAGAAGCTGAAAATGGACAAAGCAATGGGCCCAGACAGGATACACCTGAGGATACTTAAAGAGCTAGCAGAGGAGCTCGCTGCACCACTAGCAGCAGTGTTCAATGACTCCCTAAGCAGTGGTGACATACCACAGGACTGGAAAGAGGCCATAGTAGTTCCCCTTCACAAAAGTGGGAGCAAGGAGGAGGAGGAGGAGGAGGAGGCTGGGAACTACCGCCCAGTCAGTCTAACCTCAGTGGTGGGAAAATTGATGGAAGAACTCCTTAAAGAACAGAAGTGGAATATCTAAAGATCAGCAGGCAATTAGACCCCAAACAGCACAGTTTCACAGCAGAATGGTCATGACAGACCAGTATGATTGATTTCTTCGACTGGGTGACCAAAACTGTTGACCAAGGTGGGGCTGTGGATATTGTATATTTAGATTTTAGTAAGGTCTTCGACTCTGTCCCTCATAGAAGGCTGGTTAACAAACCTGGACCACACAGGTGTAGGGCCTAAAATCATCAGCTGGGTAAGAAATTTGCTATGGGACAGGACACAGAGGGTTCTGGTCAATGGGATGATGTCTAGAGAGGGCAAGGTGATGAGCGGGGTACCACAGGGATTGGTCTTGAGGCTGATTTTCTTCAATATATTTATCAGCAAAATTGCTGAAGGGCTGGAGGGGAAGGTATGCCTGTTTGCAGATGATACAAAGATCTGCAACAGGGTGGACACACACAGGAGGGCACCATGAAAATGGTGTCTGATCTCAGAAAACTGGAAGAATGGTGTAGAAACTGGCAGTTGAAATTCAACGCAACAAAATGTAAAGTAATAGAAACATAGAAACATAGAAACATAGAATTTGACAGCAGATAAGGACCGCTTGGCCCACCTAGTCTGCCCATTTTCCTACCTAACAGATAAGCTGCAGATCCTAGTTAACCAACAGCTTACTTCCTCCTACCCCCCACTAGGACTGCCTTATGCCTGTCCCATGCATTCTTGAAGTCCCCCACTGTTCTTGACTCCACGACCTCCTCAGGGAGGCTGTTCCATGCATCCACAACCCTCTCAGTGAAAAAATACTTCCTCACATTACCTCTGAGCCGTCCCCTCTCTATCTTCAAATTGTGCCCCCTTGTTCTTGCACATCTCTTTTTCTGGAAGATGCTACCCTCTTGGACTTTAATTCCCTTGAGGTACTTGAAAGTTTCTATCATGTCCCCTCTCTCCCTCCTTTCCTGTAGGGTATACATATTAAGCTCCTTTAGCCTTTCTTCGTATGTCTTCTGGTGCAGACCCTGCACCATTTTGGTTGCCCTCCTCTGGACAGCCTCCACTCTGTCTATATCTTTGCGGAGATGGGGTCTCCAGAACTGCACACAGTACTCCAGCTGGGGTCTCACCAACTGTCTGTACAGAGGGATAACAACTTCCTGTTTTCTACTATTGATACCTCTTCCTATGCATCCCAGTATCCCCCAGCCTTCCTTACTGCCTTCTCACATTGCTTGCCCACCTTTAGGTCATCTGATATAATTACCCCCAGGTCCCTTTCTATTTTTACTGTTGTCAGTATCTCACCCCCCATTGTGTACACTTCCCCTGGGTTTTTGTTTCCCATATGCATTACCTTGCACTTCTTTGCATTGAATCTGAGCTGCCATACATTTGACCATTCCTCCAACCTTGCCAAGTCCCTTCTCATCCTTTCCACTCCATCTTGTGTATCAACCCTGTTGCAGATCTTTGTATCATCTGCAAAGAGACATACTTTTCCTTCCAGTTCCTCTGCAATGTCACTTATAAAGACATTAAAAAGGACCGGTCCCAGTACTGAACCCTGCAGTACCCCACTAGTAACCCTCCTTTCTTCACTGCGTATTCCATTTACTACTACCCTTTGCGTCCTGTTGTCTAGCCAATATTTTATCCAGGCTACCACCTTGGGACCCACTCCAAGGCTGGCTATCTTGTGAATTAATCTTTTGTGTTGGACTGTATCAAATACCTTGCTAAAATCTAAGTAGGCCATGTCCACAGCCCCTCCCTGGTCTACTACTTTGGTCACCCAGTCAAAGAAATCTATTAGATTTGTCTGACATGACCTTCCCATCGTGAATACATGCTGCCTTGGGTCCTGTGCCCCACTGGCCTCTAGGTACTCAACAATTCTTTCCTTCAGAAGTGATTCCATCATTTTCCCTACCACTGAGGTCAAACTAACTGGTCTGTAGTTTTCTGCCTCTGTCCTGCTCCCACTTTGTGAGAGGAATCACATCTGCCCTCCTCCAGTCCTCGGTACCACCCCATCCTCCCATGATTTGTTAAAGAGAGTAGTCAGTGGTGTCACTAGTTCTACCCTTAGTTCTTTTAGAATTCTTGGGTGAATCCCATCAGGCCCCATTGCTTTGTCCACCTTCAATTTTATTAGTTCTTTCAGAACCCTTTCTTCTGTAAATGGACTGGTATCGACCCCTGTCTTCAGAGTGTTTCTCTTGTTTGGTTTAGGTAACTCCCCCTCCTCTTCCTTTGTGAATACTGAGCAGAAATATTCGTTCAGTATCCCTGCTTTTTCACTGTCACCCTCTACCCACATTCCCTCCCCTTTATTAAGCTTCAGTATCCCTCCTTTGGTCTTTCTTCGCTCCCTAATGTACCTATAAAAGGTCTTATCCCCCTTCTTAACAGAATTGGCTATCCTTTCCTCGGTTTGGGCCTTTGCTATTCTGACTGCCATCCCAGCCTCTTTCTGCTTTAACTGATAAAGTTCTCGGTCCTGCTCCTTCTGTGTTTCCTTATATTTCCTGAATGCTGTCCTTTTCTCCTTAATCTTCCCTGCCACCTCTTTTGAGAACCATAGCGTTTTTTCCTTCGTTGTGTTTTATTGATTTGCTTTACACAAAGGCTTGTTGCCTCTGTGATGGCTGTTTTGATCACTCCCCATTGTTCCTCCACCCCTCCTTCTTGCCTGTTTGCTAGTGCTTTTCTGAGGCACTCTCATTTTCCCAAAGTCGGCCCTCCTAAAGTCTAGTACTCTTGCTTTTGTGTGGCGTGATTGTATGGCTGTGTTTATCGTGAACCACACTGTTTGGTGGTCGCTTGTTCCCAGATGGCTACCCACTTCTAAATCTGAGATTCTTTCTCATCCCCATTTGAGAATACCAGGTCTAAGATTGCTCCCTCCCGAGTGGGTTCCAATACTAGCTGTCTGAGGCATGCCCCCTGTAGGGCATCAAGAATGACCCTGCTCTTGGATGTGCCTGCAGCAAAGGTGCTCCAGTTAACATCTGGCATATTCAGGTCCCCCATCAACAATATCTCCCCATTTTCTGCCATTCTAAGAAAGCCTTCTATCATTTCCTTGTCCATTCCCTCCCCCTGAGATGGGGGTCTGTATACAACCCCCATGCGGATTGTGGTGCCATTTCCTGTCTCCAGGGTGACCCAAAGTGCCTCATTTGCTCCCTGTTTACTCTTTAGTTCTGTTGCTTTGATCCCTTCCTTTACATAGAGAGCTACTCCTCCTCCTCTTTTACCTTCCCTGTCCCTCCTGTAGATTGTGTATCCTGGTATGTTGACATCCCAGTCATGGTTCTCTGTGTACCATGTTTCTGTGACTGCCACAATATCCAGGCAACCCTCTTCCATCAAGACCACTAGTTCAGGGCGTTTGTTACACAGACTACGGGCGTTGGTACTCATCACCCTCCACTTTTTGATAGCCTTATCCCTTTTAGCCCCATTTCTGTCCTTACTGCCTTTGCCTTTTTTTACATTTAAATCTGTTCTGCTCCCTAATAACTTCTGTACCTTGGTGTTTACCTCACTAATCACCATGTTTTGTGGGGGGAGGCTTGGATTTCCCTGCTCCTTTTCAGTGCCTCCCCCCTTGGCTAGTTTAAATGCTTGCCAATGAAGATTTAATGCACCTCGGAAAACAAAACCCGAAGATGACATACACCCTTGGGGGGGGGGGACAGATTACAGAGACCAAAATGTATCGAGACCTTGGGGTTATAATTTCAGATGACTTAAGAGTAGGAAGAAAGTGCGAAAAAACAGCTTATAAAGCCAGCAGCATCCTCGGATGTATAGGCAGGGGCATTACAAGTAGAAAACGAGAAGTAATAATCCTACTATACAGGTCCCTGGTGAAGCCACATCTGGAGTGCTGTGTCCAGTTTTGGAGACATCACTTCAAAAAAGGCATAAACCACATAGAAATAGTACAAAGGAGGGCTACAAAAATGGTACAGGATCTACATCATGAGCCATATGAAAACAAACTAAACAACTACAGTTATACTCACTGGAACAAAGGAAGGACAGAGGAGATATGATAGAAACCTTTAAATACATTAAAGAAATAAACTCAGTGCACAAGGAAGATCTCTTTCACTCATACGAGACTGCTCACACCAGAGGGCACTGTATGGGGCTAAAGGGAGGTAGGTCCAAAAGCAACACTAGGAAGTTCTTCACAGAATGGGTTGTGGACCCCTGGAATAGTCTGCCACAATAAGCGGTGGAGTCTAAGACAGGGAGCTCAAGATAGCATGGGATAGGTGCTATGGAAACCTGACAAGAAAGAATTAGCTGGGTGAAGGGGTAGTAAGAAAAAGGGCAGACTAGATGGACAACAAGGTCCCCTTCTGCTGTCACTTTTCTTATGTTTTTATCTTGGTGTCATCTGCAAAGAGGCACACCTTCCCTCCAGGCCTTTCGCAATGTCGCTTATGAAGACACTGAAGAGGACTGGCCCCAGGACTGATCCCTCTGGCACCCCATGGGTCACTTTCCTCTCCTCTGATTAAACCCCATTTACCACCACCCTCTGAGCTCTATCCCTCAACCAGTTTGGTGCAGGAGAGGATGCTGTTAAATGGGTTCAAACTGAGGGAAACAGAGGTCATGAGTGGGGTATCACAGCGGTACCAGTCCATTTCTATATGCTCCTCAGTGACATTGGAAAAGCAATACAGGGCAAGATGTGTCTTTTCACAGATGACACAAAGCTCTGTGGCAGAGTAGATAGTGTTGAGGTGTAAGGGAGTTGCAGAGGGATCTGCAAAGGTTAGAGAGGTGGTCCAAGGCCTGTCTGTTGAAATTCAGTGCCAAAGATTGCAAGGTGATACACAAGGGGAACAAGAACCACAGGAAGGAGTACTGGATGGGTGAGGTTAAGCTGGCCACTACTTAAGAGAAAAGGGACCTCGGGTTATCATAAGTGACTTCCTATAACAAACTAGCCAGTGTAACAAGGATTACAGCAAAGCAACCAAAATGTTGGGGTGTATTGGAAGGGGTTTTGATTGCAGGAGGAAAGTGGTAATACTACCTCTCTATAGATCACTGACAAGACCCCATCTGAAGTATCTGCCCAGTTCTGGAGTCCTCACCCAAGGAAAGACAGAGACAGGCTGGACACAGCGTGGTGTAGAGTAACCAAAATGATTCAGGGCCAGCAGGGCAGATCCTATGAGGATCAATTTGGGGCACTGAACATGTACTTGCTGGAGGCCAGAAAGGAGAGGAATAGACAAGATAAACTGTGAGGCACTATTTAGCAATAATGATGGGTCAAAAACAAGAGGACATGAAGGTAAGCTGGTGGGGGGAGATTCAGGAAAGATGCCCAAGCAGACCACTAAAGCAGTAGGTAAGGCTAAGGGGATGTTGAGGTGTATTAGTATGGGTATCACAAGTCAGAAGAGGGAGGTAATAATCCCTCTTTACAAGACACTTGTTAGGCCTCCTCTGGAGTACTGCATGCAGTACTGAAGGCCGCACCTTCACAAGGACATTAACCAAATTGAGGCAGTCCAGAGAAAGGCAACCAAAATGGTGCAGGGACTGCATCAGAAAACATATGAGGACAGATTAACGGAGCTCAATATATATACTCTAGAGCAAAGGAGGGAGAGAGATGATATGATCGAAACATTCAAACATCTTATGGGCATTAACAAGGTGAACGAGTCTAACATGTTTCAATATAAGAAAAATAGCAGGACAAGAGGACACAGCATGAGATTAGAGGGAGGCCGATTAAGGAGTAATGTGAGGAAGTTCTTTTTCACAGAAAGGGTAATGGATGCATGGAACGGCCTACCTCAGGAAGTGGAAGATATTAATACACTTCAGGGCTTCAAACAGGCATGGGATAGGCATAAGGAAGAAATACAGATGAGTATGAATAGATAGGCCATTGACAGAGCAAAGGTAGATTGCACATTCATAAGGTAGAAAAAGAAATGGGCAGACTGCATGGGCCTTGCAGTCTTTATTTGCCATCAACTTCTATGTTTCTATGATGCAATAAAGTTTTACTTTACATAGAGAGTGGTTGAGCCATGGAACAGTCTATCAGCAGAGGTGGTATGCCCAAAAATAATTCATTGATTCAAGCACAGCTGGGTCAGAGTAAAGGGCTTAATGGTTTCTCTGGGGGTAGCAGTAAGGCAAGGAGAGAGGGGCGGAGAGGAAGGTGAAAACACCATTTGAAATTTTTGCTCTGTAGTTCAATGGGGGCCACCAGATTTCTCCCCCTCCCAACTACTTAAATGCCCACAATCCAGCATCCCCCTTCCCAGTGTGTTTTTTCCATACCACATCCCTCACCTCATCCATCTTCGGTGCTTTGCCTCTGGTATGGCTCTTTAGTTATAACGTTTCCTTTAGCCTCCACACTATTCTCCTGGCACCCCTATTGAGGGTGGAAAACCAGAGAGAGACAAGCCAAAATATCACAGAGTTGCACAATCACAAAAGGCAGTATAGCACAGTGGTTTGAGGCTCTGAACTGCAAGTCTGGAGACGTGGGCTTGAATCCCACAGCCCCCACTTGCATACTGTGTGACCCTGAGCAAGTCACTTAACTTCCCTGTGCTCCTATGTCGCACCTGTAAACAAGTTTTCAGCTTTGTGTGTCTCTCCTGGTTAAACAATTGGAAAAAAAAAATTACTGTCAGCCTTCCATTGAACTGGACGATAGGTCTCAGGGTAGAGTAGGGTAAAACTGTGCAGACTATATGGACCAATGGCCTTTTTCTTCCAACATTGTCTATGTTTCTATGTTTTAACAAGTGAATGAAAGAAGATTGCTCTTTCACAGCAACTCAGACGTCTGCCTCTTGCCTGTAGCTTCTGTGAGTGTTGGCTCACAAGAACGGCATTCAGTGAGCTTCCAATGAGGCTTCTTATTAGACAGGAAGTCTTGGGAGTTCTTCAACTCACCCTGAATAGTCCCAAATAGTGCTGATCATTTTTTTTCTTCCAGAGTAACAAATATTCTATTATTTGTAGTATTCTGCAAATACTGTTCATTACTCGCATACACCTAGTTGTTACAGTAAGCATGAAGTAAAGTTACAGCCCAGTGTTTATGACATCACAGTCATTTCTACATTATAGATCAAGGGAGCACTCCTGACAAATTGAAGCACTCCTTTCCTCTGTGTGTGAGATTCTGTGAAGAGTGTCTCATGAACAGCTGCCCTGGAAATGGACAGAAAATTAATATATTATTGATCAAGTTTGATCAATAATATATTAATATCACCAAGATCACTCTTTCAGTTCTGAGAGTGGTCTCACTTACATTCTTAGGGTACCAAAACTGTGAACTGCTCCCCTTCTGTCCACGGTTTTCAGACCCTAAGAATGCACATGAGACCACTCTTACAGCCAAAAGAGTAGTCTCGGTGCCATTATTAAGATACAGTAGCAGTGTACCACATGGGACGACCTTGATAGTAGCCAGATCATACGCTGCAGGATCTTCTGGCAGAAAGAGCTTGGAAGTAACTCGCTCTTCAAACAACATGAAGTCTTGCTATATTATGACATATGCAGTGAGTCCCAACCTTCGAACTGCTCCGGAGGTGAAAGAGTTAACTTTCCATGCCAGGCATGGAATCTTGAGCGCGAGCTCGGCTGAAAACTCTGTCTGTTGTTCTTCAAACTAAAACTGTCAGATTCTTTACTCCGCCTCACTGAACAGTCGCTCCGGAGATTTCTCCTTCTGCTCGGTTCGTTTGTCGGTTAAAAAGTGTTATTTTTCGGTTTCTTGACCGAAATTAAACCGCAATCGGTCGGTTCAAGCTCTGTCTGTGGTATTGTAAATAATAGATAGGCTTACATTTATTTTCTTCTGTGTGGAACTTGCAAAGGTTCTTTTCAGTTCAGTTTGAACCGATCAGGTTGTTTTAAAAAATACTTTCTAGTCCTTTAGAGTGCGGTTCCAGGTTCTTATCGGTTCTAAAAAAAACGGATTTCATTATGTTTTTTTCCATGACCCGTGACACGGTTGGGAACCGATAAGAGACTCTTGCTTGGCGGTTTGCCACTAACAGGCAAGTCTGGTTAGGCTGGCACTATGTCTGAGAAACCCAAAAGCAAAACCGGGCCCACTGGGTTTCAGCACTGTGGTCTCTGTGGGGAAGCCTTTGCTAAGGCTGACCCACACACCACCTGTGTATATTGTCTGGGGTTTGACCACCTCAATGCAGACTGCCAGATTTGTAAGAATTTCCCTGCTGCCACCATAGAAAAAAGAGTTGCTAGGCTCAGGGAAAGGGAGGCCAAAAAGTCTGCTGACCCGGATGGCCATCCCGGTTCGGTCCCAAAAGAACCGAAGGGAGTGCCCTCTGACCAGGGCGATACTTCCTCTGGCAAACGAAGAGTCAGCTCTGAGTAGCCGGTTCCAACTAAAAGGACTAGGAAGTCAGCTAGTGGGGAGCCCAAATTTCCTTCTCCAACCGCTGAGGAAATAGCTAAAGCAATTCAAATTGTCCAGTCACTTTCCCCGGTTCCGACCGAACCGACACCATCAGGGAAGCGCTCGGTTCGGCTGGTTCCACCAGTTCAAGATTATGATTTTGAGGATTTTTATGAACCGGAGGAGGGGGAAGAGGAGTATGAGGAGAGTGAATGTGGTTTTGAAAGTCTGGATGTGCCCATTGAACCGGACATCTCTCCAGACAGACCGTCAGGGGTTTCTCCCCCCAGGTTATCTGAGTCCCCTTCTCATTTTATGTTCTATAAGAAAGTTGCTGAAACTCTCCAGCTCCCTGTTGAGAAAGCTGTTGATGACTAAGAGGAACCTGACTATGTAGAAATGATGGATATTCCAGAGTCTAGGAGACTGTCTATTCCTTTGCATAAATCTTTTCGGAAACAGACAGTAAAAGTTCTGAAAACTCCTCACACTACACCTCCTGTTGATAAAAGGATGGACAAGAGGTATACTTTATCAGGCTCTGATACGGAGTTCCTCACGCAGCAATGCAGCCATGTGGTGGTAGTGCAGGCTGCAGCCTGTGACAAGGCAAATGTTCCTCTAGCTTCCCACCCCCTGAAAAGGACTCCAGGAGGATTGATGCCATGGCAAAGAAACAGTACATGGCAGCATCTTTGGGACTCAGACAGGCAAATTATATGGCTTATGCTGCTAGGTACTAGAAATCCAGATGGGATACTGTGCTGGCCCTGGCAAAACAAGTCCCTGACCAGCTTGCCAGGGAGCTGGAACAGGTGGCTGTGGATGGTATTGAGGCATCCAAGGTGCATTTTCATGCTGCAGTAGACTCTAATGATGTGTCATCAAAGGTCATGGCTACATCTGTGGCACTTTGCAGAATGGCTTGGCTCAGATGTACTATCCTGTCAGAGGATACCCAGTCTAAGGCCATGGATTTTCCTGTTGTGGGGAATTCTCTGTTTGGGGAGCAGACAGAGAATTACATGATGGAGGTGTTGGTGATTGAGCCTGGTCACAGGTGTGATGGGAATGCCTCCGGGGTGGCAACAGGATTGGTCCTGGGATCCACCCTGTTGAAGGCATCCTCTAGAGTGAGAAATCTGGGTGTCTTCCTTGATGACAGGCTGATACTTGATGCTCAGCTGTTGTCTGTTGTCCAAAGTGGTTTCTACCACTTAAGGAATGTCACCCGGATTAAACCCCTAGTTCTGCCCAAGGAGTCAGCAAAGATGAGAAGTCTAGAGGAGAGAGGAAGGACAAGTGGAAAGCAATGCATACAGTATGAATGCAAGGAGCCTAGGTAATAAATTGGTTGCACTGCATGCATAAATAACTGAAGAACATTTAGATATTGTGGCAATAACTGAAATGTGGGCTAATCAGACCAATAACTGGGACCTAAATGTCCCTGACTATACTCTTTCTTTTTTTTTGTTTTCTAGAAAAGATAAGAAGAATGCCAAGAGAGTGTGGGTTGCACTTTATGTTAAAAGACCATAAGAGTCTCAGAGGAAGTATCTGTCTCTGGGTGGTCATTATGGTTCCATATAACAAGGGGAAAGATATATAGTAGTGTCACAAACCCACTCCTGCGGTAAGGCCCTCTGCTACCACAGTGCCTAACCTTTAAGTGTGATTCATGAACAGGGGACAAACAGGGGCACCCTCCTGCTTGTTTTGGATCTGAGCAACCTCCAGTCTCGAGTCCTGGGGTCAAATATGAACCCTTTTAGCTAGCACGCCCAGGTATGCAGGTCCAAATATCACACCCTATTCGGGGAAAGCAATGCAATACTTGATACCAGCTGGCATACAACCAGCCTGGTTAACAATCCTCCTTCTGACTCAATTGAGACCTAGGTATTTCCTTACTTTATTGAATCTTTACACAGATCCTGGTTAGCGTGGCTGCATATGGTGACACAATAAGCAATTTAACAGTTATGTAAGAATGATCACTACTGTTCCAGCATTCACACTCAAAATGAGAAAATGTCTCAGGCAGGATTAAAGAAACAAAAAAGTTTACTAAAATTAAAAATAGTAAGTAAGAACAAAACACAGAACATATATACATTAATGCTTACAGTCAGAAAGACATGGAAATTACAATACAAAATGCCTTGTAACTGAATTACTAGTTCTAATTCAGTTTTCAGTTGAGTGTTACCTATTCTTGACAGAAGTGCCTCTTAAGTCCAGAACACAAGTGTGTCCATTCTTTCAAAGTTTGGAACAAGCCTGAGCCTCAGTCCTTTCAGTCAGCTTGGCAATATTCAAAGTGAAAGTCCCAAACTCCTTGTGATGTCACAGCACATGAGGTCACTTTTTAGCCTTGTAATTAATTTGTAACATGACCAATTATAATCAAAATGGTTTCATCTTATTGCTTGCTTGAAATCTGCAAAGATAGCAATATCAAATTATACAGACAGTCTCTCTTCAACAAAGCATAAGTTATGACCGCATTCCCCTTTGATGTTTCAGAAAAACATCCTGAAAAACATTTTTCTTAGTTGTATGAATTTTCACAGGTATCTAGCAGAACTGGCTTCCCTCCTGATGTCATAAAATGCAATATTTTATGACCGGTTTACTTTGGTCAAAGCAGTGGCTTGTTATAACCTGTTTTTTTTTTTTATAACAGTTTCAGGAAGTTTAGTAGATAAGTGTTAACATAGAAAATGAAACTCTAGCTGTTTTGCTCCAAGAGGCAACTGCTTTGGGGTCAAAAGGTCAGGCCCCTTTAAAAGCTAGTCTTCCCCATGGGCCTGCTGACCCTGCCATGTCTCATATGCAGAAATTCAAAGAAAAAAAATATATATCAAAATTATATACACATAACTAGTTGACAATTATTCCGTCACACTCCTCCCTCCTAGACTGAATTTGGGGGGGAAATATTTTCCTAGGCATGGGATGAGTTCCCCAAATTCAGTTCACTGCTCTAACTGTCAGGATAACCCATCTGCATTCATATTTGCTGCCTCTGCCCTGTGAGTGACAGTCATGTCATAACCCTGCAAGGCAAGGTTCCATCTTAAAAGCCTACCGTTCGTTTTACCCATGTGTGACAGCCAAACCAGGGGATTATGATCCATCTGTACCTCAAAGTGCTGCCCATATAGGTATGGCTCTAATTTCTTCAGTGCCCACACTAGGGTAAGGCACTCCTTCCCACTGTAGAATAAGCCTGTTGCTTGGGAAGTAATTTCTTACTAAGGTACACTGTTGGGTGATCCTTCCCCTTGGTTACAAGTCTGGCTAAGTACTGCCCCAATACCCACATCGGAGGCATCTGTCTGGACTACAAATTGCTTACTGTAGTCTGGACTGGCCAACACAGGAGCACCGCACAGTACCTCCTTTAGCTGTGTAAAGGCTTGTTCACAGGCTGGTTCCCATTTTACCTTTTTAGGCATTCTTTTCTTTAGCAGGCCAGATAGGGGAGCTGCCAGGGCACTGTAGATTGATACAAATTTTTGATAGTATCCTGCAGTCCCTAGAAAGCTCTGAACCTGCTTCTGTGTTTCAGGTCTGGGCCATGCCTCTATTACCTCAATCTTTGCTTGATTAGAATGGAGCTGTCCTCACCCTATTACATGCTCTAGGTATGCCACCTCAGCCATGGCCACCTGGCACTTTTCAGCTTTTACAGTGAGCCCGGCCCTCAGTATCCTGCCCAATACTTCCTTAAGGTGGGACAGGTGTTCCTTCCAACTGGCACTGAAGATGGCACTATCATCCAGGTACACCACTGTGTACTCTTCAGTACAATGTAACACCTGGTTCACCAACTTTTGGAAGGTGGCAGGGGTGTTCTTCATTCTGAAAAGCATTACTTTGAACTCAAATAACCCTATCAGAGTGATGAAGGCTGACCTCTCCCTAACTCTGACAGTTAACTCCACCTGCCAATACCCTTTTGTCAGGTCAATGGTGGTAAGGCATGTTGCCCCTCCCAACTTGTCCAGTAGTTCATCCTTCTGTGGCATTGGGTGGGTGTCCAACTTTGTGACTGTGTTGAGCCCATGATAGTCCACACAAAAATGAGTAGAGCCATCCAGCTTGCAAACAAGGACTACGGGTGAGGTACAGGGGCTGTGGGATTTCTGAATTACTCCTAAATCCAGCATTTCCTCCACCTCCCTCCTAATGTCATTTTGGATGGCCTCTGACACCCAATATGTTGTCTGCCATATGGGGGCTTGCATCCCCATCTCTACATCATATGTCACTAAGGGGGTTAGTCCAGGCTTGGCATTAAACAAAGGGGCAAAGTCTGCTAAAACCTTCCTTGCTTTCTGGATCTGGTCCAGGGTCAACTGGGGCGACAGTTTTATTGCCTTCACAGAGAACTCCTGCTTGCTTTCTGCCAGCAAGTCCAGAAGGGGGTTTAATTCATCCATCCCCTCCCCAGGACCACACACTGCGAAAAACATGTCAGCCCTATTTGCATATGGCTTCATCATGTTGACATGACACATCCTTTGTGTATGTCTCCTGTCAGGCAGTTCTACAATGTAATTTACATCATTCACGTGTCTGACTACTTTGCATGGTCCTGCCCACTCGGCCTACAGCTTATCTTTCTGGACTGGGATTAGGACCATGACCTCCTGACTTACAGTGTATGAGCGAGCTCTGGCTCTGTGGTCGTTCCTACAAGCTCCTTCAGCTTTTCCCTAAACTCAAGGACATAATCCACTATGGGAGTTCCCTGGGTGGTGCACTTGCATTCCCAGTCCTTCTGGATGAAGTCTAGGGGCCCACAGACCCTGCGTCCATATAAGAGCTTGAAGGGGGGAAACCCGGTCGACTCTTGGGGCACCTCCCTGTATGTGAACAACAGGTGGGGAAGGTATTTCTCCCATTCCCTCCCATGCTGTTCAGCAGATGCTTGGAGCATCAATTTTTGGGGACCATTAAACCTTTCCACAAGCCCATTGGCTTGCAAGTGATAAGGTGTCATGCATCTCTGCACCACCCCACACTTCTCCCACAAACACTTCATCAGGTCCGACATGAAGGAACTCCCTTGATTGGTGATGACCTCCTGCAGAAACCTGACATGGAAGAAAATCCCTAGCAAGGCATCTGCCACTTCGTCTGTCCTCAGTGAAGATAGGGCGACTGCCTCTGGGTACCGGGTGGCATAATCGACCACCGTTAGGATAAACCTCTTCCCAGGGGAGCTGGGAGTATTCAAAGGCCCCACAATATCCATTCCTACCCTCTGGAATGGCTCCTCCACTATGGGCAAGGGAATTAGGGCAGCTTGGGTTTTACTACCCACCTTTCCTATTTCCTGGCACCAGTGACAAGACCTGCAATATTCCTTTACCTGCTGAGTGAAGTTGGGCCAATAGAAATTCTGGGCCAATCGCTGCATAGTGCTCAAGATTCCCAGATGTCCAGACATGGGGATATTATGGTCAATCTTGAGCAACAGCTCATGGTACCCCTGGGGAATGGCAAGCTGCCTGCCCTTCACCCCTCCCTCTGTCCTTACATCCTGCGTATACAGCAGTCCATTGTCCCAAAACACTCTATGTCTCCCATCACCTCCCTGTGTCCCATCAGATTCTGCCAAAGCCCTCAGCCTCTCTAAACTAGGGTTCATCCTCTGAGCAGCTGCAAAATCTTTACATTTTCCCAAGGCATGGGACAGATCCACTTCAATCTCTAAACTGGGGTCCTTGGCTCTGGGCATCAGAGCATTCAGGATCACTGTCATCCCTAGCCCTCTGACCACTGGTTACCCCTCCATCCTCACAGTAACCTTCTGTAGTTGTTTTGTTGACTGCTACCTGGGGAATTTCTACCTCCCTTTCAGTGCTCTCTATGTCAGGGGAGACACAAGTTGGGGAACCAGCCTCCCAGTGTTTTCCACAGGGGCTTCTATGGGGTCCAGAGAACTACAACTGGCCCTTTGCCATCTGACTTTGGGTAATCGCACACACCACCCCGTTTTGGAGATTGTTCCCTATAATCACATCCAGGGCAAGATTTTCTGCCACTGCAACTTTTTGCATAGTCTCTCCTGTCTCACCCAGTCCAGGAGAACACTAGCAAGTGGCAGAGTTTTCTCCTCCCCAGTGAATTCCTGTACTGTAACAAACTGATTAGGTATAAGCTGTTCAGACTCAACCAAATCCCCTTTTACCACAGTAAGGGATGCCCCTCGTGTCCCTTAAACCATGTATCTGCACCCCATTCACAATAACTGGGTGCATGTGCTCCTTCATGTTTACTGGCATGCTTTCAGGGATACACAAAAAACCCACCTCCTTCCCAATACCACTTTGTGTACTCTGTGCCTTTTTTAGGACAATGTCTTGCAATATGCCCAGGTTGTTTACAAAACCAACAATCATCATTGCTTTTATCAGGCAAATCTTTTCTTTGTAACCTGGGACTGCCCATTTTCTGAGGAGGCAGTGAGGGTTTTAGCTGCCCTGAAGGTGTACTTTTCCCTTTCTGCACTGCCACACCCACCCCACACTCCCTTTCAGAGCAGGCCTGTTCCTGGCATAGCGATCTGAGAGCTCAGCATCCTCCTGTACTGTTTTTGGATCTCTGTCCTCTAGCCAGGTTTTCAGCTCTGCTAGGTAAGCCCTAAAGAATTGCTCCAAAAGTACCACATCCTCAATTTTCTCTACAGAGTCTGCTTTGACTCCCTCCCACCAATGTTTCAAAAACTGACGTTGCTGTGTGGCTAGTTCCTCGTAGCTCATGTCATGACTTCTCCTGAGCTTACAGAACTTAACTCTGCATGCTTCAGCTTTCAAGTCATTCTTTTTCAGCAATGCAGCTTTAAGTTTGCCATAATCATTACTGTCCTGATTGCCCATTTGACCCAATGCCTCATGAGCTTTCCCAGTAAGCAGCGGGGATAGCTGGAAGCTCCAGGACTCTCGGGGGATTTTTGCCTGAATGCATACCTTTTCAAATTAATTTAAAAATGCATCCATATCCTCTCCCTCTTTAAATTCAGCTATCAATTTAGAATTTAACTTGTAAGCTAGTCCTGGAGTCTCTGGTTCAGCCATGCCACTTACCTGCTCTGGCATTGGTCTTTGGAGTTGTAGCTTCTCCATTTCTAATTTCCCTCTGATGCTCTGTCTCCTCTCACTTGGCCTCTCTCTGAAGCTGTTGTTTTCTTTCCTCTGCCTCTCTCTGAAGCTGGTTTTCCCTTTCCTTGGCATCTCTCCAGCACTGATTTTCTTTTTCCTGCTTCTCCAGCTCCATCTGGAACTTCCTCTGTTTGAATTCCAGCTCCATTCTCCTCAACTGTATCTGCAGCCTGAACCCTTCTGGCTCCAGCACTGTGGTGACCTTCTCCTGGCACTGTGGATCTCAGTTCCACTGGTCTCGCTGTCCTCCTCCCTGGGATTGGACACTGCAATGGACCCTGGCCCCTCCATGCCCAAGGTCTGCTCCCTTTCAGTCACCGACTGTGACTCGAGACCTTGGGCAGTTGCTTGTGCACCGGCTGCCACAAGATCCTTCATGAGGTGCTGTTTGGTTTGCCCCTCACAATGGACTCCTCTTTCCTGGCAAACTGCCTCAGGTATTCCACAGTGTACTCTCTGTAGGTGAAAGCCATCTTCTTCCCTAATCTACGGCTACACTAGCTTGCACCTGAAAAAAAAATAAACCGGTAGAGAACTTAGACCGTAACCAAAATTATATATTTCTTTTAAAATCTCTGCCTTATTTGTATGTGAACTGTTACAGTTTATCAATCTGACACGCTGTGTCAGTGGCTCAGCAAGTAGCACACTCGCCTCTGAGACTGGGAGATGAGAAGGCTGTGGGTTCTATCTCCACACCAGGCACTTGGGTGAATATTCCAATGCTGACACTGTAGTACAGCATGAGGGGGTGCTGCATTCCTGAGGTGCTGTCTTTCGGATGAGACGTTAAAACCGAGGTCCTATCTGTCTGTTCTAGTGATTGTTTAAGTGGATGTTAAAGATCCCATGGCACTTCTCAAAAAAAGAGTGAGAGAATTTCCCCAGTCCCCTGGCCAAATTTCCCCCCCATTCACTAAAAATACCACCAATAGCTTAATCTGGTTCAAGGTCAGTTATCATTCATCTGTATTCCTTCCTCCCCTGGTCATGCCTAAAATAGGCAGCATTTGTCTAGTGCATTTACCGGTCAACAAAAACTAAATAAATAAATAAAAAACACTGGACTGTTAATGTCTGTGTTACCAAATAATTGCACAGTGTGCAACAACCTTTTAGATCACACCACTGCAAACCAAATCTATCACAAACCCACTACTCGAGAAAGGCCCTCTGCTAACACAGTACCTAACCTTTAAGTGCAATTCATGAACAGGGTACAAACAGGGACACCCTCCTGTTTGTTTTGGGTCTGAGCAACTACCAGTCTCGAGTCCTGGGGTCAAATATGAACCCTTTTTAGCTAGCATGCCCAGGTATGCAGGTCCAAACATCACACCCTATTCAGGGAAAGCAGCGCAATACTTGATACCAGCTGGCATACAACCAACCTGGTTAACAATCCCCCTTCTGACTCAATTGAGACCTAGGTATTTCCTTACTTTGTTGGATTTTTACACAGATTCCAGTTAGCGTGGCAGCATATGGTGACACAAAAAGCAATTTAACAGTTATGTAAGAATGATCACTACTGTTCCAGCATTCACACTCAAAATGAGAAAATGTCTCAGGCATGATTAAGGAAACCAAAAAGTTAACTAAAATTAAAAATAGTAAATAAATACAAAACACAGAACATATATACATTAATGCTTATAGTCAGAAAGAAATGGAAATTACAAAACAAAACACCTTGTAACTGAATTACTAGTTCTAACTCAGTTTTCAGTCATGTGTTACCTATTCTTGACAGACGTGCCTCTTAAGTCCAGAACACAAGTGTGTCCATTCTTTCAAAGCTTAGAACAAGAGTGAGCCTAAGTCCTTTCAGCCAGCTTGGCAATATTCAAAGTTAAAGTCCCAACACCCTTGTGATGTCACAGCACAAGAGGTCACTTTTTAGCCTTGTAATTAATTTGTAACATGACCAAGTATAATCAAAATGGTTTCATCTTATTGCTTGCTTGAAATCTTCAAAGATAGCAATATCAAATTATACAGACAGTCTCTCTTCATCAAAGCATAAGTTATGACCGCATTCCCCTTTGATGTTTCAGAAAAACATCTTGAAAAACCATTCTTGGTTGTGTGAATTTTCACAGGTATCTATCAGAAATGGCTTCCCTCCTGATGTCGTAAAATGCAATATTTTATGACCGGTTTCCTAGGTTCAAAGCAGTGGCTTGTTATAACCTGCTTTTTTATAACAGTTTCAGGAAGTTTAACAGATAAGTGTTAACACAGAAAAAGAAACTCTAGCTATTTAGCTCCAGCCAGCAACTGCTTTGGGGTCAAAAGGTTGGGCCCCTTTAAAAGCTAGTCTTCCCCATGGGCCTGCTGACCCTGCCATGTCTCATAAGCAGAAATTCAAAGAAACATATATATATATATATATATATATACTGGGCCAGATATTCTGCAAGGGTTGCACCATGCGCAATAGGTTGCGCCTATGCAAGTCCCAACTTGCTCCATTCTGCGAAGTTCAGCAGGAGGCAGTTACCACTGAAAACAGGCTGAGCAACAGCACAATGCAAATGAATGCATGCTGAACTGGTGGGGAGGAACCATGCATAAACTGCACAGCCCGATATTCAGCCGGGCTGTGCAGGTTGGATTAACAAGCGCGCAACCTGCGCCTGCACAACTTTGAGCCAAAAAAAAAAGGCTTAAGTTGAGGGCCACCCACAGGTGAGCTGCTGCATTGCAGGGTGCAACACAGCAGCTGCCACCTGTGGCTGGCCCCCAACCCACTCCCTGTGCCCCCCCTCATACCTCTCAACTGGACATCCCTGATTATGCCTCAGAATTTGTCTCTGTCCCACATAACAATTGTATTTTTGTGACAGAACACTGGGGATTGTAAGTATAAAATAATGTTAAATATTAAAGTTACAGATTCCTTCCTATTCAGAAAATGCATCTTACATAAATCCCCCTAATTCTATCAGCTTTCTGAGTGTATACTACCAAATCTTAAGATGTGTCCCAGATATGGGGTCTGTGTCCCTGATATTTTAATGTCTTGTCCCTGATTTATGAGACAAGAGGTTGAGAGGTATGCCCCCCCCGCAGCCCGATCGCGGGCATAGTTTAACCCCCCCACCAGCCTGATCGCGGGCAGCTATGTGTCTCCCCACCCTCCCGAACACATCCCTGGTGGTCCAGTGGACCGTAGATCCCATCACGGGGCGTAATCATTAAACACCCCCAAACATCCCTGGTGCCTAGTGTCCCCCACCCACCCCACCCACCCACCCATGAAGCCCCACCACCCGCTCCTCCCCAGCAGCCGTGGGCGGCAGCATCCCACCTGCCTGCCGCCCCACCGCCTGCCGACTGACTGCAGTAGGGCTGCACACCCATTGGTGCAGGCAAGAGCCAGTAAGTGCAGCCATTACAGGCAGATAGTCCAGTTTTGTGAATGATTCATTCACAAACCGGACTGATCTTGTACGGTATGGGCTGCACACCCATTGGCTCTTGCTCTGCACCATCGGGCGCAGCCTCACCGCAGCAGTCAGTCAGCGGGCGGCAGGTGGTGGATGCTGCTACCCACCGCTGCCGGGGGCAGCGGGGTGGTGGGGCTTCATGGGTGGTGGGTGGGGGGACACTAGGCACCAGGGATGTGTTGGGGGTGTTTAATGATTACATCCCGCGAATTGGGAGTTTCAGTCCACTGACCACCAGGGCTATGTTTGGGGTGTTTAATGATTACATCCCACGATCGGGATCTACGGTCCACTGACCACCAGGGATGTGTTTGGGAGGGGAGGGAGATACATTGCTGCCTGCAATCAGGCTGGTGGGGGTTAAACCATGCCTGTGATCGGGCTGTGGGGGGTTGTTTTAAACTAATGCAGCCTGCGGTCGGGCTGGTGGGGGGGACATTTCTGCTGTTGTTGGCGATCGGGCCAGTGGGGGGTGGTGGTGGGGATTTTCACTCTTTTGCCCACGATCGGGCTGCAGGGGGCGTCGGTCCCTGATGCCTGCTGCCTGGCAGGGCGCTAGGCACAAGTCTTCGGTGATCGGCGCACCTGCATGCTAATGACATGCAAATAGGGCCATAATCAGATGCAAATGGCCCTCCCTGCACTTTGCATGAATTATGGCCCCATTTGCATGTCACCTTTTGAATATCGGGATTTTGCGCATGGCGCAATGGTACTTGCGCCACCACAGTTTGAATGCTCCACTCTGGCAACTTGCGGTGGCGCAAGTTCCACTGCGCCATGCACAGTGGCTGTGGCCGGGGGGTGATATTCAAAGGAGTTGCTCAATAGCGCAACCCCTTTGAATATCACCCAGGCCACACCCCAGCACAACTATTTTGTGCAGCGAAGGGCTTGGGCCTAAGAAGAGCGCAGTTTGAATATCTGGCCCACTGTGTATGTGTGTGTGTGTACATATATATATATATATATATATATATATCAAAATTATATACAGATAACTAGTAAACAGTTATTCCGTCACAAGTAGGAGTAATCTAAAGATCACTAAGCCAGGGGTTAAAGAGAGATGGGGAGTCTGGAAGGATAACCAAGAATGAACAAGTCAGGGTAGAACTATGTTCTATATTTCAGTCTTCTGAACATAGACTGGGACACTCTAGTGGCACCAAGTCAAGAAAGTCAGATGTTTACAGAAGTGGCACAGGACAGCCTTCCCAGTCAAAGGGTATGGAAGGCAAATCTGGGGGGCAGAAATTCTGGACCTAGTTATATCCAACCAGGACATTATCAGAGATACCTTGATTGAGGACCCAACTGAACAGAGTGACAACACTACTAAATTTAACATGGTGCTGGATTATCAGCAACAGAAATCCAGCTCTGTGGTTCACAAGTTTAGGAAAGTTGACTGACAAAATTAAGCTGACTAAAGGAGTGGAAAAAAGTGGGCTGCAGTAAAATGGGTGGTCAAAGGAAACTGCCCAAGGATGCATACAATTTTTGTTATAAAATAGCAAAAGACTCTAGAAACCTTATTGATTTAACAAGGAGTTTAACATACGAACATACGAATCTGCCAGCAGAAACAGGCCTTATGGTCTATCAGGTTAGTCTGCTTGAATGCATAGCTAACACCCCTATACTGAAGCTGCCACCCCTCCTCTCCCCCCCTCACCTTTACTCCTCCTCACACCCTGTCCCATGCCCTTTTAAAGCTGGCCACTGTACTACAGGATACCACCTACTCGGGTAGAGTGTTCCATTTTTCCACCACCCTCTCTGTGAAAAAAATGCTTCCTCATCTCTCTCTCTCTCTCTCTCTCTCTCCAATGTCTTCCACCCTGAGACCATGTCCTTTGGTGTCCTTTCTTCTCCTCAGCTTAAATATCCCTTCTGTGCCCATTTTGTTAATCCCCTTTAAATATTTGAAGGTCTCAATCATATCCCCCCGATCCCTCCTCTCCTCTAGGGTGTACATATTTAACTCAGTCAGCCTGTCCCCATAGGATTTGCCTCCAGACCCTGGATCATCTTAGTTGCCCTGTGCTGCACCCCCCCTCCAGCAATCTGATATCCTTCTTCAGAAAGGGACGCCAGAACTGCACGCAGTACTCTAAAAGTGGCCTGACTAGTGACCTATACAGCAGCAGGATCACATCCCTATTTCTGGATGAGATTCCTCTCGCAATACCAGAACAACAAAAAAGAAGCACTCTAGCCATTGTAACAAAGTGCTTTTATTGCACTAAATGTAAAGCCAATAACAGTTAAGTAAGGTAAGGTAAATTTTATTTACATGGCGCCCAATCTCGCGCGGGCTCTGGACACCTTACAGAAGGTCAGAACAGGCAGGGTAAACACCAACAACATGCAAAATCAAAGCTGTACAAGGGTTTCAAACTACAAAATTAAAATTATACAATAAATGGGCATTAATAAATAGTAATAATAAATAAACAATTTTAAAACTGCTGCAATTAGTCTGGAAATGCCTCTCTAAAAAGATAAGTTTTTAGACCCCTCTTAAATGCCTCCACCAGTGGAGCCTACCTCAGAGATCTGGGGAATGAGTTCCAGAGGACTGGGCTGGCCACCTCAAATGCATGGTCACCCGAGGTTCTCAGCCTGCCCCTCGGAACCACAAGAAGGCCCTGGTGGAGGAGGGGACTGGAATGGCAGGTGTGAGGAGGTCGGTCAGGTAGCCAGGGCCCGAGCCATATAGGGCCTTACAGGTGAGCAAGCCCATCTTGAAGATGATTCTCTATCCGACAGGTAGCCAATGCAGATCTTGCAGGACCGGGGTCATGTGACAAGACCTAGACAGACCCATCAGTAACCTGGCTGCTGTGATCTGCACTAGCTGCAGTCGGCGGAGGTTCCCCCCAGTGACCCTAAAGTACAGAGCATTGCAGTAGTCCAATCTGTATGTAACAAAGGCATGCACTAGTGAGGGTACGTCCTCAGGTGGAACTAGGGGTTTAGTCTGGGTGACATTCCTAGGTCAGATACAAGGATCCTAGGTCAGATAGTTAGGATATGAGCTAGATCTGTTGCTAGAATCCACAGGATCTACAACCTTTGTTGCTAGAATCCACAACATTTGTAGGATCCATGAACTGGATCTTAGAGGGTAGAATCAATGGTCAGATAGCACTGCTGTCCTATCACAGCAACTATCTAGCCAAATGGGAGGTATCTGTCGGTATACTGGTATCTAGGATACTGTCTGAGAAACACTAATACAGGTCCTCAGGTGGAACTAAGGGTTTAATCCAGGTGACATTCCTTAAGTGGTAGAAACCACTTTGGACAACAGATGGCAGCTGAACACCAAGTATTAGCCTGTCATCAAGGAAGTCGCCCAGATTTCTCACCTTAGAGAATGCCATCAACAGGGTGGATCCCAGGACCAATCCTGTTGCCACCCCGGAGGCATTCCCATCACACCTGTGACCAGGCTCAATCACCTTCCTGGGATTCAGCCTCAACCAGTAAGAGGATATCCATTCCTGGATCTCGGTCAGGCAATTATTTAGCACTTCCACAGTGTCATTTGTTTCAGGGGCAAAGGACATATACAGCTTGGTATCATCTGCGTAGCAGTGAAAACCCAGACTGTAATGTCTAATGAGCTCTCCCAGAGGTAGCAAGTACACCGCGAACAACATTGGTAACAGGATCGAACCTTGAGGAACTCCACATGGCAGGACCTTCGGAGAGGAGGAGGAGAAATTCCTCATCACCACCAGTTGCTTCCAGCCCAAGAGGAGGACTTAAACCAGTTGATGACCCTACCAGCAAGTCCACAGTACTCTCTAAGGTGATCCACAAACACAATGTGGTCCACAGTGTCAAATGCTGAGGAGAGATCAAGGATAACGAGAACTGACCAGTTTCCTCTATCTTTCACCCTAAGGAGGTTAATCTGCACCCTGACCAATGCTGTTTTGGTGCTATGCCTAACCCTAAATCCAGACTAGAATGGCTCATAGACATCAAAGGCTGCAAGGTGCACCTCGAGCTGCAGTGCCACTACTTTCTCAACAACCTTCCCTAGAAATGGGAGGTTGGGGATGAGTCAATAATTTATCAGGACATTGGGGTCAAGTGATGAAGGTCAGAAGGTGCCTCACCCATGCCTCCTTCAAGGCATAGGGAAACATCCCGTCTGAGACTGAGCACTGGATTATCCCAGCAAACACCGGCCCAATGGTCTCAATGTATCCCATTAGGAGATGGGTCGGGGCTGGGTCCAGTTCACAAAAGGTGGGCCACAGCTTTGAGATCACCTCAACAACCTCAGCCACCTCCACTAACTAGAACTCTCTCCAGACAGTAGGAGTGCCTATGTTCCTATCAGGCCCCCCCCCCCACTGCAGAGCTGATTTTGCTCCACTGATGAGATCCATGACCAAACAGAGTATCAACTGTGTAGATAATCCCCGGTGCTTCAAGTGCTAACTCTTCCTTGGGGGGGGATGGCATGAAGATCAATGACTGGATGGCCTCCAGCTGGCTGAGCCTCCACCCAGGTTAGTCAGAGGTAATGGTTCTTGAACCAGGCTACCGTGGGCCAGCAATGACAATTGTGGATGCCTTCTTGCAATCTTTAACTGGCAACACACTTTGACCTGTAGATGTGGTGAAGAATCTGGACATCACCTTGGACTGCAGGCTTACATTCAAGTAGCAGGTGGGGCTGTAGGTAAGTGCGGCTTTAAGTGTCTGCATAATATTGCCTGGATCAAACCACATTTGTGCCTGGGAACCTAGTGATAATAGTCCATACCTTTGTCACATCTATGTTTGACTACTGCAGTCCTTGTTACTTAGGATTATCTGAAAGTCTGATGCACCACCTGCAGCTGTTACAGAATGCAGCAGCCTGGCTGGTGGCTGGAACATCTCTTGTAAAGCAGATCATGCCGGTTCTGCAGGGGCTACCAATCTGGTGGTAAATCAGCTTTAAGATTTGCTCGTTAATATACAAGGTCCTACATTATCTGGGTCCTGTTTACCTGAAAGATCTTCTGTCTCATAACACTCCTGCTCGCTCTCTGCACTCCACTGACGCTGGCCTGCTGGCTGTCTTCCAGTTTTGTTTAAAATTTTTGGAGAACAGACGTTCAGGGTAGCTGCCTTGCTGTTATGGAACTCTCTTCCACTGAATATTAATAGGTTTCATAAGTTTTTTACAAGCAAGACCGTCTACTGGAGCCTTTTATTTGCTCACTGTTGTCACCAGTAGTTCTGTCCCCAAATACAGTGTTCCTCCAGGAATTTATCTAGGTTTGCCTTAAAATTATTCACTGTCTCGCACAATACAACTGAATCCAGCAGTGAGTTCCAGATACTCACAACCCTCTTGATAAACCATAGAGCTCTTCCGACTGTACTGTGTTAAGCCCCCTTTAATTATTTACTGTTTCTTCTTCCTTCAAAGGTGAACTCATTTGTTTTTAGCCCTAAGCATATCCACAGGTCTCTGTTCTGGAAGGCTCTATATTGTAGGCACATATCACCATGCAATCTCCTTTTTTCAATGGTGCACATATTCAGTTCCCTATGCCTCTCATCATAGGTCTTTCCTTTCATTCCTCCCATCTTCTTAGCTGCCTGTCTCTGGACTCCCTCTAATAGTTTAATATCTGTAACATGGTGAGGTGTCAAAAACTGGCAGCAGTGCTTTGAATGTGGTCTAACCAGTGAATTATACAATGGCTGAATCACAGCCCTAGTTCTGCTGATGATATTTCTTCCTATGCAGCCTAGGATCTTATATCTCTTTTTAGCTATTTGTTTACTGTGATTACTGAACTTAAAATCACTAGTGGCCATTACTCACATATCTCTTTCTTCAGTTGTTGCCCTTGGTTCTTATCCATACAGTGTATACGGTACATTTATCAATGCTGACATTTAATTTGGGTTCAGATGCCCATATTTCCAGATTTTAAGATTCTCTTTCATGGACTTTATAACCTCATCACTATCAACCATGGCTCCAAGTTTTGTATTGTCCGCAAACTTACTCATCCAAACATCTCTCGTGCGTTATGTAGATTATACATATTTTTTTGTATTTTAATTTTTAAGGAATTTTTATTCAGAATCTATATTCATAATATATTTACAAATAACATAGATTAATCACCAAACCTTTTGGCATGGAATTATTTAACTTTAAGAACAGTACCATTAAAGGTTTAACTACTGTACATACATTACAAAATAGATAAAGCTTGCAGGAAAAAGAAGCAGACCATGGAGTGCTGAGTAATATGAGACTGTCAGTTGCATTACTTCAAACTGTTACCAGTTATCGGGCTATATCATCTTTAAAAGGGATCCAGATTTTAGTCCACTCCTCCAGTTTTTTATGACATGAATAATTAATTTTTTCTATTTTTACCAGATCGGTCATTAAATTGAGTCAATGCATATAATTAGGTTGGTGTTATCTTTCCATTTTAGTAGAATAAATTTAGTGGCTATGGTAATGCCAAGTTGTACCAACTTTTTGGATGCCATTGTTAACCTACAGTTTTTGTAGTACCCTAGTAGGACCACTGATGGGCTGGCCTGTAGATGAATATCAATGGCTGTTGATAACATTTGGAAGATTTTTCCTGAAAACTGGATCAGCTCAGAACAGTCTGAGAGCATATGCCCTATGTTTACCCCTCTAAAGTTACATAGGGGCATTTTTCTGAAATATTAGGATTCATCCTATGTAATTTACTTGGGGTATTGTATATCCTATGTATTATACTTTATTTCATTTGCCTCAAAGATGCAGTCCCATTCTATTTGGTCAAATGCTTTTTCTGCATCTAACATCAAGAGTATAATATCAAACTGTTTTGCATATTTTGTTACATTAATGGCTCTGCTGATATTTGAACCTAACTGTCTTCCTTTAATAAATCCTGTTTGGACTGGGTATATAATGGAATGGATAACTCTTTCTAGTCTGTTAGCTAAGGCTTTCGCAAAAATCTTTAGGTCTGAGTTCAGTAGTAAAATGGGTCTGTACAAGAAGCCCTTTTCAGGGTCTTTATCTTTTTTAAGGAATACACTAATGGTTGTATCATAAAAAGAGTCTGGTAAGGCACCGATCATAATGACTTTATTGATAAAGGTTACCAATCTAGGTGCTTACAAATGTTTAAAATGTATGGCACATATCTATCGGAATCCCATCCAGTCCTGGGGCTTTGCCTGTTGTTAAGAAATTGATAGCCATTTCAATTTCTGTAAGGGTAAATGGTGTTTCCAAAAATCGATTTTGATCCCCAGAAAGATATGGTAAATCCAGTCTGCATAAATGTGCAATACCTCCCAAAGCGCTATGCCTTTCTGAGGTGCACAATCGAGAATACAATTCAAAAAAGCCAGATTTATTTCTTCAGGGTTAATTACTTTGGTTCCTGTATGATTATAAATTGAGCTTATTATTTAACTCATTTGTTCTTACTTAATTTGGTAAGCTATTAATTTATCCGGCTTATCACTTGAATTGTAGTACAAAGATCTAGAGCTTATTAACTAAAGGTCAGCTTTTTTGGTAAAGATGTTATTATACTCTATTTTTATCTGGCCAATTGAATGTAACAATGTGATTGAGGGGTATAATTGATATTGTTGATTGAAATATACAAATTTCCTTTCCAGAGTATCTATTTGTGATGCCATGCCTTTATACTTTTTAGAGGTATAAGAAATTGCAATACCTCTTAAATAGGCTTTAAAAGAATCCTATATGATTGCATCTGAGATTTCTGGAGCTGAATTGAATTCAAAAAAGCTAGGAATTTCCTGATTTAATATGTCGTAAAAGTCCTCCTCATTTACTGTTTTAGGGTCAAGGTGCCACATGATTGGATTTTTCTTAGTGTTTAATTTTAGCTTCACTAGAACTGAACCATGTTCAGAAATTAGTGTATCTTGATATTGAGCCTTGGTGATATTATGTAATATGGTGGAAGATTCCAGAAAGAAATCTATTCGGGAATATGATTGATGGACTGGGGAAAAAAGCAAATACTTAATAGCCATGGGGTTATAATGTCTCTATGGATCTTCCAATTTCAAATCCCTCATAAAATTCTCTAGTGTCATCACAGCAGAGGGGCATCCATTAAGTGGACCTTCAGACCTATCTAAAATATTATTCAAAGTTAAATTAAAATCCCCTCCTATCAAATATGGTGCACTGAAAGTCAGCAGATTAAGAAATACGTCTGTAAATAACTCTGGATCATTTTCATCAGGACTGTAAATATTTGCAATCATAAATATCTGACCTGGGGTTATTATTTCTTATAGAACACAGCTACCATTATTGTCAGTAAAAACCCGACCTCATTTCAAATTGCTATTTTTCCTAATAATTAAAGCAACCCCTCTGGATGCAAGGGTATGAAAGGAAGCAATTCCTTGGCCCCACTTTTTCTGGAAAAAGTTAAATTCTCTTTGTGAAAAATAAGTCCCCTGTATTAATAAGATAGCTACTTTCTTTCTATTTAAGTGCTTTATAATCTTATTCTGTTTCACTGGATCTTTTAAACCTTTAAGATTCCACAATAAGAGATTTAACTCATCATAAGTATGTGCATTCATAAATTATAAATAGCAAAACAAAACAATTGACTTTTATATAATAACAGATCACTTCTACATGCCCAACTAAAGCTGTTAAATGCAATATTGATTCTTTATATTTACTCCTGCCCCCCACATGTATCCCTAAGTGACTGCTAGAAAGCACACTGATATCCTGTTCCCGTATCTCTTAGAGACCTTCCCCTCCCTCCTCCCTCTGAATCACCCTTCCCCATTTGACTTCTTAAGCCCCCACATTTAACCTTTTCAAATACCATCAGTTCTGTTCTCCCTCTTACCCTAGTCCCACCCTCCCTTTTGATTTTATCCACCCCTACCCACCCTTCATGAGTATTAACAAAGATGTCCAGTAAGCTGTATACTTACCCTCCGAGGTGAGAAATGCCAGGGGTGCTGGAGGGGGTGAGCATGCTTAATTATGACAAAAGAGCAAACCAGGAGTGCAGTGCAAGTTCCTTCTAATTAAGATGCAAACCATCCTTCCCATTCTCTTATTTTAAATACTGCTGTTACTAGAGAGAGAAAATAAAGAAAACAGGATAACAGAGAGGAACCATAAGTCAAATAACTACTAAATAATTCTGTGATCAAATCACCGTTACACACTGTGCCTTTAAACCCCATTGAAACAAAGCAATCTATATAATATCTAAGAGCAGTAGCGAAGAAATGTGATTATTTATTTATATCCCCCCCTTTTCCCCAATTCATATTGTTTTAACACCTTATAGCAATCATGCCTCACTTTTTATCTTTGCATTGTATTGTTAGCAGAATTGTTCTGGGCCTGATGGCAAAACACAACACAGAGCCAAAGATATATCAGGAATTACTCATTTATTACCAGAAAGCACAAAACACAGCACATATCTGCTGGGAGTCAGGCACAGGACCCATGATATCATGATATCCCTCCAAACTGGATTCAAACTCAGCAAAATACAGCAGGAGTATCATTCTCATACTCTAAGATAAGAAATGTATGTTATTAGGTAATGGTCTGCCAAATAAGGTAAAATCACAAAATACAGAAACCTCACTGGTAGAAGGTCAGTGCAGAGGACGGTTAGCTAATCACTCTCTCTGATAAGAGTAAAACTAGTTTTGGGTTACAATATAAAAGGTGCTTAGCAAAATAATGGCAGCTGTGTAGCAAAGGAAAATAACTGTCACAAGGCCTGCATAAGTAATGCTAATACTGTTAGGGCCAGAGGTTGCTAGCACATAGCCCTGTTGGGATCTGGTCTTTACCACCAGTCCATGCTACAGTCATCTGCGCATGTCTTATTATTATATCACATACTATTACACTATAGCCTTCCCTACTAAGTAGATCATGAATAAACATGTGTGTGTGTGTGTGTGTGTGTGTGTGTGTGTGTGTGTGTGTGTACCCATCTGCTGAACTAAATATAGGGTTGTGGAGGTGAGCAGGTCTACAGTATATTATCGCTTTCATTAATGAAGATTCTAATGGAGCTAAATAAGCTTTGAATCAATTGTCTGTGGGTTGCCTGAGGCGCCTTCTGGCATTTCTTCACTCTGTATACCACAAGTTTCATCGTGTTTATTCTGACCTGTAAGCCACTGATGGGATTAAACCTGTTGTACAGTGTTATCTGAAGTGGCTTGATAGGCAGCAACTCAACTTGGGCATTCACAGGAAAAATGTCTGCCTGTTCCAGGGTCATAGATGTATCCAGCAGGTTGGAAAATTACCTTATTCTCCCATTCAAATAGAACTTTTATTTTGCTGGTGGAAGCATAGAATATTTGATACCCTTAGTCCTCAGAGTAGCTATCACTTGGTCAAAAGATTTCCTTTGCTGCATGGTGGTTTGACTAAAGTTTGGATAAGCATGAAATTTGATGTTCTCATGCGTTAAGCCCCTGTTTGTACGTACTTTGTGAAGAATCTCTTTTTCTTGGAATTTATGTGGTTTAATAAAAAACATTCTGTGGCAGGCTTTGATCAAAGCTTGTTTGGGTGCAGTCTTTTAAGGGGGGCCTCGATGTGCTTTATCTAACTATATTATTTCTTCTGGATATTTATGCCCCATTCATACAGTAATCATTTTTTTCAAATAATTTTAGGGGGGTCTCCTGACCCTTCAACGCCATTTGGAACTTTGAACAGTTTAAGGTTGCCCTTCCTCGATCTGTCTTCTTGATCCTGTATCTTTTCCATTAAGTATTTTATCATGTTTAGATACCGATTCGGCCAAACATTGTACAGGTTTTTTCACCATTGTCATTCTTTCTTCTATTGAGCCAGTTTACAGGGAGAGGGATTCTGTTTTTGAATGGCTGTTTGCCACTGAGCTGGCTAATTTGGCCATGGTGCTATTAATTTTGTCAAACTCCCCATGAATCTCAGTTCTCATGGCCAGCAGATCTTTCCTGACATTGAGAGCCCAGTCAGACATATCATTCCTGAATTATGCTTCTTTATGGGTAGAATCTTGCCCCTTAGTGCATTCCAAGGCTGTCTCTGTTGTGCTTATACCCTGAATTTCTAAGGATATAGCACCTTGCATTACTCGACCATTGTCATTCAAAACCATAGATGGGGTCTTTGGTATGGGTGAAATTAGATTTTTTTGTGCACAAAATAACAAAGCCTCTTCATTTAAATTTAGGGAGTTTAGTACTTTTACTGATTCATTAAGATTTAAGGCAGAAGGCTGGGTATTTAAATGTATTTGTGCCTTATCAGCTGTTTTTGCTGCCTTCTTCCCAATGACAACTTTAGCTAATACAGAACTGTGATCATCTGAGGTCCCTGCATTGACTTCTTCTTGCTTGCAGGGGTTATCTAAAACTTCTCTAGTATCTGAATTAACTTCTGGATTTTTCTTGTTATCAAGGCAATGAAAGGTTAGAGTTTGAGTATTCACTACACTTGTAGAAGGGTCATTTCTGTCATTTATGTTGTTTTGCTTATTTACTGTATTAGAAATTAGTGCGAGCTTACCCTTTACGGCAGAGGCCTTGCCAGGGATGGGTTGGCAGTATAGCCCAGAGGTTAGAGTAACCAGCTGTGAATGAGTTTGTACATCCAGCAGACCCGGGTTTGATTTCCATTGTATACTGTGTGGCTCTGAGCAAGTAATTTAATCTCCCCAGTGCTTCTGGGTCACCCTTGAAAACAGGCACTTGTACCTAGTGGTCCTTATCTGGTTAAGAAAGAATAAAAATAAAAAAAATAAAAATTAAATCTTCCGAGTTGCCCAATGTCTTCACTAAAGCTGTTGCTGCAGACTGCTATGTTATATGTGGTTGTTATAGACCTGCAATAATATTTTCAGTCTCTTTCACTGCCTCCAGCTGGGTTGTAGTATCTGCCACCCTGTCATGTTTCCACTACTGATGCGGCTGCACCTTGTTGTGGGTTACCCAGTGTCGGTGAATCATGTTGAACCTCTGGGGTTACAATGGACTGACTGACATGAATCCCATTGTCCGTCTCCATGGAGTTGACCGAGTATTCCTCTGTGGGGTTCCTGTTAATGGCATTGGCAGCTGGATTTACTGGAGTAAGTCCGAGTGAGAGTACAGGTGTGTTCTGTGTGCTTGCCATAGTTCTTTGTGTGTCCATTACCCTTTTTTGTCAGCATTCCATCAATAGGAATTCAGCGATGTCTTTAGTCCTCCACAGCACCGACTTGGACACACTTCAGTGCCAGAGGTAATAATTTGTGGCTCAGCTTGAGAATTTGATTCTTTCTTAGAGATCAGGTGCTTCAGAGCTTGCTGCATGTAAACACAAGATAACATACTTCAGCTGTTTTAATTCACAGCACAAGCTTGCTTCATCTCATTCACATACCAAAAATGGTATGCTGTGTTGCAGGAGGTGATTGCACACACACACACACAGGGTTTTGTCTACACCCTCTCCGGCATCCTGTGCTCACCTACTCCTGTCCTGCGGCCATCTTGGATCTTCTGCATAGATGATGCATATAAGTTAAACAGCACAGGTCACAGCATCAACTCCTGTGGCACCCCACTCATCACCTACCCCCAGTCCAAGACTTACCCCTGGACTGGAACCCTCTGGATCCTATTCCTCAACCATGATCTTAACTATCTTACTATTTTCCCATCAATCCCAATTCTGGCTATCTCTTCCACCAGTTCCTTATGTGATACTGAATCAAACACTTTACTATAGTCCAGATAAACCAGATCCACAGGCCACCCTTTATCTAGTGACATCCTGACTGGCTCAAAGAACTCAATTGAATTTGCCTGGCAAGACCTCCCTACTTTGAAACCATGCTGTGTGTTATCATATATACTGGGCTCTATTAACGAACGTGCGGGATTACAGGTGATTTGCACATACAGAGCCCATGTAGCTCCGCACCCAGGTAGAGGTGAGCACTGGCTGGTATTCACTATTGCCAGCCACGTGTCCATGCTCACGCCCCCCAGCATGCAGCTGCACAGTGGTGGAGCTCAGCTGTGTGGAAGTGGATCATGGGACACAGGCGGGCATCCAATCGGATGCCCATCCTGGGTCCCAAAGTGTATCCCCTGCTGCACGAGTGCAGGGTATCCTGGAAGGCATGGATCTGGTGAGCAGATACCAATGGGTGAATGCCTGAATGACTGCTCCCAGCCCTCCCTGCCAGCCCGGTGGGCTGGAGCAGCAGTATGGAGGGGAGTCCTTTTACTGCTGTGGCTGGTGATATCTGTTGGGGGTACATAAAAGTTACAGCAGGGTCCCTCTTCATGTAATTTGTGCCCCCCAGGCCTGGCACTCCGCACCTTAATGAATGGCGCAGAGTGTGAGCAAGCCTCTGGACCACCCGTGGCGCATCGCTGCACGGGCAGCTTTGGGATGGTGTGTGCAAGTGGCTTGTGTACCTACTGTAAATGCTGCCAGGGGTCCACTGAATCCCCAAAGTACAGCATTCCAACTTAGGGTTGCCTCCGTGCCTCAGATACACAGTGCATAGGCAATCCACACGTTAGTGAAATTACCCTATCGTTTTTATTCACAATGTTTTCATCCTCCTTCACTAGAGTTTCTAATACCTTACCCAAGACTGAAGTTCAGCTTACTAGTCTATAATTTCCACATTCACTCTTTGAGTCTTTCTTGTTTATTGGTACCACATTTGCTTCCCTCCATGCTTGTACCACCCTTCCATTATTTATTGAGTATTCAGTTATGCATTTAAGTGGCCCAGAAATGTGAATAGCTATTTCTTTAATTACCCTGGGGTGAAAGTTGTCTGGTCCCTGTACCTTGTTCTCATTTAGGCCTGTTAATAGTTTTTCAGTCTTTTCTTTTAGGATCCATACTCCACCAACCCCCTCTGGGAATGTGATATTTATTTCCCCATTATTGTTATGACATACAGAACAAGAATAGTTATTAAAACTGTGTACCATGGCTGCTGGATTGGTTACTACTTCTCCCTCGACAAGTAAAGGGCCTACACTTGAGCGTTCCCTTTCACCTTATCTGTATATTTATAAAGGGGTATGTAGTTGTCTTGTGCTGCCACTGCCACCACCTTGAACTCCTACTGTACTTTATTTCTTTTGACTTCATTCTTACCTCTCTTAACCAGGATCCTAGATACTGATGAGAGGCTTGGTCTCTTATTCTGGCCTTGTTGTATACTTTTCTCTTAGCCCTTACTAATTTTTGAATGTGTAACCCCCCCCCCCGGCCCCTTGTTTAACTAGCAGGGCTGCTCCTCTCACCACATAGCATCTAGGGGCAAAAGAGAGGGATGGGGGTTTACATAAACATGTACACACATTTCTATTTCTAAGCCTACTATCACAGACAGGCAACCAGGTATGGCAACTACCTGGCACACTCCTGGTGGGACCATTTACCATGGCCAGCAACCCAGGTCCCTGGGAGAAAATGTTTGCTCCTAATTATACTAGGTTTGTGCTTCTGGACAGGGGCACCCAAGTGAATCCAGACACAGTGGAAGCAATAACAGTACTATCCAAACCAGGTTGGGATTCTAGTGTGACTTTTATTCATATACACAGAGAATAATCACAAAACGAAGATGGACCCCACAGGATTACTCATACTGGTAATGCAGATTACTGAGGTACAGAAGTTCCTGAAATCCCATTTAGCATAGGCATAATGAATACTCACAGCAAACTCTAAGGTTCTGAAATGGAGATTGGCACACCCTTCCAGTTACTGGTACATTTCCTCTTGACTAGGCACACACGGCCAGTACTAGGACACTTTCCCATCGACTAGGCACACAAGGCCAGCACTAGGACACTTTCCCATCGACTAGGCACACACAGCCAGTACTAGGACACTTTCCCATTGACTAGGCATAGACGGCCAGTACTAGGACACTTTCCCATCGACTAGACACACATGGCCAGTACTAGGACACTTTCCCATATTTCATGAGGAATACTAGTGGCAGACACGACCACCACTAGAGCACATACAGGCTCACAAAGCCCATATCTGGGCAACTATTTCTATCAGGCACTGGCCAAATGCACTGACTGAAAATTGAACTAGTGCCCAAACTGAACCCAGAGAGGTAAAGTGGTTACTCCAGATGGGGGTGGTCTCCCACTGTTTGCTTCCAAGTTTATACTCTGCCATTAATCTGGTTAGTAACACCCTCACAGAAACTTGTAGAAGCTATCTTGAAATGTTTTTCACACTTAACATACTACATGACTAAAAGTTCTGTACTTGGATAGTCTCTCACTCTAGACTCCATAGTAGGCAGATACTTTTAAAAACAGACACAGTCTAGGTGACAGGGTCCCTTTGTCAGAGAAAATTCACCAATGGTATGCAGGTGCCCCTCCTGGGCTGACACAAAAGTACTCACAGTTTCTAAAGTTGTCACAGGCAGATTCACTAGACAGACTGGGTGAGGGGGACTGACCCGAACCCTGAAGATCACCCCCATCCCTCCCGGGATGGGGCAAAGGAAACCCCCCTTGGCAAGGTCTCCATGACTTCATTCACTGTCTTCTATGTTCTTCTTCTAGGGTGAGAACAAACTACCCAGACCTAGAACAGTAGCTCTCCATCAGAGCTGTCTGAGGAGCTGCACTGCAAGCTGCAGACTCCTCCTGGAACTCCTAGTCAGGACTGACTGAACATTCTAAAGCTAACATCCCTAGAGCTAGCACAAATGTGGCTTATGCCACTGCAAGAGTTCTAAGATTACATCACCCTCTAGCTCAGCTGAGACTGACACTAGAGCTTGACAGTGTGAAATCCATTTAACTGGCATTTCACTAGCTGCCTTTCACTGCCTGCCACTAGCTCTAACTGGGATTCTAGTAACCCCTGGGAACAAGGGGGTTACAGATGCCTTTGTTTAGCCATGAAGATAATTTACCTTCGGTACTACATGTCAGTTTGGTTGGAATATATCTGGATTCAAGTTCCTTTATTTTATTGATTAACCTTTCTCAGGCGTCATCCAGCTCTAGTCCCTGAAGTTCACTTTCCCAGTCCGAGTCACTCAGTTTCTTCCTCATTCCCACAAAGTCTGCCTTAGCAAAGCATTTGATGTTAGTAGTTTCCACCAGCTTTGCTGTATCATTTTTAAACTTAAATGTGACCATGTTGTGGTCGCTGTTCGAGAGTGGTTCTCGGTGTTTGCAGTCACTCCCCCCATATTGCTAGGTATAAAATACTGGACTCCCTAGTGCCACTTTTCACATGCTGGTCCAGATTTAATGACATCACCAGTTCAACAAAATCCCTTTCCTAAGCTGTAGTACTTGTCATGGCATCCCATACAATCCCTGGCATGTTAGAGTCGCCCACTATGTACAAATTGTCCTCTGGTTTGAATAATCTCAATTTTCAAATTAGCCCCTCCATTTGTTCCCTAATCATATTTGGGGACCTATAAATAACTCATAGGTACAATTTTTTTACTCCCTTTGGCATGATCTTGACCCGAAGTACTTCCAGTTCTTTGCATTTCTCCAGCATTACTTGCACCGCATTTATACCTTGATTTACAGTATATAGAGTACCATACCACCTCTCTTATGTTCTAGTCTGTCTTTCTTGATAAGATCTAACTTCTCTGTTTTTTTACCCCGGGTGTCATCTTCACTCCACCAAGTCTCTGTTATTGCGCAGACCTTGATGTTCTCCCTATTGAGTATTATCTCAGACTCCTTGCTTCTATTACCTAGGCTCATGGCATTTACTACCAGATGATTCCGGTCATTTCATTTGTTGAAACATAGAAACAAAGAAGATGACAGCAGATAAGGAGCGCAAGGCCCATCCAGTCTGCCCATTTTTTCCACATTATGAATGTGCCATCGGCCTGTACTCTGTCAATTGCCTATCTAGTCATACTCATCTGTATTGTTCCCCTATGCCTATCCCATGCCTGGTTGAAGCCCTGCATAGTATTCATATCCACCACTTCATGAGGTAGGTCATTCTATGCATCCATCACCCTTTCTGCGAAAAAGAACTTCCTCACATTACCCCTTAATCGGCCTCCCTTTAATCTCATGCTGTGTCCTCTTGTCCTGCTATTTTTCTTATATTGAAACATTAGACTCTTTCACCTCGTTAATGCCCTTAAGGTGTTTGAATATTTCGATCATATCATCTCTCTCCCTCCTTTTCTCTAGGGTATACATATTGAGCTCCGTTAATCTGCCCTCATATGTTTTCTGATGCAGTCCCTGCACCATTTTGGTTGCCCTTCTCTGGACTGCCTCCATTTTGTTAATGTCCTTGTGAAGGTGTGGCCTCCAGTACTGCACACAGTGCTCCAGATGGGGCCTAACCAGTGTCTTGTAAAGAGGGATTATTACCTCCCTCTTATAACTTACAGTACCCCTACTAATACACCCCAACATCTCTCTAGCCTTAAAACCAAAAATAGCTGCTCAAACCTTTAAATTACTACACACTGGAATTCACATTTCTTATAAGGGGTGCTGCTAGTCTGAAACTAAGAGGACCCTCTCCTCACATGGAACTTGAAAGTAAATATAGCCATTTTTGCCGCTTGAAAGCTTAAATGTTATGTTCTGCTATGTGTGTGGGCAGGGGGTGCGCTAGTATCTTTGCATTATCTCTCTAGCCTTACCTGCTCCTTGAACGGTCTGCTTGGATGATTTCAGGTAATCTGTGATGATGATGATGCCCAAGTCTCTTTCTTCCCTTGTGATTGCCAGCATTGACTGGCCCTCCTTTATTTTTCTTGCCTGATTTCCTGGCAACACATAGATCAGATGCATCAATACCTCCCTCCTCCCCCTTCTTTTTTAGTTTAAATATTTAGAGATGCTAAAATTGATTCTGTCCCCAGGTTGTATGCTCCCATTTACTTATGTGAAGCCCACCCCTGGCATAGAGGGAGTATTCATATGCAAATTTATCCCAGTTGGTTTGAGAGCAGAAACTTCCCTGCCTGCACCATCTATGAAGTCAGCAATTAGTGAATCTAATTTCTTTGTTCCTGGAGCCCGATATTCAAAACTTTGCCCAGGCACAAAATTGAGTTTGCCCGTGCAAATCGGGTTTAGCACGGATGGACAATATTGAAAAGCCTGATTAGCGTGGGTAAACTCTGTTTGCACCCCAGCAGTAGTCGGGGGGGCACAATGTAAATGAAGGGGCAGGGACCTGAATATTGGCGCAGTCTAATATTCAGAGTATGTGCGCCACACTAGGTTGTTTTGCACAGTCCCCTTGCGTGGCATACATACTGCCTGTTGAAACCCCGATTTTTCTCCTGTGCAACCCTAGCAGTTGGTGGAGGAAGTGTAGTGTCCCCTCAACTCTGAAAACAACTGTCCCTGTTGTTTAGTGTCCCCCACTGCAGATCGCTGGCCCGATGATGAAAATGAAATGTCTCTGGTGTCAGAGTGGTCCATCCGACTGCCAATTGTCAGCTCAATGAGATAAAAATTAAAATTTCCCTGGTGCTAGCAGTCTCCCCCATCCCTGATCCACTGGTTTTATAATAAGTAATCTTCCCTGGTGGTCTAGCAGGCTCCATCCCTATCCTCATTCTGCCGGTGTTATAATAGGCAACCTTCCCTGGTGGTCTAGCGGTTCCCCCTCCTTAACCCTGACCTTCCCATATAATAACTAGATCTGTTCCTGGAGGTATAGTGGACCCCTCCCTATCCCAACCTTCCTGTATACTAAATTAATCTGTCCCTGGTGGTCAAGTAGACCCTCCACCTCAGCAGGTAGTGCCCCACTACCCCACTCCCCCATCCCGACCCCAAGCCAGCGACTGACATAGCCCACTGCTCTCCACCACTGCTCTCACTGATTGACAGCTCATCAATGAGCATATACTGTTTACAGTACGCACTCATTGACAGCTCAGTCAGGAGCCGGCCCTGGTGGAGATTGGAGGACTGTGCTGGATGCTGGCTCAGGGTCAGGATGAGGAAGGAGTGGGGTGGTGGGGCACTACCTGCTGGGATGGGGGTAGGGGGTCTACTAGACTACCAGGGACAGATTGATTTAGTATATGGGAAGGTCGGGATAGGGTGGGGTATCCACTATACCACCAGGGACAGATCTATTTATTATATGGCAAGGTCAGAGTTAGGGAAGGGGGACCACTAGACCACCAGGGAAGGTTACTTATTATAAAACTGGTGGATCGGGGATGGGGAAATTGCTAGGCCACCGAGAAGTTTTTACCACATATACAGGGGATCGGGGTTAGGGAGAGGGGACTGCTAGCCATCAGGAAAATGCTTTTTCTTTTCACATCAGGCCAGTGAGCGGCAAGGGGAGGGACCGCTAGCCACCAGGGAAATTTTTATTTTTATCTCATTGGGCTGGCAATTGGCAGGGGAAGGGACCATTGGACTCCAAGGAAATGTTTGGGGTTTTTTTTGTTCTCATGGGGCCAGCGATCAGCAGGAGGAAGGGATCTCTAACCACCAGGAAAATTTTATTTTTTTATCTCATCTGGCCGGTGATCAGAGGGGGGGCACTCGCACCAGGGATAGCACTCTGGGACTGGGCTAGTGGGGGGGCAGCGCCACGCTATTTTGCCAGGTAACTCATGTAAATAAGCCCATAATGGGCATGCAAATGGCCCTCTGGTGCCTTGTATGCCCAATGAGCTAATTTGCATGGGTTCTTTTGAATATGGAAAATTTTGCCTGGCACAACCCATTGTGGTGCCCTGTTTCGGGAGCCCTGTCTGCCAAGCACTAATTGGCTTAGCACTGGGCTGACATGGCCCCTATATTCAGTGGACTAGCGCTGGTGCACAATTCCACTGAATATAGCATGTTTGAGCAGCAGGGCAACCGCAAAGCAGGGTACAAATTTTTGCACTCTGATTTGCACATTTCTGAATATTGGGCCCCTGATATTATAACTTTGTATTTGGTATTTTGAAGTATATTTCCTGTTTCTTTAAATTGACTTACCATTTCCTCCAGATTAGTACGTCCCACGACACTGCAGCCGGAATGTATAACCACCACTGGTTCACTCATCCCTTTTATCATTTTCCTAGCATGTTTGACTTACGTCCTTAATTCTGACTCCTGGTAGACAGCTTACTGTCACCTGATCCTTCCTACCTTTGTAGAACTGTCTGTCCATAAAGTGTAAGACTGAGCCCCCACCACCAGTATTTACCTTTTTTACCAATGTGCCTTCATTCGGTTGTTTGTCAGAGATTTTGTTTGTTTGTTACATAGATACATAGACAGTGTCGGCAGATAAGGGCCTATGGCCCACCCAGTCTGCCCATTTGAGCTTATAAGTTCAGTTTATGTTTTCCTAGAAGTCTGTTGCCCCTTACTCCTGACCTCCAGAATTCCTTTATGTCTATCCCATGCATTCTTAAATCCTGTGATTGTTTCTACCCCCACCACTTCCTCTGGCAGGGTGTTCCACTTGTCCACCACCCGTTATGTGAAGAAATTCTTCCTCACGTTTCCTCTGAATCGTCCTCCCTCCAACTTCATACCATGCTCTCTAGTCCTGGGACATCTTTTTCACTTAAAAATAGTGTATTCCTGCACCCTGTTCCTCCCTGTAAGATACTGGTATGTCTCTATAATATCCCCTCTCTCCCTCCTCGCCTCCCTGATTCGTTTCACTGCTCCCTCCATTTTCAGTTCTACTTCCACCATCCCTGGTGCACCATTAGTATGAATCACATCTGTTTCTTTTTAGCAGACTCCTACTCCCCCTATTTCCAGTGCTTCATCATACCTGCCCACTGTTTTCTTCCTGCTGCATTGTAAGTCCTAGTAGAGGTTCAGATGTATGTGTTACTGTTATGGTTAACTGACTTCCTTGCCTCTTGTGGGTTCTGGTTATTTCACTGTTTTCCCCTATGCCCTTGTCCATATCATTACCTTTATTTCTTTTTCTTTAGTTTCTCACTGTAACAAAGGCACTACTCGGTTCACTGGACACAATTATATCACTTGGAGTCTCATTTCCCTATAGTAATATCGCACTGTAGGCTTTCTTTTAAAACCCCTATCTCTGATTCAAGCTGCCATGTACAGGTACTTTTGACATGGTTGTTTCATTTATCTCCTGCAATGTTCCTAATATATTGCAGGTTAAAGGAATAATGCATGACAGGGTGTGTGTCATGCTGGGATAATGCCACGCCTGGGGGGGGTTGGCACAAGGCCGCAGGCCGAGTGCTTCCAATGCTCCAGATGTGGCGCTATCTCAAACGACACACACCCTGGAATGCATTATTCCTATTATACAATGGCTCGGTGTTATATATAAAAGAAAAAAATAATTTTAAAGAATGTTTTTATTAGTGTGGAAAAATATTTTTATTTCTTAAGAGTAGATGCAAAAAAAAAAAAAAAAGGTGCTATATGTCCAAATCATCATCCATATTGGTTCACAGAGCTGAGACTAGACCTGTGACGTCGTGCTGGGATAACGCCATGGGTCCAGCCCCAAACTGACCAATCACAGTCCAAAATTCTTTCTTGCCATTGTATAATAGTCATTATACAATGGCAAGAACATTTCCTGGACTCTGATTGGTCAGTGTGTGCCTGAGACAGTGATGCTATTACACAATAACATCACTGTGTTGATTTTTTGGATGATATGGATTTTTTTTTCAGAAACAAAGATATACTGCCTCACTAAAAATCTACTAAAAACATTTTTATTTTTATTTTTGTTTTGTATAACATCGAGCCATTAGAGCATTGCTAAAGCAGACTCTAAGGTGTGTTATCGCAGATTGGTCGTCATCTGGGTGGTGGAAGCACACGGCCGCTGCATCAACCCACCCCAGGAGTGACATTATTACATGATAACACACACCTTATCATGCCTTATTGCTTAATTTAATCATCCCTACCTCCTTTTCTGCCATGTTTGCTGTTCTGATAGAGCTTATCCTGATTCTCTACCCGAAGATGTTTGGCCCAGCTCACAGCTTCTCAGGCTGCCACAAGTCTCTGCCTGTGTCTGCCTCCGCTCTTTGCTCACTTACCGCTTACACACAAAAACTGGATTCAAAGGTCTGTGTGACCTAATCCTTGCACCCTGCTTACTCTGACATCACACTGCTAGCTCAGTCCTGGTTTCTGCAGCTGAAAATGTCTTGCAGCTTAAAAACAGCTCTGGCAGCTCTTTCATTGCTTGGTTGCTCTGGCAAGTCCCACTGAAACTATTGACAGTTAAACTGAACACTACAGTTAAAACTACACAGTTACAGCCCCCTTCCTGATTTATGGTCCTAGCTGTTCTCAGGACTACAACTCTTGCCAGTCTCATCTCCCAGTCACTTAAATAGACTTCCAAATTAGGGCAGAGAATATTTTTTTTTTTTCTTGATTTTTATGGAGTTGAGTAGCATACAATAGATAGACAGGGTAGGAGTGAGAGATACTTAGAGGATCTCTTTACTTCTCAATTGTTCACACATGTGAGTAGGTGGTGACACTGCCTCTGCCTGTGTCTGCCTCCACTCTTTGCTCGCTGACCACTCACACATAAACTGGATTTAAAGGTTTTTGTGATCTATGTCCCCTGTTTACTCTGACATTGTGCTGCTAGCGTGAGTGAGGTTTTTGTAGGTGAAAATCTCTTTCAGCTTAGAAACAGCTCGGCCAGTTTTTTCAGTGCTTAGCTGCTCTGGCAAGTCCCCCTAAAACTATTGACAGTTAAAACTGAACATTACAGTTAAAACTGCACAGTTACAGCCCCCTTCCTGATTTGTAGTCCTGGCTGTTCTCAAGACTACAACTCCCACCAACCACCTCTCCCAGTCACTGAGATGGGCTTCCAGATTAGATTTCGATTTTAGATTTTATTGTTTGGAAAACACCTTTAGGCAACAAGTGCCTATTTTCAAAGGTTACTCAGTCATACAGTACAACTGCATAACATACATGCAATGTATGATGTAGTATAAGTTATACTGTGTCATAAATTAAATAAATAGGATGCAGAATATTCTTTTCTTTACTTTTTTCTTGATTTTTATAGAGTAGCGTAGATAGGCTAAGATAGAGAGATATTTACAGGATTTCTCAGTTGTTCATACAAATTAGTAGCAGGGCAATACTGTCTCTGCCTGTGTCTGCCTCCGCTCTGCTCCAATATGCATGCTCAGTGGAAGCCTTTAAGGATGCCTTGAAAACCTGTTTCTTTGAAGCAGCCTACTCTTAATTGTTATGATTTTAGGTAACTGATATATTTATTGTTGTACTCATGGTTTATTTAAAAAGAGAGCCATATAAACAAACTTTGTCTTGGCTTGCCTTGGAAGTGAGTAGCTGACTATGATTTTAAACACTTCTGTTGCATGGTTAGATGTTGGATCTAAATTCAATCCAAAGTCATCTAGGTATTCACAACCTAACTACAGATCAGTAAACCCCTCTGTCCCTTGACTGAACATAGAACTGCTGCATAACACAGCTGAGTTGAAGCTTTTTGATCAGCACTTCAGCCATAGTCATCACCCCCCTCCTTTTTCTCTCTTTAATTGATGTCTTTTTGCATAGAGCTGACCTCATGTATCTGTCACAGTTCTATTAAAGAGGACTATTTAATGCATCCTGTTCCTTAGAAATAAAAGTACTTCCCTGATTGCAGCCAAAAAAATATGTTTCTGTACATTCCATTAAATTATAACCCCAAAAGGACCTTTTCTAAGCAGAATATGTCACTCCAGGCTGAGGCTTACCAGGTCAGTTAAGTCACTCAACCTCTGGCCTTGTGTCTTTATGCCCAAGGGCTTGCATGGAAATCCTTAAGCTGTGGCTTATACCTTACTTAGAACAACCATTTGTCAATGCCAAATGTTTGCTTACTGGTATTAGCACTGGAAATGCAGGAGTTAGACAGATGCAGAATAGGAATGGCAGTGAAGTATTGAACTTCATACCAACCCCCACCTCCATCCTGTAGAGATGGACAGGCATTGGGGTAAGTGTTTGGGTCATCACCCATGACGCTCATGCTATGTCACCTCACCCTGTTCTGCAGACACCAACATGTGTTGAGGTGTGCCTTGGGGTGTTTGGCTTTACAGTCACCCCATTCCATAAGGACATATGCTGAAATGGGTGCAGCATAGGAGAATGGGGTAAACTCTGGGGCTGAAGAGTCCAAGGTACACCTCAATGCCTGTCGCTTGCTGAGGGGTGGGGGTGGGATGGCATAAGCAGTTCAGTTGGCAATCCAAAGGCTCACCCTGATGCCTGTCAGTCTGTACAGGGTGGGACGTTATGGTTAAAAACCCTAACGCCCCAGGTGTTTGTTGGTATTTGCACTACAAATTTTCAACATGGCCCCACCCTCATGAATGCATTTGGGACCTCTTCTTATGAAGAGTGGCATTGTGATTTTGTCAATGTGTCCCAAACTTTGAGTTCCAACAGCGACCATGCCATTCTGTGCCAGATGTACAAAAACACAGATCGGGCATGATGTGAAGAATGGCAGCTGTACCATCCATAGAGAGAGGTGTGAAGAGATGGCAATGTAGTGGGAATATTAAAAATGCTCGCACTTCCGAGCACACGTAGAAACTGCGCAACGCATGCACATAACACAGTCATTTTTTGAACTTTCATCATTAAATTTTCAACATAGGCATTTTAGGACCTCTGCTCATGAAGAGTGTCACTGTGATTTTCTTAATGTGTCCCAAACACTGATTTCCCACAGCGGCCATGCTATTCTGCGCCAGAAGTGCAAAAACACATTTCAGCCAGGATGTGGAAAATGACAGCTGTACTATTCATAAGGAGGTGCAGAAAAATGGCAATGTTGAAAATCTGGAGTGAAAATATTGCAAATTCGCAAAGTTACGAGCATGCATGGAAACAGCAAACGCACGCCATAACACACTCATGTTATGGACTTTCATCACAAAATTTTCAACATAGGCATCTTAGGACCTCTGCTCATGAACAGTGTCACTGTGATTTTCTTAATGTGTCCTGAACACTGATTTCCCTCAGCGACCGTGCTATTCTGCGCCGGAAGTTTGAAAACACATTTCGGCCAGGATGTGAAAAATGACAGCTGTACTGTTCATAAGGAGGTGTGGATAAATGGCAATGTTGAAAATCTGGAGTGAAAATACTGCAAAATTGGTTACATGCGCAAGGTAGTAACTGCGACGACGCTCGTAAAACAGTGGTTTTGTTCCACCAAATTTGCAACATAGACTTTTTGAGAGCCTACCTCATGAACACTGGCACTGTCTTTTCATTAATTGATCCTGAAAAGTGATTTTGCGCAGTGACCGCGAAATCACCTTTCGGGACCGAATAATGCCATGACAGTGACTGAATTCATGAGGAAGGGTCCCAATAACCTCATGTTGAAAATGTGGTGCCAAAAGTCCCAACAATGTCTGAGATATGCACCAAAGTTGAAAAAACCCTGTTTATGCCATTATACAGCTTACTGGCATTTCTTCAGTTCGCGGTCGGCTTTGAAGAGTGCAGACGTGTTCCTGGTCCACCGAAGATCGTCGCACCAGGTTCCGGAAGTAAGTATGGGGTGAGGGGAGTGTGGGGAGGTGGGGTGCGCAGAGGTTGAGCGCGGATTGTGGGAGGGGCTGCTGGACCCGATGAGGGACCGTTTTCTGTTTCACAGGTTAAACAAAAACAAACAATATTGTGGGACTTTTCTTTTTAACAGGGACATTTTGGCACTCTGAGGTGGGCTCCCAGCATGCCACCCTAGTGTTTTTTGTTGGGGGGCAGTATCCGACTGGGGATTGGGCACCCCCATCGGCACATACTGGGGGGGCAAGAACCGAGGGGGATTGGGTACCCCCCTCAGAACAAAACAAAGTGTTTTCGGTTGGGGGACATAATGCCGATAGGGAGTGGGCTCCCCCATCAGCAAACTAAACTGAGAAGGTGGGGACTGAAGCCGATGGGTATTGGGGCCCCTGTCGGCAAACAAAGGATTTTTTGGGGGGAGGCACATGATGCTGAGGGGGATTGGGCACCCCCTCGGCAATGGAGGCAGGTAATATTGCTTGTAAACATGGCGGTGGCTTTCCACCGCGTTCACATGCAATATTACACTAGGCAAGGTACCGCCCTACAATGACAGGTCATTGCAGCAGAATGTCTGACACTACAATGACGAGGCAGCCCCAGATTGCTGCGGCAAAAACCTTACAAGTTGGTGGCACTTTTGGAAGCCAGTGTCATCAGCACACTGTGCCTCCATTGGTCCACCAGTGCCAAGCCCCCAAATGCAATGCCTCCATTGGCTCGCATAGTGCCGCACCTCCACAACCCACTTCTCTCCTAAGCTGCCACTTAATGTTTCTTGCACATCCGTGCGTGCAAACATAAAAGAGCAAGTGAAATAATATATTCTGATTGGCTGTTGCCATTCCTTTGACATATGTTTATGTGTCAACACTATCCTGTAAAGAAAAAGGTCCAACCATTTGCTCTGGAATTTGAACAAATCACATACAGAATTCATGCATCACTTCATTCAGTCACGATTCTTATCACAAACGTGGCTGCCATCTTTATTCTTACAAAATAAACCTTCAATGAGGCTCTAAAAATAAAACTTCCTTAAATAAAAATGAATTATTCTTTACTGGAACTGCTGGAATTTCTGACAGAGAGAGAAGAGTAAGCACACAGCCTTTACCTAGAGGTATATACAGTATATATTCTTGCCATACTTAAAGTAGCAATGCAAGTAGGTAGTCAGTGTTTGGGGCACTCTGAGGCTTGTCTTTAAATTTGTAACAGGTAATGTGGGGAACCTAGACCAGGCAATTAAACTCAGGGGTGAGTAGATTAAGAAAGCCCTCCGAATCAGGCATGTGATTGCTGGGTGGAGCTGCCAGAGGCTATAAAGGACTCCCTCATCCAGCGTGTCCCAGCACTCTTGTGTCCCAGTGCATGAGTGAACAAGGCAGGAGTTGTGCATCTGCCTTAGGTGTCTACAGGCATGGAACAGTCCAGGAGTGGGGCATCTGTCTTAGACATCTGCAGGCATGGAACAGCACAGAAGTGGGGCATCTGCTTTAGGTGTCTACAGGCATGGAACAGTCCAGGAGTGGGGCATCTGCCTTAGACATCTGCAGGCATGGAACAGCACAGAAGTGGGGCATCTGCCTTAGGTGGCTGCAGGTGGGGAAACAATGCAGAAGTGGAGATCTGCCTTGGGCATCTGCAGGCATCCACAGATAGGCTGCAGACTGCAGTGACTCTGTGGCAGGAACACCAGGCCAAGGTAGGAGATAGCACAATACCATGTTCTGGCATACTGAAACAGTCTGGTTCAGGGTAGCTAGATACAGGTAGTATGCTAACATCTAGTGTACAGTGTAAGAAGTAGCAGGCACCAGGATAAGGTAGGTATTGGGTAGGAAGGTTGAAAAGGGAAATTATGAGACATTCATTCTAGGGTAGGGTAACAAATAAGGTTCAGGTAAGGGGATAAGAAGTAGTGGACACTCATAGCAAGCTAGGCACAGGTAGGGGGATAAAAAGGGGAAACAAGAGACACCTTATCTAGTGTAGGGTACCAAAATAAATGTCAAACAAGCAAAGGGAAAGACAGGAATTCAGTGAGCATAGAAAGAAGGCAGTAAGGTATAGGGAAGTTACAACAGGTATTAAGGTAGAAGAAGGAAGAGAATTTCTTTGGCGGGGGGGCTGGAATCAGATTATAACTTTCATTCCTCGGATTTACAATCAGGATTTGATTTGCCAAAATTCATAATTTTCCAGTCCACCTCTTTTAATTCAAAGTTTTATGTTCCTGCCTATGTTTTTCTTCTGGATTCTCTATTTTCTTAAATTCTTATTATCATTTTACTTGAACATATTATGTTCTATTTATGTGTTATAGAAAGGGATCTCACATTTGCTGAAATTCTTGTATCTTTTCCTCAGCATAATAGTATACTCTTTCAAGTTTTGCATCATCGATCATTAAAATTCAGTCATTGTCTCATAACTGGGGACTCTTTTTCTTTCCAGTTCTGCAATATCAATTTCTTTGCATTAAAGAGTGCTAGATTTATGAATTATTTTTTTCCTACTGTCAGTTCCTTTCCTTCTATGAATGGAGTGCCAAAGAATAGTATATCTGTATCAAAAGGGATGTCTAAGCTCACCATCACCCCTATTGTAGACCTAATTTTGTCCCAATAATCTTTGAACCTTGGGCATGATATAAACATGTGCTTATTTGTTCCTGGTGTTTTTTACACATCTTGGGCATTCAATGGGTATTCCTTTTTGAAATTTGTGTAGTTTAGCAGGTGTGTAATACTATGAAACATACTGTATTGGATTTGCTTTAATTTATTATTCTTGGATTCTGACCCTACTATATTGACCATCTTTTTTCCTTTCTGACCATTAATCTCTGCCTTAGTATCTTTTTTCCCAAGAATTCTTTAATTTATCTAGTGAGATGTAATTTGCTTATAATATAACTTTATATATTTGTTCAATACATTTATCTGTTTTTTTCTGCTAGTAGGAAATTTTCTATTGGTGATTTTTCAGGTGAATTTACATTTCCCTGATTTATGCTTTAAATGATGTCTTATCAGTAGGAATGTAAGTAAGTGACCCAGTTTGAATGTTGCATTCTTCCTTAAGTTTGCTAAATTCCTTTATTAAGTTTTTGCTATATAAATGTTTCAGTTGGGTAATGCCTTTTCTTCCCATATTTTAATACAGTACTTAGATTGCTTCTTATGTTTTTTATTTCTTTTAATGCTTTTTATATATGTATCTAATGAAATTGTATTTCCCCATTTTATGTTTTTATGGACTTCTTGCCATATTTTTATAGAAGTTTTTGTGGTTTGTAATCCTCTTTTTGCCTCGGTGTCTGTGTCTGGTTTTACCCATAAAATACTTCTTAGATCTTGTACTCCTATTTTTTTTTCTGTTCCAGTCCATTTCTTTTCTTTGTTTTGTTGGAACCAACTCGTCATTTGTTCTATCTGTGCTGCTATGTAATACAGTCTGATATTTGGTAAACTCAGTCCTGCTTGTTCAGAATGCAAATAAAGTTTTTGTGATGCAATCCTGAGTTTTTTATTTTGACATAAGAATTTTCTTAACTTGTGCTCCCATTCCTGGAATATTTTTTTAGGTAGCTATATTGGTAGAGTCCGGAATAAAAAAATGCAGTCCAGGAAGGATGTTCATTTTAAATGTATTTATTTGGCCTATCAAGGTTACTGAGAGATGTACCCATTTATCCAAGCCAGTATATATTTTAGAAAATAAATGTTGTGATTTGTTTGATATAGTTTTGTTGAATCACTGCATATATTGATCCCCAGGTATTTTACACTGTTTTTGATGGGTATTTTGAATTTGTTTGTGATAGCATCCATATCTGCTTGTTGATTTGTTGGTAGTATTTCTGTTTTTCCCCAGTTAATTTTATAATTTGAATACATGAAAAATGTAACTATTATTCTGAATAGAGGTGGTAGGGACATTTAATTTCTTCCAGATATAGTAACATGTCATAGGCATATAATGATATGACGTGTTGTTGATGTTGTACTACAGTTCCTTTACTTGATTGTTTTCTCTGATTGTTTTAGCTAATGTTCCATAAAGATTTTATTAATTAATTTATTTATTTATTGAAATGTTTCACCAAGAAGGCACACTAAACAACAAGTTGCTCATCTCCCAGTGCAGCCGGGGGGTACAAAGAGGATAAGAAAAATGTAACGCATACAGATAATATAAAGAAGAACAGTTGCACATAAGTTGAAGCATTTAAGACAATATACAATCACAGCTGGTAAGCAGCACAGACATTACAGATTGTAAAATAGATACGGACAAATCTGATCCAGCAACATGATGCAATAATGAGGACAGAACAGTATGTGACAATACAATCAAAGTGCAATGATGTTCCAAGTGCTAAGTATATAGGCAGTTTACAAGTGCTTGTGTAGGATTCGGAGGGAGAAGGGAGTAGCATTAACAGAGTCAGAAGGGAGTTGGCTAAGAAGTGCTGGAGAGGAGGTGAGGAAGATAAAGGAGGAAGATATGGGGGGGAAATAACCAAAACCGAGTCCCCCTCAAGATGCAGAGAACCCTGCAAGGGAGTGAGGATTTGGCACTCTAGGGAAGAATAAATGAAAAATTGGATGTGCAGTGAGGTCAGCGACCTGATTCCCCTTCAGGATGCTGAGAACCCTGCAAGGGGGACAAGGTGTGGCAAGTAGGAACAAGTAAAGAGGAATTAGGAGGAATTAACACAGGGCCAGATGGAAGAGAGGGTGGGAAGAGCAGCCAGCAACCTAATTCCCCTCCAGGATGCTGAGAACCCTGCCAGGGAGTGGGGAGCTGGTGAGAAGGAATAAGTAAAGAGGAATTAAGGAGGATTAAAGCAGGTACACCTAGAAGAGAGGAAATTATGAAGTGCAGTAGCAAGGGAGCTGGAGGAGGAGAAGTGTTGTATTTGTGAGGGTAGAGCATTCCGGGTATGAGGGAAGTGGTGGGAAAAAACAACCTGGCCAATAAGGGTAGAACGAAGAGAGACTGACAAGGTGCTCATATTGTTAGATCACAGGGAATGAGAAGGGGGGAGGGGAAGAAAGAGAAGACAGACAAGTGAGTAATGCACCAGGGCAGAATTTGGAGGTCAGTTTGGTGCAGCGGGAGAGATGACAGTGCCAAATGACAAATAGAAGAGGAGAAAGCGGACAGCCTTGTCTTGTACCTCTTTCTAATTTGAATGGGATTGACAGTTGATTACTAGTTTTTACTCTTGCTGTAGGGTTATTGTATATGGATTTAATGATACTGCAAAATTTATTTTCAAAATTCATTTTCTCTATTGTTGCTATTAGGAACTCGCAGCTTACCCTATTAAATGTCTTTTTGGCATCTAGTGCTATCATTGCTGAGTTATAATTCATGGCTATATCTATTAGGTCTAGTGTGTGGCAAATGTTGTCTGTCAGTCTTCTCCACCCTATAAAGCCTGTTTGGTCCTGATATATAATTTGAGTGATAATTTCTGCCAACCTCTTTGCTATAATCTTAGTGAGAATTGTATAATCTGTGTTTAACAGTGAGATGGGTCTGTATGATGTACATTTTTATTGATCCTTATCTGGCTTTAATATCAGTATTATTATTGCTTCATTGAACGAATTAGGGAGCGCTTCTCCATTTAATGTTGTGTTAAATAGTTGAAGTGACAATGGAGTAAGTTCTTGTTTAAATGTTTTAAAAAAATCTATGTTGAACCCGTCTGGTCCTGGGGATTTATTGTTTGTCATTTCTTCTATTGTTTCTATTATTTTTGTTATCGTGAAGTCTTTTTCTAATGCTGTTTGGGTCCCTATATTTATTTTTTCTAAGTTTATTTCTGTTAAGTAGTCATTCATTTTTTCTGCATTTTTGATATTGTATTCAGTATATAAGTCTTTATAAAATTCTAAGAAAATACCGTTTATAAACTTTGGGTTTTGGTGGCTTTGTCCTTTAGACTCCTCAATTGAATTAATTGTGTTACTTGCTTTTTCGCTTTGGATTTGCTATGCTAATAGTCTGTCTGGCTTTCTCTTAAAAAATAATATCTGGATCTGGCTCTCAACATAGCTGCCCTTGCTTTAGTTTGAATGAATTTGAGTTCTGCATTTGTTCATTCATTTTCTAGTTGATGCAGAATTATTGAATCTGTTTTATTTCAGTGAGCCATATATGATATACATGTTCCTCTTAGTACTGCTTTTAAAGAATCCCACGTACTGTAGTATGGAGTGACATAGAAGGTTCATTATTATTAACTATAAAGTCCATAATTTCTTTTTTAATTAAGTTTATAAACGTGATTATGTAATTAGAAGTTTTCTATTTTCCAAGTTCTTGTCTTAGGAGTGTAGTCTTTATTCAACATTGTTATCATTGTTAGAGCATGATCTGATAATCCTATGTTACCATATATGGTGTCTTTAATATTTTCCATCAATTATTTTGATATTAGATAAAAATCAGTTTTGAAGTGTGTCTTATTTGGTACTGAATAAAATGAATATATTTCTTTTAAGGGAAATAAATATCTGAAGGGGTCTATTAGGTTGAGATCTGTCATCATATTTGTGATTATTGCTGCAGATTTATTTTTCCTTTCATGAGAGCCTGGAGATCTATTTATATGTTTTAGAGTAATATTAAAGTCGCCTGCTGTTATGTATGGATCAGTATACTGTTAATTCTAAAAAGAAGTTTGTAAAGAATTCTGGATCTTCTTCATTAGGTGCATAAATAGAAGCCAGAGTCATACTTTCACAGCCTTTTTAGATTGTTACTTTTGAGAATCTGCCATTTTTATGTTTGCGTGCACGCATGTGCAAGAAACATAGTGCCACCATACGAGAATTCGTAGGTGTGCCTCACCCATTTCCAATGCCCTGCTGCCTTTTGCAGGCATGGCCGCACCATACCAATGAATGTAGGAGCTGTCTATGACAGCTGCTCAGATCTGATGGCGTGCAGTTGAAAGCAAAAAAGCCACTGCAATCAGCAGCGGTAGCGATGTAGGCACTGAATACTGCCATCCGACGTATGCAAAGTGCTACGTCGACACTGCACTGAAACAGCTGTCAGCTCCATCCCCCACAACAAGAAGCATGCTGGGCCCACCCAGAGTGCTCATCGCTCCCCTACACACAGTATGGCCAGTAGGAGTTCTTAATTCCCCATTGACTCAGCTGTGCTTCCCCCCCAACAGAGTTCCAGGTGCCATGCTGGGAGCCCAACCCAGCATGGCAACAGTCCATAAGGCTGACAGGGGTGCCCAATCCCCATTGGCTCCACTGTATCCTCCACACCAAACTTCCAGGTGCCACGCTGGGAAACCACCCCAGCATGGCAACAGTCCATATGGCCAACTGAAATGCCCAATCCCCCATCAGCTCCACTGCCCCCCCAAACAGCCTTCCAGCAGCCACACTGGGAGCCCACCCCAGCATGACAAAAGTCCCGTGTTGTCTTTAAAAAAAAATGCCCTGTAAGAAAAAACGGTCCCTCATGGACTGCCCCACCACGCCACCCTCTGTGCACCCTGCCTCCCACACCCCTACCTCATCCCATACGTACCTCCAGAGTCTGGCGTGACAATCTTTGGTAGACCGGGAACACGTCTGCACTCTTCAAAGCCAACCACAAACTGAGGAAATGCCGGTAAACTGTATAATGGAATAAATAGGGTTTTTTCAAATTTGATGCATATCTCAGGCATTTTTGGGAAATATTTCATCAAATTTTCAAATTGGGGTTCTTGGGGCTCCACCTCATGAATTCTGGTACTGTCATTTTGTTATTCAGTCCCAAAAGGTGATTTAGCAGTCACTGCATGGAACCACCTTTTGGGAACAATTTACAAAGTGACAGTGTCACAGTTCATGAGGCAAGCCCTCAAAAACCCTATGTTGAAAATCTGGTGAAAAAATTCCTAAAAATGACTGTTTTACGAGCATGTGTTGCGCAGTTCCTACGCACACTCGTAAGTTCGCAATGTTTAATATTTTCACCATATTTTCAACATTACCATTTTACCACACCTTCTTATGAGTAGTACAGCTGTCATTTTTCACATCTTGCTCAAAATGTGTTTCCGTGCATGTAGCGCACAATGGCATAGTTGGTGCGCAAATTCAATGTTCGGAACAGATTAAGAAAATCACAGTGACACTGTTCATGAACAGAGGTGTTACAATGGCTATGTTAAAAACATGGTGACAAAAGTCCATAAAATGACTGTTACGAGCGACCATTGAGCAGTTTCTACGCACCCTTGTAAGTTCATGAATTTGTACTATTTTCAGTCTTTTTGTGTGTTTTTGCACCTGTGGTGCCAAATGCCATAGTCGCTGTGCAAAAGCAGTTTTCGGCTAACAAACTGATATTGCCATTGTTCATGAGGTGGGGGTCACAAAAAAAACATGTTGAAAATTTGGAGTGAAAATACCAATGAATGCTTGAGGCATTAGGGTTTCCAACCATAACGCCCCACCCTGTAGAGAATGACAGGCATCAGGGGTGTGACTTGGGATACTTGCCTGTAATGCTCATACCATTCCACCCCCACCCACACCCTGCAGCCAGTGAGAGGCATCAAGGTGTATCTCGGACTCTTCGGGCCCAAACTTCACCCCATTCTCCTATACCGCACCCATCTCACCGTATTTCCTGATGGAATGGGGTGCGCATAAGGGCCAAAGACCCCAAGGCACACCGTAACGCTTTGTCAGTGTCGGTAGGTAGGTGTGGTGAATGCGTGGTCGTTATGCCTGACGACCCAAAGGCACACCCCAATGCCTGTCACTCTCTGCAGGGTGGTGGTGGGGTTGGCTTCAGTTCAATACTTCACTGCCATTCCTATTATGCAGCTCTGTAACTTCTACACTACCAATGCCAATGCCAGCAAGCAAACATTCGGCATTGACAAATGCTTATTTTGTTCCTCTTTCTCTCCTAGTTCCTAGATTCCTTAATGTCTCTTATTCATGCAATGTTTTATCCAATGTTTGATGTTGATGCCCCTCCAGGATCCTCTGCCAGCACATTTCTGATTACACTTTCTCTTGGAGAGGAAAAAATCCTTATTCTTCCTTGGAGTGTGACTTTCGCTTTTTCAGGTAGAATAATCATGAATCTAATCCCATGCTGGACTAGTAAGCACTTTTGCTGAGGCAAATGTTTTTCTTTTCTCCAAAAGCTCTGGTGGAAGGTCTGGGTAAACTTGTATGTTAATGTTACCCATCTTTAGACCTCTCTTTAGTCTGGCTTTTCTAAGGATCTGCTCTTTGTCCTGGAAATGGTGTGGTTTTATGTAAACAAATCTTGGTTGGTTGCCTGTGTAGTCTGGATTGTTAGCTGCTCTATCACCTCTGTCTAGCTCCACTCTTTGATTAGGATATTTTCGTCCTGTAGCTTCTGTTATAACTTTTTCAAAAAATTCTGTGGGTTTGAATCACTTTAAGTCTTCTGGGATGCCCCCTAGTTTCAAGTTGCCACATCTTGCTCTTGTTTCTAATTCAATTTTTAGTTTTAGTACTTCCAGTCCTTTAGTGTGGGTCTCAATTGTTGTTTAAATTGGCTTGATTTTTATCTCAGTTATATTTTGCCTTGCTTCCGGTTCTTCCATTCTTTTTACTAATAAATCCATTTTTTGACAGGGTTGAGACTGAATCATTTAACCCTGTGATTGATAGCTTAATGTTTGCAGATCCTTGTCTCACTTCATTTGTGAGAGCCTCCTGTATTGCTCCCTGATTTTCTGCTGATTTTTCTTGTCTTTGCTGTCTCTCCTTATTGTTTGTTCTGTTCATTTCATCCTCCATCCCTTTCTTTTCTATATTAGGTTTTTGAGCTTCTCTTTTGTCTGCTGTCTTTTTTGACTCTAGTTTTGTTTTACCTCTCTGACAAACTGCAGCTCGTGGCTGCAGTGTGATGTTGCTCCTGGTTATAGCCCCTTCCCGTTTTTGTTTTGTTTAATGGTGTTGTGGCTTCCGTAGTTCTTCCTGCCAGGAGTTCAGAGTCATTCATTTTTTTTTTTTCAGTTTTTGCCCTGAGGTTTGTTTATCCTGTTGTTTTTCAAATGTTCTACTATTCCTGTTCTTGGCTTCAATCCTCAGTTCTTTACTAGTGTTCAGAATCTTTTCCACAATGTGGTTGTCCTCAGTTCCTATGTTAACCTGCTCATTCTTTTGCCAGCTTTTCTCCACTACTAGCCAGTTAAGAATTTTATTCTTGAACAAAACCGGCAGTGTTTTTGTTAATGCAAAGTGGATTTCTGAGCCTGTTAAGTTTTTTAGTTTGCTTTTGTTTCTTTTCCGGGGTTTAGACAGTGAGTTTTTCTTTGGTAATAAGGTTTTAGAGTTGAGCTTTTCTTCTACTTGCTCACTGCCTGCTGCTAAGGATTCCACCCCTGTGCCAAGTTTTTCTTTTGGTAAGTTTACTTTTGTTGTCACTTCATGTGCTTTAAAGACAAGGTTCTGTTTGGGAGTTGTTTTATTGGAGGGACCTGGTGTTTCTTTTTTCTTTTTCCAGTGTATCCCTAACTGTATTCTCTATAGTTTTTTTCCGGTGCTACGGTTCCCCGAGCAACTCTCACATACTTGTTCTCCACAATTTCTTTTTGTAGATGATGTTTACTTAATTTAAAAGATTCCTTCACTTCTTTAACAGTTCTAAACTTTTTTGACATTCCAGTTCGATAAATACATTGCATGTGGATGTTTAAAACTCTTAACTCTGATTTTTTATTTCTTGCTGGTTTACAACCTGCTACATGCTCACATGCTCTGCTTATATTTTTTCCTCCATTTATATTCAGTTCAGTAATCAGGAAGGTACAAAATTATTTTCTTTTGCTTCTTTATGCTGTGGTTTTCATCCTGTTGTAATTGCTTTTGTGTGCTCCTGGCTGGAGTGCTGCCTTTCAGCTGACCAGGCTTTTGGTCATCTTGCCAAGAAGGAAGAGCATGGGAGTGGCACAGTGCAATAGGTGTGGGACTGCAGTCTTTCAGGACACTTTCTAGAGACTGAGGTGCTGCGCCATTTGTACTCATCTCTCTGGGTTGAGGGCAGAGGTTGCTGGACTCTGGGCTAAACTGGCAATGGTGCAGAAAACCATCTCCCCCACCCAGGAGCCACCAAGTCTGCCACCCCAGAGGATGCCTAGGCAGAGGCAGAGTGGTTGGAACTTGGTGGGCTCCGGGAGGGTGGGGGTTACAGCAAGGATACATACTCCTCAGCCTGTACCACTGCAGAATTCCTTCACCATACTGGCAGGATGGGGTAGCTGGGGAGGGGGGGGCACCTATAGCAGTAGGAAGGGAGGAAGTGGGAGGCCCCAGGAAGGGAGGGAGGAAGAGCCCCGCCCAACTGAGGAGGAAGCAGCTGCTGCTGGGGGATAGTATTGTTAGGGGGATAGACTTGGGAGAAGGAGAAGAAGTGCCTGAGAGGTGCTTTGGCTAGGCGGGATGGAAAGCAGATCCAGAGGATTGCTAGGGCAGCAGGAGATGGGAGGGAGCTAAATGTCATTGTCCACCTGGGATAAATGACCTGGCAAGAGACAGAGTAGGGGTAGTGCAGGGAAATTTCCAGAAGCTGGGGAGGAGTCTCAAGTAGAAGGCATGCATGGTGGCTTTTGCCAAGCTGTTACCTGTATACGGCCTCAGAGAGGAAAGAACATTTTGCATCAGGGCTTCTAACAATTGGTTGAAGGCATGATGCATGGAGGAGGGCTTTAGCTGCATATTTGGGACTGGGGCCAACCTGGGAGGATATGGGCCTCTATAGGGGAGATAACCTGCATCCTTACAGGAAGGGGATCACGGTCCTTTGTGATGGTTTAAATAATATGTGGATGAGCACTTAAACTAGCCAGGCAGGAAGCTATAGAACTAAGGGAGGCAACACTTGCCCTCCCCCCCAAAGTTGATGAAGCAGCAGGGAGGGAAGGCCCAAGGGGAGTAAACTCCACCAGGGCAGGGGCGCAAGAAAACAGGGGTGGCGATAAGACAGAGGACAAGGGAGGTATAAATCAGGGAAGCAAGAAGGAAGAAGTAAAGGAGATAGGTAAAAGAGAAGGTAACAAGGGAAGAAGTGGGGCAGGGATGCAGGCAGGAGGGAATAAGGCATGGAGAGCCATGTGCACCAATGCAAGGAGTCTGGGAAATAAAATTCAGGGCAAACCAAGGAGGCCTGCACAACCCTGTAGCACGCAGGCAAGGAAAATACCAGCACACTGCTTTGCAGTACAAAATGCTTTAGTGGCTGGTGCCTGGCAGTTACAAAGTATTATGCGTGCAAATCATGCCATTGCCTCACGGTTTCAAACTCTATGACAGTAAAAACTGCAAGATAATGTACCAATCCTAGGCCCTCCTAATAGTTATATCATGAAGATGGTGCAATCTGACACTTCTAAGCAGGATTACAGGAGTTCACGATTATGACTATATAAATGTAATAAATTTAGCACCGGAGTATTAGAACGACTTTTTGATAGATACATAAGAAGTACAAAATTTATTAAAGTGATTTCCCTATATGAAAGTATGACTTATATTAAACTGTAGGTTATGCTGGAGATCGTTTCTGCTGTTCTTAAGATTTTATTGTAAGTTGTAATGAGCTGGAAGTGATCATAGTTTCATGCTAACAAGGTGACTAGCCAATCCCTTCCACTTCCCTATCGAGGTACGCACCCAGGGCTCAGGCCTGTTATAGCAGTTCCATGTCATAATGGTGACCACTAAATAGCTTGTGCCATTACAGCAAGTGTACATCACCGAAAAGCAAAACGGAGATGTACACTCCCCAGCGACCACAACAACAGCACTGAAATTTAACAAAATGGACAAACATATATATGCAGGGGCTGCTCCCCGGCACCCTCCTAAATTAAGATTACCAACTCCAGGGGATGCATGTAGGGGAGGGGGAGAAACTCAGAAAGAAAAAAAAATTAAACTCCTGCAAACACCAGATGAAAATAGTACCCCTACCTAGTCCCAAACCCTAAACCTCTGTTACTGTACCCATCCACCCTCACCACCACACCACATGGCCAACTTGGCAAAACCCTTCCAAACTACTTCCCACATACCTCTTCCTGTACTCCTCCTGTTCTGATTGCCCTCCTGAACAGTCACGGTTATTTCTCCTGGATTTGCGCTATTAGTGCTCCTCGCTAACCTCTCACACTCTCTCACAAAACTGAGTCGCTCAATTTGAGTCGCCCATATTACGTGATACCCATTATAGTGCACCCCATTGAAGTGAATGGGAGATCCATTTTAATTACTATTTCATACATTATGATGGACAGCTGGAGAGTACTCTCAACTAACAAGGGCCATTAAATGTTTGTTTAGCTATATGTAACCAAGTCACCATAGATTTTGTTGTTACTACATCTGTCTTGTGGGCTCTTCCTTCAGGGTCATGCTGCCCCTTTGTTCCTTGGCATTCTGCTCTCCAGTGGTCGTGCCTCTGGACTCATGGTGGCCAGTCCTTCCTCGCAGTCTCTGCCCCTGTCTGGGGCTGGCTCCTTCTCTGGCTTGCTCATTTCTCTGGCCTGCTGACTGCTTCCTGCCTCTACCACTCCTGCTGTTGGGGGGGGGTCCTGGATCTCATTACCTCCCTGCTGTCTGCCCCCCCTTGTCCTGTTTGCCTGCTTGTTTCCAGTGGCTGTGTGTTGGGGCTGCTATTTGCCCTGGGCTGCCTGCCTCTGGGAAACTTTGGCCATGGCTATGACTGTGCTCCACCTCTTGATTGTTTTTTGGGCTTCTGCTGCCCTTTTTGCTTTGGTGTCTGACCTGCTTTTGCCCAGCGAGGCCTCAGTATGCTTTGCCTTGGCTTTGTACTACTTCTTAACAACCATGGCAGCACTCATTCCAGGCATCCCATGGAACCACACTACACTGCTCATAATCATCACCAGCTTGCCCAGGTGGCTGTTGAGTCCTCTTCTCAGGACTCAGTGTATGCTCACCGTCTACCGTTCCTACTTTACCCACTTCTTTCAGGAAAATGCCTCATCAATCCTCAGTGGGCACATGCCCTGACATATGGGCACATGTCCTCCTACAACTTGGATTTATGCCTACTCCTAGCCCTTCATGGGACCAGTGCATTTTCACCTCACTGGCTTCATACTGCAACAAACAGTATGCTTTCACCTTTGATGGTTTCATAGTCCACAAATCTGATCCCCCTCAAGAGATCAGTTTCCTATTTCTATGAGCCCTATTAGGAGAGGTTTGGGCCACCAGACCAGAAAGCTGTTTCTAGTCTTTTCCTTGGGGGTGATTAAACCCCAGTGTTCCTTGGCATGGCTACAGCTATGCCCACAGATGGCAAGCCTTCGGTCCTCTGTGGTGGAAGACTGTCCCTCGGAAGGAGACACTCACTTCTTCCTCAGCATGCAGCAGTGTATAGCAGGCCCGACTAATGCCTGGATTGTTAAGTTTTGTTTCATTGCTTGGAGGGATGACAACTTGAAGCCTTGGATCCACAGAGGTTTCTTTCACAGGGGACTTATCCTCTCTTCTATGCTGAGGGTCATATAATTAGGTTGTTTCCAAGGGTGTAGTTAGGTTTATTCCACTGAACAGGTTGGGACTTGGATGGTGGCTCTACTTCTTTCACTGGTCGCACCATTTTGTGGCCTTCCCTCTTTCCTTAGTGGAAGTTAATGTTCTGACAGATTTACTATACACTTTCAGGTTTGACTTTTTGGCTTCTTCCCTAATGTTTCTTTAACCAAAGCACTGTGCCCTCTTGCACTTCTAGGGGTGGAACCCTGCTCAAGAAAGTTTCTGTGCCTCCAGTACCCCAAAAAGGGTGGCAGGTCACCAGGAAAACAGCGCGCAAAAGGTCACATTAGCCACAAGCCACTCAGTCTTCCCCTCCATACATTGCACAAGCACAACATTCCAACTGCACTACTTACACCATACATAGTCATCTGCTGTACCAGTAAATGACAAGGCATGACCTGTGGATTGGTGGGGTAGCAGGCGACAGACTGTATGGCCTCACTGAGTGCTACAAAGCGCATATGCCCCAAGCATCCTCTGAATGCCATTTGCCTGCTCCATCCATCCTCCCCCACCAGCAGCTCCCTTCTCTGCTTGTGGGCTTGTTCTAAGGAACCTTTAGCCAATGAACTGTATCATCTGGCACCTCTAAAGGTGCAACTCTTCTCAAGAGGATTCCTGTGCCTCTAGTACCCCGAAAAGGATGGCAGTTTCATCAGAAATAGAGAAGCACGAAATGTCACATAAACCACAAGCTCTTCAAGCTTGCACGCCATACTGCATACAAGCACAACACTCCAAGTAACCAACTGCACTGCTTACACCATAAGTAGTTGCCAGCTGGACCAGTAAAATACTTTTATTTAAGCGTTTGTCTTTATTTCTTTATTTCTGCCCTTAGAGGTTGTGTGTGCTGTCGTACTTTGTATTCTGGTCAGTTGAGGGTGGCAGTATGGGAATCCCCTGCCCTATTGCTAGTGCCACTACCTTCTCTGTCCCGTCAACTCACCAACCCCTTTGCTGTGCAGCAGGAAGCTGTGGTGATGCTGGGGGCAGTCAGCACCTAAGAAATCAGAGGGGAATTCTTTCCCTTCCTAGCATTCCTACACGTCCCATATGTTGTACTGATGTCTGTGGGCCAGAGAACATGTAGGGTAACAAGGGAAGGAGTTGCAGTCAGTGGCATCGGTCAAGCACATGTGGTGTCAGCAAACAGCCTCTTCAGGCTGCAACAGCTCCTCTAGTCCCCCACCAATGCAGGCAGTCCTCGGGGACAGAGTGAGCACAAGATCCTTGCTCAGCAGAGCACCCAGGTAAGCCCCACATGTGGGGGGGGGGGTTATTTATACAATTTCTGAATGCTACTTTTACCTTTACCTCCTGGTTATATACAGCAAAGGTGGTGGCCCACTGTCAGCGATGGGGCAAAATGATGCATTTGCACTATATTGTTTAGAATGCATAATGTGTAGGGATCTCTGATAGTGTACATACTGGGCTCAAGAGCACAGCCAGTTCTCTGTTTCTAAGGCCCACCCCTCTGCCACTGTTACAGACCTCAGGGCTGTGCTTCCCCTGCTACCAAGGTCCTGCCATCTGTTGCTGCTGCAGAAAATACACTCCACAGAGTACAGAAGCACTATGTTCACTGCTCCCAGAGTGTGGGGCCATAAGGTAATTTCTCCTCACATTTCTCCTGAATCTACCCTTCCCCCAGCTTCATAGCATATCTGCTTGTTCTTGAGCACCTTTCCTTCTGAAAAATATTTCCCTCCTGTACCTTTACCCCCATGAAGCATTTAAAGGTCTCTATCATATGCCCCCCCTCCTCTGTTCCAGGGTGTACATACTGAGGTCCTTTAGTCTCTTTTCATAGGGCTTTTGATGCAGGTCAAGCAGTACCATTTTAGTTGCCCTCCTCCAGACTGCCTCCACTCTATCTATGTCCTTCTGGAGATGTGGTCTCCAGAGCTGGACACATTACTCTAGATGGGGTCTTACCAGCGATCTATACAGAGGCAACAGCACCTCCCTCTTTCTGTTGGTGATAGCCTTTCCTATGCACCCAAGCTTCCCATTAGTCCTTTTGACTGCCTTGTTGCACTGTCTGGCTACCTTTAGGTCATCCAGTATGATGACCCCCAGGTCTCTTTCCTGCCTGGAGGTCATCAGTACCACGCCACCCATTTTGTACACTACCCCTGAGTTTCTGTGTCCTAAGTTCATGTACCATTCATGAGTGTTCATCAAAGTTCACGAGTTTGCTGAACTTCATTCCACCTGGAACTGTACTCACTGTTCAGCGGATTCCAAGGGCTGGCAGTATAGCCTAGAGGTTAGAGGAATGAGGTGTGAATGAGCTTGATACATCCAGCAGACTAGACCTGAGTTTGATTCTCACAACCTCCACTTGCATACTGTGTGACTCTGAGCAAGTCACTTACCACCCAGTGCTCCCAGGTCACCCCTGAAAACAGGCACTTGTGCCTAGTGGGCCTTATCCAGTTACCAAAGACTAAAATAAAATAAATAAATATCACAGGGTGACAAAGGAAGAAAAGGCTGCTCCTTCTCAGTTAGTAGCTAGATTACTAAGCAGGCAAGCTTTAGTCAGAAAACCAGACTCTCTCATATGCAAACACCACCCACTGTACGTGGATGACTTGTGCAAGAGTGAGCTGTATCCATTAGCCCAAGCCATTAGATCTCACCCAGAGATTGAGGGCATACCTATGGGAGGCACAAACCATAAAATTTCATTATTTACGAATGACATCCTTCTCACTTTGTCCTCCCCGGATACATCAATCCCAAGGGTCTGGAAACAACTGGAGACATACAGTAAAATCTCAGGGTATAAAATTAACCAACAAAAAATAGAGGTACTACTGGGTAACTACATCCCTTCCCCTGCTTTAAAACGTGCATTTCCCCTTAAGTGGTATAAACAATTGATGCAGTACCTTGGGATCCATCTTACTAAAAATCAGATACATGCAGATATTGTAAATTTTGAACCCCTAACCCAAAACATACTGAGGACCTCACACGACGGTCACAAATACCTTTGAGTTTCCTAGTTCGAATAGAAACTATTAAACAAAAGGCCGGCCCGCTGGCACAGCGGTGGGATTTCCGCTTGTGACGCCGGCAACCCGGGTTCGGGAACGGACTCGGGTCGCTGAGGTCACTGGGAGAAGGATAGATGCCCACGGACTGCTCTCCCTTCTCCGGGGGAGGGATGGATGCAAGCATCGAGTTCAGCACTCTGGTGGAGACCAGGAGTCACACGGCTGCCGACACCAACAGCGCGTACTGGAGGCGGGGCAGGATGCTTCGCGTCATTGCACATCCCCGCCTCCCAGAAAAAGGGAAAAAGGAGAATGCCGCCGGGAGCCATTAATGAAGCCCAGCACAGCTTCAATTAGCCCCCTCAGACCAGCCCCTCTGACCTAGTCCAACGTCCGCGGCATGTGTCCCCAGTGCTGTGGCCCCACCGGGGAAAGCCACTGGGCATCGGAAGGGCCGTGGGTCAATGTGGGGGGGTGGAAGGCCAGTGAGCTGTCACGGTCTCCTGACGGCTAGAGCCGTAAAAAGAAAATAGAAAAAAAAAAAAAAAAGAAACTATTAAACAAAACAGATTTCCCCGGATTTTGTTTTATCTGCAGACACTCCCATCATTTCCAACACAGACTTATTTTCAAACTTGGAATAGGTTGATCTCTCACTTTATATGGCAGGAGAAACCTCCCAGGATTCGGTACTCTCTATTACAGTTGTCAAAAGACAGAGGTGGGTTAAATATACCGAATCTCCTGAATTATGCCCAAGCTTCTAAATTAAAGATCTTACTCTTCTGGATGAATCCCAGTTATATTATGCACTGGAAGCAGTTTGAGATGACTTGGAATGGCATAGAAGACCTGACGGACTGTCTCTTTGGACATCTCCTGGTTGCATACTTCTCTCTAAATTCCCACAATATACTGCAGAGGTGTTTAAGCAGTGGCTGACTATACTCAATAAAAGATTATTGCCCATGGAGGCACTTTTTCTGAGATCCCTTACGGTGAACAATGCCTTTCCACCCAATTCTTTGGATAGATCCTTAACCTTGTGGTATAAATATAATATCAAACATATTTTTCAATTATTAGGCCCACAGGGCCTTTATTCATTTGTCCAGCTCCAGGCTCAGTATAAAATATCCTAGGGCTTTCATAAGTATTTGCAGCTAAAATCTTATTTGCGGCCAATGGAGGAAGTACTGGCAGCAGTGGCTGAAAACTCCCCACTAATAATAAAATTACTTCTATCACAGAGACGAGGTACCACTGTAGACCACGGTATCAGTCTGGCCTACCTTGCTTTGGGAGAGAAACCAGAAGACTGTACTGAGTCATTAGAGCCCATTGGTCCTTGGAATTGGGGACTGACCTACCGGTTACTAACTGGAAGGTGGCCTCCTCACTTATACTTAAGGCCTCGGGATCCCCATATTGGAAAGAGTTTGCATGGAAATTACGATATAGATTCTTCCGCACTCCTGCTGTGGTAGCTAGTTTTACAGGCAATCCTGAAGGAAGGTGCTGGAGGGGATGTGGAGCAGTACATGCAGACCAGACTCATATATTTTGGAATTGCAGCATGCTGGGTCCTTATTGGGGGGAGGTAGTGCAGGAGCTGGTGGCAATATATGAAAACCCAGGTCTTTTTACCTCTGGGTATTTACTGACACCTACTACTCCATTTGGTCTAAAAGTAGAGAAGAATGTATACCTTCAAACTACATTGCTAATATTGGTTGCAAAAAAGGTAATTACCAGACTATGGGGAACGAATAGGCTGTCAACTAAGGGAGAGTGGCTAAATTTGACAAGAGAGATATATAGGATGGAGAGGATGGCAGACAGAGTACGGGATAGAGTGGAGGTATTTGATACAAAATGGAGAAAATGGATTACGTATCAGTTAAGCACTTATTCAGACTTTGTTCCCTGCAGCTAATCAAATCAATACTGGAGAAATGTTAAAACAAGACTTGTCTAGTTCATATGATTAATTAGTCCTGATGCTGGGTATGAGTTTTTATTTTTAAAGTCCAATGTATAATTATATAAACTGAACGAATATATCTATGTAAAATGTCTTGTATAATGTATAAATGTCCTCGTGCCTAATAAAAATGTTATTATTAAAAAAAAAAAAAAAAAAAAGGAGAGAGCTGTATCACTGCCTCTCACCCATATAACATTTTCTGCCCTTATTGTGTAAGGGCCTTAAGTTGTCACTGTCTGCGAACAGAATGTTCTTCCTCCTCGATCCTCTTTTGCCCAGCACTGTGTAGGGGGTCTTCCACGAGCACAGCAATCAGCTGACCAATGGAAAGAGAAGGGTGCAAACTGGCAAACACCCCCCCCCCCTTCCAAATTCACAGCATTTTGTGTTCTGAATGGAAACTCAGTAACTTCAGGCAGTTGCTTGTTATGGTTATCAGTCACTGATCAGGCACAATCACCTTCCATTCAGGAGTCTCGCTTCTGGGTGCATGGTTTAAGCTAGACCAAACACCAAGCCCTGTCATCACACACACACACACACACCTCCAGCTCTAGGAGCTAGATTCTCTCTCTCCTTCATGGAAAATGCAGTCTGAATTACTGTACACCGTGGCAGATCCAGCATTTCCAGTCATGAAATGTAGCTTCCCATTTGTGCAGTCACAAAAGGGGCGAAGTTGTATCACAGCATGTGTCTCCTTATTGGCTGTCTCTTTCATCAGTAGGCAATGCCCATACTTTCTGGAGTCCTTAAATCCACTTCAGTCCTGTACTTCTGGGACACTGTAGTTGAATGGCTGGCATTTTGTGCCCTCTGACCTCCCTCACAACTTTAGGGTCAAACGTGCCTGCATCCAAAGGCTTTATTTACATTTTCACAATGTCTCTGCAAACAGCTCAGGCTAGATGGTGTCTGCATCCCCACGGCCTGGTCCCTGGGCTCCAGATATGCATTCTTGGTCCCTGGTGGCAAATACCTTGCTGTTTTGTTAGATCTCAGTTTGTCCTTTTCATTTCATGTTAGATCTGTTACCCGTACTATAAATCAAAGATTGGGTTTGCTTTATAAATATAAGTATTATTTTTCTTTTGAAGTTAGGAAGTCTGTAACGGTTGGTTCTTTGTTACCTCTTTTTATGTTGATTGAGCGCATGCGCAAGAAACATGTTGTGGCAACTTGCTGCAGAAACAGGTTGTGGAGATGCGGCACTGTTGTGGCCAATGCCCCCACTGCCTTTTGAGGCTTGGCCCGCTGTCCCCAATGAGGTGGCATGCTGCTGCTGACACTAGTTCAGCCAGCATGCCACCAACTTGAAACATTTTAGCCACTGCAATCAGGGGCCGCCTCATCATTGCAGCATCATCTGCTGCAATGAGGGAGTGATGCATCATTGCAGGGCTCCCTTGCATTCCCCAACCAGTTTGCCAATGGGGAGGGAGTTCAGTCCCCATCAGTTTGTGTTGTTTGCCGAGGGGGTACCCAGTCCCCCTTGGCAGCATGTCCCTTCCCCCTGGTTCTTTGCCGACAGGGGTATCCAATCCCCATTGGCATGCCCCCCCCAGTTCTTGTGTGCTGAGGGGTGCCCAGTCCCCTCGGCTCATGAGACACCCCACATCAGTATGTGCCAATGGAGGTGCCCAATCCCCATCGACTCCGGTCCCCCACCCCAAAACACAGGTAGCATGCTGGGAGCTCACCCCAGCATGCCAAGTAAGCCTGCAAAAGAAAAAGTCCCGCTGACGCCTTTTTTTTTTTCTAACCCTGAAAAGAAGGAAACGGTCTCTCCTGCCTGCTCCTCCCCAACCCGTGCCCCTCCCACTGCTTACCCCACCTCCCCACACTCCCCTCACCCCATACGTACCTCTGGAGCTTAACGTGATGATCTTTGGTGGATCAGGAACATGTCTGCACTCTTCAAAGCTGACTGCGAACTGAAGAAATGCCGGTAAGCTGTATAATGGCATAAATAGGGTTTTTTCAACTTTGGTGCATATCTCAGGCATTTTTTTGAATTTTGGCACCAAATTTTCAACATGGGGATTTTGGGACTCCTCCTCATGAATTCAGCCACTGTCATGGTGTTATTCAGCCCCGAAAGGTGATTGCGTGGTCACTGCGCGGAATCACCTTTCAGGACTGATTAATGAAACAACAGTGCCAGTGTTCATGAGGTGTGCTCTCAAAAAGCCTATGTTGCAGATTTGCTGGAAAAATCCAAAAAATGACTGTTTTTCGAGCTTGCGTTGTGCAGTTGCTACGCACACTCATAACTTCGCGAATTTGAAATATTTTCTCACCAGATTTTCAACACTGGCATTTCATCACACCTCTTTATGAACAGTATAGCTGTCATTTTCCCCATACTGGCCAAAATGCGTTTTCGCACTTCCGGTGCAGAATAGCGCAGTCGCTGTGGGAAATCGGTGTTTGGGACAGAATAAGAAAATGACAGTGACACTGTTCATGTGCAGAGGTCCTAAAATGCCTATGTTGAAAATCTGGTGAGGATAGCCCATCACATGACTGTTTTACAAGTGTGCATTGTGCAGTTTCTTCGCATCCTTGTAACTTCACAGATTTGTAATATTGTCATGCCAGTTTTCAACACTGGCACTTTTTCACACCTCCTTATGAGCAGTACAGCTGTCATTTTTCACATCCTGACCAAAATGTGTTTTCGCACTTCCAGCGCAGAATAGTGCGTTCGCTGTGGGAAATCTGTGTTCGGGACAGATTAAGACAAGCATTTGTCAATGCCAAATGTTGCTTGCTTGTATGTGCTGTTTAGGTATTTGGAAGTGACAGTTTCATGCCTTCCTCCCAAGACATCCACTGTGTCTTTCCGTTCAGTATTCACAGAAGAGTGGGAGGGGCAAGGGCCACAGCAGTACAGCAGTTGCCAAGGGGGTGAAGAGGTGGACAATAGTCCATTCAAAGGCAAAAGAGTCCTGCAGGAGCTCACTAAATTGAAGGTAGACAAAGCAATGGAACCAGATGGCATACGCCCAAGGATATTAACAGAACTGCGAAGGGAGATAGCAGTACCTCTGGCAGCCATGTTCACTGAGTCATTCAACATGAGTGAATTGGAGGAGGGCACATGTGGTCCCTCTACACAAGTCCGGCAGCAGGGAGGAGGCAGAGAACAATAGGCCATTCAGCCTCACCTCAGTAGTGGGGAAGATCATGGAGACATTGCTTAAAGAAAGGATAGTGGGGCATCTAGATGCCATCGGAACCAGGACCATAGACAACATGGATTCACAGTGGGGACATCATGTCAGATAAATCTGGTTGATTTATTTGACTGGGTGACAAAGGAAGTGAATCAGGGTGGGGCAGTGGACAACGCTTACCTTGATGTAAGCAAAGCCTTTGACACCATCCCATATAGGAGGCTGATAAACTAGCTGGGTAGGCTGGACATGGGGTAAAGGGTGGTAAACTGGGTTAAAACTGGCTAACAGACAGGAGGCAGAGAGTGGTGGTAAATGGTATGCAGTCTAGGGAGAGGGGCCGACCAGTGGGGTGCTGCAGGGATCGGTCCTGGGGCCAGTTCTGTTCAATGTCTTCATTAGTCATATTGCAGAACATCTGTAGGGAATTTTTTCACCAAATTTTCAACATAGCCATTATAAGACCTCTGCTCATGAACAGTGTCACTGTGATTTTCTTAATTTGTCCTGTACATTGATTTCACACACCGACTGCGCCATTGTGCGCTACATGGGTGGAAACACATTTTGGGTGAGATGTGAAAAATGACAGCTGTACTACTCATAAGAAGGTGTGGTAAAATGGCAATTTTGAAAATCTGGAGTGAAAATATTGAAATTTTGCCAACTTACGAGCCTGCGTAGGAACTGCACAACGCGCGCTCGTAAAACAGTCATTTTTTGGAATTTTGGCACCAGATTTTCAACATGGGGTTTTTGGGACCCCTTCTCATGAATGATGTCACTGTCATGGCGTTATTCAGGCCCAAAGGGTAATTTTGGCAGTGACTGCACGGTGACTGCGAAATCACTTGCCGGGCTGAATAACCGCCATGACAGTGACATTCATGAGAAGGGTCCCAAAACCATGTTGAAAATTTGGCAAAAATTCCCAAATGCCTGAGATATGCAACAAAGTTGAAACCCCTATCTAGCCCATTACAGCTTACCGGCATTTCCTCAGTTCGCGGTCGGCTTTGAAGAGTGCAGGCGTGTTCCCGGTCCACGAAGACCGTCGCACGAGTCAGAGGTAAGTATAGGGTGAGGTGGGAGGCTAAAAGCGCAGTGGTGTGTGTGGGTAGTGGGGTTGGGAGACGCCCGCGGACTGTTTTTGTTTTACAGGTTTTTGTTTTTAAAATGACTACGGACATTTGCCATGCTGGGTGGGCTCCCAGCATGGAGAACGTTGAGGGGCATTCAGCCGACAGGGGATTGGGCACCCGTCGGCTCATGTAGAGTTGGTTACACGCTTGGGTGGGTCTTAGCTGGTACAAGGAAGGGGACTGCTCAGCCGACGGGGATTGAGCACCCCGCCGCCAAAGGATCGCTTGCCACGCTGGGGTGAGCTCCCAGCATGGCACTTACTATTGGGGGAGGGACGCAGCTCAGCCGACGGGGATTGGGCACCCCGTCGGCTATACAGTGCGTGCGGGGAGCAGGGGCACGCATGCCTGCGGGTGTCTGTGGTGGGGGGGAGCTGTGCATGAGCAGCCGATATCTTATCGGTGCTCACTGAAGTGTAGCTCCCCCTTTCAACTGTATGCCACTGCATTTTGAAGCGTGTCATAGACAGCTCCAAAATGCATTGGCTTACAGGGGCCACGCCTGCCAACACACTGACTGAATTGGAGGAGGAGGTGACACACTTCCGAAATCTCCGATGATGGCACTATGCTTCTTGCACATGCGTGCAAGCAACATAAAAATGACAGTGACACTGTTCATGAGCAGAGGTCCTAAAATCCCTATGTTGAAAATTTGGTGATGAAAGTCCATGAAATGACTGTGTTACAAGCGTACGTTGAACTGTTTCTATGTACCCTTGTAACTTCGCAAATTTGTAATATTTTCACACCACATTTTCAACACTGGCATTTTTTCGCACCTCCTTATGAACAGTACAGTTGTCATTTTTCACATCCTGGCCAAAATATGTTTTTGCACTCCTGCTGCAGAATAGCACGGTCGCTGAGGGAAATCAGTGTTTGGGACAGATTAAGATCCAGCAAGTGAGAGGGAGGAGTGATCAAGCTCGACTGAGCTCTGTCGGGACTGCTGCGGATTTCTTTGTGGGCAGAGAAAGGCCCCAAAGCAGGAGCCCACTACAAAAGGGCAGCCTGCAGCGCTGGGAGAAACAGAATGAGAGAGTGAGTGAGGAGGGGGAGTGAGCGAACTCAAAGGAGCTCTGTCAGGACTGCTGCGGATTTCTTTGTGGGCAGCCAATGCAGACAGGTGCCCAGTACAAAAGGGCAGCCTGCAGCACTGGGAGAAATGGAACGAGCGACTGAGAGAGGGGAAGTGAGCGAGCTCAATGGAGCTCTGTTGGGACTACTGTGGATTTCTTTGTGAGCATAAAAAGACACCAACGGAGGCAGGAGCCCAGTACAAAAGGGCTGCCTGCAGCGCCAGGAGAAACAGAATGAGCGAGTGAGAGAGGGGGAGTGAGTGACTGCAATGAAGCTCTGTCAGAACTGCTGTGAACTTCTTTGTGGGCAGAAGAAGGCACCAACACAGGCAGAAGCCCAGTACAAAACGGTAGCCTGCTGTGCCAGGAGAGACAGAACGAGCAAGTGAGAGAGGGGTAGTGAGCAAGCTCAATGGAGCTGTGCCAGAACTTGAGTTGCCCACCCTCCGCCCAGAGTCCTCCATGGTCCTATATTACAGCAGGGTCTCAGGAGTGCAGACAAAGCAATAACTGGGTATGCCCACACCTCCTTATGAACAGTACAACTGTCATTTTTCACATCCTGGCCGAAACACATTTTCGCACTTCCGGCACAGAATAGTGCGGTCGCTGTGGGAAATCAGTGTTTGGGACACATTAAGAAAACCACAGTGACACTGTTCATGAGCAGAGATCCTAAAATGCCTATGTTGAAAATTTTGTGATGAAAGCCCATAAAATGACTGTGTTACGAGCGTGCATTGTGCAGTTTCCATGCACCCTTGTAACTTCACAAATCAGTAATATTTTCAAGCCAGATTTTCAACACTGGCATTTTTTCACACCTTATGAAAAGTACAACTGTCATTTTTCACATACTGGCTAAAATGCAGTTTCGCATTTCGGGGCAGAATAGCGCAGTCACTGTGGAAAATCTGTGTTCAGGACAGATTAAGAAAATGACAGTGACACTGTTCATGAACAGAGGTCCAAAAATCCTTATGTTGAAAATTTGGTGATGAAAGTCCATAAAATGACTGTGTTACAAGCGTGTGTTAAACTGTTTCCACGCACCCTTGTAACTTCGCAAATTGGTAATATTTTCACGCCACATTTTCAACACTGGCATTTTTTCACACCTCCTTATGAACAGTACTGCTGTCATTTTTCACATCCTGGCCAAAATATGTTTTTGCACTCCTTCTGCAGAATAGCACGGTCGCTGTGGGAAATCAGTGTTTGGGACAGATTAAGATCAAGCGAATGAGAAGGGGGAGTGACCAAGCTCAGCTGAGCTCTGTTGGGACTGCTGCAGATTTCTTTGTGGGCAGAAAAAGGCACCAACGCAGGTGCCCAGCACAAAAGGGCAGCCTGCTGCGCCGGGAGAAACAGAACAAGAGAGAGAGTGAGGGAGGGGGAGTGAGCGAACTCAATAGAACTCTGTCGGGACTGCTGTGGATTTCTTTGTGGGCAGAAAAAGGTGTCAATGCAGGCAGGGGCCCAGTACAAAAGGGCAGCCTGCAGTGGTGGGAGAAACAGTACGAGTGAGTGAGAGAGGGGGACTGAGTGAGCTCAACAGAGCTCTATCAGGACTGCTGTGGATTTCTTTGTGGGCAGAAAAAGACACCAATGCAGGCAGGAGCCCAGTACAAAAGGGCAGCTTGCAGCGTGGGGAGAGAGAGAGAATGAGTAAGTGAGAGAGGGGGAGTGAGTGAACTCAACAGAGCTGTGTCAGTACTGCTGCAGATATCTTTGTGGGCAGAAAAAGGCACCAATGTAAGCAGAAGCCCAGTACAAAAGGGCAGCCTGCAGCATCGGGAGAAATAGGGGGAGTTAGAGCTCAATGGAGCTGTGCAGGAACTTTAGAGTTGCCTACCCTCCCACCCAGGGTCCTCTGTGGTCCTATATTACAGCAGGGTCTCTGGAGGGGAGACAAAGCAATGACTGGATACTTTTAGGATTGCTGTAATTATACAGATTAAGTTGTTCTGTTTATTTCTCTAACTGAGCTGAGTAATAAATTTAGTAGAAAAAAATCAAAAAAAATGACTGTTTCACAAGTGTGCGTTGCACAGTTGCTACATATGCTCATAACTTCACAAATTTGCAATATTTTCACTCCAGATTTTCAAAATTGGCATTTTTCCACACCTCCGTATGAACAGTACAACTGTTATTTTTCACATCCCGGCCGAAATGTGTTTTCACACTTCCAGCACAAAATAGTGTGGTCGCTGTGGGAAATCAGTGTTCAGAACACATTAAGAAAACCACAGTGACACTGTTCATGAGCAGAGGTCCTAAAATGCCTATGTTGAAAATTTTGTGATGAAAGTCCATAAATGAGTGTGTTACTAGCATGTGTTGTACAGTTGCCACGCACCCTTGTAACTTTGCAAATCAGTAATATTTTCATGCCAGATTTTCAACACTGGGATTTTTTCATACCTCCTTATGAATAGTACAGCTGTCAGTTTTCACATCATGGCCAAAATGTGTTTTGGCGCTTCCGGCACAGAATACCACAGTCGCTTTGGGAAATCGGTGTTTGGGACAGATTAGGATCGAGCGAGTGAGAGAGGGGGAGTGACTGAGCTCAACTGTGCTCTGTCAGGAGTGGTGCAGACATCGTTGTGGGCAGAAAAAGGTGCCAACGCAGGCAGAAGCCCAGTACAAAAGGGCAGCCTGCAGCGCCGGGAGAAACTGAACAAGTGAGTGAGGAAGGGGGAGTGAGCGAGGTCAATGGAGCTCTGTTGGGACTGCTGCGGATTTCTTTGTGGGCAGAAAAAGGCATCACAAAAGGCAGGAGCCCAGTACAAAAGGGTAGCCTGCAGCGGCAGGAGAAACAGAACGAGTGAATGAGAGAGGGGGAGTGAGCGAGCTCAACAGAGATCTGTCAGGACTGCTGCAGATTTCTTTGTGGGCAGAAAAAGGCACCAATGGAGGCAGGAGCCCAGTACAAAGGACAGCCTGCAGCGCCAGGAGAAACAGAATGAGCGACTGAGAGAGGGGAGTGAGCAACCTCAATGGAGCTCTGCCGGGATTTTACACTTGCCCGCCTCCCGCCCAGTGGCCTCTATGGTCCTCTATTACAGCAGGGTCTCTGGAGTGGAGACAAAGCAATGATTGGATGCTTTAGGATTGCTGTAATAATACAGATTTAGTTGTTCTGTTTATTTCTCTAACTGAGCTAAGTACTGAGCTATACTGTTATGATTGCTGTAATAATACATATTGATTTGTTCTGTTTATTTCTCTAACTGAACTGAGTATTACTTGGAGTGCAATAGGATTTCTAACTGGGCTATGTGAAACTATATGAGAGCCGAGAACAAAAAGTATGCTAGCTGAGGGGTCAAAAACGGACAAGGAGGCTTTAGGATTGCTACAGTAATACAGTGTCTAACGGATGACATTTGAGCCTGAATTACCCCTGTTGGCAAGGGGTCAGTAGGGGGACTAGTGTGGGGGGGACAGGAATTTGAGTAAATAGGGGCCTAACAGTTGTAGTAGGGTACAGAACCTGGGAGTAAGAGCTCCTAACATAAGATGGGGGCCAAAATGGGGCAGGTGCCACAAGTCAATAGGGCGGGCATCTTTGGAAGGGTGGAGGGGTGTACAGGGTGTGGGAGTGCCATGATCCTGGGCTGGGCTTGGAGGATGGGGGGAGTGTATGGTCTGTAGATGACTGGCTAGTTTGAGGGAGGAACTGTGGAGGTTAGGGAGGAGTGTAAGTGGCAGGGCAGATGAGTATGATAGGCCTCCTGAGGGAGAGGGAATAGGGGATGACAAAGGGGGACAGAGGAAGAATAACTAGGGACTGAAACCAACCCCAGTATCAGAGGCACTAGCAGGAAAGAGAGAAGAAGGAAGGAGGTGCCCGAGGCGAGGCCGGGGCTGCCTCCTGATGTGGGAGGAAGACACCACAAGGAGTACCAGGAGACAGAGCAGATGGCTGCAGGTAGGAAGACACCAGGGGTGGCACGGAGAGAAACAAGTAGGAGGGGGGAACCGATAGGGGGAAGGAATGTAGGACAGGTATCGACTGTAAATAGATTTGAACTTCAGCTATGGGACAGAGAGGGGGAGCAGGATCATACTGAAGGGGGAGAACAAGCAGGGCATGAGAGGGATGGCAACAGGTAGGGGAAGAGATAGTGAGGACAAAAGGGTAGAAGGGGCTAGTAAGGAAGGAAGGGGTGGTGACTGAAGGAGAGAAGGCTACGGGAAGGGGGAAGGATGGGAGGGGCATCACTATTGGGGTAGAAGGGAATGAGGGCTCTAAATCAACAACAGCGGGGATAGGACAGGGGTTGGAAATCAGCAGGGGAGGAGGGAAGGTCAACATGGGAAGCCCAGTAGGAAGTAGTCAGGCTGGGAAGGGGTTCAAGGGGGATGGGAGGAATAAGGCAGAGAAAAGGGGTGAGGGGAAGTAGGGGGTACAGATATAGAAGTCACAGAGGGTGCAGTTGGTGGTGGTAAGGGACAGGCAAAAATGAATACTGGGGTGGTGGAAGGGGCATTAGAAGGGAAAAGGGGGTAAGGGGCAGGGGTACTCATCCTGGGGGATTTTATACTGAAATGGGTGAGATGGGGTGGAAAGGGGGAAAGGCACATCCATATTTGGATTGAAGCTGTCCCCAGGTTGAGTGCAGGAGGGGCAGGGCAGGCACTGCTCAAGCATGCAGCGAGGGGCAGGAAGAAACCTCATTTACTGCTGCATGTGGCTACAAATGACTTGGGGAACACTGTGGAAGTAGTGAGGGGGAGGTTTGAGTACTTGGGCAGGCAGTGTGAGGGGGTGGGGAAGTCGGCGGCATTCTTGGAGGTACTGCCGGTACCACAGCCTCCCCCAAACATACACATACACACTCCCCAAAAAGCTGCTTAAAAGCCTGCAATTCATTCAAATCAATTCCATTGTCTTACTTACCTGGGGTTCAATGCCAACAAGTGTAAAATCATGTACCTTGGGCACAGGAACTCCGATGCTGGGTATAGGATGGAGGGAGATATTGATACTCACTAGACATTAAAGGGTCCTTGAGGTTATTATATCAGAGGGCCTCAAGATGGCAGTACAGTGTGACAAGGCTATGGGTAGGGCAAATTTAATTTTGGGGTGCATAAGGACTGGCATCTCCAGTAGAAGGAGGAGGAGGGATGTTGTGCTGCCATTATATCACTCTCTGGTATATGGTTCAGAATTTGCACAGGAATCCCTACAAGGAAAGGCTGAAGAATCTCAACATGTACACTCTGGAAGAGAGGAGGCCAAGAGGTGACACAGTCAAGACCTACAAAGTACTTCATAGGGGTAAAGAGGGGTAAAGAGGGTACAGTTGGGGAGTTTCCTTCAAATGAGGATGAGCACCAAAACCAAGGAACATACAATGAAGCTGAGGGGGGGCATTCAGGATAGATGTGAAGAAATATTTATTTACTGAAAGGGCGGTAGATGCCTTGAACAGACTGCCAGGAGAAGTGGTGAAAGCTAAAATGGTAGGGGGCATTAAGCATGCATGGGATAGACATAGTGGTATATTACAGAAAGAAGAAGGAGGAGGTCAACGGAGATCAATAGGGCCATGGAGATGGAGTAGGTTCAAGTTCATTGCAGGAAAAATCCATTAAGCAAGCTCATTCACAAGGAGGTCCTGATGGACGCAGGCAGAATAAGGCATGCACTAACATATACAGGCAGGAGTTACACGTAGGTAGAGAACACTTGGTCAGATTGGGTGGGCTGAGCGGTCCTTTTCTGCTGATGAATTCTATGTTCTATTTGCAGTGTCCACACCAGTATGCTGATCTTAAAATCGACACCGCATCTGAATGAGTACTTCATTCTTGCTCACTCCATTTCTTCCCCACTTTGAAACCTGCTTGTCCTGAGTTACTTTTGGGCTGGCAGTGCCTCGTCTGTGTTGGAAGATGACCAATAAGTGGCACTGAAAGACGTCAGACTTCATAGACTTTGAAGGCAGCTGCTCACGGACAGACATAAGGCAATTTCACTGGGGTAGGAGGAAGTAAGCTGTTGATTAACTAGAATCTGCAGCTTATCCATCAGGTAGGGAAATGGGCAGACTAGGTGGCCCAAGCGGTCCTTATGTGCCGGCAACTTGTATGTTTCTATGTTTCTCACCCACCATCTTGGCAAGAAGAAGGCTAAAGCTGTGGCCACTGATGACTGTTGGGGTGTGGGGATGGGGGGACCAAAGGGGACAGACATAAGGAGATAAAATCATGATAAAAATCGTGAGACCTTCACCAGCTTTCCAAAACACATACCAGTAAAAGAACACTCTATGAAGTTTTTCAAGTGGCAACACAATCTGATGAGCCCTCTGTCTGCCGTCTGACACCAGGCATTATCCAGTATAAAATTGCCTAAAGAAGACAGTGTGGTCATGTGGTTACTGAAATACTGGAGATTACATATTTATAAAAACAAAACAATATCACACAGAAGCTGGCACATATCCCTATAGCAGCTGTCTCCTACTTCTCAGTACTTCTATTTATACCCTTCAGGTACTTGAATGTTTCTATCATATCCCCTCTTTCCCTCCTCTCTTCCAGTGAGTATATATTAAGGTCCCTTAATTTCTCCTCATAAGTCTTATGTTGCAAGTTCTGTACTGTCTCATTCGCCCTTCTCCGGACCATCTCCAGCCTGTTACTATCCTTACGAAGGTGCAACCTCCAGAACTGTACACAGTACTCCATGTGAAGCCTGACCATGGTTTCATACCATGGCATCACTGCCTCCCTCCTTATGCTGGTGATACCCCTGCCTATGCACCACAGCATGTCACTGGCCCTCCCAGATGCCTTATCACTTTGACATTTTCAGGTCATCTGAGATAAAAACAGGTCCCTTTTCTTCTTTGTCACTGTCACCAACTCCCCCTCCCCCAATTCTGTACCTATCCCCAGAATTTCTGTGTCCCAGGTCCATAATTTTGCATTTTTTTGAAGTACAGTTCAGTTGCCAGTCCTCAGACCATTTCTCAACCTTCCCCACGTCCTTCCTCATTTTCTCCACCCCCCTCTGGGGTATCCACTGTGTTACAGATCTTGGTGTCATCTGCAAACAGGCAGACCTTTCTCTTCACCCCTTGTGCAGTGTCACTAATGAAGACATTGAACAGGACTGGCCCCAGGACCAATCCCTGCACCACCCCACTGGTCACCCCCTCTCCTCTGACTGCACCCCATTTACCACCACTCTCTGCCTCCTGTCTTACCCAGTCTCTAACCCACTTTACAACCCTTTCCCTCATGCCCACCCTACTCAGCTACTTTATCAGCCTCCTATGTGGGACGGTGTCACACGCTTTGCTTACATCAAGGTAAGCATTGTCCACTACCCCACCCTGATTTACTTCCTTTGTCACCCAAAGAGATCAACCAGATTTGTCTGACATGACTTCCCCACTGTGAATCCATGTTGCCTAAGGCCCTGGGCTCGATGGCTTCTACATGCCCCACTATCCTTTCTTTAACCAGTGTCTCCATGATCTTCCCCACTACTGAAGTGAGGCTGACTGGCCTATAGTTTCCCGCCTCCTCCCTACTGCTGGATTTCTATAGAGGGACCACATGTGCCCTCCTCCAGTTCTCTGGTATCACCCCTCTGTTGAATGACTCACTGAACATGGCTGCCACAGGTACTGCTACTTCCCTTCACAGTTCTTTTCATATCCTTGGGTGTATGCCATCTGGTACCATCGTTTTGTCCACCTTCACTTTACTCACCTTCTGCAGGATTCTTCTGCCTGTGAATGGACTATTGCCCACCTCTTCATGCCTTTGCAACTGCTGTGGTCCTTCCTCCTCCTCCTCTTCTGTGAATACTGAACAGAAAGACACAGTGGATGTCTGGGGGGAGGGGGCACATGACAGTTCTCTGGCATCATACTTTCACTTCCAAATACCTAAGCAGCACATATAAGCAATCAACATTTGGCATTGACAAATGCTTTTTGATTATGTTGTCCATATTTATTTTGGGTTGGGTAGTATGGAATTGCAACTTTTGAAGGTGTCCTATAACATCTGTCGTTTTGTTTTGTTAGAATATCCTTGGTTACATCATCGTTTATTTTATTCTAAATTGGGTTGGTTGTCTCCATTAGCCAGAATTGAATATTTCTTTTGTTGTCTGGTCTTTAAAAGTGTGTTTTTAGGGTCAAAATTTCCTCTTAATGGTTTAATTAATGTTAGAAATGTTCCTTCTAGTCTGTGTTCATTTGTTGGGGTCACATTATTAATAGAACTGTCCAAACTGAAAACAGCCTCTCGTGCTTTTTCCATCTCTGCTCCCATTTATTGGAATGCCCTTCCCCTGTTTATCCAACAGGCTTCTTCAACTGATGAGTTTAAGAAAAAACATGGAATTTCTTTTGGCAAAGTATCAATGTGTATGTAATTGTTAATATGTATTGTATGTGTACTGTTTCTTTTGTTGTCTGTAAATTTCGTATTGTTTGCTCTGGGTTGGACCTGAAAAGGGGCCTTTGGTCCAGTGTAATTTACCCGGTTAACAAATGAATAAATAAAAAATAAATGTCACTGGCCCCGGAGCTGAACTTATGGACTAAAGCATCCTGTATCATTTTGCTAGGTACAGTATTGTAATTCATAAAGCAGCATTCAACTGAAAGTCAAAAACTTAAAGAAGCATACAAGTAAGCCCCATGAAGGAGAAGAGGCTTACAAATGTTTTAATATCAGCTTTGCTTTATAAACTGCTGTTCGGAAGATGCATTAGTCCTTGCTCTTTGTCTTCTGTCTCCTTCCACAGGCAAATGTGACCTGCCGTTGGACGAAGGACAGTCCGGAAATGATGAGCAATATTATTTTTATTATAATAAAAACACAGATAAATGCCAACCATTTTTATACAAAGGAGCAGGAGGGAATGCAAACCGCTCCTTCGGTGACATGGCATGTATTAGGAATTGCTCCCGCCGATGGACAGAAATATATCCATATGGTGGTAAGTGAAGAACAAATCTTTTTGTTACCTGATAGATAAATCTAGCTACTGCCCATGAAATCCCAGAGTGGTAGAGTTCTGACACAGAATCAGCAAGATAGTCAAATCTGGCTTGGGGGCACCGTGTGACCAGCTACTGATGAGTACATAGTTCTGTGGGAAAGATGGGGGCAGCATACAACCAGCTACTGATAAGTAGAGAGATCTATGTAGAAGATGGGGGGGGCAACATGGTCCCACTGCTGGTGAGCATAGATTTCATCGGAGAAAAAAATTTCCCTCTATCAGTACCACTGGTGTTGCTCAGACTACTTACAACCCTGATAATTCATCATATACCTGAATATTGTTACTGCACAAATGTTATGTTTTTCTATCAGATAATCTTTGGTACTACACTACTGCAAAACAGAAAATCAGGCTCTCTTGTTGTTTTCTTAGTTAATTTTTGTATTAAAGAAATGTTCTGTATAGACAGTTGGTGAGACCCCATCTGGAGTACTGCGTGCAGTTCTGGAGACCCCATCTCCGCAAGGACATAGACAGGATGGAGGCAGTCCAGAGGAGGGCAACTAAAATGGTGCAGGATCTGCACCAGATGCCATATAAAAAAGACTAAAAGAGCTTAATATGTAGATCTTGAAGGAAAGGAGGGAGAGGGGGAACATGATAGAAGCTTTCAAGTACCTCAAGGGAATCAACAAAGTCCAAGAGGGAGGCATCTTTTAGAAAAAGAGATGTGCAAGAACAAGGGGGTATAGTTTGAAGCTAGAGGGGGGATGAGTAAGGGGCAATGGGAGGAAGTATTTTTCACAGAGAGGGTGGTGGATGCATAGAATGGCCTTCCTGAGGAGGTCATGGGGTCAAAAGCAGTAGGGGAATTCAAGAATGCATGGGACAGACAAAAGGCAATTCTGGTGGGGGTAGGAAGAAGTAGGCTGTTGGTTAACTAGAATCTGCAGCTTATCCATTAGGGTAGGTAGACTGATGTGGGGCTGCGGTCCTATTCACATCAAAGTCTGCTATGTTACATAGATACATAGACAGTGTCGGCAGATAAGCGGGCCTATGGCCCACCCAGTCTGCCCATTTAAGTTTGTAAGTTCAGTTTATGTTTTCCAGGAAGTCTGTTGCCCCTTACCCCTGACCTCCAGAATTCCTTTATGTCTATCCCATGCATTCTTAAATCCCGTGATTGTTTCAGTCCCCTACCACTTCCTCTGGCAGGGTGTTCCACTTGTCCACCACCCGTTCTGTGAAGAAATTCTTCCTCACGTTTCCTCTGAATCGTCCTCCCTCCAACTTCATCCCATGCCCTCTAGTCCTGGAACATCTTTTTCGCTTAAAAATAGTGCATTCCTGCACCCTTTTCCTCCCTGTAAGATACTTGTATGTCTCTATCATATCCCTCTCTCCCTCCTCTCCTCCAGGGAGTACATGTTCAGTGCCTTCAACCTGTCCTCATAGGACTTGTGATGCAATCCATGCACCATCTTTGTTGCCCTCCTCTGAACCTTCTCTACCCTGTCTATGTCCTTACGTAGGTAAGGTCTCCAGAACTGCACAGTGTACTCCAGGTGCGGCCTCACTAGTGTCTTGTATAGTGGAATTATGACCTCCCTATGTTATGTTAATTATGTTTCTGTGTATCACGGCAAAAATACAGACAGTAGAGAGAAATCCTTGTTATTTACAGCCAGTACACAGTGCATGATGAGTAAAACAACTACAGTACATGGACATACAAAATAAGTTTATTATATTAGCATGTTGATATGTGAGTATCCTAAGGCCACCAGTACCAGGGGAAGATGACCACAGAATGACAACTCTGAATTAGTTTACAAGTTACATACTGTATGTTCAAAGCACCACAAAGCTGGGAGGTACACCAAGAGTACAATGGAATTTATAAGTTAAACCATTAGTTCAAGATTCTGGTTTATATGACACAGAGGTAAGTTCAGATATGGGGCCCAGAGTCTGTAATAGCCAGCAATCCCATATTGTAAACCCCAAAAATGGAGGCAGGAAATGGTCCACACTGAACCACTGAAGCTCACTGTCTGACATTGATATATGGTGATATCCGCCCACAGGAGTGACAGAACTGCTTCACGTTGCCAACAGGGGGCTCGAGGCTTGGATAGGGACTTGGATAAATATATACCCTTCAGTAGATAACTGAGCAAGATGTACTGTAGAGGTGAAGCACTTGCTGTCAGATGGAGGATAACTCCTAGACTGCAATGTGCAAGGCAGTATTATCACCTGTGGTGCTGCAGATCTTACCCACAATTAGGCCAGAGAAACTGTGCAATCAGCACACCTCCCAAATGCCCCATATTAGAGGAATGTTCCCCATTTACCACTCAGAAACCCCCTCCCCGTCCCATAGAGGTGGTGATTTTCAACAAAGGGGAGGGGTTGTTTCATACTGTGAACTCAAATTCTTAACAAACTAGGATGCAAAGTCAAAATGAAATGCACTGATTTCCACAGTTTTCTGACTTTATGTCTCCATATTTGATAACGTGTCCCACATTTTGAGGGTCCACACCTACACCTCAGAGAAAAAAAGTTGTCAGTGTCTGACTTAGTAGGTAACATGCTCCCCACTGATACCGGAAGACTGGATGGTCATGGGTTCTAGTCCCACACCATGCACTTTGGGTAATACCCATAACTTACACCGCAGTGCAGTACAAGCGGGTGCTGCACTGCTAAAGTGCTGTCCTTCAGATGAGAAGTTAAACCAAGGTCCCTTCTGCCATTCCGTGGTCACCAGGTGGAAGTTAATGATCCCATGGCAACCACTGAAGAAGAGGAGGGGAGTTTTCTTGATGTATGGCCAACACTCCCCCGTCAATAAAACAGGTCCCTGTAACACACTCTCAGGACACACCAGGAAATGAGCTGTAACTGCTCAGGGTGTCATTCTTGGTCAGAATACCAAATAAGAAGGGTTAATGTATGTAATCAGCTAAGGAGGATATGGCAGTGAGAAGGGTTGCAGGAAAAGAGGAAATAAAGAAATAAGCAGCACAGCAATAAAACTGACTATGGCAAATATTATGCCTCATACCATATTATGCCCCTAGAGGGGGATTAAAAAGACTGTTGACATAACCCCTGGTCATGCCTTTCTACTTAAATATCCAGTGTGTATGTGGTTGGGGAGGGTCTTGCTTCATACACAGTGTTATATCAGAAAGGACTAAAGCTCTGCTGTGTTAACTGACTTGCCTGCTCTCAGTTATTGAGAATTCTCCGGAGAACACAGTGGCCAGGATAATCAAACTGCATTTGCATTCGCAAATGGGAATAATGCCTCACTATCACCACTTTGCAGCCCCAAAGAAAGGCAGGATCTGAAAATACTATATTAGATGTCATGGCTAGTGAGTCGCTAACCTGTTTGTGACCAGCCCTACCACTTGCCAGTGCATTTATACAAAGTAGCTGATAGCGCCTTGTTGGAAGGTATGGAGGTGCAGTAAGTAATCCTAAGTGCCACACGGTTTACTATCTCCCAGAACCAAGTCTTATGAGTTGAGATCCCTAACCCCTCCTCCGAACACTCTGCCAGGCTTAAGAAACATTGTCTCTAGTGGCTAGTGGTCCCCCTGCCCCAATATCCCCACCAAGCTAAATAAACCTTTTCCCTGATAGCTAGTGGTTTTCCCTGCCCCCAAACTCCCCATCAGTAGAAATGAACAAATGCTGTGGTGGCTTGTGATCCCTTCTGCACTTTCAACCCCTCCCACCCCATCTGCCCACTTATTCCCACTGCTACCACCCCAGACCCCCATCTATAGTATCCACATCCCCTCACAGTGACTGTCACAGACTCTCCACTCACCTCTGTGTCTAGCCTCCAGCTGACAGTTTGCAATCGCGCTGCCTATTGTAGAAGCAGCTGTTTTTATATTAAGCAGTGGGATGGTTTAGCTGTCAGTTGACAGAGAATCCTACTAAATCCTCAGCAGGGAAGAGAACCAACACAGAAAAACATATTGGGCCTGTACCACCATCAAAGGTAGCTGACGAGCAGTCTAAACCTGTGGGTCAGAGAGATTAAGCAGGTGGGGCAATTTTTCCAGTCTATGAAGTAAGTTGAACAAAACTCTCTTGCAGGAATCCCATTCTAGGAATCTGGAGATGAGGATATGTTGATGAAGAGATGACCGAGGAGGCAATCACTCCATCTGATACAGGGGATGAGGAAACTGGCTCACCCCAAAGGATGTTCGAGGATTATTGTTCCTATTTCTCCTCCTTGAAACAAATGACTGAAATGTAAATTTACACACTACAGGTTCTGAGGCAAAGTTCTCTGTTTCTTTTCAATTTGGGCCAAAAACAAAAACCAGGAGAAGGGCACAATAGAAAATCTGTATCTGCTCTTGCTTCAACTTACAGTTCACTAGAGTGCTCCCTTGTAAAACAAGCTGCAGTCACCCTAGACAATATAGAGAAAGAGCCACTCAGTGGTATGATTTCTCCAAAGCGGCAGTCTCACAACAACCTTGAGACAAGTAAAACTGCAAAGCGTTCTACTAGTGGCAAAGAGCGCAGGATCCCAGTTACATAAGTCTGTTCTTGCTGCCATCAGGGCAGCCATCCTCAGATGTGGGCTCCAGAATTGCACACAGTATCCCAGGTCTGGCCTCAGCAGGGACCTGTACAGTGGAATGATTACCTCCTTTCTCTTGCTGGTAAAACCTCTGTCTATACACCTCAACATTCTACTGACTTTTCTGTAAGTCTTGTTAACACTGCAAGGTAGATTTCAGAGTATCACAAATGACAACTCTCAGATTCCTTGTCTCCAAAGTATGATCCACCCTCCCTTTATCAGTCTACGTAACTGTATTAGGATCTTATTTCCCTACCGGCATTAGCTTGCACTCCTTGGTGTTGAACTTCAGCACCCAAATGCCTGACCATTTTTCTAATTTTATTTATTTATCGAAATGTTTCACCAGGAAGGAACACTGAGCAACAAGTCACTTGTCTCCCGGTGCAACCTAGGGGGAAGGGGTACAATTGGAATGAGACATTAAACATTCAAGTTACAAGATCAACATTAACATACAGTTGTAAGGCAGGTGTTACAAACAGTGTTGCAACAGTGTTGCACATTAACATGTAGAAAGAGTGGACAATAATAAGTAACAAGTGCTTACGTGAAAGAAAAGGGGAAGAGGAGGGAGGGGTGAGGTGGGGGGAAGAGTCGTGTCCCTGGAGACACCTTCAGGATGCAAGAAACCCTGCAAGGGGACTGGGGGCCAGAGAGAGAGGGGGATAAGGCAGTGTCCCGAGAGACTCCTTTAAGATGGCAGGAAGGGACTAGATGAGAGATAAGTCCCTTGGGGGTAGGAGAGGGACTCATGGAAAGCATTCAGCGTCCTTTGCATTCTGTGAGAGATCAAGGGAGGCCAGTAAAGGGGAGCAATTGGGGGAAGGGTAGAAGGGCTAGAGATTTGGGGGGTGGGTGTGCAAAGGGTAAAATGAAGGTGCGGGTGGGGGGTAGGGTTTGTCCAGCGCTTAGAGGAGGGAATTAGGGAGGGACATGGCAGGAGCAGCTAGCTGCAAGGTAATTATTGAGGGCAGAGCTGGTGGAGTAGGCAGAGGATGACTGCCAGATTTGAGGGGGGAGGGAATTCCAAATTTTTAGAAGGCAGTGAGAGTAACCGGATTGGCTGATTTTGGTGGATCTGCAGGGGACAACCAGGATATGTGAGTCGGCTGATCTAAGGGAATGGGAGGGTGGGGGTGTTATAATGGAGGAAGTGAGGTAGGAAGGGAGCTCACCCAACCAGTGCTTGGAGGTGAATTTAGCACAGTGGGAGAGTTGCCTATTTGTAAGATAGGGGAAGGATAGGGCACTATAAAGATCGTTGTGATGGGTGTGAGGGGGGCATCCAAGGCAAAGCAGCAGAAGGAATTGAAGAGGGTGTCCAGTCTGGCCAGGGAGGACTTAGTGGCAGCACCATAGACTATGTCACAGTAGTTGAAAATGGGCAGTATCATCTTCTAAACAAGTTCATGCCTAGCCGTAGGAGGGATGCAACTACGGTTCCTGAACAGGGTACCAAGCTTGGGCCATAATTTTTTATAGATGGCGTCAACATGTCCAGAGAAGTTTAGGTGTTGGTCCAACCAAACATCTAAGTACCTGAAGGAGGATGTGTCCTCAAGTAAAGTCCCCTCAGGGGTGTGAAAAGTGGGTAAGGAGGGAAGCCTGTATAGTCTCTGCCTTGTGCCAAAAGTCATGGAGACAGTCTCCTTGGCGTTGAGGAAAAGTTTATGGTTAGCAAACCAGAGCCGAACCTTGTCAAATTCTTGCTGTAAGCTGGTTGTAACCTCATTAGGACAGGAGCCAGATGCATACAGGACTGCAACATCAACATACACATGTATAGTGGAAGATGGACAGCAAACAGAGGGAAGGTCATTTAAGAAGATGGAGAACAGGAGGGGCCCTAATACCTAGCCCTGTGGTACTCCAGTGCTAATCAGGAGGGGAAGTGGCATCCAAGATCTTAACTGATTGAGTTCTACCAATAAGGTAGGCCTTAAACCAGTTTGTGGTGGAAGGAAATAGGCCAGTTGCTGGGAGTGAGTCGAGGAGAAGGGAGTGAGAGATGGTGTCGAAGGCCTTGGCCAGGTCGACAAAAATGGCAGAGGTAATTTGGCCATTATTCATCCCGGTTAGGATGGAGTCTGTCAGCTGTAGGAGAGAGGTGGTGGTTGAGTGGTTTTTCCTGAAGCCAGACTGGAAAGGGGTGAAAAAGGAGGTGTCAGATAGAAAAGAGGTGAGTTGAACAAGGACAATGTGTTCTTGAAGCTTGGCAAGGGTAGGAAGGAGAGAAATGGGGCAATAATTGCCAGGAGATGAGGGGTCACCCCCTTTGGGTAGAGGGAGGACCACAGCATGTTTCCATGAAGAGAGAACTGAGGCAGTAGAGAATGAGAGATTTAGGATTATTGAGAGGGGGTAGGCAATGGCCGAAGTGGAGAGGGAGAGGAGTTTTGGGTCAAGGCCATCAGAGAAGGCACCATGAGAGGGGTTAATGGTGAGGAGGGCACTTAGGTCATCATTTGGGGTTACAGTAGCCAAAGAGAAGGGAAGGTGGAAGGGTGGTGGAGGGGACTCACCCTCAGTGGCACAGGAGGTACAGTAGGAGTTAAATTCTACAGCTACAGCTGGTGGGTTGGACACTAATGAGCTATTTACTTTAGGTACTGCGGGCGGTGGGCGAGATGAGGGGGCAAACAGGGTGTGGACCACCTTCCAGAACTTTGAAGGGGAATTTATGTTGGTGATGAAGGCAGGTTTGATATATTCAGACTTGGCTAACCTTGTAGCCCTGGTGCAAGCATTTCTGAGCATGCGGAAGTTCACAAGGTCACTAGGATGCTGGGTAGCTTTATGACACTTCCAGGCTCAATCTCTAGCCCTGAGGCAGACCAGAAGTTCAGAGGTTATCTACGGTAAGTGGTTACCTCTGACTCTGGTTTGTTTGAGTGGGGCAAAGGCATTCCAGTTTACAAGAAAGATTTCTTTGAAGTAGGCAAGGGCCTTATCGACTGAGGGGAAGGAGGTTGGGGGGACCAGTCAGAAGTGGCAAAGTTATTCAAGAGAGGTTCAAGGTCAAGAGACTTGAAAGAGCGTAGTTGTATGGTTTTGTGTGGCGATTTAGTTCTGTGGACTTTCCCAACTATGAATATTGAGTTATGGTCAAGGCCACTGATTTACGGTGATTAAAACAATTAAATTCCATTTTCAAGACTTAAGATTCCAGAATTTCACCGGTGATTGTTACTCTAATTTCCAGATTTTACCGGGATTCTGTTATCATTCTTTTAGTATGTGCATGAATAATAAGAATTAAAGAAGGCTTAATATACAGAACATTAAATAAAGCAAACTGAAAATAGTACAGGAAGGAATTAAAAGAAAAACAGACTTTTTTATAGATTTACTGATCTGATAGAAAATGCCAGATTCCATGAAATCTTCATTTTAACCGGTTTTCAGGCAGCCCTAATTCCGGAATTTTACCGGATTTTCCGGTAAAAACCGAAAAACAGTGGCCTTGGTTATGGTCACTGAGAGCATCAGGGAGGATGCCAGAGGTGATGACACAGTGGGGGTGGGAGGTAAGGGCCCAGTCGAGTAGGGAGTATTGTTGTGTCTTGTGGTTTGGGCAGGTGGGTTCGGAGATCAGCTGGGAGAGGTTTAGGGCTCCGATTTTGTTTTTAGTTTTGGTAGTTTTAGGTAACAACCAATTTATATTGCAGTCGCCTAGGATGAATAATTCCCCCAGGCGAGCAAGGAAAGTGATGGAGGTTAGGAGGTCTAGTGCAACCAAAGGATGGACATTTGGGTGGCAGTATATGCCAGCTATGAAGATTGGGAGAGTGAAGGGTAGGGTCACATGGATAGCTAGGGCATCATGGGTCTCAGAATTGGAGGATGAGTAGATGATGTAATATTGAATGAATGCTAGGACATAAATGGCCACACCACCACCCCTGCCAGCACATTCTTGCCGTAGCAGTGAGTAGCCAGGAATGGAGCCTGAGTGGTCAGTGATACTTCTCTTTAGCAAGTTTCTGAGATGATTAGAATGTCTGGTTTTAGAGTGCACACCATAGTCTGAATCTGGTCTATTTTTTGTAACAAGCTGCAGGTGTTTAGATGTAGGATCTTTAAGCCCTTTGGGAGGGCTGAGAGAAGAGAGCAAGGGGAGTTAGTAGAGGAGGAGGCACCAGAGGAGTAAGGGGCAATAGGGGCCTGGGTTGGGGTGGATATCCCCGGCGGAGAGCAAGAGGAGGGTGAGTATGAGAAAGTGGAGCCTAGGGGATTTTGAAGGGGCTGGCAAGGATGTTGGGAGTTTTGAAGAGAAGGGAGTGGATGAGTGAGGAAGAAGAAGGTGGAGAACCACAGTGGAAGTGGACACCATTATCAAAGCTGCATGAGGAATAGTGATAGAGTGAGACCATATTTCAAATGGCAGGGAGGGAGGGAGTGATAGCATGGATGTGGGTAGGGGATTGGAGATACTAACTGATGGGATTGGGAGAGTTATTAGGAATAGTTGAGTAGTGAGCAAGTGGAGCTGGTAAAGAGGGGGATATGAGCAGAGCAAGGGGGAGAGAGAGAGGAGAATGGGGGATGCATTGCTCATAAGGCAGAGAAATTAGTGAATAATTGATTTAGGAACAGGAAGATTTTTTAAGCAGGGAGCTCGGAGGAAAGGGCTGGTCAGATGGAAGGGGGAGCTGTAGTTTAGGGAGATAGCTATATGAACAACAGCCAGGGGTCACTTAGATAAAGATTATGTCCCTCTAGTGGCAGTACAGTATAACTTGCTAATAGAAATATGGACACACAAAAAAAAAAAACACACACACACAGGGTTACACGAGGCTTGAAAAATGTGCGCCCACCAGTGAAAACTCTGACTAGGAGGCATACAGCAAAGTTCAGACAGTGAAAAGAAGTAGCGCCATCCAATCAGGAGCTGGAGGTAAAACCGGGGAGAGAGTGGGGCAAGCCACAAGGAAGTTCATAGCTGCAGAGCTGGAGGGTGAACTGGAGATGCAGGGACTACAGCAAAGCTAAGCTACATCCCTAGGTGCTGTTCCTTGGCAGGCCGGAGTGTCCTGGTCAGGGGATACCTCCTAGGAAGAAATGAGAGAGGGGAGAAATAGAGATGAAATTTAAAAGGCAATTTTTCCATATCCTTTTGCATATTGGTAATCCTTTGTGAAGTATCCACCCACAGAGTTTAATATCACAGACAATGAGGCAAATCTTCCCCTTGTACTCCCTTGCCTCCCCTATATTCCTGATGTACATGTTGAAGAGTGTGGGTCCCAGGACTTAGAGTTGAGGGACCCCATTCATGATATCCCTGACTTAAAAGAATTTGCTTTTTAGAAACATCATCTGGATCCTCCCACATAGCTACTGTAGTTGCTTATCCCCATAGTCGAGCACTCCCGCATCCCAGTGGATTGCCATTTGTACTAAGGTCATCGGGTGCCTAACCAACAACACACTGGAATTATCATCTACAGTGCCTTTGGTACTCCTCGATTACAGGACACACAATGCTTAAAACATATTGGTCCTCTTTTCTCTTTTTTTTTTTCTTCGGCTTCCCTCACAAAGACTGCAAAAGAAGAATTTTTACTTAAGAAATAACTCAATGTGTGTACTTAAGTTTGAAGTCACTGATGCTAACAGTGCAATTCAAATAAAAAATAGTGTTTCATAGAAACTGTAGCCTAGTGACCGGGAACAAAAACCAACAAATGTTTTGCTGTTCCCTGGAACTATTCTGTGTGATACAGGCAAGTGGAAATGGGCAAGGCCAAAAAGGGCAAAGGAAAAACAGTGCCGGCAACATAGGGCAAGTGGCAAACACAGCGATTGCTGAAACAGCAACAACAGTGCCACAGTAACATTTTGTGGGAGGCTTTGCCCCCCATAGCGCTCTTACTAAATATTGTTAACTCCGGGAGGATGCAACTCGGGAAGGAGGAGGAAAAAACATAGGTCGCCATTTCGGTGATCGCTGTTTTTTCCCACTCACCCTATGTGGCCACATTGTTTTCCATAACCCTTTTTCTGATCGCCATCTTATGGGATACCCCTAAAACAGACCATGAACCAAGACAAGATGGTCAAATAATAAGAAATATATAAAAGGGCAGCATAGGAACCGAGTTAAAAAAAAACACTTGTTTTTAAATGAGATAAAAACATTTAGCTAAATTACGTGATGCTTACCCAAGTTCTTAAGGGAGCTAATGACTGGGGCAACCAGTATCCTTCAGTGAAGAAAAAGACCTGCCAGTTGGAGGTCAGGGAGGCTTGTAATGAACGCAGTGCAAAGGGCATTCTTTGAAACTCTAAGCATTCTCTAGGGCACTATGCAAGTGAGGGCTAGATAAAATTAATGTGATAGCAAACAACACATCCCTGTTAAGAAACATTGATCCTGAGTCCAAACGCAGGGGTTGAAATTAAGTTTTGCAACCCCAAACCAGCAAGGCTAGTGACTAGGAATATTCACTGGTCCTGTAGACTTTTCTACTCATCAGACTAACCGTTGTACTTATTGACAGAGGTGTGTGCAGAGTCAGTGAACAAGGGAGGTCAGAATCCCCACAAAGCTAGGGGGGTCTGGGGGCATATGTAATTATATCACAATTTAGTTGGAGGATGATTTTTAACGGGGAGAGGGCTGGGGCCAGGGTAGCCCCCCCCTCCACGCATGCCTACGCTTATTGAATATTATGTTCTTCAGTACAAGCCAGCAGGGTTAGTTAAACGAAAATGTTACTAGCTTGATACAAAATCCACCAGCATTTAGCTAATGAGCCAGTGTCAATATTCCCTTAGCCAATGTCCACGCTGCAATTTGAGAGGGCAGGCTGAGGCTCTGACTGTCCCGTGGAACATGGAAACTCGAACCAAGTCCTAACACCCTTAATTTTGGGGATAGAAGACACAGACAAGTTGCTCCTTCTTTCCAGAACTTAACATGTCCCAGGCCTATCTGTTAACTGAGAGTGCGCTGAAAGCAACCAGGAATCCAGACTCCCACAGTTTTTGTTCAGACCATTTCTGGACACTAAATGCAGAGGTATTCCATTACATTCCACCACAACATTTGTACCTTCCATGATATTATATACTTACAGCAAACACTAAGTACAGGCCACAGCAGGCAGGTGTCCAAGTTTAACACTCTAATTTGGGGTTATATTGTCTCTGTCTGGTGTAAGGTTTTATAACTATAGCTGTCAGATTGAGTATAGAAATTATAGCTATTTATTTGTTAAACTAAGTTGTTGGCTTCAAAAGAGTTTTAGTTTGAGACGTTGATAACTACTATTCCAGAGATTTCTTTTTCACTGTATTATGGGCTGGATTTCTTGGGAGATATTATATGTGGTTCAGAGCTCAGTACTTATGTTACATACTATAGCTGAGAGATGTAGGTTGTGCTTGGATACAGAGGCCAGACCAGTAAGTAGGACTATGCTCACAAGGTATTGGTAGTTTGAATTGATCAGTGCTTAGGTACTTCACCATAGTCATGAGCAAGTCAGTGATTATAGTACATGTGGACTGGACAGTCTACACAAGGTGTTTAGATGCTTGAGCTGATGAGTAACTTGTTATGACTTGATATTTTGGCTTTTCTCTGTGTCCCACCAAAAGAAGGATGCTTAGTCCAGTAGTATGAGACCCCCTGGTGGGATAAGAGTGCCAGAGAAGGAGGAGGAGTCTGGGAGGATGGAGGGTGAGTGCGACTCGCTCTAAGCAGAGCTGCGGTTTGCCTGGTCGTTTATGTAGAGTGGGGGAGGAACTCTTCCCCCATATAACCACAGGCATGCACCTTTCAATTATGTGTGGTTCAGAGCTCAGTGCTTATGTTACATACTGTAGCTGAGAGATGTAGGTTGTGCTTGGATACAGAGGCCAGACCAGTAAGTAGGACATGTCTCACAAGGTATTGGTAGTTTGAATTGATCAGTGCTTAGGTACTGCGACATAGTCATGAGCAAGTCAGTGATTATAGTACATGTGGACTGGACAGTCCATGCAAGGTGTTTAGATGCTTGAACTGATGAGTAACTTGTTATGACTTGATATTTTGGCTTTTCTCTGTATCCCACCGCAAGAAGGATGCTTAGTCCAGTAGTATGAGACCCCCCAAAAGAATAATGATATCAAACGATTATCTCCTCCAACTCCGGAGAGTATGACGAGTAGCACACAGGAGAGGAAAAAAACCCTTGGGGGGAAATCTACAGACCTGCCCGTCCTTCTGGGCATACTAAAGGAGAGCAATCCTAAGTAACAATTTTAAGTTATCGGCTAATCAGAAATCCAAACGTGTAGATCCTGGTACAGTAAAATGGAAAACTGAATAAAGTACTGAATAGTGAAGCATCGGGTGAACATAGTACATCTTTCCAGTAACTCCTAGTCCAAGAATCCATGTCCAGGGCAGAATGATAGATTGGGATCCATGGTCGATGATAATCCGAAGCGTCGAAGTTGTATAGGTGAAGCGATCCAGTAGGCTAGGAAGTCTTCTCCAAAGAGAATTAGTTACCAAAAGGCTATATGTCCGAGTCCAGAGTAGGACAACAGGTAGTTCGTGTTCTGCTTGGCATGCTTTGCAAATGAAGGCCTTGGTGATGAAGCATAGGAGCTAGATAAAGGTTGTGTAATCTGGCAAGGGCAGAGCAGTAGGAACTTCCGTTCCGGAGTGGGTAAAAAATTAGTGAATTGGAATAGATCTTAGTGCAAGTAGGTAGACGTAAAATAGATGCACCTCCATGGTCGATGATAATTTGAAGCGTGGACAGTCATAAGGCAATTCTAGGGGGTGGGGGTAGGAAGAAGTAGGCTGCTGGTTAACTAGGATCTGCAACTTATCCATCAGGTAGGGAAATGGGCAGACTGGGTGGGCCAAGCGGTCCTTATCTGCCGTCAAATTCTATGTTTCTATGTTTCTATGTTTCCAGGTCCTGAGGGATGAAGCAAGTCATAGCATAGGTGAGACAGTCTTTGATGAACCTGTAGGCCCTGGAAGGGCAACGGAGGTAGTATTAGCGGATAGCGTAAATAAGTGGACCTGTACATAGGTCAGCAGTAGTAGTAATAACAAACCTGTAAGATGCAAACGTAGTAGCAGAAGAGTAGTATTGCGTAATTATGTATGGTATACAGTGGAGAGCCTTGAGGGAAGTTAAACAGCATGTAAGTCGAAGCTTTCTTCTGATAATCAAAATAGTAGTATAGAGTGCTGTAGATATACACGTTTCATGAAGCCAGAATGGTACAAAAGCTGGAATTAAACTTGTGGAAATAGTTTGACACATCATGAACTGATGTGCTTCTAAAGACATGGACGGTAATAACTAATGAAGGCTGAGTCAGATGAAGTAGTGTCGCAGGATCCAAAAGCCTCAGAGCATTGGAGTACAGTAATGTCGAGGTGTAACCCATAAGATTGAAAGTCTTCCGGAAGGCTCAGATTAAGTCCTGGTGAAAGTGTGGTAGTAAATAATAGGAACGGAAGTGGCAAGGTGGAAGCATTCAAAGGAATAGATGACATACGGCTAAACAAATACAGACGTGAATCCATAGTAAAAAGGAGCTCCTAAGGCTGGCAGACATGGCGGCAGGCAGGCGTATAATAGAATATGCGAACCTCCAGGCCCTGAAGCTGGGCGAGGCAGGTGTAGACTAGAAGTAGTTGAACCCCCAGGCCCGATGGGGGAGGCAGGTCACAGAAGCAGGGGAATATGGTGTAGCAATACAAGTTCAAGGGATCTCCAGGCCCGTAGGGCGCAGGTCTTTCAAAGTATGATGTGGTGAACCTCCGGCCCCATGGGGCGATGCAGGTTGTAACAGTGGTAGATAGAGTAGAAGTATTGTTGAACTGCATGCAATGCAGAAATAGTAGCAAAGTAGTAGGAATAGATTGTAAAAGTATTGTAAATGCTAACATAATCCTGAGCCAGTTCCTCGCACTGTAGACGTATATTCTGAGGCATAGTTATGAGAGCAGTAGAAGGGTGCTGTAAACTGTCGTATTCCTGATGATGAGGATGATAAGGTGTGCAATGAAGAGACCTGGGTGGATGAGTTGGCAACTCGACCAAGAGAACATCCTAAAACTGTAGTAGATCTATGTCTTAAGCTTCAGCTATGACAAGGAAAGCATCATGAAACAGTAGTAATTTCCAAAGGAGTTGAAACAGTATAGTAAGAAGCATCCTAGGGAATTGAATCGAATATCCGATGTAATCCAGAATTAAATCCAAAGGAAAGAAGAAATGTATCCTTAATAAATGGTAATGCATTGGAGCAGCAAGGCAAGGGCTGCAAGGTTCAGGATCCGAGTAGTATGACTGAGGGCGAGGAACAACTAGCAGTGCATACAATCCTGAAAGTAAAGTGAATGGGGTGGCTGCTAAGCCCCATGAAGGCTAGTGTGGCAGCTAGATCATGTAAGTCAGCCAGTAAGTAAGTAGAGTGGCAGCTAAATTTCAGGAAGGCCAACAGGCTTGGCCGGACCACACGTAGGTCACACGGTCAGTGAGTAGATATAAGAGGCTAAGCCCACGAAGGCTAGCATGCGCAACTGGACCACATGTAGGTCAGCTGGTAGAGTAAGTAAAGAGTAGCAGCTAAACCCCGCGAAGGCTAGCAGGCGCAGGTAGGAGCAGTAATACAGCTGGAGCAAAGCAGCATGGTAAGCATCCAGAGATAGTGATGTAACTTCTTGAGACGTAATCCGGTAGATGATCCGGGGAGCATAGATGATCCTGAACAGATGGTGAAGTGGGAACAACAGGTGAGCTAGCAGCCAGAATTGAAAAACATGATCAGAACAAACATTGTGGAATGTCCAGTGTTGCCAAATAGGATAGGAAGGTGGTAGGTAGGAAGGATCAGAACAGGTGCTGGACGCAGTGATGTGGCTTAAGATTAAAGTGCATGGCGGGAGTCCAGAGGCCAAAGACAAGGAAGCAGCAAGGCTTGTAAGTGGGTATGAACGGCTAGACCACATGTAGGTCAGTCAAAGGAAGGAGAAGAGCGGCAACTAGGCCTGATGAGGCTGGCAGGAGCACAAACCCACATGCAGGGTAGTAAGAGCAGTACTATAAGCGTTCAGGGCCACACAGTTCTTTACATCATGTGTGTACAACACCCAAAAACTTTAAAATAAAAATAAATAAATCCTTGCACAATAACTAATTTATCCCAATAAAAGGTATCACAATCTTCCAGTCATGCCTCTCAACCTTTTGGCTCTGAAATCAGGAACAAAGACACTCAAAATGAGGGACAATGTGGGACACTGACCCCCATAATGAGGGACATGGCCTCAAACATGGAGAAAGAAGCTCAGAACACTATGGAAACCATTGTGTTTACTTGTACAAAGCTTTTGATTTTGCATCTTAGAATATTATGAAGTTCTGCTTTAAAGTCTGAATTTATAGCACATTCTATTTGTGGGCAACACCTTTTCTACGAGGGATGGATGAGGGATGGATCAATTTTGTGGGTTAAAATGAGGGATGTCCCTCGTAATCAGGGACTAGTGAGAGGTATGCTTCCAGTGATTCCAGTTTGAATTCCCTTTCGCTCCTGGGATGGGCCCAGTCTGCTTTCTGCCTTGCACTCCAGCTCCCACTCTGGCATTGTTCAAGGTTCACAGTGCCCCATCAGATGATAACCCTGTCTGTCCCTGTATCTTCACCTTTGCAGCAGGCTGCACCTCCTCAAGGATCCAACATGGAGTGGGACTTTCCAGCTCCATGCAACAGGCCATATGAGCATGGAGGAGGCATCAATATCATCCCTGCGACAAAGTCCATTTTTCTCATTTAGACCCACCCACCACTCTGACTTTAGCAGCCTATGCTACAGCTGGCCTTGGGGGGCTGTCATTATATGATCACCCACAGTATTAATATCAATCCAACACTACTCAAAGAGGTACTCAGTAAGCAGGACAAGTGGAATCCTCATCAAAGTCTGGGTTCGCTGCCTCCACAACACGCATGCGACTGCTCCAGCCCAGGGAGGGAAGTCAAGAGTGTGGCACATACCTGGTGTCACAGACCGCTTGTCTGTAACTCTGCCAGCACCCCTCTGACACCAGCTTGTCACAGACCTCCACAATGATTTGTCCCATTCTTTACAGTGCACCCACATGTTCTGCCCTGAGTAGTTGGCATGCTCCAGTGATCTGGACCATAGTCCCTTAGTTTCTATGGGTGTTACCATTGTGTGATATGATAACTAATAACAAGATAACTCACTGAAAATCACAAACAAAGAAAAAAGGAGTAAGACAATGAATTTCAAAGGATTGTCAATTTGGGGGCGAGTGCACTGGATTCTGTTTGATTACTGGTATGCAGTATTCCGTATCAGCATTTTGACACTTGGCATAGTAGTGCAGCACTTTTTATGGAAAGCACACATTGCATGTGCATGTTGTTGGCAAGCCACATGACCTGCAGCAGTCAATCAGCAATGGTGGAGATCAAGAACCCATACACTGTGTACATCTCAGTGCTATTTCAAGATCTTTCTTTCACAGGGGAAGGCCCTGTCTACTGAAGGAGCACCTTAACTGTGAAAAACAGTGGCTTTTGATCAGAAAACTTATCATTTCAGTTTCAATTGGCTGTGTGAACATGAGATGCTGTTGCATAATTAAGGTTCTTATTCTGGGTGGCACGGCAATGTTCACCCACTCCCACATAAAATATCCTTATCATTCTACCTATGTAGTAGGCCCCACAGTTACACATAGCGAGGTAAATAACCCTACTGGTGTCACAAGTAATCAGATCTTTGATTACTACAGTCATACCAGTTTTTGGGTTGATAAAGTCCTTCCCCTATGAAATCACATCACAGTAGGTACACCTTTTACATGTGTAGCATCCATTACTATGATTAGGTAGCCAGGTTCTCATCCCACCCTCCTTCTGTTGTCTGCTATGAACTAGTTTGTCACGTAGACTAGTGACTCTACAATATGCCATTCAGCGGGGGGGGAGTTAGTTCATAAACTTCTCGAAGGTCTTGGTTCCCCTCTTAAGACAGGCCAATGTGTTCTAATTATTTCTTCCACATTGCTGCAATGTGCAGAAAAGATGGTGGCAAAATTTATTCAGTTCTGGTTGTCTGTGGAGGTTCTTTCCCCGAACAGTAAGTACTCCCTATTCTGGTTCCTGGCAAAGCTCTCTACCCTTTCAAGGTTGCCTATGAGTAGCCTCTTTCAAAGAACCTTTTTCTGAGATTTTTTTGCTCAATACTCAAATGCCGTCTAACTACTGCAGTTCCTTTAAAGGTGACGATATTGGCCCTTGGGTATGTTCATGACCATGTGGTGTAGATGGCAGCTGGAAGATAAAAGTAGTGTATTCCTATCAGTAGGGTTACAATAAATATTGGTGTCCACATTGTTATTATCAGAGGGTTGTGGTAAATTAGGTCAAATCGGAAGAGAGGGACGTCATATGTGGGGGTGCCAGAGGGATCTGTCCTGGGCCCAGTCTTTTCCAGTATGATTACTGGTGAAACTAGAGAAGGACTCCAAGGTAGGTTGTGTCTTTTTGCAAATGACACAAAGCTCTGCAGGAGGACGGACAGCGACGAGGGCATTAGGGAGATACAGAGTGACCTTCATGGACCGGAGAGACAATTTAAGGGTTGTCAGTTGAAATTCAGCACCCAAGTACAAAGTGATGCACGTAGGGTACAAGAACCCCAGGATGGAGTACTGGATGGGAGGGGTTATGCTGAACACTACAAGTGAGGAAAGTGACCTAGGAATCTGGCCTGCAGTATAGCCCAGCGGTTCAAGTAATGAGCTGCAAAGGAGCTTGGTACATCCAGCAGACCTTGGTTTGATTCCCACAACCTCCACTTGCATACTACGTGACTCTGAGCAAGTCACTTAACCTCCCCAGTGCTCCCTTGTCACCCCTGAAAACAGCCACTTGTGCTTAGTGGGCCTTACCCGGTTACCAAAGAATTAAAAAAAAGGAGTCATTAGCAAAATCCTCAAACAATCATGCCAATGCAATAAGGCCATTAGTAAGGCAAATAGGATTTTGGGATGTAGCGGGAGGAGAATAGACAGTAGAAGGAGAGAAGTCATATTACCTCTTTATAGGCCAAATACAAGTTCGCACCTGGAGCACTATGCCCAGTTCTGGAGTCTCACCACAGGAAGGACAAGGACAGGCTACAGGAGGTGCAAAGAAAGATGACCGGGATGATACAGGGCCAGCAGGGCAGATCTTAAAAGAAGCAGCTTAAGGCATTAAACATCTACTTGCTTGAAAACAGACGGGAGAGGGGTGATATGACAGAGAGCTTCAAATTCATGAAAGGAATAATTAAGGTCAACTGCAAGGAGTTATTTAGCATAAGCACAAATTCAAGGTCATGGGAGCATGAGTGGAAACTGAAAGGGAGAAGGTTTAAGGGGGACTTGAGGAAGTATTACTTTACTGAGAGGGTGGTGGAACCTTGGAACAGTTGGCCAGCCGAGGTGGTAGGAACCTAAACCATAAATGGTTTCAGGCATGATTGGGACCAAGTAAAGGCTGCTGTGGCTACTCTGGATGACAGTAGCAGGGAGGAGATTAGGGGGAGGAAAGAGAGGGCTAGTGCCTTGGATGACAATTAGGTCCCAAGGGTATATGGAAAACCATGGGCAGACTTCATGGACCATCAGTCTTTTTATGCCACCGTTGTCTATATTTCTAATTTCCAAGTCCAAAAAATTAATTTTGTCTAGATTAAAATTACAGGTGAATTTTAAATGGGGTTTGTTGAATTGATGTAAGTCATAAAACCTTGAAGTTCCTCTGCTGTTCCATGCCACGTGGCCATGACATCATCTATATACCTTTTCCAGAGATACAGTTTATTAAAATAAGGGTTCTGGGTAGATATTTACCAACTTCCATTGGTCAGCATACAAGTTAGCCACACTGGAGGCAAAAGTAGCCCCCATGGCTGTCCTTTTTACGAGATAGTTGATATCAAGGAATGGCTTGATACTGCAGGTGTATATTGCTTTAAGAGCTGATACTATTTAAGCTGTTATCACCTGTGTGCCATGCCTTTGAGAAGCGGTGTTCTATAGTGTGAAATGCTTCAGGCTTTTGGTCTGAGTGAAGCCTGTGTAACCCCTTGGTGGCACTATCCCAAGGGCTACTACCCCTGCCTGCTTGGCTAGTAGCAGGTTAAGGGGCCTGAGTTCTGAAACGGGTACCTCCACCCGGAGGTCAGGGTTGGTAGTGGACAAGCTAACATGGGCACAGCCCTCCGGGACACTGTAACCCCCCCCCTTTCCTTACTAGTGGCCAGAACAATACACAATAATCACTTTCACAATACCCCTGATACACCACACAAGTACCCTCACTGTTTGCACTTACCACCAGGGCTTTCCTCTGGCCCGGCCCTGGGGACCCCCTGTAAAACAAAGTTATACACAGCAAATAACAGCAGTACAGTACTCTTGCACAAACTGGAACCACAGTCAGGGTAAATGCAAAAAAGAGTTAGATCTGATTTATTTAAGGGGCTTGAACAAGGGAGGGGCGTAATCAGGTTAATTTGCTTAAAGGCTCTATCAAAGAAACAGTTATGCATGCACTTCAGGGTCTATAAACAGTCACACACTCTGGGTACCCAGATGGAGAATGTTGAGCTAGCCAGAAACGTTGCAGCTGGTTGGGGACCTGTGATGGAAGAAAACAACATGCACAACACACACTATTTGTAATCCAGAGCCGGAGGGCTCAAGTTCGTGAAACGAAATTTAATTATACATCTTGGGACAAACGACCTGGCTGACAAGACAGTGGATATAGTCCAGAGGAGGTTTGAGGAACTAGTACAATTATGTGAGGAGGCAGGAAGATCAGTAACTTTTTCCGAGATACTTCCGGTGCCAAAGGCAAGCACATAACAAGAAAGCTGAGAATAGAGGAATTTAACAGATGGCTAAGAACCTGGTGTTGTGCTAAAGGGTATGGGCTGTTGGGGGGGTGGGGAGGGACCTGGGAGGACAGTAGTCTCTATGCCAAGGACAGACTACACTTGAGTGAGGAAGGAAAGAAAGTGTTGAAGCAGAGGATGGAAGAATATATAGAGGAAGTTGGGAGTTTAAACTAGGAGTGGGGGGTGGCAGTTGGGGAAGAGATATGCAGAGACCACAGGTTGGGAAATCATATGAGCTAACCCCCCATAACAGTGACAAAGGACAAATGGCAAGTACTATTGGTGATGCTAGGAAAGGAGGGCAGGATGGGAGGAGGGGGAAAGGGTGGAAGGTGGTTACCCTTAATGCTAGGAGCCTTGGGAGGAAAACTGCAGAGTTGCAGGTTCTCATGGCAGAGGGAGAGGTGGACATTGCAGCCATCACGGAAACATGGGCCACCCAATATAATGACTGGGACCTGTCTGTACCAGGGTACAGGTTATTTCGTATGGACAGGGTGACTGGGAAAGGAGGGGGGGTGGCACTATATGTGAAGGAAGGACTGAAGTGTGTAAGGGAGGAAGGGGAGGAGGGTAGTACAGAGTCACTTTGGGTGCAAATCCAGGATTCCAAGAATAGGAGTCTTAGAATGGGAGTGGTACAGGCCACCATCTCAGATGGAGGAGTTAGACAGGGAACTAGTGGGACAGATCAGGAGGACCTGCAGAGAAGGGTAGTGTGGTGATTGTGGGGACTTCAACATGCCAGGAGGGACTGGAGCACCCCAACAACCAGGAACAGAAGGGAGCAGGTACTGCTGGATGCCTTCCAGGACAGCTTCCTGCTGCAAATGGTCAGTGAACCAACCAGGTTAGGGAATACCCTTGACCTTGTGCTGGCAAATGGGGACTTTGTGAGAGAACTTACAGTGGAGGAACCGCTGTCAGGAGTGACCACCACTCAGTATGGCTCACATTGGATATGGGCAAGGAAGGAGTGGAATCTGGCACAAGAGTGCTGGACTTCAGGAGGGCCGACTTTGGGAGGATGGGGGAAGTGGTAAAAGGGTACCTGGCCAGAATTCAATCTGGTATGGATACTAACCAGAGATGGGAGCTCATAAAGTTGGGGATAGTGGAGGCAACCAAAACCTGCTGCAAAGCCCAGAGCAAGAAGGCTAGGGCTAAGAAACCGAGCTGGTTGAGCAAGGAGGTCATGGAAAAGGTAAGGAGGAAAAGAGCTGCCTTTAGGAAATACAAGAAAACAGGGAGGGGGAGGACAGAGAGGAGTACTTGACAGAATCAAGGAGGTGACAAGGCAGTAAGGGAGCCAAAGCATCTCAGGAACTCAGGCTGGCACAAGGCATTAAGAAGGGGAGAAGGACTTTAAGTACATCAGGGAGAAAAGGAGCTGTAAGGACCACATAGTAAGGATTAGGAAGGAGGGGGTTGGGTGGAAGCAGGACATGAAAGGCGGAAGCACTAAATGAGTACTTCTGCTCAGTATTTACTAAAGAGAAGAGGGGGGTGACACCCAAGATGGGAGAAATGGCAGACGCGGGGGGAAGTGATGACAGATGGGGAAATCATGGAGGGCAGAGTTCGAGAGGGTTTGAAGGCACTGAGGGTGGACAAGGCGCCAGGCCCAGATGGCATCCACCCCAGGGTACTGAAGGAGCTGGCAGAGGTCCTTGCAGGACCTTTGGCAGACCTATTTAATGCCTCACTACATTCGGGGTGTGTACCTCAGGACTGGAGGATGGCTCATGTGGTGCCCCTCCATAAGAGTGGCCCCAAGGATGAACGGAAACTACAGACCAGTGAGCCTCACATCCATCGTGGGTAAGCTAATGGAGACTATCCTGAAGGAGAGGCTGGTGGCCCTCTTAGAGGCCAAAGGACTACAGGACAGCAGACAGCATGGCTTCATATGTGGCCGATCCTGCCAAACCAACCTGGTCGAGTTCTATGACTGGGTAACTAGGCAACTGGACAGGGACATGCAGTGGATGTCCTGTATCTGGACTTCAGTAAGGCATTCGACTCAGTGCCACATGGAAGGCTGGGAAGGAAGTTAGTAGGCACAGGGGCAGGTGCAATGCTGGTGAGATGGGTAGGAAACTGGCTGCAGGGAAGGCAACAGAGGGTGGTGGTGGGTGGGGAGCTCTCACACCCAAGGTCAGTGACGAGCGGTGTCCCACAGGGCTCGGTGTTGGGACCAATGTTGTTTGGGATATTCATTGCAGACATATCATGGGACATCAAGAGCAAGATCAGTCTGTTTGCTGATGATACCAAGGTTGGCGGTGGTGGATGACCTAGGGGATGGCAGGGGTTGCAGGATGATCTGGCAAAGCTTGAAACCTGGTCAGACACCTGGCAACTGGGCTTTAATGCCAAAAGTGCAAGGTGATGCATTTTGGGATGAAGAACCCAAGGAGGACTTACCAGCTAGGGAGTGCAGCTAGCCCAGACAGAGGAGGAGAAGGATCTGGGTGTCTCATCACAGGGTCAATGAACAACTCGGCACAGTGTAGGAAGGCAGCTGCAAAGGCCAACAAAATGCTGGGTTGTATTGCAAGGGGATATCCTCGAGGAGGGAGGAGGTGATTCTGCCACTGTATAGGTCATTAGTTAGACCACACCTGGGTACTGCGTGCAGTACTGGCGTCCGGATCTGAAGAGGGACATTGAGTTACTGGAGGAAGGGCAGGGCGACAAAGATGATCAAGGGTCTGGGGGACTTATCATACGAGAGGAGGTTGAAGGAGTTGAACATGTACTCACTGGAGGAGAGGAGAGACAGGGGTGACATGATTGAAACCTTTAAATACATGAAAGGAATAAACAAGACAGGTACAGAGGGGCTGTTCAAAGTAAGGGAGGGGAGGGCCACCAGGGGCCATGATATGAAACTGGAGCGAGGAAGGTTCAGGAGGGAGATGAGGAGACACTTTTTTACAGAGAGGGTGGTGGCTGGGTGGAATGCGTTACCTGCAGAAGTGGTATGCAGTAGAACAGTGGACTGCTTCAAACGAGGATGGGACAGGACAAGGGGGAGGGTTAATGAAGGGGAAGGGTGGAAGGAAGGGGCAGCTGCAGAATAAGGGGTGCTAGCTGCACATTCGAGCAGACTTGATAGACCTCTAGGCCATTATCTGCTGGCAAATTTCGTATGTTCGTATGTGCGTATGAAAACAAGACAATCAGATGACACACTTTTAGATTAGGCTGTTGTTGCAGGGAGCTACCCTGATGATTACTCATGATACCCAAGACTGGACGCAGGCTGGATGAAAATCCAGACAGCAGGTGGTTAATCTGGAGTGCCAGGAGAAGCAGGGCCCACACGATTTGCCTAGGCGTCATTCCCATTCAAGCGTGGAGCAGGGGGCTAATCCCCATGCAGGTCTCTCATCGGTGGCTTTCTCTGTGTAGTGGGATAGTCTGGCAGGACCAGCATTGCATGGCCCAGGCCAAATGGAGATGAACGCGGATTCAGTCCAATTAGCCTGGATAAAGCTTCCAGCAAGCAGAACACAGTTCACACAGTGAGGAACCAAATCACGACCCACTTTCAATACACAGCACATTTACATGTAAGGAAATTCTACTATACCAGGCAAACTGCTCTCCGATCACGATTGCAAAGTCTCTGCACAAACTGGGGATTCAAAAGCAGCTAGAAATTCTGACAGGCCAATCGCATTCAGCAAATCTTTGGTCTTCTTCAGGTTAAAGCCTGGTCACAGTCCAGTGGCTTAAATAGTCCTCACAACTCTGATTCAGTCCAAATAAACTCTATTTTCCCTCTCAGGGACAGCAGGCAGACAGGCAGGCCAAAACTCAGCCCTTTCACAGTTCTCCCATGCAAAACTACACAGAATTGCTGCTCAAAATCACTTGAGCTGTTACTTCTTCACTTCTCAGCTCAAAACTGAAACTAGCTGCAGCAGCCTGGGAAATTTATCAAGATCCAAAAGGTTCGGTTGGCTGATCCTCCTGTCAGTCACAACAGAGGCTCCCCCTTCAGGTGCAAAAAGGCACCAAAAGCCCAAAACTACAATTCCTACAGATTTTGACTCCAGACAGCTCCTATAGTCCGGCTCCATTTTAGGTCCCACCAGTACTGATTGGTCCAATTTGCAGTCCAGGACCAAGATAGTGGAGATAAACAAAACAGTCCTTGCTGCAAAGAAGGCAGGTTAGACAAACTACATTATCATTATCGCTCTAAATGATTTTCAGCAAATAGTTACATCTTTAAACAGCGCTCCCTCTCAGATTACTTATGACTGCAATCCAGGCAGCTCTTAAAGAGACAGTGCACAGAGGCTATACAGTCACTCTCTGGCAATCACATTTAAACTGCTAAAACTCAGGACACCAGCCTGGCAGTGAGCATTTAGGCAAGCTCAAGGAAGACTTTTCGGGAACCCCCATTTGTAGGGGCGTTACACCTGCATTTTAATTTTTTTTTTTGTACCAGAGACACTTACCTGCATAGAGTATTTAGACTGTTTGCATTCTTCTTCCACTAACCAACTATAGACATCTGCATTCTTTTCCCCCCTGTCCTACTCTACAAATCCTGTCTGTGTCTAAAGTAGGCTGTAAAGCACCCTAAGGACTCAACTGCTTGAACTAATAGCTTGATCTGTATTGCTCTAGTCCCTGTGTCCAATACTATTCTTCTTCCCCATGAACTATCAGACCACAATTCTTGTGTGCATCCTCTCACCCCTCCATGTCCTGTGTTTTTTCCTGGCTTTGCAGCTAGCTACAGTAACCCCCTTTCCCAAAATAAAAGTGTAACAGCTCTTTTGTGAAGGTGTTGTTCAGCTGCATTACTAATCTGTCTGCCCTGCCCTGAAAACCTCCCCCTGCCATTATCTCCTTGTCTGCTTGGGGGACGAGGTTTCTAGCACCCATTGTCCCTGTTGGCCTTAAATTAACAGACCCATTCCACAGGCATCCTCTCCGATATGGGTGACTGCCTCCTCCTGCAAGCCGCAGGGGCTGCTCTGAACCCAGCAGCTGTTCTGCACTGACCCTCCTGCCTCTCAGCCTACAACCAGGTACACATTTTGAAGACCAGCCCACAGCCACCAACAGGACTGAACTTGGCGCTTTTTGCCTTTCTGGCCATTTGGCCGCACTACTACTGCTCCTGAGCTCTGCTTAGGCATAATTCTATTCCCCCTTCTCTTATTGTCTCTTGCCTCTACCCTTCCTGATCTGTCTCCTTTTTTTTTTTCCCTGATTCTTTTTCCCTCCTGGTCACAGTCCTAGGAGCCTCTCTCAGGCATCCAACTTGAGTCCTGCCCTGCCTGAAGTCCCCTCAACCGAACCTTCCTCTCCTCTGCCCTGCCTTGCAGCTGGCACCCCCGGCTTAACCCCTCCGGGGTGGGGCTGCCCCTCCTACCTTGGGTGCACTTGCACACATAGACTTCAGCTGCAGACGTGGACCCTGGCAGAGGATCCCTGAAGGTCATCCAGGACAGACCCGGCAGTGGGCATGGAGGTTTGTGCCGCCGCCTACCCCTAGAACCAGGTTTTTCCATGTTCAAGGTTCCCTCCCCCACACATGGCACCTTCACGTTTCCGGCACACGGCAACCCTGCCTGTGTCGGGTCACACTAGTACGTGCTGCCTGGCTTGTTGCAGTGCCCCTGGGTCTCCACTGGGGTCCCTTGCTCGCTGGGCCAACCCATCCTCTTAGTCCGGGAGGAGAGCACCAGGGCGCCAGTCCTCAATCCCTTCCCCGCCGGTGCCCGGAAGTCTGTCTCTCAACCCGGTCGCCGGCACGGCATGAGGTGTGGCATCCAGCGCCTCAATCCTCATTGCCACCAAGCCAGTCACTGACTCTTTTTTAATACAAGAACTACTAATGCTGAGTTTACCAGTACCAACTGTTTAGTGGAACAGAATTGTTAATTTTTCTAGTTGTTTTTTTTTTTTTTTTTTCCATTTGCAAATTATACTGCATAGCCACTAGAGGGCAACAACTCATGGAGGTTGCAATCCTCTTCCCACTGCTCTCTCCTAACACTTCTCATCCTGGGTTCTTCATGCCTAAAGCAATTTACTACACCCTAACAAACAATCAGTGGTGTGATCTGAATCAGCCCATAGCAGCCGCCCCAGTGTTTCGAGTGGCTGTTCCACAGTCTCACCTGACAACTACTATGGTCTTTCATGCTCTGGTTCACTGCCTTGCTTTTTACTGGTAGAAATGGCTCTACCATCTAGGAATCTACTTCTTACCATTTCCATCTCATTCTGCCTCCCCATCCTAACCCTCCACACACTATTGGCCAGAGATCCACCCCCCTCCTCTACATCTGAACTAACCCATCCTATACATCCCCCCCCCCGTAACTCTACCTATACCTGTCTCAACCTGGTCCTACTATCCATTCTGCCCCTGCTCCTCTCTCTACTCCTATGCCCACCTTTGCTCAACTCTCCACTTAATTACCTCTCGCTCAGTTCATCCTGACCACACTAAATCACCTCCCAGTCAGTGCTCGCTCACCACGCGGTGCAAATAAATACTCTGGCACTATTTAACTTTTGCCCTACTACTCCTTGCTCTGGGGGACATACACCCCAACCTAGGCCTTGCACCTGCCCTTAACCCATCAAGTGCCACGGTCAAATCCCCTGTAGTGGCCACTGTCACAGATTCACTCAGCAGGTCAGGCCCTCTACTCCCAAAGTGCCAACCTCTGAGTGCAGTCTTGTGAACAGTGTAACAGACAAGGTAACCCTCTTGTCTCTTTTTGTGAGTTCGGATCAAACTTTGGTCTCAGTTCTGGAGGGATTCAAAATGTTAACCTCTTGCTAGCATAACCAATGCACAGGCTCAGATATATCTGTCTTCAGGGGGCCAGATATCTTTGCCTACAGGCACCTAACCAGGTATTCAGAGATGAACCCTTTAAAACTTTTATAAAGACCTTAGATTTAAAACTCTTCTCTTTCCAGTTTGATACCACCATACAAGCTATATGGCTGCTGAACCATAAATATTTCTTAGCAAAAGAAAGCAATTCAAAGACAGACCAGGTTTGCTCTAAAATTAGAGTTTTTACTAAAATATATATGTCAAACACACAATATAGAACTCTTATAACATAAGACATACATATCTTTAAACAATTTAAAACAGTGCAATTCCTACAACTATATTTAGATTTTGTCTAGCTTTCTAAATACCTGTTTTCAGTGCTCAGATGTTTCCTTAGTCAGTGTCCGATACAAATGCCACTCTATAGTGAAAGAGAATAATATTTTCAAACAGTATTGGCCAACCCCTTTTGGATGAAGTCATCCAGCTCCTCCTCTGGACAAATATCTAACAAAAATATATTTTTATACAACCACAGGATGTAATTTTATTGATCTATACTATACAGCTATACAGGATGTATTAATTCTGCAACCTTAGCATAACTCAAGTTTCAATGACACCTCTTTTGATCTCATGCTGTACCCTCTTCACACAGGCTTCATAGGGTCATTTACAACATTACACCTCTAGGTAACATCCTAGCTTCCCGTATTTTAATGTCATAAACCTAGTTTATGATTTCACTCTTAACAAAATTAACTTAATAACTCTGTAATTAGCTCAGAGAAACAGGATCCTTAATAAAAGTCTTCCAGTAACACATTGTCTCTAAAAAGACTGAGTGAGTGATACAATGCTGTCAGCAGTTCACTTGGCCTGCATCTGTCAGCTAAATCTGGGGGGGGGGGGGAATGAGAGAGGTCATTCCTAGAGCATTTTGAATTTTCAGCAGAGACATTAATACATTTTATATTAAAAAAATATAATACAGCACTCAGAACTGGCTGTCTACGTCACACTCCTCCCCACCTAGACTGAATTTGGGGCACTATCCCCTACATGGGATGAGCTTCCCAAATCAGTTCACTCCTCATAGACCCTAGACAGCCCATCGGCGTTCTGATTCTTAATACCTGTCCTATGTATGATTGTCAGATCATATCCTTGCAAAGCAAGACTCCATCTTCGTAGTCTCCTATTGCTCTTTCCCATCTGCGTCAGCCAAACCAGGGGGTTGTGGTCAGTCTGCACCACAAAATGCTGTCCATACAAGTATGGCTCTAATTTCTTCAGGGCCCACATTGTGGCAAGACACTTCTTTTCTACCGTGGGGTACGCTTGCTCCCTGGGGAGCAGCTTCCTGCTCAGGTACACAACTGGGTGGTCTGTCCCTTGGCTAGACGTCTGGCTAAGTACTGCCCCTATACCCACATCTTAGGCATCCGTCTGAACTATAAAGGTTTTGCTATAGTCCAGACTTGGCAAAATAGGAGCACTGCACAGTGCCTCCTTCAGTCTGGTAAAGGCTTCCTCACAGGCTGGGCCCCAAGTAATTTTCTTTGGCAACTTTTTATTTGTTAGGTCAGCTAGGGGAACAGCCAGGGCACTGTAATTAGGTACAAACATTCTGTAGTACCCTGCTGTCCCTAGAAAGCTCCTGACCTGCTTCTGAGTTTCTGGTCTGGGCCACGCCTGAATCACCTCTATCTTTATTTGGTTAGGACGGAGCTGTCCCTGGCCTACCACATGCCCAAGGTATGCCACCTCCCCCATGGCCACCTGGCACTTCTCAGCTTTGACAGTGAGCCCGGCCCTCTGTATCCTGCCCAGCACTTCCCTAAGGTGTGAAAGGTGTGAAAGGTGTTCCTCCCAGCTGGTACTGAAGATGGCAGTGTCATTCAGGTATGCTACAGCGTACTCCTCAGCACCATTCAACACCTGGTTCACCAGCCTTTGGAAAGTGGCTGGGGCATTCTTCATTCCGAAGGCATTACTTTAAACTCAAATAAGCCTATCGGAGTGATGAAGGCTGACCCCTCCCTAGCTCTGTCTGTCAATTCTACCTGCCAATACCCCTTGGTCAGGTCAATAGTCGTAAGGTAGGTCACCCCTCCCAACTTGTCCAAGAGTTCATCCATCCGGGGCATCGAGTGGGCATCGGACTTTGTAACTGCATTCAGTCCACGATAGTCCACACAGAAACGAGTTGAGCCATCTGGCTTGGGCACAAGGACTACGGGAGGCCTAGGGGCTGTGGGATCTCTGGATTACCCCTAAATCCAGCATCTCTTCCACTTCCCTCATAATGTCCTTTTGGACAGCCTCTGACACCCGATATGCTGTTTGCCGTATGGGCGTCTGTGTCCCTGTCTCTACATCGTGTGTCACTAAGGGGGTTAGTCCAGGCTTGGCGCTGAACAAGGGGGCAAGGTCTGCTAAAACCTCCCTTACTTTCTGGACCTGGTCCAGGTTCAGCTGGGGAGACAATTTTACTGCCTCCACAGAGGACTCCCGCTTACTCTCTTCCAGCAAGTCCAGAAGGGGGTCTCCTTTGTCCATCTCCTCCCCATGACTACATACTGTGAACACCATGTCAGCCCTGTTTGCATATGGCTTCATCATGTTAACATGGTACATCCTTACAGTCTGTCTACGGTCAGATAACTCCACAATGTAGTTTACATCATTTACCTTCCTAACCACTTTGTATGGTCCTGCCCACTCAGCTTGCAGCTTGTCTTTCCGGACTGGAATAAGGACCATGACTTCCTGACCCACCATGTACGAGCAAGCTCTGGCTCTGCGGTCATACCACACCTTTTGTCTCTGTTGGGCAGCTGTCAGGTTGCTCTGGGCTGTCCCCATAAGCTCCTTCAGCCTTTCCCCAAACCCATGACATAATCCACAATGGGAGTTCCCTGGTGGCGTGCTTGCTTCCCAGTCCTCCCAGATTAAGTCTAGGGCCCACGCATACCAGTCCATATAAGAGTTTGAAGGGGGAAAATCCTGTCAACTCTTGGGGCACTTCCCTGTATGCAAACAACAGGTGGGGAAGGTATTTCTCCCAGTCCCTCCCATGCTGTTCAGCAAACACCTGGAGCATTGACTTTAGGGTACCACTGAAACATTCCACAAGCCCATTGGCTTGTGGGTGATACGGTGTTGTGCATCTCTGCACCACCCCACACTTCTCCCATAAACACTTCATCAGGTCTGACATGAAGGAAGCCCCTCAATCGGTGATTACCTCCTGCGGAAACCCAACAAGGGAGAAAATCCCAAGTAAGGCATCTGCCACTTTGTCTGTCCTCAGTGAGGATAGGGTGACTGCCTCTGGGTACCGGGTGGCATAATCCACCACAGTCAGGATGAATCTCTTCCTGAGGAGCTGGGGGTATTTAAAGGCCCCACAATATCCATTTCCACCCTCTGGAATGGCTCCTCCACTATGGGCAAGGGGATCAGGGTGGCTTGGGTTTTTTTGCCCGCCTTCCCTATTTCTTGGCACCGGTGACAAGACCTGCAATACTCCTTCACCTGCTGGGTGAAGTTAGGCCAGTAGAAATTCTGAGCCAACCGCTGCATAGTTTGTGTGATTCCCAGATGACCAGACAAGGGAATATCATGTGCAATTTTGAGCAGCTGCTCACGATACCCCTGGTGAACGACAAGCTGCCTGCCTAGCATCCCTCCCTCTGTCTGTACTGCCTGTGTATATAGAAGTCCATTTTCCCAATAAATCTTATGTCTGCCATCACCTCCCTGTGTGCCCTCAGAGTCTGCCCAAGCCCTCAGCTTCTGTAAACTAGGGTCACTCCTCTGAGCAGCCGCAAACCCCTCACACAGTCCCAAGGCATGGGACAAGTCCCCTTCAGTCGCTAAACTAGGGTCCCTAGCACTAGTATCAGGGCACTCAGGATCACTGTCAGTCCTAACCCTCTGACAATTGGTCACCCCTCCCTCTTCAGAGTAACCTTCCGTAGCCGTGTGGTCACTCGCTACTGGGGAAATTTCTACCCCCTTTTTATTAGTCTCCCCATCGGGAGACACAGGCTGGGGAACCAGCCTCTCCATGGTTTTCACACTGGTTTCTGTGGGGTTCAGGGAACTGCTATTTTCCCTTGCCGCTTGACTACGGGTAACTGCACATACCATCCCCTGTTGGAGATTGTTACCTAGGATCACATCTACTGCTAACGTTTTAGCTACAGCCACCTGTTTCACAGTTCCCCCTGTTTCACCCCAGTCCAGGAGAACACTGGCCAGTGGCAATGTTTTTGCTTTACCCGCAAAGTCCTGTACAGTCACATACTTGTTTGGGATAAGCTGACCAGGCTGTACTAGATCCCCTTTCACCAATGTCAGGGATGCCCCTGTGTCCCTTAACCCCTGTGTCTGTACGCCATTTACCATGACTGGGTGCATATGTTCTCTCATGTTCACTGGCATGCTCTCAGGAACACACAAACAACCCACTTCTTTTCTGGTACTACTTTGCATATTATTGCTTGCCCTTCTTGGACACTGTCTGGCAATGTGCCCAGTTTCTTTACATAACCAACAAGCATTTCTTACTTCAGAGAAATCTTTTCTTTGAAACCTGGGGTTAACTGGTTTCAGTGGAGGCAGTCAGGGTTTTAGCTGCCCTGAAGGTGCACTTTTCCCTCTCTGCACTGCCACGCCCACCCCATTCGCCTTCAGAGCAGGTCTGCTCTTGGCATAGCCGTCCGAGAGTTCAGCAGCCTCTTGCACTGTTTTTGGATCTCGGTCCTCTAGCCAGGTTTTTAACTCTGCTGGGCATGCCCAATAAAACTGTTCTAATAAAATCACATTTTCAATTTTATCAACAGTGTTTGCCTCAATTCCTTCCCACCAACGTTTTAAAAACTGACGTTGTTTCGTGGCTAGCTCCTCATAACTCATATCAGGGCTTCTCCTGAGCTTACGGAATTTGGCTCTGTATGATTCAGCAGTTAATTCAAATTTTTTCAGTAGTGTAGCTTTTAACTTGCTGTAATCATCACTGTCTTTATTGTCCATGTGACCCAATGCAACCCGAGCTTTTCCAGTAAGTAGCGGGGATAGCTGGAAGCTCCAGGACTCTCTAGGAATTTTAGCCTGAATACAAACTTTTTCAAAAGAATTTAAAAAGGCGTCTATATCCTCCCCGTCCTTAAACTCAACTATTAATTTAGAGTTCGATTTGTAACCCAGTCCTGCAGTCCCAGTTAAACCCAAGCCACTTACCTGCCCTGGTGCCGCTGGTTGGAGTCGTAGCTTCTCCAGTTCGTGTTGCCACTGGTGCTCCTCTCTCCTCTCCTCTGCAGCTCTGCATTCTCACTCTCTCTTCTCCTCTGCCTCTTGCTGGTGCTCACGTTCCTCACAGTCTGCCTCCCTCTGTTGTCGCTCTGCCTCCAGTTCTATCCTCCGCAACTCAATTTGCAGCTTGAGTACCTCTGGATTCAGGATACTGGTGACCTTCCTCTGCTGCTGTGGCCCTTCACTGACAGTGGCCCTGCTGTCCGCCTCACCGGCTCGGGACCCCTCACTGGCCACTAGTTCTGCCACAGTCGAGGTCTGGTCCCTTTCAGTCACAGTCTGTGACTCCCTGCTCTGGGTATCTGCTACCATCAGGGCCTCTATGAGGTTCTGCTTACTGGCTTTCACCTCGAACAGGACTCCTCTGTCCTCGCATAACTGTTTTAACTGTTCTACAGTGTGCCTCCTGTAGTAGGACGCCATCTTTCCTAACTACTGCTACTCTGACTTTGCACTTTAGAAAAAAAATTAAAATAGGTAGGAACTTGACTGTAGACCAAGTGATATATAGTTCTGTTTTCTTTTTAAAATAAAACTCTGTCTTTTACTTTCTTTGCAAGAGAGCTTATGGTCTCAGTTGACAGAACAGTAAAGCTTGTGATACCAAAATAATGCCACCGCTGCCAACCAATCTGTCACAGATTCACTCAGCAGGTCAGGCCCTCTACTCCCAAAGTGCCAACCTCTGAGTGCAGTCTTGTGAACAGTGTAACGGACAAGTTAACTCTCTTTTCTGTTTTTGTGAGTTCGGATCAACCTTTGTTCTCAGTTCTGGAGGGATTCAAAATGTTAACATCTTGCTAGCATAACCAATGCACAGGCTCAGATATATCTGTCTTCAGGGGGCCAGATATCTTTGCCTACGGGCACCTAACCAGGTATTCAGAGATGAACCCTTTAAAACTTTTATAAAGACCTCAGATTTAAAACTCTTCTCTTTCCAGTTTGATACCACCATACAAGCTATATGGCTGCTGAACCATAAATATTTCTTAGCAAAAGAAAGCAATTCAAAGACAGACCAGGTTTGCTCTAAAATTAGAGTTTTTACTAAAATATATAATAATACGTCAAACATACAATATAGAACTCTTATAACACAAGACATACATATCTTTAAACAAAACAAGGTTTAAAACAGTGCAAGTCCTACGACTATATTTAGATTTTGTCTAGCTTTCTAAATACCTGTTTTCAGTGCTCAGATGTTTCCTTAGTCAGTGTCAGATACAAATGCCACTCTATAGTGAAAGAGAATAATCTTTTCAAGCAGTATTGGCCAACCCCTTTTGGATGAAGTCATCCAGCTCCTCCTCTGGTCAAATTTCTAACAAAAATATATTTTTATACAACCACAGGATGTAATTTTATTGATCTATACTATACAGCTATACAGGATGTATTAATTCTGCAACCTTAGCATAACTCAAGTTTCAATGACACCTCTTTTGATCTCATGCTGTACACTCTTCACACATACTTCATAGGGTCATTTACAACATTACACCTCTATGTAGCATCCTAGCTTCCCTTATTTTAACGTCATAAACCTAGTTTATGATTTATCTCTTAACAAAATTAACTTAACAACTCTGTAATTAGCTCAGAGAACTAGGATCCTTAATAAAAGTCTTCCAGTAACACATTGTCTCTAAAAAGACTGAGTGTGTGATACAATGCTGTCATCAGTTCACTTGGCCTGCATCTGTCAGCTAAAATCTGGGGGGGGGGATGAGAGAGGTAATTCCTAGAGCATTTTGAATTTTCAGCAGAGACATTAATACATTTTATATTAAAAAAATATAATACAGCACTCAGAACTGGCTGTCTCCATCACAGCCACTTCTACCATTCAGTGTGGCTCCCTCCCCCGTGGGCTATGCGTAGTCCACCTAAACATTCATAGCCTAGCTCCTAAACTACACCTGCTCCAGGTGCTAGTGGTCCAACATGCTCCCAACATTATCATCTTATCTGAAACCTGGCTAGACCCAAACTTGAAGGACCCCTCCGTCACCATCCCAGGATTTTATTTATTTATTTTTATTTTTATTTTTTATTTTAGACTTTGATAACCGGGTAAGACCCACTAGGCACAAGTGCCTGTTTTCAGGGGCGACCTGGGAGCACTGGGTGGTTAAGTGACTTGCTCAGAGTCACACAGTATGCAAGTGGAGGTTGTGAGAACCAAACCAAGGTCTGGTCTGCTGCATGTACCAAGCTCATTCACAGATTGTTACTCTAACCTCTAGGCTATACTGCCACCACATGTCAAAACCACCCCACCAGAGGCAGAGGAGCTGCTATCTACACCGCCTCTGACTTACACTTCTCTGTATCACTAGCTAAAACAGAGCCCCAAGCCTATGAACTGTTAATGCTACAACTGTCCCTCACCTTCACTCCCAATTTATGTTGCTGGCATCTATTGCCATCCTGGAACCCCTGCCACAACCGTCACTGACTGATCTTATAAGCCATCTAGTCTCCCTTGCCCCTTCTGGTGAACTTTATATTATGGGGGATTTTAATCACAGCTGGCCTTCTCCCTCTTTAAACAAAGCTCATTCAGAGATAACAGCTTTAAATCTTACCCAGACCATCTCGGAGCCAACACGTACTAACCACAAGCCTGGCAATCACTTCTTTATTGACTGGGCACTCACCTCCGACCCTCACTGAGTCATCAAAGCCGGCTTGCTACCTGACTCATAAGCGACCATCACATTACCTACCTAGTCTGTAAAATCCATCGTCTTAAAATCCCTCCCAAATTTCTGGTACAACACTCCTATAAATCATTAAATATTACCCCCTTACTGGAAGAACTAGCTCATGCCAGTTGGGGTGATAACCTTATTAATTATAATATTGATGATTCTCTTACACATTTCTGAAACACATTCCTTAACGTCTGGGGAAAAACATGCCCCTCTGAGATGCATCAGGGTCCGGGGGAACCACCTACCCTGGATTTCTCCCAAACTAATAGCGTGCCAAAATGCCCGGGACAAGGCATGGAAAATTTACAAATCCTCACTCCTCCCAAGTGATAACACCACCTACCGCTTGCTCCATAACAAGTGCACTAAGGCAACCTGACTAGCCAAAGCTGAGTACTTAGCTCCACCTTCAACGCCAGTCTAAGTAGGCCATACAATTGTGGAAGTTATTCACTTCCCCCATCGTCAAATCCCCCACTGGTCTCAAATGGTGCCCTTCTCTCTGACCCACTCGCGGCTGCCTCAGAGTTCAATTCCTACTTCACCACATGTGCTGCCTCTCTCCTTGCCTCCCTTCTAACTGTTGCTCCACCAGGCCCCCATGTTGAATCTACTAAACCCCTCAGACTGGACACCTTCTACTTCAGAAACATCTCTCCTACTGAGGCTCTAGATGCCTTACTTACCCTCAACCCATCCAAGGGTAAATCCCTGATGGGCTGGACACCAAACTCCTCTACCTATCTGCCCCTGCCATTGCATCTCCACTAGCTGACTTTCTAAACCTATCGTTTACCACTGCAACTGTTCCTACAGTTTGGAAACATGTCACTGTCCTACCCCTGCCAAAAGGGGGTGACCCCACCACCACGGCTAACTACCACCCTATCTCTCTCCTCCCTGCCCTCGCGAAATTCCAGGAGCACCTCGTGCTCTCTCACCTTTCCAACTTCCTCTTTGAATCCAACTTCTTCACTCCCTACCAGTCTGGATTTAGGAAGAACCACTCAACCGCCACTTCCCTATTAAGACTGTCTAACACCATCCTCTCTGGGATGAACAAAGGTCTAATCACCTCAGCCATCTTTGTCGACTTAGCCAAAGCATTTGACACTGTCTCCCATCCTCTGTTGATAACCTGCCTCTCTGCAGCTGGTCAATCAGAGTCTGCCACTAACTGGTTCAGAGCCTACCTATTAGGCAGAACTCAGTCTGTAAGAATTGCTGATTCCACCACCTCTCCCTATAGATACTGGTGCACCTCAGGGATCAGTACTAGGCCCTATCCTTTTTTTCATCCTTCTCAATGACCTGCCACAAATCTGTTCATCTTCCTCCATTCACATGTATGCAGATGACACAGTCCTATTTACCTGTGGCTGGACCCCTGAGGAGGTTGCTACCAGCCTTTAGGCTGATTTCAATAAAGTTCAGCTCTGGTTTAGTTCCCACAAACTCTCCCTCAATGCCAAAAAGACAGTCTCCATGATCTTTGGCACCAGGCAGAGGCTATCCAGGCTCACCAACCTCCCAAACTTCCACACCCTTGAAGGGACAGTCCTTGAGGATGTGACTACTTTTAGGTACCTAGGGGTCTGGCTTGACCAACACCTATTCTTCTCTGCCTATGTGGACACTATCCTGAAAACACTGCGCCCCAAGCTCAGTGCTCTTTACAGGAACTGCAGTAGCTTCCCGCTACCTGTGAGATGCGGAATTGTGCAGAAAATGATCTTACCTACTTTCGACTACTGTGATTTAGTCTACAGTGCTACTCCCAAGTCTACCCTATCCACACTGGATCCCCTCTTCAATGCTTTCTGTTGCTTTGCTCTCGTTGCCCCCCCTTGCACCCATCACTGCAAGCTTTACCGTTCGCTGGCTTTCCCCTCACTTGACAGCCGACGCCTACTCCATAGTGCTAAATTTGCTTCAAACTTCTGGCTTGAGTCCCTTCCACATTACCTTGCCTCCTCTCTATCATCTCCACCAGCCCCCACCCATGCCCTTAGGTCAACCAACTCCTGGCTGCTGTTAATCTCTCATGACAGACTTCAGTGGGCCAAGCCGCCTTCTTCTACCACCTTCACAAACTCTGGAACAACCTACTAGTCCAAATCCATCACTCCTCCTCTAGGCATTCTCTATCCTCTGTCCTGTCTAACTTCTACATGGTAAATTGCTCATGTATCTGACTCCTTTAGCCCTACACCTCCCCTTGACCAATTCCCCTTCCCCCCACTATCCCCGACTCCCTTCCCACTGAGTTACCTCCTCCTACCCTTCACCAATCCCATGAGGCCTGACCAGTGGCATTAGCTACTGATATGAATGCTGGCATATACCATCAACTTCCGCACTTGCCCTCTGTTGCACTTCGAGCCTTGTTCTCTCTAATGTGTTCTCCATAGAGTACTATGGCTGTCAAACACAGTATTATGCTAACCTAATCCACGTTGAACCATTTTGTTAAAGATAACCTTATGTATGTAACCTAATTTACTCTATGTCTTTGTAATTCCTTGTACAATGTAACTCCTATTCCATGTATCAATGTGTGCAACTGCTCTCCATCTGTAACCCCCCACCCCCACCCCAGGTCGCACCATGAGATGAGCATCTTGTTGCTCAGTATGCCTTTCCTGGTGAAACATTTCAATAAATAAAATAATCTGTTTCCAGTAAAGAATTATGCACTAGCCAATGCACCCTGATTATTTCTATTTTGGTGGTGAGTGCTCTAATTTTTGTTTTTTGCCTCATGGGGAGGTAGCAGCAATCTAGACTGGGAGGAGATTTGGACTTTTTTCGGTGAGAGTCAATCAGAGAAGACCTTTTTTTTTTTAAACTTAATTTTTATTATTTTTCCATATTCCATACCAGCGTACCATTGACTTCATTACATCCAGATATAGAAAAGATATACCATCCTTTAAAAAAAAAGGGGGGAAAATAGAAGTCCATACTGCCATAGTCCTGTTTTCTGTTAAACACATTTCTGTTCAAGCCATACAGGTAATGATCTGTTATCATATCTTTTAAAGCCTTTTATACAGGTTTAGCTTTACATTTGGATTTATATTGTAGGTTAGATCAGGTAATGGAGTCTGCTGTTATTGGGCTTTTTACTCTGCCTTGTTCTCCTTCTTTCTCCTCTGTAGCATACTCTCTTACAACATGTCTCTTCTCTGGACCCACTTTTCTTGGCAGTCTTACCATCAATCTGTTCTAATAAAATGATACAAAATTCAGACCATCTAACCGGTTATCTTGTGTCTTTTCTATTTCAATTTCTACCTTAAAAAAAATTAATACCATCAGTATTTAGTTAACTTAAAACACCTCCTTAACTGGACCAGGGGAAGAAGAGGGATTAGGGCGGGAAGGGGGGAAAGATATTGGGAGAGAGGAAAAGGAAGGAGAGAATGGGGGGGAAGAAGGGGTAGTTGTCTCCTCTGTCTTAATTTGGGGAATTAGTATAAACTTATTTTTGTTCCCCAACTTTATTCCTAAGAACAGCTAGAACTAACAGCCAAGAAAAATCTCAGCTAGAGTAATAAACATTAAAATAAATTAAAATTAAATGGAGTAACATCAGATAAATTAAAAACATTACCAAATAAAATAAAGTGCGGTCTCTCAGGCTGGTGATGGGGGTATGAGGGGTTATCCCCTTGCTTCCCTTGGTCTGGTGGTTTATCCAGCTTATTTCAGCAGGAACTGGTCCAACACTGGGGTGCCTTTTTTAGCCTCTACATACTCATAGAGTGGGAGCCACCTGGAATTAAATTGGTCTGTTCGGAGTCTGAGTATGGCCGTAAGAGCCTCCATGCTTTTGATATTTTTAACATTCAGCCACCACCCTGTATAAGTAATTTTCCCCGGGGATGGCCAGTTTTGTGTGATAGTTTTAGAGGCTGCGGCTATTAGTGTATAAAATAGGTATCTTTGGGCTTTTGTATTGACTCGGGGGGGGGGGGGTCCCAGTATCACATGGGGAAACTCTGGCAGATTCTCCAACTGCAGTATCTCTTTGATAGCCTTAGTGATTTCTGCCCAGAACTCCTTAAGCTTGGGACAGCTCCAGAATATGTGGAACTGAGATCCCACCCCCAAGCAACCCCTCCAACATTTGTTAGTTCGAGAGGCCCCATATTTCAATGAAACATCCGGGGTGATAAAAAATCTTGTTGAGACTTTCCATCTAAACTCCCTCCATACAGGGGAGTCAGTGGTTTTATGTATACCCTGCCAGATAAGAGACCAGTCCCCGTCAGAAATTTGGCCTTCATATTCATCTTGCCATTTTTGTTCCACCGCTTGAACGTGTAGAGTCCCTGACCCTTCTTGCAATGTTTGTTGTATGTATGTGATAATTTTCTTGGAGTCGTCCAAGCAGCCTTTCTGATATATATGTCTCAGTGGTGGTGCCGGGTCACTTTGTACAGCATTAATTCCAGTTATATTAGTTATAAAGTGTCTACGTTGCAGATATCTAAAAAATTATTTATGTGAGAGCCCAAATTTTTCCTGAAGAGATGCAAATGTTTTAACTCCCTCACTGTTAACCATCTGGTATAGATATTTAAGTCCCTTATCTGACCAACTATTCCAACATCGGTCTTTATGTGTTGCCGGGAACTGTGGTAGGTATTTTAGAGAAATGTATTTCCATGTGGGTGAAAAAATCTCCCACCACTGCCGGACTCTGAGCCAGATCCTAAGGGTATTCTTTGTCCAAACATTGTTTAAAATTTTCAGGTCAAAGGGATGGATTGTCCAGGGCAAAAACTGCAGGGGGATCCAAGGGTGGGCCTTCTCCTCCAATCTATACCAGCCTCCCTTCAGCTCAGGTTTTAACATTTTTAAAATTGGCACTGTTTGTGCCACCAAGTAATACTTTAGAAGATCAGGGATACCCAATCCTCCCCTGCTTTTAGCTTCCGTTAGGATACTCCATTTCTTGCGTGGCCGGCAACCCGCCCATATAAATTTGGATAACTTCCTTCTAAGTTCTCGCCATTCATCTCCGTTTATAGGAATAGGTATAGAGGAAAATAAAAATAAGAACCTATGTAAAATGTTCATCTTAATAGTTTCCACTCTATTCATAAAGCTAATTGGCAAATTTTGCCACCTCTGCAAATCTTCATAAACTTTCTCTTTAAGTGCCTGGTAGTTATAAAGGTGCAGTTTGGTTAAGTCTATTGGTATTGAGACGCCAAGGTATCTAACCTTATCCTTGACCCATCTGAATGGCAGGAGGTTCTGTAAACTCTTATGTGGGGGCCCATCCAGGCTTAAAATTTCTGTTTTTTCAATATTCACCTTAAAGCCCGAAATCTGACCAAATCTGTTTATTAATTGAAGCAATTCAGGGACTGAGGTTTCTGGTTCTTTTATATATACTACTGTGTCATCAACATATAGTGAAATTTTATTTTCGGTGTTATTTATTATTAACTCCTTTATGTTTGGATTTTCCCTGATAGCTTGCGCGAGCAGTTCCATAGTTAGGGCAAACAGTAATGGGGACAGTGGGCATCCCTGTCGTGTGCCTCTATTTATAGGGAAGAATTCTGAATTTATACCATTTACCCTAACACGGGCTAATGGCTTTTGGTAACATAGATTTACCCATTTAAGGAAGTTACCCCCCACACCCATCTTGGACATGACTTCTCCCATATAGACCCAGTTCACCCTGTAAAATGCCTTTTCAGCGTCTAAGAATATTGCAACTGGATTAGTTTTCAGAGGGTGTTTATGTGTAATAATGTTTAGAAGTTTCCTGACATTGTCTTGAAGATGTCTTTGTGGTATAAAGCCTGTTTGATCAGGGTGAACTAGGCATCCTACATGCTGTTGCAGTCTTGTTGCTAATATGCGAGTTCATATTTTTAAATCTTGATTAAGCAATGAGATGGGTCTGAAGGATGAACATTCTGATCTGGGCTTCTCCGGTTTCGGGATGATCATGACCATTGCTTCCTTCCATGAATCAGGAAACCTTTCCTCCCCTAAACTCGCATTATAAATATGCAATAGTTTAGGGGCTAGGATTTTACTTAACTTCTTGTACCATTCGGCTGGTAAGCCATCTGTCCCTGGCGTTTTCCCATTCGGCAGGTCTGCAATGGCCCTCCGAATTTCTTGTTCCTTGATTGGTGCAGAGAGCTCTTCTTGTGCCTTTGTGGGGAGGGTTGGCAACCTGATAGAGTTTAAGAAGTTGAGGGTTTCTAATTTGATTCTTTCTTCTGGTCTACTTTCTGTGTAAAGTTCCTTGTAGAATGCCCTAAACTGAGAGGTAATTTCTATTGGTTTAACCCAATACCTTTCAGTGTTTGATCTGTCCCTAATAACTGAGATGTTCCTTTCGGCTTGTCTCTTTCGGAGACGAATGGCGAGAAGTCTCAAGGCTTTTCCCCCTGATTCATGATATTTTTGGTTGGTGTACCTAAGGAGACCCTCCGCCTTCTTATTCCCTAGTGCTTGTAGTTCTGATCGGACCTGATTTAGGTCTTTAGGTATTTGCTTTGACCCTGTGCCTTTCTTGTGTTTAATCTCTAGGTCTGCGAGTTTCTCTCTAAGGATTTTTTCTGCGGCCTTAGCCTGCTTTTTCTTAGCTGAGGCATAGCTGATTATTTGCCCCCTTACCACAGCTTTTAGGGTATCCCACCATAGCATTGGGGAGAAATCTTCCCTAGCAGAGTTGTTCTCTAGGTTTTTAATTGTCTTGTCTATAAGTTCTACAAAGGGTTTCTCATTCAGCAAGGACACATTAAGCCTCCACAGGGGTGTCTTGTTTTTTTGGCCTATGTTTACACTAAGGGAGACTGGACTATGATCTGACAGGGTGATGGAATGTATTTTTGAGCGCTCCACTAGGTGCAAGTCATTCTTGTGTGTGAGGAAAAGATCTATGCGCAAATAGGAGCTTTGTGCTCCAGAAAAGAAAGTATAATCCCTTTTCCCCCTCGTGTTGGGACCTCCATATATCTGCCATATCAAATTCCGATATTAAAGCCCTGAGCGTTTTACTTGCTGCTTTGTTAATGTTTAAGTTGCCCAATGAACGATCTAGGTATGGCGAGAGTACCGTGTTAAAGTCCCCTCCGATTAGGATCTGGCCCTTGGGCAGGTCAGCTAACTTATTAAAGACCTCGCTCAGAAATCTTTCTGTACCTACATTGGGAGCATATATAATTCACTAGGTGTAAGGTCTATTATGTATTGTACAAGCTGCTCTAACAAGTCTACCCTGAAACCCCTCTTCTGTAGATTGTATCTTTAAGGGACTGTTTCGTTTAAAGAGTATTGCCACCCCTGCCTTTTTATTAGTGCGGTGTGATGATGATACTACCTGGTCCACCCATCTCCTCCTGAGCTTGAGGTGCTCTAACTGAGAAAGGTGAGTTTCTTGTAAAAACGCTATGTTACACCCCAGATGTTGGAGCTCGGTTAACAATCTAGTCCGTTTGATCAGAGAATTAACCCCTTTCACATTGTAAGATATAATCTTCAATGAGGCCATACTATTCTAGAAGATTCTTTCTGTGGTACCCCCATTCCGTAATTGCCCTTTTTCTTTGGTTTCCGCCCCGCCTGCAAGACCTTGAAATTAAAGCTCAAAGTTACCAAGACATTACAAGTTAAACATTCAAATATAACCTTAGTACCCACTATCGGTACTATAATGATACCTAAATGTACTCTGATTTTTTGTCTGCCCTGATGTTTGTTGCTTGCACTGTTTTGTCCTCTCTGTGACGAGGTACCTTTGTAAATGAGCCTCTGACTCAAAGGTTGTTAAACTGATATTCTAATAAATAAATAAATAAAATAAATATAACAACAAAGAAATTTAAAAAAACTATATACAAAATCCTTATTGTGTCACTTCTTTTGACTTCCATGTGAAGCCCACAAGAGTATTGTGAAGGGTCTGTTGACCCTATCGAGGCCCCTTTTAATGGGCCATAAGTGAGGCCCCATCGGTGAACCTCCTGCACCCCTTTAACCCGGTCACTGCAGGATCAGACCAAGCTTTGGATTCAGTTTCAAATGTCCCTCTCAGTATCCCCCGCCTTTTATTACTTTTCCATATGTTTTTGTCTCTCGGCAATTCCCGAACTTTCCTTCGTCATCGTGCCGTAATATCAATCCTGTTTACTTTCAACTCCTTTTGGACAGTATTTATAATGGGAAGGAGACCTCCCCCCCTCTATGTGTCTCTATCCTTAAGGTCACTATCTCAGATTAAGAGGGGCTGGCAGATTGGGATTGGGGTTTACTTGTCTTCTGAGCAATCTTGTCCCCCCCGCCCGAGTATCTCCCTTCCGATACCTTCCCATAGGAGATTCTTCAGGGGTTATCTTGTGCCTATCGCAAGGAGATTTCAGAGCATCCGATATTTCTACAATAAAGCGTCAATCTGTTTTAATTTGTATGGCCTTTCCTAGGGGGGGTTGACCTCGGGGGGGGTCTGTGAGGCAGCCCCACTTCTGTACTTTCCAAACTCATCCACCTTCCCACTTGTCCATGTGCTACTTTTCTTTCATACCCCCCCCCCGAAACCTCACCCAATCTTGTCTCATATTTCCCCCAAGTGCACCTGATGTAGCGCTCCACGGAGCTAGACTTGAGCTATTCCAATCTTTCTTGTGCTAGTCTGTTTGGTTAATCTAGAGCAAGGCCTGTTTCCCTGAACTATCTTTCCTCAATCCCACTTGTCTTAATTCGTGACGCCTTTCGTTTTATCTCCCAAGTTTTCTGGTCCTCTCTTAGCTCTTTCCTTTCAACCTTTCCCTCTTCGCCTTGCCAGACATTACAATTCCCCCTTTCCTAATCTTGAATTTCATTCTTAAGATTGTCCCAGCTCACTGTCTATCGAGGGGGGGCCTACAGCTTCTGGTATAACACTGCTTTGGGCATTTCTTGCACAGGGTTTCTGATGCATATCATATTTCTACCTGCGAGTACTGGTGTAATTACTTTATACAGGCGTACCCTTCCCCCAGAAAAACATTTCACCTCTTCAATCGTGCAGCCCCTCCTACCTTATGGAGTCTTCACCTTTTGGCCAAGGATGCACACCAATACGTGGTTCTATGTAGTGGTTTTTCATTTATATCCCTTCGCCCCCCCTCTTCAACTCATCTCCGAGACATACAGCTTTTACAATTGACAGTCATCCATTTAAATGTCCATGTTGAACGAAGAGTGAGGGACTGTTCGTCGTGTTCATAGCTTCTTCCCAGCCCCACTAATTCTTTTAGTTCCCCATGTTGAAGTCTTTCAACTTTGTCCAAGTCTTCGGCTGTTCGAACCACTGCGACGGGTACTTTAGATTTCTCCACCGTTTTCTTGACGTTCTCACACCTCAGCTAGTTGGTTAAGTTGTTCACCCTCCTGCAGTCTTATTTTGGCTTTCGAAATCAGGTCTCTTATGTCCGATGAGGTCTCTAGCGGGTACGATCCAGGGATTGCTCTCTTTCTGCTTCTGGGGTTAGATGCTTTAAACCACACTTCTGATTTAAGGCTGCTTTCTAGTTTCTGCATTTCCAGATCAGGGAGGGGTATTTCTAGATTTTGAAGTACCTGGGCTGCCTCTACCAGGCTCGGGAAGATTTGGACGCCAGTATCAAGGTGGATTTTAACCCTGGCTGGAAACAACAACTGTGCTTTGATCCCTTTTTTTTCGTTTGAGGTCTCTAATGATTCCCTTGACCATTTGTCGCTCTGACTGCAATGCTGCTGAAAAATCCTGGTAGAAGAAAATAGGGGCTTCTTTGTATTTAAGGTCCCTATGCCTCCAAGCTTCTTGCAAAATCCAGTCTTTACTCTGAAAGAAGACCATGTGAATTATAAGGGAGCGTGGCTTAGCTGCTGGGTCTTGGGGCTTAGCAACAAGCAATCTGTGTGCCCGATCAATGTCTAGTTTAATATCTGAAGGTAATGAGAGTACCAATCGTAATACATGCTGTACAAAATCTGCCATTGAAGGAAATCCTTCTTCAGCGTCTTCTGGGATTCCATGGATTCTAAAATTATTTCTGCGGGATCTATTCTCTAGGTCTTCCATCCGGCGTTGTGTCTCTCTATCCCTCTGTAGCAGCAGCAGGACTAGCCTGTCTAATTTTTCCTGGGCCTCTGAGACCGTAGTGAGGTTAGCAGCATTAAGCGTCACCTTTTTATTTAATATTTGTGCCTGTTTTTTTAAATCTGTTAATGAAGAGTTGATTCTTGTTACTGTGGAAAGAATCTGCTGGAGAGTTCTGTGCATGATTTCAGGGTCTGTTTTTCCACTGTGTCTGTTTCTCCTGATGATTCAGATGCTGTGCATCTCCGGGTGGACTGGGCCGCAAATCCCTCCATGTCCTCATCGAGCACTAGTTGTTTAAACTTTGCCAAACCATTTATTATTTTAGAGTTTCTGTTTCGTTGTTGCTTTCCTGCCATCCTCCACTGTTATAGGAGTCAGTTTTTGGTGATTTCTAAACTTTATTTTCAGCGAGAGTTTAGTTTTAAGATTCGGCAGGAGGAGAGCTGTGAGGTTTAGCTTCTAGCCATCCCAGTGACGTCACCGGAAGTCTCCAGAGAAGACCTTTTACACTTTTTCTTCAAAGAGGGCCTGTCCCACACAGGTGACAACGTGGCCATCCTACGAGGAGAGCTGAGGTGTTCCCAAGAAGCAGACCCGGTTACATAAAGTTAGGGATCCTGGCATGGGCGGACTAAATGGCAGAGGTGGTATTGCATTTTTGGTTTTTTTGACAAACATAGAAACATAGAAACACTGACAGAGCAAAGGCCGATGGCACATTTATAAGGTAGAAAAAGAAATGGGCAGACTGGATGGGCCTTGCGGTCCTTATTTGCCGTCAACTTCTATGTTTCTATGTGGTATTGCATTTTTGGTTTTTTTGACAAACTGAGAAATAGGAAAGCAATCAGGAGGTAAGCAGGCTAAACAGCAGGGAGTGGGATTATTTTTTTTTACAGATGGATCACCAGTGAAAACGACTGGGGGATAGGTGGGCTAAACGGCAGAGGTTGTGATTTTTCTTTTACAAACAGAGCATCAGCGGAAGCAATCGGGTCAGGGGGACAAGCAGCAGGCTGATCATGACACCATTCGGCTGACTGTTGGGTAGTGTGTTATAGATGAAAGCACGCAGCTGCACTCTGATAGGTGTGTCTACATCCTTTCCATTACGCAAAATTTCCACCCATCGGCCAGGCTGAACAGTGTCGCTAACAGCCTGCTCCTAGTTGGGCTGTCAGTCTAGGACTTCCCCTGCTGGCCTTGAATCATTTTCATCAGCCAACGCTGTACTGCCGCTAGCCTATCCTTGTCCTTGCTAAGGTGAGGGCTCCAGAATTGGACACAATACTCCAGGTGTGGCCTCACCAAGGACCTCTAGAGGATGAGTATCACTTCTTTTTTTCTACTATCAATACCCCTCCCAATGCACCCCAGTGTCTTGTTTGCCTCACTACAAGCCTTGTTGCATTGGATAGCCTGTTTAAGGGTGTCACTGATGATGATTTCCAGGTCATGTTCTTCAGCTGTGGTACTAAGTTTTACCACTCCCATCCAGTATTCTGTCTTGGGATTCTTTTTTTTCCTAGGTGCATCACCTTGCACTTTTTGGCACTGAATTTCAAATGTCAAATATTTGACCATCTCGCTAACCTTTGTAGATCATTTTGTAATTGTCAAATTCTCTCGGCACTATCTACCCTTCTGCAGAGTTTAGTGTCATCTGCAAAGAGACTTATCCTACCACAGATTCTTTCTCCAGTGTCACTAATGAACATGTTAACAAGGACCAAGCCCAGGACAGACCCCTGTGGTACCCTATACATGACCTACCTCTCCTCTGATTTAACTCAGTTTACCATAATCCACTGCTTCCTCCCTTTTAGCCAGTTTTCTACTGATCTAACTATATCCCTAGCCACTCCAAGGTCCTCCAACTTCCTCAGCAGGCATCTGTGAGGCACAGAGTTGAAAGCCTTGCTGAAATCAAAGTTGAGCAGATCTACAGCATGGCCTCTGTACAGTTCTCTTGTCACCCAGTCAAAGAAGACTATTAGCTTAGTCTGACAGGACCTCTCCAACACAAAGCAGTACTGTTTACTATCCTGGAGACCATTACACTTCAGATAGTCCACGAGGTCTGTTTTGATCAGTGACTCCATCAGCTTCCTCACAATAGATGTAAGACTGACATGTCTGTAGTTTCCTGCTTGTTTCTTGTCCCTTCCCCCCTCCTTTGTGGAGTGGATCCAGATCTACATAGAAAAGTAGAATCTGACGGCAGATAAGGACCGCTAGGCCCACCTAGTCTGCCCATTTCCCTAACTAATGGACAAGCTGTAGACCCTAGTTAACCAACAGCCTACATCCTCCTACCCCCCTACTAGAATTGCCTTATGTCTGTCCCATGCATTCTTGAATTCCCCCACTGTTTTTGACTCCACCACCTCCTCAGGAAAGCCGTTCTACATATCCACAACCCTCTCTGTGAAAAAATATCTCCTCACATTACCACTGAGCCGTCCCCCCTCTATCTTCAAATTGTGCCCCTTGTTCTTGCATATCTTTTTTTCTGAAAGATGCTACACTCTTGGACTTTGTTGATTCCCTTGAGGTACTTGAAAGTTTCTATCATGCCCCCCCTTTCCTCGAGGGTATACATATTAAGCTCCTTTAATGTCTCTTCATATGTCTTCTGGTACAGACCCTGCACCATTTTAGTTGCCCTCCTCTGGACAGCCTCCATCCTATCTATGTCCTTGCAGAGATGGGGTCTCCAGAACTTCACGCAGTACTCCAGATGGGATCTCACCAACAGTCTGTACAGAGGGATAACTACTTTCTGATTTCTACTGGTGTTGCCTCTCCCTATGCATCCCAGTATCCCACCAGCAGCATACGGTCGATTCTTCGCGGTTTTAAAGGTCGCGGGCAATTAGTTCCAGTCACTGAGTCGATATTTAATGTTGCTGCTGTTACAATAAGTCGAGGACACTAAACAGCCGCCGTAACTATTTCTCCGCAACATTCTGTCCAGCAATGTACGGCAACCATGTTTTTCTTGTGAAATATGTAATATATTGGGAACCTTGAGTAGATAATGTGTTATACAGGTGTTATACAGGTGAAGAAGCATATTTAAGATTGAAAGAAATGTTTGGAAATGCTACTGCCCTCCGGTGTTCGAACAAGGCATAGCTTTATTATTTGCAGGTGAGTAGAACAGGAATTTACCTGAGCACTTACAGGGGTATTTAAGAAAGTCTTTCCAATGGCATTTCATTACTGCATCAATGGAGTACGTACCGACACAGAAGGGCAAGCTGAAGCTTGCTTTGGATAACTTTTTGTACACGAAAGAAAAAGATGGTGCCGATCAAAAGACAATTTGGCGATGTGAGAACCGAACATGCAGAGCACGCTTACACTCTAAGGGGGACTCCATTGTCGTTCCTCCGACTGTACACAACCATGCACCAACACATGGTAGGGTTGAAGTGCTTACTGCCCATTCCCATATGCAACAGAGAGCATGCGAGTCTGAAGAGCCGACAAGAAATGTTGTGCATACCGGGCTACAAGAAGTATCCGTTAGGCATGCACACCTGCTACCATCACAGGAAATCCTGCGGCGAGATGTGCATTGCCATAGGCAGCATGGTGGCCCAAACGACAGTGATATAAGTCTGTATTCCAATACTGTCGATGGGGAAATCTTTTTAAGAATAAACAAAAATGATTTGTTAGTATTCGCCAGTAATTCAGACCTTAAAGTCCTTAATGACAATGAGCATTGGTTCTGCGATGGAACATTTTCAGTTGCCCCTCATGAAGATGATCAAATGTATACAGTATATGCACTGGTAAATGGTGTCAATAGACCCTGTATCTATGCACTCCTTCCCGGTCGCAGTGAAGCAATTTATCGCAAGTTTTTTTCACACCTGCAAAACTTGCTTGGTGGTAAGTTAACTGCACGCAGTGTCATGACTGACTTTGAGATGGCGGGAATAAATGTTTTAAAGGAGTTAATGCCACACACTGAGCTTGCAGGCTGCAACTTTCATTTGGGACAGGCATTATGGCACAGAGTTCAGCAAGAAGGTTTGCAGCAAAGATACATTCATGATGAGGAGTTTGCACACAAAGTGCGATGTATCTTGGCACTTGCCTTTGTACCTGCAGACTTCATTGAACAGAGCTTTGAAATGCTCCAGGATGACACCAATTTTGAGGACATTGTTTGCTTACTGGATTATTTCAAGGACAATTACGTTGGGCGACTAACAAGGAATCGCAAAAAAAGGTGAATGCCAAGGTTTCCTATAGTTTTTTGGAATCAGTATGCCCGAGTGCTAAACGATTTGCCCAGAAGCAATAATGCTATTGAAGCCTGGCACAGGGCTTTTGCTCGCACAGTAGCCATCAGCCACCTTACTCGTGGCCGCCTAGCATGGAAATTAAGGCAGGAGCAACACGCAGTAGCATTGCAGCGGCGACAGATAACTCTCGGCCAATAACCACCGAGAAAGCATGCAAAATATACTGTATACATGTCAATAAAGTTTTTAAGTCCATTTGCAGTGATTTTTCTTCTTGAGAGCCAAAGCAGTACATAATGGACATAGCAACAGTCATTGAAATTAATGTTGTCTAATGTTCTCTGATTAAAGCACTGTTGCACTTTCTGTTGGTACTTTCTGTAGGTTTTAAAATATGTATTAATTTGTTTTTAAACTGTGAAGTAATGTTGATTTAAAATTATTTGATATTTAAATTATTCTCTTAATTCGCACTTTCCATTTGTATTGCACTGCCGAACACAAATTAATTCATTTGGGACTGTGAAGTATTGACTGTGAAGTAGTAGTGGTTTAAAATTGCATTGCACTTTCCCTTTCTACCACTAAAGCATTGCACTTTCCATTTCTATTGCACAACCAAACAGCAATTAATTTGTTTGGGCAATTTTAAATGATAAATTATGTACTAAAGCATTGCACTTTGTCTTTCTATATGGTGAAGTATTTCAATAAAGATTTACGTTTAACATTACTCTCCGTTTCACAGTAAATTAGTTAATTGCACTTTCCGTTTGTATTGCCAAACAGCAGTTAATTCGTTTGGGACTGTGACCGAAGTCTGCAGGTACAAAGGCAAGTGACTGTGGCTTTAGCGTTCGTTTGGGACTGTGACCGTTTATATTGCCAAACAGCAGTTAATTCGTTTGGGACTGTGACCGAAGTCTGACAGCAGTTAATTCGTTTGGGACTGTGACCGAAGTCTGCAGGTAATTAATTGCACTTTCCATTTATATTGCCAAACAGCAGTTAATTCGTTTGGGACTGTGACCGAAGTCTGCAGGTACAAAGGCGAGTGACTGTGGCTTTGCGTTCACTTGGGACTATGACAGTCCATTCTTGTCCAGTGACATATTAGTCGTTGGCATTTACTACCCGCGACCAGCACAGCCTGCGACTTAGCTAACAGCGTTATTTTGTCCGGACGGCAATTACACCGCAATATTATATCCGCAACAATTTGTCCGGGGACATTACCGCGGTACACGCCCACCAGCCCTCCTTACTGCCTTCTCACATTGCTTGCCCACCTTTAGGTCATCTGATATGACTACCCCCAGGTCCCTTTCCATTTTTGTTGTTGTTAGTATCTCACTCCCATTGTGTACTCTTCCCCTGGGTTTTTGTTTCCCCGTTGCATTACTTTGCACTTCTTTGTGTTGAATCTAAGCTGCCATACATTTGACCATTCCTCCAACCTTGCCAAGTCCCTTCTCATCCTTTCCACCCCACCTTCTGTATCAACCCTGTTGCAGATATTTGTGTCATCTGCGAAGAGACATATTTTTCCTTCCAGTCCCTTTGCAATGTCACTTAAAAAGATGTTGAAGAGGACCGGTCCCAGTACTGAACCCTGCGGTACCCTGCTAGTAACCCCCTTTCTTCAGAGTACACTCCATTTGCTATTACCCTCTGCGTCCTAGTGTCCAGTCAATTTTTTGCCCAGGCTACCACCTTGGGACACACTCCAAGGCTGGCTAACTTGTATATTAATCTGTTATGCGGGACTGTGTCCAATGCCTTGCTAAAGTCTAGGTAGGCCATGTCCATAGCCCCTCCCTGGTCTACTACTTTGGTCACCCACTCAAAGAAATCTACTAGATTCATCTGACATGACCTTCCCGCTGTGAATCTATGCTGCCTTGGGTCCTGTACCTGCTGGCCTCTAGGTACTCAAAAATTCTTTCCTGCAGAAGTGATTCCATCATTTTCCCCACCACTGAGGTCAAACTAACAGGTCTGTAGTTTCCTGCCTCTGCCTTGCTCCCAATATTATGAAGTGGAATCACATCCGCCCCTCCTCCAGTCCTCTGGTACCACCCCATCCTCCCATGAATTGTTAAAGAGGGTAGTCAGTGGTGTCACTAGTTCTACCCTTAGTTCTTTTAGAATTCTTTGGTGAATCCCATCAGGCCCCATTGTTTTGTCCACCTTCAGTTTTAAGAGTTCTTTCAGAACACTTTCTTCTACGAATGGACTGGTATCTACCCCCCCTTTCCAGAGTGTTTCTATTGTTTGGTTTAGGTACCTCCCACTCCTCTTCTTTTGTGAATACTGAGCAGAAATATTTGTTCAGTATCCCTGCTTTTTCACTGTCACCCTCTGCCCACATTCCCTCCCCTTTATTAAGCCTCAGTATTCCTCCCTTGGTCTTTCTTCACTCCCTAATGTATCTATAAAAGGTTTTATCCCCCTTCTTAGCAGAGTTGGCTATCTTTTTCCTTAGTTTGGGCCTTTGCTATTCTGACTGCTTTCCATGCCTCCTACTGCTTTAACTGATATAGTTTTCTGTCCTGCTCCTTCTGTGTTTCCTTATATTTCCTGAATGCTATCCTTTTCTCCTTAACCTTCCCTGCCACCTCTTTTGAGAACCATGGTGGCTTTTTCCTTCATTGTGTTTTGTTGATTTGCTTTACACAAAGGCTTGTTGCCTCTGTGATGGCAGTTTTGATTTTTTCCCCATTGTTCTTCCACCCCTACTTCTTGCCTATTTGCTAGTGCTTTTCTGAGGCACTCTCCCATTTTGCCAAAGTCAGCCCTCCTAAAGTCCAACACCCTTGCTTTTGTATGGCTTGACTCTATAGCTGTGTTTATTGTGAATCACACTGTTTGGTGGTCACTTGTTCCCAGATGGCTACCCACTTCTAAATCTGAGATCCTCTCTCCATACCCATTTGAAAGTACCAAGTCTAAGATTGCTCCCTCCTGAGTGGGTTCCAACACTAGCTGTCTGAGACTTGCCCCCTGTAGGGCATCAAGAATGACCTGTTCTTGGATGTGGCTGTAGTAAAGGTGCTCCAGTTAACATCTGGCATATTCAGGTCCCCCATCAACAATATCTCTCCTTTTTCTGCCATTCTAAGTATTCCTTCTATCATTTCCTTGTCCATTGCCTCCCTTGAGACGGGGTCTGTAAACAACCCCTGTGCAGATTGTGGTGCCATTTCCTGTCTCCAGAGGGACCCACAGTGCCTCCTCCCTTCCCTGTTTACCCTTTAGTTCTGTTGCTTTGATTACCTCCCTTATGTAGAGAGCTACTCCTCCTCTTTTACCCTCCCTGCCCCTCCTGTAGGTTGTGTATCCTGGAATGTTGACATCCCAGTCATGATTCTCTGTGTACCATGTTTCTGTGACTGCCACAATATCCAGGCATCCATCTTCCATCAAGGCCCCTACTTCAGGGAACTTGTTACCCAGACTATGGGCACTGGTACTCATCGCTCTCCATTTTTTGATGGCCTTACTCCTTTTAGGCCCATCCCTGTCTTACTGCCTTTGCCTTTTTCTGTATTTACCCCTGTTCTGCTTCCTATCAACTTTTCTACCTGTGTGTGTACTTTGCTAACTACCCTGGTGTGCATGGGGGGGCTGGGATTTCCCTGTGTAACCCTCCTACAAATGAGGGTTCCTGTAAAGTCTTCCTTGAGCTTGTCTAAATGCTCACTGCCAGGTTGGAGTTCTGTGTTTTAGCAGTTAAATGTTATTGCTAAAGAGTGCCTGTATGGCCTCTGTGTACTGTCTCTTTAAGAGCTGCCTAGATTGTAGTAATAATTGATCTGGGAGGGGGCTGAGTGTTTCCATGCTCGAGTCCTGCCCGGACTGCCTGATAATCGCTCCATTTCTGCCATCGCTAATTGCTCAGAGGGAGCCCTGTTAGAAGATGTAACTGTTTGCTGGTTATTTATTAGAGTGGTAAAGAAATTGTAGTTTGTCCAACCTGCCTTCTTTGTAGCATGGACTGTTCTATTCATCACCACCATTTTGGTCCTGGACTGACGAATTAGACCAATCAGTACTTTTGGGATTCTAAAATGGAGCCAGTCTACAGGGGCTTGGTAGGGGAAAAACTTGTAGGAACTGTAGTTTGGGGCTTTTGGTGCCTAATCAAACCTGGAGGGGAAGTCCTTGTTGTGACTGACAAACAGATCAGCCAACCAAACCTTTTGGATTCTGGGGAAAGTCCCAGACTGCATGCTGTTTGAGCCAGATCTAAGTTGGGAAGTGAAGGAGCAACAGCTCGAGACAATCGAGCAGCAGTCTGCATAGTTTCATGCAGGAAAACTGTGGAAAGGCTTGAGTTTTGGCCTGCCTGTATGCCTGCTGCCTCAAGAGAGGGAGAAGAGAATTATATCAGACTGAATCCGAGTTTGTGAGAATGAAGTAAGCCATTGAATTGTGACCAGGCTCAACCTGAAAAGGAACGAAGATCTGCTGAATGCGATCAGCCTGTCAGGACTTCTAGCCACCTCTTTACTCCCGGTTTGTGCAGAGACTCTGTGATTGCAACCGGAGAGCAATCTGCTGGTACAGTGGAATTTTCCTTACATGTAAATGTGCTGTGTGCTGATAGTGGGTCATGACTTGATTCCCCACTGTGTGTTTGAACTGTGTTTGCTTGTTGGAGGTTGCATCCAGCTCCACGGACTGAAATCCGTATTCATCCCCGATTGGCCTGGGCCTTGCCATGCTGACCCAGCCAGACTACACGCTGCACAGAGAAAGCCATCGGTGAGAGACCTGCCTGGGGATCAGCCCCCACTGCTCTACGCTTGAACAGGAATGATGCCTCGGTGATTCGTTTGGGCCCTGCTTCTCCTGGCACTCCAGATCAACCACCTACAGTCTCGATTTTTGTCCTGCCTGTGTCATCATCAGGGTAGCTACCTGCAACAACAGCTTAATCTAAAGTGTGTCATCTGATTGTCTTTTTCTTTCATGAACTGAGCCCTCTGGCTCCAGATTACAAATAGTGTGTATTGTGCATGTTGTTTCCTTCCATCACAGGGCCCCAACCAGCTGTGCCCCCAGCCTACCCCGGCCAACGGTCCTGGTTAGTCCACCGCCTTCTACCTGGGTGCCCAGAGGTGTGACTGTTCTTTATACAATAAATTAAAAATAAATAAGTGTAACAACCTCCTCCCTGAGATAGGGGGCAGGATTATTACTAGATGAGCCATTGACAGGGATTTGGTGCCTCTTCATCAGTCTCTGTGGGTTAAAGAGGATAAGAGGAGCATAATGCTATAAGAGGTACCCTTGTGGCCTGGGGGAGTTTTCTTTTGGTGGGATGCATAACTGCATAGGTGAAGGGATAATCAACCTAGGTGAAGGAAGAGGACATAACAGCCCTGGAGTCCTTGCCAGCTGTTGCCTGTGGGCAACGGACAGGGGGAAATGCAGTGCCCTATGCCCAGCTGCTGGGTTGGGATAATGAGATGCTCCTGGAGATATGGGCCCAGTGGGTTGTCTGCTTGGCGGGCTCTGTAAACAGGCCAGGAGGGTATAGTTTATAATATGGATTGCAGGGACTAAAGTACCCTGCTGCACTTGAGCAAGGGAGTGGCATGGATCTTAGTCACCCAGCAAGCTTTATGGACATCACTGATACATCCAAAAGAATGGCATGGCCAGAAAGGACCCCAGGCACTGAGATGTTCCTTGACCCAATGATCGGAAGAGGGAGTTGAATCCATGGCCTTAGACAGGAAGGTTACAGGGATTCCCAGGGAGGTGAGGTAAGAAAACCACGTGCATTCACATATCGGGCCTGTGTAGTACAGCATGGTCTGCATGCCCATTGGTCCATGCAGTGGACCAATAGGCATACAGACAGTACTGTACGCTGTCATTCGGCAGGTGGACGGTCGACATGCGGACAGGGTGCTGCCGCCAGCCGATGATGAGGGGGTCCTGGGTGGTGGGGACCTCGGTGGATGGGTGGGGAATGGGTTACCACTGGACCACCAGGGTCTCTTGTGCAATTGCTGCCCATGATCGGGCATTGGGGGGGTTTCCACTGGACCAGCAGGGACTTACATCAAATGTGTTCCCGCAATCGGAAAACGGGGTTCACAGGTCCACTAGGGACCTTATTCAGCCATATGCCTACGATCTGGCAAAGGGGGGAATCACAGGTCCACCAGGGACCTTCCAAATACATATGCCCATGATCGGGCAATGGGGGGATTCACAGGTCCACCAGGGACCTATATGGCACATATGCCTGCAATCGGGTGACGGGGGGGCTTCACTGGTCCACCAGGGACCTGTTAATATCATATGCCCACAATCGGGCACTGGGGGAGTTTCCACTGGACCACCAGGTATTTCTTTTACTGATGCCCGTGACCGGGTGAAAGGGAGCGGGGACCACCATGGGACTGCAGGGCATCGGTCCCCAACGGCTGCAGCCTGGCAGGGCGTCAGGCGCAAATTCGCCGGGGATCGGCACACTGCATGCAAATGGAGCCATAATGACATGCAAATGGCTCCATTTGTGCCTTGCATGCATAATTGCCTCATTTGCATGCCCAGTGCTTAATATAGCAGTTGATGCACCTAAGCGCGGCACTTGCCTAGGTGCATCCCCCTGCTCCTCTTCTGCCACTTGCGCTGGTGCAGTGCGTGCGCCCTCAGTGCCATATTCAACGGTGCTGAGCCATGGCGCAGCATTGTTGAATATCGCCTGGTCCATGCCCTGGTGCAGCCCAGTTGTGCTGTACCCAGGCTTGCGCCCCTGCCCAGCGCAGTCTGAATATCCAGGCCTATATGTTCAAAAACAGCTGCAAATACTGATGAAAACATGTTCCAAGCCATATTAAAACGAGTGCTCCTTTTATTATTTCAGATGTGAAAAAAAATTACTAAAGTGGACTCAAATTGTGGAAAAGAGCTAAGGGGCAATCTAAAATAGCGTAAAAAAGTATAGGTCAAAATGAAGACATGCTGTCCTAATGTTCCACACTGTCTCATTTTTTTTATGTTTTCTTTATTGTGCTTTTCATATAGGTATGCATACATTACAGGTATATATTTCAACTGTTATTGCACAGTTACATTTTTCATAACATTTGTAACACTTAATAAAACTGTAACTTCTCAGGGGCTACAGACTGTTATTGCCTAAGATCAGTTGTCTATGGTCTGTATTGTACCCGTTTCTCCCGATATATTTGTTGTTTTCCTTTCTTTTGATGTTATCCATGTTTTTCCTGTCCTGTCTGTAATGAGCATATCTGTGTTTGTTCCCCTCTTTCTCATGCATATTTTCCTGTGTTGTGAAGATAGCTCTAGCCCTGGGGGTTGGAACCTCCGTACCTCTGCCATATTCGTTATAATATTCCTCCATCATCTTCCTCTGATTGCGTTGCCCATCCCATCTATCTCTCTTGGAATTTCTCCATTTTAACTTGTACAGAGTAGGTTAATCTTTTCATTTCTTGTATATTTTCTGCCTGTTTCCTCCAGTCTTGTTTGCTTGGGGGGGGGGGTAGGAGTCAGTGTTCCACATTGTCTTAAAGCTCTTCTGTGACACGCAAACTATTAAAACAAAATTTGCCAGTTCTGAAATGCTGAGTGGTAGCAGACCTCATTGGCACATTGGCGACCTATGTTCAAGCTCGAGCCTGGGACGTCAGGAGCAGAGACCAGCAAGGAGGACTTAGGGCATCTGCATGGATTCTGTCCTCCTGGGATGAAACACCGCTCTGTTAGGAGCTACTGGTGGAGGTATGGTGGAGGTCCTATAGGCACTGTGGGTGACCATGCACGGCCAGACAGCCCCCCCAGACAACCACAGCATGTTTGTCACAGTGGGGGGGAGAAAATATTTGGGAACACTCTTGATGATATCCGCCACTCTTTCCATCAGCTGACCCTCCACTGCAGTGTATCCTCCCTCCTCCCCAGTGGCCACAGAAGGGAAGACGCCCCCCCCCCCACAGTAGGGATACATCTGGAGCTCAAGTCATGGGCATCATAGGATCTGACTGCTGACAGTGTCTGCAGGGCAGTGATTTGGTAAATAGAAGGGGAAATCACTAGGAGGACCTGAAGGAGAGGAGCCCAGTGTGTGTGTGTGTGTGTGTGTGTGTGTGTGTGTGTGTGTGTGTGTGTGTGTGTGTTGGGGGGGAGTGTGGCAAAGAAGGTGAAAATAAGAGTGAAAAAAAATTAAACCCAAGACTGATCCAGGATGTCCACATCCCTTATAGGGGACTGTAATATTTATACAGAGAAACCGCACTATAGTTAGAGTACCCAGTTAGAATAGCACTACATGAACAGCGCCAGTCTACAGAGCGCTAGTTCGTGTAGCGCTAGCATGGACAGTGAGAGGGGATCTACAGTGCTTTCAGTAAGTGCTCCCCAGGTCACTGTCCATGGTGCTCACCACAAACAAGAGCATCAGGATCCAGGAGGCTGGCCAAACTGATCCCATGGTTTGGAGGGCTAGGGTATAGAGCAGCTTGACCAGCAGTAGTGGAGACCAGGGTTCTAATCCTGGTCTTCAACATTTTTGTGTACTCAGGACTTTGTTTCTTTGACACGGGCTATGGAAACAGTATTCCACAGCCCTACATATTTAACTTTCCCTGTGATCTGCTCCCCACCCTGGAGTGAGAATCTTTCAGTCCGGGGGGGGTGCAGGGGGCAGTGCCTCTCGCGTCAGGGTGTGCGGGGGGAAATGAAACTGATGTTATTATTGCCACAGTATTGTTGCCGACAGCATTGTGGTCAGTGCTATTCTGACCCACTGCCGTAGTTAGACCAAGACCTCATAATAAAGAGACTTTGACTGCTTTGTCAAGTCAGTCACTGGCCCAAACCCACTGTATGAAAGGATAGTCATTGGTGACTTTAACTGTAACTGGCTGGCTAGCACCAGCAAAGACCTTAAAGACAAACTGGCTAATTTATACCTCTCCCAGGTAATTAAAAACCTACCAGAGTTAATTACAAAACTGGGACTGCAACCCTTCTTGACTGGATACTGGTTACCATGGGAACAAAATCATTTCCAGTGCCATGCTACCTGACTTTCCGAGCAACCGTTCACCTGTTACATGCAAATGGTACACAAAGGTTTGAAAAAATTAGCTCTCCAGCACCATTGCCAGCGTTCTAAGGAACCATAAGACCCCTCACTTTCAGGCCCTACTGTGACAACTTGATTGGTCCTTCCTAACCCACACAAGAGATGTCAATGTAGCTTTAGCTTACTTTACTTACCAGTTCAACAGGGTCTGCGATGCAGTGGCACCTGTCAGAAGTATAGTTACTAAGGGGGGCTCTCAAGCATCTTACACACCGACTATCAAGCCTCTCTCCCATGAACGTAACAGAGCCTGGAATGTGTACAAGGAACATGGGCAGGATAAATTTCTCCAGAAGTACAGGGAGCTTGGCCAGGCCAGTGGCATAGAGGGTTGAGGCGTGGGCATCTTACCTCCTCCCACGCCAGCGACCCAGGTTCGGGAACGGACTTGGGTCACCAGGGGCTGGTAGGGGCAGGTGAGGATTAAATGTCCATAGGGATTGCTCTCCTCTCCTCTCCTGGGGGTGGATTAGGGAGGTGTCGGTCGGCAGTGGCCTCTGGTGGAGACCAGGAGCACTGCACGATGGCGCAGGAGGGATGTACACACCAGAAACATGAAAAAGCTCCATGTTATGCTGGATGATGGCTGCCTGGCTCTCCGAAGCTATCAATGCCCCTGAAGCCTTCTGCCTCAGCAGCATTCTGGGGTCAAGACGTTGCGCTGGTCTGCGGACCCCTGACTGGTGCCTTCCCCCTCGGAGGAGGGGGACCCACCCGGCAAAGGGTTACGCCAGGTTACCCTGGGGTGGCTGTCATTTGAAAGCAGAGGCTCAGGGGACAGGATGGGTCGGTAGAAGCCTTGGCTCACCTGAAGGAGAGGCTAATGTGGCTGCAAGCTGGGGAGAAAAGAAATAACACAAAAAAGAAAAAAGAAGTACATGGAGCTACAGAACCTAGTGAAACCCCAAATCAGGGTAGCTAAGGTGAAGCACTATAAATCCCAGCAACTAAATCTAATCAATCAACCCAAGAGGCTATGGGGAAGCATTAATGAGATCATGGGGCACACCAAAAAAACTCTGCCTCAATCTATCATATTTAGTGTTTCCACTGTCTCTGGAGATAAAGCGATTGCTGATGTATTTAATAGTGCTTTCAGTGACTTGGCAGCCTATAGCCCTAATGCTCACACCAACGCTACTGTAAAGGCTGACATACCTGGTGAGCATAACCGACCATATTTTTACTTCAAACATCTCATGTGGTCTGAGGTACACTGCTACCTGTCTAGAATGAAAATTAAGACTAGAGTAGATCCTGAGTCCATTTATATGGAGCTTCTGAAACTCAGTCTTTGGGAAGTCACTTACCATCTCCAGCTAATCTTCAAACTATCACTTGCCACTGGTACAGTTCCAGATATTTGGAAAAAGATGCATGTGGTTCCGATACTTAAGTGTGGTGACCCCAACCTCCCTGCCAATTATCGCCCCATCTCCATCCTCTTGTGTTTATCCAAAGCACTCAAGAGAATTGCTAACAACCAGCTAGTAGATTTCCTTAACCAAAAATAATCTCCTGGCCAATGAGCAGCATGGGTTCAGGATGAACTTTAGCATGACTGCCCTGCTGTAACTCATTAAGTCAATTCATAGTACTATTGACCAGGGGGTGAACTATCTGGCTCTACTTTTATCGACCTGACAAAGGCGTTTGACCTCGTCAACCATGTACTCTTTTGTAGTAGGTTTTTATTTAGTTTTTGGTTACTGGGTGGGTCTGCTAGCCATAGGGATGACTATTTTCAGACACAACCTGGGAGGTTACAAACAAGGCAGTACAGCAAAATACAAGGTGGGATCGCAAATAGAAAGATACAGCTTTTGACAGCGAAACATGGTACAAATATTGGATAAGGCAGTCAAACATAAAATATAGCAATCAATAAATATTTCAAGTTCAAGGTAAGTGCCACAGGTAAAAAGACTTTCTATAATAAGGGGAGACAGGAGCTCATAGCTGAGTGGTAACAGTCAAGTAAAATTAGGGTGGATTGAAACACGCGCATGGAGTAGGTTTAAATAGATGAGATTGACACTCTTTTTTTAAAACAGGCATAACTCGGTGCACGTCTCTCAATGAATGCAGTCGGTGGTTCGTAAACTATTTGGTCAATAGAACCCAATCAATTAAATGTAAGGCAGCCATATCAGATGTCTGACTAGTAAATATTAGTGTCCTGCAGGGCTCAATACTTGGACCACTGTAATACAGTCTATTCATTAAAGGAGAACTATTGGAAAACTAGAAGCCCCGCCTCTGGACAGATCGGGGCTTCAGTACCTCGATTCCCCCTGAAGGCACAATATTTATGAAAGTGCATTTTTACCTTAATACTTGTAAAAATGGTATGGAACTCCATACCAGCTGGCATTTTCTAATACCACAGTGCTCGCCTCCAAGATCACACTGTTAACCACGAGAAATTATGATGCACCTTTTCCCCTTCCTGTATGGTGCCCATATGTACAGAGATTTAATAATGATTGTCCATATTTCCTATGCCCTGCTTCATTTTTACACTTTGCCTAAATGTCTGTGCATACATGTGCACACATGGCATTTAGGCAAAGTCTGTAAAAATAAAGCAGGGCATGAGAAATACAGAGATTATTAAATCTCTGTACATATAGGCATCATACAGGAAGGGGCAAGGGCACATCATCATTTTGCATGGTTAACAGTCCGATCTTGGGGGTGAGCACTGCAGGGCTCTACGATGCCGGTCGACAAATGTTTTGTCAACTGGCATCTCATTGACAGGAATTATGTTGACCGCAAGTTGCGATCGATATAATTCCAGTGTGTCACTCAGTCCATTTTTTCATCAGAGGGCTTTGCCCCCTGAACCCCCAGAGCCCCCTGCACCCCCTCATATTTAGCATTCTCAACTCCAGTTGGAGTTGATTCAGGGTGGGGTGCAGGAATGGGAGACACAGCGACCTGTCGGCAACCTGTCGATTTTGTCAACGGGTTGGTAGGTCGCTGTGTTGGTGTCACTGTCAGGGGGGCATACTGCACTGTGGTATTAGAAAATGCCAGCTGATATGGAGTTTCATACTGTTTTTATAAGTTTTAAGATAAAAAAAACATTTTCATAAATATTGTGCCTGCAATGGGATCAGGATACTGATGACCTGATCTGTGCAGCAGTCGGGGCTTCAAGTCTGCCCTAGTTCTCCTTTAATAACCTACCCTCTGTCTGCAAATCCTCCCATATAATCCTTTACACAGATGATGCAGTCATCTTCTTTAATTAATGACAGGAACCTAGATCAACTAAATCAAAGGCTGCAGGATTATTTTAATTTGTTTCAAGCCTGGTTTGCCAGCAACCTGCTAGTCCTGAATGTGAAAAAAATAAAGTGTATGTTGTTTGGCAACTGCTGCAAGGCAGACCTATCCTCTGGCCTCACAATCTCAGTCAATACAAGTACTCTTATTGAACAAGTGCAAACTTTAAAATATTGTACCTTGGACTGTTTTCAGGCTGTTCCATGGCATTCTCTGACCACGTAGACCATCTAGTAAGGACAGTTAATGCAAGAATTGACTTCCTTTATAGACACAGGAACAACATCATGCCAGAGGTTAAAAAACCTGCTTGTTCAAATCTTTATCATTAGTATCACTGACTATGGGGCGGTGGTTTATGGGTCTGCTAAGGTGGGGGTATTAGACCAGTTAAGGGGACTACTGAACAGGCCGTTGCTTTGCACTTGATGATAGACTTGATACACATACATGCGACCTGTATTCCAGACTAGATATATTCGACCTCAGTCAGAGACTCCTCCACCACACCCTTGTGCTAGGCTACAAAGCACTGTCTGTCCTACTCTCTCCAGGCCTGTGGTCTCTGTTCACATTTATTGACAACAGGTATGCCACTAGAGGTATGACAAGTCACACGTTATTGCTTCCCTGGAGGATAACGATGTTGGATCAAAACTCCTTCTCCTACAGGTTTGCCAAGCATTGGATTGACATTGCTAACACTATTAGAGATTGTGACTCTGTGTCACTATTTAAATCTAGATTGCATGCCTCTCTCTCTGAATCTGTTACCTGTAACTGCTTCAAATGAATCGCCTGTAACTTGACAAAGTAAACATTGTTTACTGCACAATTCACTACTTATTGCTTGTATAGTGTAATTATGTAATTCTAATTACTGGGTTCCGTTTTTTCCTATGGAAAAAAACGTGCATTAAATACCGTAATACCTGAGTAGGTATTATGGCATTTACGCGGCTTTTTTCCATAGGAAACTGCCTGAAACGCAATACAGCTCGAGACACTGAAAGTCACTCTGTGCCAAATTCACTCAGCTGTAAACACTCACCTCCTCTTTTACCATAGTCCCTAATGAATCTCCCTCTCAGCTCTGCCCTTTCCTCTGCAGGTCACAAGACTCAAACCACGTAGCAGCACCCATGGCAACGGGAAAAAAAACACCCAGAAGATTTGAACAAACATTTTTTCTTGTTTATCTTTCTTCTTACAGTTAGTTTAATTTACCGTTTATTTTTTTAATTGAAGGTATACATTGTAAAAATAAACAAATGTAACTATGCAAGGTAAGACTCCACTTTCTTCATTTTCGCAAATGTCACTGTGAGGAAAAAAACGGAACCCTTCAATTTGGGGTTTATGTGCCATCCAACAACACGGGTGTGTGTTAAATTCTTGTAACACACTGCACCCCATACTTATCCTATATATAATTACTAGTGACCCCCTTCATCACACGGTTAACAGGCATCTTTCAAACATCATAATAACTGGAAAACCAGTTATTGCGGCATTTTGCTTTAACTTTCCTGTCAGTTCCACTCATTGCACTACCTCATTGGCTCTTATTTTGTGCGTAGGCAGGCTGAATACATAAACAAATGTGGCGGCTCCATTTTCTCCATTACCCAGGAACTGTGGTGATTGTTTGCCTCTTACTCTAGGTACAAATCATTGTTTTATTTTTCAGTGTCTGGTTGATACTGCCGTTACAGCATAACTGGTCTATATGATTGATCCTGCTCTTCGTACGGGGTTACGGCAGACAGCAACTGAGATAGTGAACGGACAATGGCTGACTACTCTCATCCTTTCTTACTGTGGTCCCACAGTCTAACTTAAAAAAAGAGGCAAAAATTAAAGGAATGTCTGTTGTGTAGAGAGAGAGAGACAGACAGACAGATAGCGTGTGTGTATGTGTGTCTGCACCAGTAATTATAAAAAATAATGGCTATGCAACTGTGATGTTATGGATCTTTTTACACACCCTCAGTGTGTGATGACCTCATAAACCTCTCAAGCTTCACTCTCGAAGTTTATGGGTCATCACACACCTCGGGTGTGTAAATAAAATCCAGAACACACAGTTGCATAGCCATTATTCTCTATTTGTTTGCATCCTTGAAATGTATTTGCTCAGAGCAAGTCCCTAACAAATGCCTCAGTATTCATTCCCCCAGGGATCAATATGTAGGATTATACAAAATTATACCATGGACATAAGTGAACAGCCAATTAAATTGTCAGACTGGCAGTTTACCACCATTGTAAATCCTCTGATACCAACAGTTGTTGAAGAGAATGTCATCTGTGGCTTCGTAGCATAGTAAGAAATGCAGTAAAATTAAAAAAATAAAAAGTAACCTCTATAATATATGTATTTTATTATAGTAAAAAATGAAACTCTGGTATAATCACAATATAAACCACTCGGAGGATGTGGGTTATCGGGGGATTTACCACAGCTGGCGAGGATTTACCCACTCGGTTGTGCCTCGTGGGCAAACCACTCCATCCGTGGTAAATCCCCCGACAACCCACACCCCCTCGTGACTTATTGTTTAATTATTGAGCACATAAAAGGCCTTAAGCAAAATTAGGAGGTGGTTGTCTTAGGGGACTTCAGTATAAACAGGTTGTCCCCTGAGGCCATCCAATACAAAGATGCCCTGTCTTGTATTAACCTCACTCAAGTTATTGATCTGCCCACCAGGATCAACTACCATACTGGCTCCAGTACCCTGTTAGACTGGATCCTCACAAATCAACCAGAATGGATCTCCAACATCACTGTCCTTGCTATCTTACTTAGCAATCACTCCCTGTCACCTGTCACTGGGCCAATAAGGCCCTGAAGCACCCCCAGAAAATCTTAATGAATCATACCCTCAAGCATGGGCAGCTAAACTTACTCAAGACCTATCTTAGATGTATAAACTACTCCACCCTCGACTCTGCATTAGACATTGGCCAGGCACTGGATTATTTTATCATTAAATTTAATGAAGTGTGCGACATCTATGCACTGATTAGAAAACGCAAAATTAAGGGAGCCCTCAATTCCTGGATCACCCCCACTCTTCTGAATCTAATGGCCACCAGAGACCATCTTTCGCATAGGGCCAAGGCCACAGGCAAACAGGCAGACATTCAGAAACATGCAACTTCCAGAAACACCTGCACCCATAGGATCAGGCTTGCTAAATCACGTTATTTTAAAGACTGACTCACCAACACCTGGGGGGATGGCAGGAAATTCTGGGGAAACCTGAAGGACCTTACGGGAAAAAAAACAAAACCTCACCCTCCATGCTCCTGGTGAATAGGGAAATTACCCAGGCACCAACCACCATTGCCAATACCTTTAACAATGTCTTCACTGACCTCAGCAGCATACTGCCGCCAGAACCCCCAGTACATTTGATGGAAATGTACAAGGCCCTATGACCCTATACAATGAGTTCCCTGCTAGTCCACCCCACCACCACCACCATCTTAAAGCAATCACTGTGCCTACAGCTAGAAAATATCTCCAGCAGGTACTAGGAAAATCTAGATACAGCAGTGACATGCTGGACCTAAAGATACTTGCCCTTACTCTGGAAGGTGTACTTTGGCCAATTACAAATCTTATGAACTTCTCTCTCTCTTCTCTCTCTCTCTCTGGCTGGGTCAATTCCCCTTGAGATGGAAAGCTGCTGTGGTCACTAGTGTCCATAAAAGTGGTGACAGAGCTATACACTCTAACTACCAACCAATATCTATATTGCCTCCTCTCTCTAAGGCATTAGAAAGAACAGTTTCTGACCAACTGGCTGACTATTTGGAAAAGTATGGAATACAGTGTCCCCAGCAGCACAGGTTCCATAAGCCCCTAACCCCCACCGCACAAGCAGCAATGCCAGACACTCATTACATGTCCCCTTCTTCCACACCTCTCAAGAGCAAAGGTCCTTCAGTTACCGTGCCCCCCCCCCAGTATGGCTTAACAAACTCCCCCCATATACATATCCAATGAGCAAAAGCTCAAGTTCAAGAGAATGTTCCACCAACACCTCACCAATGTGAGCTGCTGTGATTTTAGCCCCTTCCTCTCTCTCTCTCTCCTACCATCCACCTCCTGTCCTCTTCTCCTCTGCTTTCCACCCCTGCTACCCCTTTGAGCCTGACTAATCCCCTGCATTATCTTGCCCTCCCACACTATGCCTCCCTCCCACCCTCCCTACCCTCCCTACCCTACCCTATGCTAGCCCTGTCATACACTCTGCCTTTAATCTTCTCACAGCCTCCATAATTGGTACTTTGCCACCCTCCTCTCTTTTCCCTGCCTATCTCTTTGAGTTTTGACAAAGAAACTTTTTTTCTGCTTAACTTCCTCATGTTTTGTATTACTGCTGCTAATCGCCTGGGTGAGATTTGACAAGGAAACTTTTTTCTGCTTAACTACCTCATGTGTTGTATAATAGCTGCAAATTATGTGCAACGTATCACCGCTGCAAATTGTGTGCATCTTTATTTCTCCTGTATTACAAACTGTATCCTACTTTATTGTACTTCACTGTATTTACTGCTCCAATCATGCCATGTTTGTATGAACTATGAATTGCATGTACTGTGCTATTTTTTGTTTGTTGTTAACCTTGTAATTGTCCATAATGTATTATTTACTGTTTGACATGGAACCTTTGTAAATGAGCTTCTAGCTCAAAGGTGTTATTTTCGAGACCACAAATAGATAAATAAATAAAGTAAAAGTATGTCTAGATGTTGTATTGTATCAAACAACTTTGAAATGTATACCTGCAAATGTACATACTACTGTTGTTTCTGACTCTGAACCCTTTGAAAATAGGCACCTGCCCAAAGGATTATCTGCGAAATAAATAAATAAATAAAAGTGGGTTCCACTCCATGTAAAATAAATCAGAATAATTTTTTTTGCTGATACTATTACACCTAGAAATATGAAGCCAATGTTTTATGGCTCAGTGCCACTTCTTCAGAGCTTACATAGTATGATATCTAGCTATATGCCAGACTTCTATTGCAAAAACAATCACGGTCCATTTCACAAAGAAGTGACGCTAAGCCACAGAACGCTGGCTTCATGATAATGTCATTCAGTTTTATTTGACATGGAGTGGAACTCACTTTATTACAAAAGTCTTGGGAAACAAAATCGATAATTTGTTTGTTTATTTATTTATTCAAGCTTCACCAGGAAAGACATACTGAGCAAAATAGCTCATTTCCAGGTGCGTCCTGGGGGGAGGGGGAGAGGGAAGAGGTAAAAAATATATACATTCATACGAAAGTTATGATACATAATAATAAATACAGAGGTAATTGCAATATATTTACAGACGTATACAAATGACAATAGATACAGAGGTAAATGGAATACATATACAGGTGTACACAAATGACAGCATGCAAAACAGGAACATAGAGCATGTATAATACAATATTTACTTCTGTGGCTGTGACCTGGGAAATGCAGGAGCCACAGAATCCCATGCTGGAGACAGCTGGGGATCAGGTTGCAGTATAGAGGGGAGGAGCTGACTCCCAGGAGAGGAAGCAGGTCAGCAGGCATTCACCCCCCACTCACCACTCGACAATTACAGAGGGGCTCTGAAATTGGTTATGTAATCAGACACTTACCTGGCTGGGGGAAGCATTTCACCATAGCTGCCCCAAACATCAGGATGGCGATGAGGGAACCAAAGGGGAAAATAAGTAGAAACATTCCTTTTTGCTAAACTTATGAAAAATGTTATGTTGAATTGCACTATTCTTTAAATTTGGAAGTGGGCTACACATTCTGGCAATTTGCCCCCTATATTAAAGCCAGTGCTACACATTTTAGGGCTGATGATTGGTTGAGAGGTACAGCTAGAATGGAGGGCCCTCAATGTCTTGGTTCTACCATTTCCCAAACAAAGAAAACTGCTCTATATACTTTTTCCTTTTTTTTTTTTTACAGAGGCTGTATGTAATCTAAAGCAAGAAGTCGGAGAGTGTAAAGCTCGCCTCGTAATGTGGTCCTTCAGTACTACTAAGAAGATATGTGAAACATTTCTGTATGGAGGGTGCGGAGGAAATGGAAACCGTTTCCTCTCTTTTAAAATGTGCAATCAAACATGTTTTAGCAAAATGGGTAAGTAAGTAGCCATACTACAGAAAATGCAGACGTAAATACTCAGTAGCACAAAAACATTTTGTTATTTTGCTTATAGATAGGGCACGCAATATACAACTTCCTGGTCAAAGCAGAGTGTGTGGTATTGTCTATGAATGGAATGGACTAAAATGGAATAATTACTTTTTTATGCTGTTAATCTTTTTTTATTAATATTTTTTTAATTTACAAACAAACATCAAATGCTGTGTAAATTACAATCTTACAAAAACATAATCAGTAAATGTAGGCAGGTTATTACATTTCATACAAATAGAAAGATTGAACAGGTATATCATGTTAACATTGAGGGTCTGATATTGTCAGATAATTATACAGGATCCTGACCTGAACCACATATGAGGATGAAAGGAAGGGGGCCATTTCTCTTGGTAAAAAGCAAAGGTTTTCTTAGCAAAAATATGAAATTTTATCCAAAATAGCAAACTTTCTGACTGCAGCTAACCAATGAGTAATTGCTGGGACTTCATTTGACTTCTATTTTTGGAGAACTAAACATTTAGCTTCCATACTGGCCAACAAAAGCCAGTGAAAATGTTATCTAGGAGGTGAGGGAGCTGAGTCTGGGAGGCCTAAAATAAATAGCTGATCGGATAATGGTAATGATCCACCTAAAATCTGATTACAACATGCATGTACTTGTGCCCAATGTGACTGAAGTTTAGAACAACCCCATGAAAATGTGCAGGAGGTCAGCAGCAGGAGCCTCACACTACCAACATTCATCATGGTTCAGAAGCCCAGGAGATTTCAATGTAACACGGGTACGATACCAAAAATGTATAATTTTGTTCTTTATAAGAAGTCTCCTAGTATCTGAACATACCTTGTGAATTAGCTATCATAACTGAGTCTATCGAATTTCAAATACAGTCACAGTCCTTGCTTCCACTTACGCCTGGCACTGTCTGAGGGATCCAGCATTTTTTGCAGTATAGTCTTATAACTCACACCAGCTTGACCCTTCAGACTATTTAACCAGGTTTGCAAACATAAAGAATGTGCTACTAGAAATTGCGGAGGTAGTGATTTCTGGCAAAATAGCACTACGAAGCTGGAGGCACTTCCAGAAGTCCTCCCTTGAAAGATCAAAATGAGCCTTAAGATTCTCAAATGAATCTAGGTGTGTTGTAGATGGTTGCCATAAATCTGTCAAGCCATGAATGCATTTAGCACGCTAAGATTCCCATAACACCAGCTGTCCCCCTACTTTGATTCAGGGATTTTGCCAAAGATGGATTAGTGAATGAGAAGTAAGAGGTTCTTTAAACCAAATTTCTAGTTTTCTCCATGTTTGCAGAGTAGGAACTATGGTGAGACTGGGTGATAGAATACCAGGAAACACTCCCATAGTTACAGATATTACAGGCTCCTGCATTCTGTTGACTCTGTAACAGATCACATTGACTAACATAACCATATTTAAAATTTACAGAGCAAACAAATGATCATATTAGCAATATAACATGTTTTGTATCATAGTAACATGAAAACTATACTTTTGCAAACATAATAGAAACAATAAAGCAAGGTTATAATAAAATGTTTCAATATAATCAAGCAAACAGGCATTAAGATTAATAAAGATCTTCTGAAGTCATAATCCTCTCTTTCCAACATATCAGTGTTTTACTGTACAAATGATTACAATGTCACTAGCAGATAAATAACACCCAGTGATGAAAGAGCCAAAGTCAACCCTCACACTTCAGGGGAACGACCTGAGGTCATTCTCAAACCCATGTCTTCCCACGCTGCAGGGTGAAATGAGTCAGTCCTGAGATTATTTCTGAACCAAGTTTTCCCATCCTTACATGACACACAAGCTCACTCCTGAATCCATGTCTTCCTACAATGCTGGGTGACAAAAGGTCACTCCCAAATGTGTAATTTTAAACACTGCTGGGGGACATGAAATCCAAAGACTCCAAAACCCATTTTTACCTTCACCACAGAGTTATACAAGACCAGAAGACATTCCTAAACGTGTGTCCTCCCACACTGCATGACAACATAAGAACCAAGGTCACTTCCAGATCTGTGTCTTCCCATACAACAAGGTGACATAAGACACAAGGATATTCCAAAACCAGTGTCATCACACACTGCAGGGTGACACAAAACCCAAGGGTATTTCCAAACCTGTGTCTTCTCACACTATAGGGAGACGCACAGAACCTCAGGTAATTCCAAAACCTGCATTTTTCCACACTGAAGGGTGACACATGATCTGAGATCACTCTCAAACTAGTTTCTTCACACACTATATGGTGATATGAGACCCAGGGTCACTTCCAAAATCATGTCTTCTGACACTGGTGGGCGACACACAAGACCCTAGGTTATTCCCAGATCTGTGCCTCCCCAGACTGCCTTGTGACAACAGACTGGAGGTTACTCCCAAACCTGTCTTCCCACACTATAAGGTGACATGAGACCCAAGGTCTCTCTGAAACCTGTTTCCCTCACACACTGCAGAGAGATAAGAGACAAGAAGTCATTCCCAAACTTGTCTTTCGACACTGCAGGGTGACATAACACCCAAGGTAATTTCCACACTTGTCTTTCCACACTGCAGTGTAACACTAGACCTAAAGTAATTCCCAAACCCATGTAGGGTGAAACAGGACCTGAGGTTTTTCCCAGTCCGTGTCTTCCCACAATTCAGGGTGACATGAGATCCGAGATCACTCCCAAACTAATGTCTTCTCACTGCAGGGTGAAACACAGTCTGAGGACACTCCCAAACACATGTCTTCCCACACTGCAGGGTGACATGACACCAAAGGTCACTCCCAAGCTCATGTTTTCTTTTATTTGCAGATCGATATGAGACCTTAGATCTTTCTCAAACCCATGGTCTGGGTTTACACGTGACATGATATCACTGCTAAACTCACGTCTTCCTACACTGCAGGGCGACACAAGACCCAAGATCCTTCCCAAACTGTATCCTCATACACACTGCAGGGTGACATGATTGGTAGACTAAAAGGACTGCTGGCTCAGTGCTGGTGCTGTAAACCTGTAACTGTAGTTCAGATGAGAAAAGGGTTTGGCACTCAGGTCAAATTCACTGAAAAATGCTCAAAAGCTGTTTCATAGTGCTGCAATCATGATTTATTGCACAATCCCAATTGTGTAAAACAAGCAAAAAAGTGCACAGTCCAACAAACAAGAGGACCCACTGCAGCCTCAACGTTTCATGCCCAACTGCTCCCAGCACTTTATCAAGGTGTGGGGCCCCCTGCTGCCAGCTCAATTTATAAATAGCCAACTTTAAGGTACTATCAATAAAGTGCAAAACAGGGACCACCACACAAAGTGTAAAAAGTTAAAAACAAGTACAGATGAAGTCAATTAAGCAGGACGCGGTTAATAGGGATGTCCGCTTAAGTGCGACATTTCTCTGGCAACCAATTACATGCCTATTGTTTTCAATGGAGTTATGTCTCACTTAATTGGGATGGTAAATCTGTCTTATTGGGATGTTTTTCATATAAATTGCAATCTGCCTAGTGATGTTATTCAGCTGCTGGAGGCTTTTATTTTTGTTTGTTTGTTTTATTCTTTGGTAACCAGGTAAGGCCCACTAGGCACAGGTGCCTGTTTTCAAAGGTGACTCAGAAGCACTGGGGAGGCTAACAGACTTGCTCACAGTCACACAGTATGCAAGTGGAGGTTGTGGGAATCAAACCCAGATCTGTCAGCTGGATTTACTAAGCTCATTCACAGCTCATTACTCTAACCTCAAGGCTGTACTGCCAGAGTTGATTTCTGAGTAAGCATGGAGTTCAAATGCAATGAGCTGTCACTAGCTGAGCATGTTAAAGTTATAGAAGCCCTTCAGGGGCCAAAGACATCACTTTCCAAAGTTGCTTTGGCTTTTGGAATCTCTAAGAGCCAAGCCGGGAGGATCAGCCAGAACTGTGAAGCTATCCTGGCAGAATGGATGGCAAACTCTACCCCTCAGCACAAGAGAAAGTGTGAGGAAAAGGATTCTGAAGTTCAGGAAGCACTGCTTACCTGGTTCAACAATGCAGTGAGCAGAGGTGCGTGGCTCTCTGGACCTTTGATGAATAAAAAGGTGAACGAGCTTGCACTACAGTTAGAGCACAAAAGCTTTACAGCCTCACATAGATGGTTGTCCAGATGGAAACAGAGGCATGCAACTGTGTAAAAAGGAACAAGGGGGGCATGTTGATGCTGACTGTGGTGCAGCTGGTGACTGGGTCCACACTGTTCTGCCTACACTTCTTCAGGAGTACACACCCAAAAATGTGTACAACAGAGGTGAAACAGGGCATTTTTACCGAGGTTACCCCAACCGTAGACACATGCAGGAAGATCAGGAATTGTTGGGAGGAAGAAGGCCAAAGACTGTGCTTCCCTTCTTGTCTGTGCGAACATGAACGGCATGGACAAAAGACCCCTACTTCTGACTGGCAAACATAAACACCCACGGTGTTTGCCAAAAGATTGGAAGGTTTGCCACTCACGTACACTTCATCATCCAATGCCTGGATGACAGGCTGGATTTTCAGGGATTGTCTTGCCTCCTGGGAGCAACAGCTAAAGTGGGGGAGGCAAAAGATTTTGCTTCTGCTCGATAATTGCTCTGCGCATCCATAAGAGCTGATCAGCCAATTCTCTCACATAAAAGTTGTGTTTCTACCCCCCAACACCACCAGTCTCATTCAGCCCATGGATAAGGGGGGTCATTAGAAATTCCAAAGGACATTACAGGTCTCTAATGACCACCCCTATCATAGCAGTGATTGACTGGGGGGGACATTCAAGCTTCTGCCATTGTTGTTTTTCCTTTTTTCTTTCGTATTTATGTTTACTTGATTCTATGACGGGATTTCCTTGTGAGAGGAGGGATCTCCATCTGTATTTATCATTTATTATTTATTTTATCTTTTAATTATTTTCTGTTTATTTTTGGGTTCCGGAAAGTAGGTTTCGACTCTAAAAAAATATGGATTAACTGGGTTTAATTTTGTCTTTCTGGTTTATGCTGTTTTAATTTTGTTTGGAAAATTTGGTTTTTTAATCTTTTGGGGGGATTTGTTTTTTGTGAATTTGTGAGAGTAGGACTTTATTGTCTTATTCCATGTTGAAGGACGCGGATATGTATTATTATCCAACCCCCCTGTCGTGCGCTACTCATCCTCCACTCTTCGTGCCTTCCGCACTTTTTCCCCTCTCCTTTATTGTTTTCTATCTATCAATGTTGTAGGGCTTTGGGAATTACCCGAAGGAGGAGGGGCGGGGTGGGGGGCCTGAACAGTGGAGGATGGATGAGGGGAGTGCTCAAATCGGGATTGCTAGGCCCATAAGACACCCTGGGGCAAAATGGAGGTCATAACATGGGTTTCCTTGTCTGATCCCCATACCCAAGGGCACCGCCACTAATAATGACGGGCAGGTGGTTGGGGGATCCCCGGGACTGTGTCCAACTCGGGCGGTTTTATGCAATGCCAGATCCGTTGTAAACAAGACTGCCATTGTGGCGGATTTGGTGGGTACAGCGAATCTGGCTTGCATCACCGAAACCTGGCTGGATGGAAATGCCGGCCCCGTTCTTGAGGCGACCGTTCCGGCCGGGTATTCGGTGATACACCGCCCGAGATTGGATCGTGGGGGGGGGGTTGCGGTCTGTTTTAAGACCGAATTGGGTCTCACTAGTGTTCCAGTTGAGGAGACCAGATCATTCGAATGTGTTGTAGTGGCAGGTGGGGGCTATAGACTGTCTTCGTCTACCATCCACCCGGGGATGAGAAGCCATTCCTTAAGGAAGTGGCAGACTTCATCGTCGATCTGGTATTGGAGTCCCCCCAGGTTGATGGTGCTGGGTGACTTCAATGCCTGGATCGACGATGAACTCTCACAATTTGGACAGCACTTCCTCCAATTGATGAATTCATTGGGCCTCTCACAGGTTGTTATCCTCTGCCACTCATAAATGTGGCCATTCCCTTGATCTGGTTTTCCTCCTGGGGATGGAAGCCTCTGGCATGGGGGTGGAACCTATTGGATGGTCTGACCATCACACTGTGAGATTCAATTTTAGCACCCCCTTGCATAGACCTACTCCTATGGAGATGGTCAAGTACCGCCCTTTATGGGATGTGACTCCCAATGGTCTAACTGCGGTACTTGACCTATCAGAATTTCCTGTGATGAGCTCGGATCCAGAGGCCTTGGTTCTGGCCTATAATAAGGCCATTACAAATGCCCTGGATTCTATTGCTCCCATCCGTGTGCGTCCTCTCTCCCTTCGCCCGCGGTCCCCATGGTTCGATGGGGACTTGAGGGAGATGCGACGACTAAGACACAGGTTAGAGAGGTGTTGGCAGAAATCTGGCTTAGATGCTGGCCATCTTAGACTGCTAGAGCACTATCAACTCTATCAGTCAGCAATTGCCCGTAAGAAGGCAGTATTCCTGTCCGGGGAAATTGCTGCTGCTCAGAACCAACCGGCCCAGCCCTTTCAAACCATAGACAGACTGTGCAACCCAGCCTGTCTGCAGGTTCGTAGAGCTCTTTTGTAATCTCAGTGCGAGGAGCTCGCTCGGTTCTTTGCAGATAAGGTGGATGACATCAAGGCGGAGACCTGCGCTACACTCTCTATGGGAACGGCTGTGGACCAGTCCCCAGTCGCACTCCCTCTTTTTTCCTGGAGTCTCTTCAAAAGGCTGGAAATCGAAGATGTTATGAGGATTGTCCAGGGTATGCGCACTACATTCTGTAGTTTAGATCCGGGCCCCACAGCCTTGATTATGGGCTGTGGGGAGATTATCATCCCGGTTCTGGCGAGGATAGTCTGGTGCTCCTTAGACTCTGGTGAATATCCTTGCTCCCTGAAGGAGGCAGTGGTGACACCAGTGTTGAAGAAAGCTTCTTTGGAGCCCGACTTTCTCGGTAACTACCGGCCTATCTCAAACCTTCCCTTTGTTGGGAAGGTAATTGAGAAAGTAGTGGCAACTCAGTTAGACAACCACTTGACCATCCATAGCGTCTATGATCCTCTTCAATCGGGTTTTGGAAAGAGGCACAGCACCGAGACTGCGCTGGTTCGGGTGCTCAATGATCTCTTGATGGTGAGAGACCAGAAAAAATGGTCCATTTTGGCCCTTTTGGATCTGTCTTCAGCATTTGACACTGTAGACCATGGGGTTCTGCTTGAGCGCCTGAGAATCATCTGTGGGCTTTCTGGTTTGGTCCTCAGATGGTTTACTTCTTTCCTCACCAGTAGAACTCAGAGGGTGGTATCGGGGGTGTTTTCCTCTGATCCTGTCTCTCTGTCTTGTGGGGTGCCTCAGGGCTCAGTGCTGTCCCCCATGCTGTTTGCGGTGTACATGCTTCCCCTCAGAGACTTTGTAAGATGGTATGGGCTGGAGTTTCATTGTTATGCCGATGATACCCAGCTCTACCTGTCTTTTGCACCTGACCAGAACGGAGCACTCTCGGTGTTTAATAACTGCCTTGGTGAAATCCAAGGTTGGATGAGTTCCAGCTGGCTGAAGTTGAATTCCGGGAAGACGGAGGTGATGGTTGTGGATCCTGGTCGCTGGATAGGGGGGTGGGAGACAAACCATCCCTCAGGTTTATTCCTGGGGGATGTTGGGCTCCCCATTTCTGAACAGGTGCAGAACCTAGGGGTGATTCTTGTTGATCGGCTGACAATACACGCTCAAGTGTCGGTCGTCATTAAAGTCTCCTTTTACCATCTTAGGAACATCACTAGGATCAAGCACCTTGTTCCGTCCGGGGACCTACCTACGCTGATCCACACCTTTCTGACCTCGCATTTGGACTACTGCAATTCTCTTTACTTTGGGCTTCCTGGGGTTGATATCCGCCGCTTGCAGCTGGTGCAGAACTCTGCAGCCCGGTTGTTAACTGGGACCCCTCATTCTTCCCATGTTACACCGGTGCTGCGGAGACTGCACTGGCTGCCGGTTCAGTGGTGGATCACCTTTAAAGTCGGTCTGCTGACTTATAAAGCCCTGCATGGTTTGGGCCCTGACTACCTGAAAGAGCTCCTGGTTCCCTATCTCCCGGAGCGACCGCTCCGCTCGGCCAGCAAAGGGTTGCTAGAGATTCCGAGGGTTGTTCTGAAATCCTCGGGTGCCAGGGCTTTTTCGTTCATGTCTCTGACCCTCTGGAATTCTCTACCACATTGGATTAGAGAGTGTGCAACAGTGGGAGGTTTTAAACAAGCATTAAAATCCTTTCTATGGACTGAGGCTTATGGGGAAGAGGTTGATCTGGTTTGATTTTATTATCTTATCATGCTGTTTGATATGATGTATTTTACTGGTTTGTACTGTAATGTTTTATCTTGATGTGATTTCATAATCTGTTCTGCACCTTGATTTTTGAAAAGCGCATTAAAAATAAAGTTTATTATTACTATTTATTATTATTATTGCAAAGTCACTCACACTTTTCAGTGCTATCTATATGGCTGCTAAAGTGTGGAACAATGTTAAACCAGCAACCATACAGAACTGTTTCAACAAAGCTTTCTGCCTTGGTGTTCCTGACACACCCAAGTCTAAAAACCAATCGGCTCTTAAAGATGTTGTGATGCCAGAGTTCATGTCAGCCGTAGAGTTTCGAGAGTTTGTGGACATGGACTCTACGGTTCTGACTGACAGTGAGCTCACAACAGAAAAAAATTTGTTTCCCAGTTAAACTGACACACCTGGGTGAACATGAAGAGGATGTTGTAGCCAAGGAGGATACGCAGGATACCCAATTAGAAGCCCCAACAAACCGGTAAGTACTCGTACATCTGCATTTGCTTATGTTGTGGTGTCAACAATATGGAAAAGCAGAAGAGTGGGACATGCTGCAGTGTGTGGAATCGACTGTTGCCCATAAGATGTGCTCCTGACTCGCGTCACAGCACAATGTCAGACTTTTTTACTGCTTTTTGAATTGTGTTCATTAAAAATCCTCCTGTTTAGTGCTAGATTTTCAGTACTGCACAGAATTTGAATTTATTTAATTCACTTATTGTTTGTTATTTGAATTTCATTAATGAAATATATGATTGTAATACTTGATTCAATAAAGAGTTTTAGCACAATATTGAGAAGTGTCATCAAATAGAAATAAGATATGAGTGTTTAGGAGTGTGTTGGAATGTTACCGCTGATTGCCATTTACGCTTTTACTGCACTTCAGTTGTGGGATGGACACTTAATAGGGACAAATTGGATGCCACGGAGCTATCCTGATTAAGTGGTTTCATCTGTACACAAATGTTTCTATACAGACAGCATATAAGATTTATACATCTATACAAAGAGAATATTTGATAGAAAAGTAAACATTATGCCTTATAGAAAAAATTTAAAACTGATATTAATTTGCATAGTCCTTATTCTTTCATGGGTCCCAACTCAGTTCTGGTGAATCTGAAAAAGATAAGCACACCAGTTATAAAGTAAAATAATTAACAAAATTGATGTAATCCCTATCTGGTCATTAAGTCCCGGCCAAGACAGAGTCCCCATTTCATAAATCCAATAGGCGTCCCTAAGTACCAATCTCCCGGATCCTAAGGTAACTGTTTTTATACCCAGAAAAACAGGGCTGTGATTGTCAACACATCCTATGAGACTCACATGTATAACTGGGGCAGATCTTCCATTTTGCAGCTGAATCACCCTGACATGCTCCCCAATCCCCCTCTTTAAATTTCTGCTTAGTACAGCCTACATAAAAGGCTCCACAAGGGCATGTGGCATGACAAATCACATTGTATATGTCACAATTTATGAAGTCCTTGATATTAATGGGCTTACCATTTTTAGGGTTTGAAAAAGAAGTAGGGACATCCATAGATGCACAATGTTTACGCCTGCCTCAGCGTCGGAGGAAGAGGATGGAAGAAAGCTGTCTTCTTCTGAGGATTTTTCTGAGCACTGTGACAAGAGTATCACAAAGGTTTCTAGCCATTTTATGTACAAACCTGGGTGGATTATCCACACAATCCCTAAGGCTATGTTCAGCCATCAATATATCCAAATTTTGTAGCACGATGTTCTGTATAGCCATGGACTCATAAAACAAAGAACTGACAAAATTAAGTCTATTGTCCCTTTCTCTTGTCCCATCTGATTTCGAGGAGACTATCCCTGGACATATTATCAACTTCTCTTTTGGCCTTTGAAATTACACGCTCCCCATACCCCCTTTCACGAAATCTAAGAGCCATATCCTCTGCCTCCAGCTGATATGCCTCCTCTGAGCTACAGTTTCTTTTGAGGCACATAAATTGCCCCTTGGGTATGTTGGTTATGATGTGATGGGGTGACAACTACTACACATGAGAAGGGTGTTCTGAAGTGGGTTTTCTAAACACTGTAGTACTAATATTTCCATTAATTTATTTCTTAATTTTTAAATCCAGGACAAAAATTTCCCTAGCACTTCAACTGAATGTAAATGTGAAACCCAGGCTCTGTTTTTCCAGGTATGTTTGAAAATTCGGGAGTTCAGATGTAGACCCTCACCACACCATAAAACAATCAATAATAAACCTCCTCCACAATTCAATCTTACTGTGGAAGGAGTTTTCCTCAGTGTATATCACATTGTCCTCTCACATACCCACTGCCAAGTTGGCATAGTTGGGGGACAAAATTTGCCCCCATAGCCGTGCCACTTTTCTGTATATGAAACTCACCCAGAAAGCTGAAGGCATTACAGTCCAAGACACATTTTGCCATATTAATAAAAACATCAGTGGGGGGACCTGTATAATCTCTTTTGCAGAGTCGGGATTTTGCAATAAATTATGCTTGCAGTACTATGAAACCGCTTTTGAGCATTGTTCTGTGAATTTCAACTGAGTGCTGAATCCTTTTTTCTTCAGGGTGACATGATACCCGAGGTCACTTCCAATGACATGTCTTCCTGCATAGCAGGGAGACAGAAGACAAGAGATCATTCCCTAACTTGCCTTCCTACAAAGCTGGGTGGCATGTGACCAGGGTCATCCCCCAAAAGTTCCTTCCCACACTGAAGTGCAACTTGAGACCCAAGGTCTCTCCCACACCCATCTTCTCATATTGCAGGGTAACATGAAATCTGAGGTCACTTCCAAACCCGTGTCTTCCCATATTGCAGGGTAAAGCAAGACCCAAGGTTATTCCAAAACCACTCATCCTCCCACACTACTGGGTGCAAATACACCAAAGGTTTTTCCCCAGATCTGTGCATTCCCACACTGTATGTTGTTAGAAGACCTCAGGTCACTACCAAACCAATGTTTCTCACAATACAGGGTGATAAAAGATCCAGATTCACTTCCAGTCCCATGTATTTCCACACTGCAGGGCAATACGAGACCAAAGATCACAAGATAATTCTCTTTCCCATGTCTTCCCACATTTCAAGGTGACACAAGACTATGGTCATTGCCTTACCTATGTCTTCCCACAATGCAAAGTGACAATACCATGGTCATTCCCAACCTTATGTCTTCCTACACTGCATGTGGATAAGTGTCCTGAAGTCACTCCAAAACCCCTGTCTTCCCACTCTGCAGGTAGACATGAGATCCAAGATCACTCTGTAACCATTATTTTCCCACTATGCATGGAAGCACTAGGCCAGAGATCATTCCTTAACATGCATTTTCCCACTCTCCAGGGTAACACAAGACCCAGGTTATTTTTAAAAAGACCAAACCTCACTCCCAAACCCATGTCTTTCTACACCGCAGGCTGACATGAGACCCAAGGTCACTCGTCTCAAACCCATGTCTTCCCACACTGTACAATGACACAACATCTGAGGTCACTCCCATGTCTGGATCTTTCCACACTGCAGGGAGACAAGATACCCAAAGTTAATTATAACCAGTGTCTTTCTACACTGCACAGTAACATGAGGCCTGAAGTCACTCCCAAACTTGTGTCTTCCCAAATTACATGGTGACGTGAGACTCAAGGATATTCCTAAGTCTTTGTCTTCCCACACTTCAGGATGACATGAGACTAGAGGTTATTTCCAAAGTTATATCCTCCTACACAGCTGGTTGACAATAGCTCCAACATCATTCCCAAACCCATGTCTTCCCACACTGCAGGCTCACAGAAAACCTGAAGTCTGTTCCAAATCTGTTTCTTCTCACACTACAGTGTGACACAAGACAAAAAGTCATTCCATAACTTGTGTCTTCCCGCACTGAAGGGTGACATAAGGAAGGGAAGGAGGAGGAATTATTTAACCAGGAAAGGCACATTAAGCTGGAGTTTGTTTCCAACCTGGGAGCACAAGGAAGTTAAATGACTTGCTTAGGGTCACACAGTATGTAAGTGGGGGCTGATGGGATTCAGACCCAGGTCTCCAGGTTTGCAGCTTAGCGTTCTTAACCACTGCTCTATATTGCCTCCTAATTTGTTCCATAAGACCTGAGTTAACTCTCAGACTACTGTCTTCCCACACTGCAGGGTGACATGAATACAGAGCTCTCTCCCAAATCTATTTGTTCCCATATTGTAAAGTGACATTACACCTAAAGTCACTTCCAAACCAGTTTTTTACCATACTGTGTGGGGACACAAGACAAGAGATCATTCCCCAACTTGTGTCATCTTACACTGGAAAGTGGCATGAGACCCAGTATCGTACCCAAACCCGTCTCATTTCACACTGCAGGGAGATATAAGTCATGAGATCCTTCCAAAACCCTTATCTTCCCACACTGTAAGGTGACATAAGATGTGATGTCACACTAATATCCATATCATTCCACACTGCAAGGTGATATTAGACCTGAGGTCACACCCAAATCCCTGCCTTCCCATTCTGCATACTAAGGTTCATACTAAGGAGAATGAGGAGCTAGAAGGTTTGTGGGTCCATAATTGCTCCTACATTAATAAAAATTAAGTTTACAACCTGAAAGAATATGCTTATCTAGGCATCGTTTGACTTCAGATTTGGTTTTACTAGTGATAACTTCAAGGGGAAGGCTATTCCGTGGATTTATAGTTTGTAGGGTAAAGAAGTATTTACGTGCTTTTAGATTGAATTTCCCACTGTACAGCTGTAACGGGTGGCCGTAGTGTTATAGTTGTTATTTTTAAATTCTAGACCTAAGTCAGAGAACAAATAAGGGTCATGACTAATGTCATATATAAAAAGGAGGTAGCCCCTAAGACATCAAGTGGATAATGCCATCAGGTTCAAGGTATTAATCCTTGATTCATATGGTTCCTCATACAGACCTTTGATTGATGCGTACTCTAAATGAGGCCGAACGTACGCTCTGTATAGAGGCATCATCTCACTGCTATTTCTAGATTCTATATTTCATTTGATAGATCAGATGACTTTATTAGCTTTTTGTGTGGCTTCATTTATCTGATTGGATGGAAGAAAATTTTCTGAAATATTGATACCTAAATCTTTTTCATTAGTAGAAATAATTAAGCTTTGGTTGAACACATAGGCGGCACATGAGTTGTTAGGTCCCATATGCATGACCTTGCACTTAGCAGGGTTAAATTTCATGCCCCATTGATTAACCCAATGTGTAGTTGTGTCAAGGTCTTTTTGAATTGAATCAATTTGATCTGGGTAAGCACAGGGTCCACCAATCTTGACGTCATCAGCATATTTAATTGCTGCTGAAAGGCAATTAGATGTTAAATCAGCTATGAATGTTTGAAACAAACATGGGCCTAGGACAGAGCCCTGAGGTACCCTGCTAGTTACTTTTCTGATGTCTGATAGTTAACCCATAATCATAACCTGTTGTGTCCTATTCCTTAATCAATTGGTGATCCAGTTTATTATGTTTTTATTAATATCAGTTTTATGTACTTTAGATGTTAAAGCTCAATGTAGCATGGTGTCGAATGCCTTGCTAAAGTCAAAGACAACATCAAGCCGGCCCACCAGCACAGCAATTGGATTTCTGTCTGCAACACCAGCATCCCAGGTTTGGGAATGAACTCGGATCGCTGGAGGGCCAGCCGGGGGGAGAAGGTTGGAGTGTCCAACGATGGCTCACCTTCTCCGGGGTGAGGGTAGGGTTATGGCCCAGTGCTTACTGGCCCCTGGCGGAGGCCAGGGGTGTGGCAAGATGTCAGGCCTCAGATGTCTAGGGGAGTGGTGGACATCGGTGCAAGCCATAACGTCTGTGGTACGCCACTTCTCAGGAGAAAACTGGAAAAATGGCGCCTTGGTTGGGTCGGATGATGGCCTCCCGGACCCTCACTATGGAACTCCCAGACCCCTATCACTACCTCAGCAGCACCCAGGAGCATTGGTATAGCCGTACAGGCTCTTCCCCTATGAAGGTAAGGGACCCTCCCGATGCAGGGATACATCGGGGTTGCCTGGGCTGGCTGCGATGTGGGGTGGTGGGGTCGGGGGTTGCCGAGTGAGCAAGGTCCATGTGGAGCCCAAAGGAGAGACCAGCTAAGGTGCAGGTGGGAGCACAAAGAAATAATACAAAAAAAAAGACAACATCATACGGTATCCTACAATCCAACAAATGACTAACCTCTTCATACAAGCACATTAGGTTAGTTAAACATCCATGCCCCTTCTTAAACCCATGTTGTGCTGTATCTATAGTCTCCAAAATTGGGGACATTAAGTCCTTGATAACACTTTCAAATAATTTACAGATAGAAGATGTTAGACTAATTGGTCTGTAATTATCACTATTATTACGTGGACCCTTTTTGTGAATTGGGATTATATAAGCAGCTTTCCATATGTCAGGAATGAAGTTATGAGATAGGCTTTGTTCAAATAATAATTTTAGTGGTAGTGACAAACAATCTGCCAATAAGTATAATGAATGACCGGCCATATTAGCCGGACCTGTACTTGTCTTACCCTTAAAAGTAGATAGTTTATCAATAATACAATATTCAGGAATGGTAATGTCTTCGCCCACGGAGGCATCAGGGTTAGTAGAATTATGTGATGAAACAAAAGCTTCACAAAATTTTAAATTTAAAATATTTGCCATGTCAATAGGATCATGTATTATAGTATCATTATGAAGTAATGGGCCAACCTGATAACTGGGTTTTTTAAGAGAGTTAATATAGGTGTATATAGACTTATTGTTAGTTTTAGTAGCTTCTGAGGCAAGGTTGTATTCCCATTTAGCTTTGGCTTTTTTGATTTGTTGTTTGCATTTTTTCGGAATTTTTAAATATGAAGTCCAGTTGTTTGGGCTACGTAATTTAAGATAGTTAGAATATTTTTTTATTTTTCGTTTAATAAGTTTACACAGGTAGTTACTCATCCATTTAGGGTGGTGTATTTTGTTATTGTACTTTGTTTTAACTGGAATGTAATTATCTCTAAGAAGTGATCCTTCCGCTGTACAACTGCTTGGTTAGGTCACACCTCGAGTATTGTGTGCAGTTTTAGAGACCACATTTAAAGAGGGACATTACACTCCTAGAGAGAGTCCAAAGGAGGGCAACCAAAATGATCTGGGGCCTGGGGGAGAGGACTTATGAGGAGAGGATCAAGGAGATCGACATGTACACCCTGGAGAAGAGGAGGGACAGGGGGGACATGATAGAGGTCTTTAAGTACATGAAAGGGATAAATAAGGGAGGCCCAATCAGGGTGCTCCAAAGGAAGGAGGGTGGGGCAACAACAGGTCACATGTGTAAGCTGGAAGGGGGCAGGCTCAGAGGGGAGAGGAGGAGATGTTATTTCACTGAAAGGGTAGTGGAGCCATGGAATGTACTGCCCAGGGAGCTGGTAGAGGTGGAGACTGTGGACGGGTTTAAGAGGGGATGGGACAGGTACAGGGAAGGGTAAATCGGACCAGGCCCAATACAGGTGGAACATCTGGGACTGGGGGAGTATAACCCAAGGGGGGGGGACATCAAAATCAGCCCTCAGTGTGGGTGCTGAAAATCGAGCAGACTCAAGAGACCATTAGGCCTATTCTGCTGGCATTTTAGTATGTTAGTATGAGACAGAGTACCAGAGATTATATCCCAACTCTCAGCGACAGGTAGGGATGAAAATATATGATCCCATTTTATTTTGTTAAGTTCTAACTTCATACTCAATCTGTTAGCTCTATCGTACATATATATATATATATATATATTAGTGTTACAACTATTGTAAGAAAAGAAGTTGTCCATTTTGAACTGTATGGAGTTATGGTCACTGTTACCAAGAGGTGGTCAGATAACTACATTTTTAATGTTCACGTTGTCATTATGTATGACTAAATCCAAAATTCTGTCTTCTCTAGTGGGTTGATGGATACCTTGTGTCAGATTACACTGTTGGCATGTACTAATGAGTTTTTTTACCCAGACCTGTGCTCGCTGTTTGATCCATCCATGAAATATCACTGAGGTCACACCATATCCCATGTCATTCCACTCATCAGGGTTACACGAGATCAGAGGTCACTCACAATCCTATGTGTACCCTCACTGCAGGGTAACATGAGATCTGAGGTCAGTCCCATACCCATATCATTCTGCACTGCAAGGTAAGACAAGATCCAAGGTCACTCCTAAACCTGTGTCTTCTAATCTAACACTGCAGTGTGACATAATGAAACCTGAGGTCACTCCAAGACCCATGTATCGCCACATTACTGTGTAATACAGGACACAAGGTCCCTTCCCCACCTATGTCTTCCCACACTGCAGGGTAGCATGAGAGCCAAGACCACTCCCAAATCTATGGCCTCCCACACTGCAGGAGGACATGACTCCTGAGGTCACTCCCAAAGCCATATATTTCTACATGAGACCCAAGACCACTCCATAACCCTTGTTTTCCTACTCCGCATGGCAACACTGGACCCAAGGTCATTCCTTTCCTAACCCCTGTCTTTCCACTCTTGAGTGCAGGAAAACATGAGTTGATGGCATATGGAAATTCAAGCACACATTTTTCAAGCTCCATGCTGGGTAAAAGGTATATACAGTAAGTAGAGATGTTAGATTTGAACAGCACTCCCTGACACAGCCTTTTTTGCAAGGTGAAGCACCAGGCTGTTCAGTGTTCTCCTGACTGCCTCGGTACTTTGTTTAGTCACCATGTACATTTTGAAAATAGTCTGCACTGAAGTGATGCACTTTCATTCAGGGTAATGCTTGATGTACGTGCAGTTAAACTGGAAACAGGATTGGAAATGTTTTTCTGACTTGCTGTGAATTTGTGTGTAACCCCTAGATGGCGCTATCCCAGGGGCTACTACCCCTGCCTGATTTGCCACTAACAGGTTGAGGGGCCTGGATCCAATGGCGGGTGCCTCCACCCAGAGGTCAGGGTTTGCAATAGTTAAACTAACTTGGTCACAGCCCTCTGGGACACTGCAACCCCCCTTTCTTCCCACTAGTGGCCCACACAATATATCAGAATTACCTTCCCCAGTATACACTTACCCCCAGGTCTGGTTCCGGCACTGGGACCTCCTGTGAAATGAGATACAGTGCAACAATCACAGTACAGTACTTTAACATAGACAAATACCTCAGGCAGTATAACTTTGCTGAAACAAGCAGCTCTGATTTATTTAGGGGGATATAACAAGGACAGGGGGAAATCAGGTTAATTAGCGTATCACTCTAATAATCTACCTATGGCTCTGTGCACAGGCCTATCCCTATCAGTTACTGTCCCTGGGTACCCAAGCCCTAGTGGCTAGTCCAAACTGTGGCAGCTGGTAGGGGCCCTTTCACACAGAGAAAAGGAGAATTAAACAGTCAGCAGTACAGTAATTCCAATTGGATTTAATGTGGCAATTCAACAGGGAGCGACCCTGAATTAGTACTCACGACCTCCAAATAAAGATAGGGTCCTTCAATATCAGCAAGAGCTACTCTTAAGCTCCAAGAGACTCTTCACACATTTATATGGTAAAAAAAGAGTACTATACCAGGCAGGCTGCTTCTCTATCCCGATCGCAATTACTGCACAATACCCGGGAGAACACACAGCAGATTCAGTTCCTGACAGACCGAGTGCAATTCAACAATTTTTCCAGTCTTCTACAGGGTGAGCCTGGTTTCTACTCTTCAGAGATCCTTTGATTCTTTTCACAGGACGGATTCAGTCCTAACAAGCTATTACACAAGCTGCAGACCGGAACTCTGGGCCTTACACACGTTTTTTGACTAAAACTGCACACTGAAAAAGCACAGGGCTCCTTCCTTCTTCACTGCCAAAGCTCAACTGAAACTCCAACCGACAAACCGGGCACTTCCTTTGAGTTCCTCCCAGTTCTTGACTGGATTGGCTGTCACTCACAATAGACTGCTGCTGTTGGTCCAAAAGGCACTGAAGTCTAAACTTCATCTCCAGAGTCACTGCCCATACAATCCTCTTGTGGCTGGCTCAGATTATGAGTCCAAGTTCTGATTCGTCCAAGGCACCATTTTAGAGCTAGCTTACCCCACACTGATTGGTCCAGTTCAGCAGTTCAAAACTAGAATGGGGAACTAGCAGACACAGTTCTGACTGCAAAGAAAGCAGGTTAGACAAACTGTAATTTCATTATTACTCTAAATAATTTCTGGCAAACAGTTACAATCTTTCAGATAGGTTCCCTTTGCACTCCTAGTGACTGCAAAAATGAAGTGAATTGGCAGCAGCTTGAGTGGTACTCAGAGAAGCACACAGTCCCCCCATACAAACTAATTATGTCTGCAAGCAGACAGCTCTTAAAGAGACAGTACCAGAGGCTCTAAAACACTCACTGATAAATGGCTTAAATGCCAAACACCATTCAGGCTTGGAGCATTCAAGCAAGCTCCTGGAAGTCTTTTGGGAACCCCCATTTGCAGGGGGTTACACCCTTCCTTGCTGGAAAGCTTGACGTCCGCGTCAAGCAAGTACCCATAAGTTTCAACTGCAACCATATACATTTGCATTAGGCTCGCACATGTAATCATCAGTCAATATATCATTTACCAAGAACACATTTCTGAAACATTGCAGTACGCCACTCTTTACACAGTATTACATACACATTGTACCATAACTCAAGTTATTACCTCTTGTACATGAAACCTGAAGAGGGGCCCTTCCTATCAGTTACCTTGGGGCTGGATGGGGCAAGGGCACCATACTTGAGGGCAACACAAGTAACTTGGAGTTAGCACTGATACTCAGTTTGGGCAATGAGCTTGGGGACACATATACCTTTTATGGACAACATTGAGAGGCAAGTCCACAGGCCTCCCAAGTGAATCATAACTGAGGTGCACCACAGGCTTTACAGCTTGACCAGTCTTTCTAGGGGGAACTGTTATAGTCTCTGCACTCTGAGCCTCATTTTCAGCATTGTCCTCACTTGTCAGGGGTCTCCATGGGGGTAGAGAGGCTAGAACTTGGGGCACTTTCAGCTCCAGGAGTTACAGTTTCTGAGTCCACAACATTTGGCTCGCATGGAGAGCTTTCGGACACTGGCAGTGGACTGTCAGGGCACTCAAAATACTCTTCTTGTTCGGTGTATCACCAGTCTGCCCCAATCTATCATTTCCTCCCTAAGCTCAAACAGTTCAACCATGCACAATGATTCCATTTCATCTGATCTGATGCTTTGCACTTCACTTTCTGGGAGCATTGGCTCCAGGGATGAAGCTGGGGCTTAGACAGTCCAGAAGGCCCAGCTTCATCTCCAGTATTGACTAGGGATTGCCCCGAAACAATTGACTCAGTTAGTAAGAGGATAGTATTCAAAGTCACTCTCACTTTCTTCCGATATGGACTGACAGTCATGCTCAACTGGGACTTGTGGAGGAACACTTTAACTTTGCTTCCGTAGGTGCAGACTTTCTTGATCTTTTCTTAGCAGCAGCTCTAGTCACTGGTCCAGAGGGGCATCTTCTGGGGCTCAGACTCAATTAAGATTTGTCCAATGGGCAGTAAATGATTTCTATGCATTGTTTTACATCTTTTGAATTATTCTCAGGCCTTACTTTGTACACTGGCAGATCATCTAGTTTGCCCACTACAATGTGAGGGAGATGGTGCCATCTGTCAGCAATCTTGTGCTTGCCATGCAGTCCCAGATTTCTTAGCAATACCCGATCTCCCTCCTGGAGTTCCTGTGCTTTCACCTTTTTATCATACCTTTCTTTGTTGGCCAGATTTCTTTTGGCAGCCATGGTTTGAGCCAGTTGGTACGCATGAGTTAGCTGGGCCTTTAACTTTTGCACATACTGTAAATAGTTGTCAGCTTGAACCCCATCAGGAGAGACCCCAAAACACACATCTACTGGTAGTCGAGCTTCTCTTCCAATCAGGCGGTAGGGGGAGAATCCAGTGGCATCACTTTTGGTGCAGTTATAAGCATGTACCAGGGTGCTAATTTGTTGGCTCCATCTAAGCTGTCCTTTGGGTGCAAGGGTGCCTAGCATATCTAGCAAAGTCTGTGGTTGAAACGTTCAGGCTGTGGGTCCCCCTGGGGGGTAGTGGAGTGGTTCTGGACTTCACTCCCCACAGAGAAAGCATCTCTTTGATCAGACGACTCTCAAGTCTCTCCCTTGATCAGAATGGATTCTTTGTGGAGCCCCATAGTGAACAAAAAGTTTTCACAAGTACTTTGGCCACAGTGGATGCTTTCTGGTCTTTGGTGGGAAAGCTTGGGCATATCTCGTGAAATGGTCAGTGACCACCAGCACATACTGATATTTCTTTGATCTGACTCCAAACTCAGAAAATCAATACAGACCAGCTCCATGGGTGCACTGGTGGTGATGTTAACAAGGGGGCAGCCCTCTGGAACAAAGCTTTCCTCTGTAAGCAGCGACTACAAGTTCAGATGTGTTGCTCCATCAGCCCCCATCTTGGGCCAATAGAATCTGGATCTCACCAAGTCAAGTGTTCTGTCTATACCAAGGTGCCCCATGTGGTTGTGCAAGGACCTCAGTACTGAGTCTCGAAGGCAGTGGGCAGCACTAGTTGTTGTTTGTCTACTTGTCCCCTCTGTCTACTGTTTCTCTGTATAACAGTTTATTGATCAGTTTCAACTTGGACCTTCTTTGTATAACAGTGCAGTTCTCAAATCAGTGGGCGTAATTTGGACACATCTTTTCCTGCATAGAGGGCTTCTAAAGCTGCTTTGATCATGGGATCGCTTGGAGTTGAGCCGCGAATACTGTCATTGTCCAGCTGAGGCAGTGCACCAATGTCTATTGCAGAAAGTGGCAATAAGCAGCAGGTATGCAATTCTCAGAGGCTCCAAGCAATCCACCATGCAGTCCACTGCGTCCGTGGACATTTGTTCCTCCCTGTCAAACTTCCGGCAGAGTGCCGAATGTCAGGTTCTGCCAATCGGACCCAATCATTCTGGGAACAGGCCTCCGGAGAGAGCATCAGCATCTATGTGGTTCAGACCTGCTCGGTATTGAGAGCATAGTCATATGTAGATAATGCAGAAAGCCACCTATGGCCAGTGGCATCCAACAGCTGAGGTCTGCACATAGGTCAAAGGATTATTGTCAGTTTTACTAGTATTTTAGCCCCATACAAGTACTCATGGAATTGGTCAACAATAGCCCACTTCAAAGCTAGGAACTCTAACTTATGTACAGGATAGTTCTTTTGGATGGGGTCAGACTTCTACTGGCAAAGGCCACTGGTCTCAGGCCATTCTGTGCTCTTGGTACAACACAGCCCCAACCCTTGCAAGCTAGCATCAGTGTGCAGGACGTAAGGTTTTCTTGGATCGGCATAGGCCAGCACTGGAGCATGGGTAGCTGATATATGATCTCATGAAAAGCAGTCTCACAATCAGGGTCAGCAGACCCCAAATACTTCGCAGCGGATGAAAATACCTCTTTCAGTCTTGAGGACGCTGACTTTTGGTATTTTTGTGGGTTAAAGGATACCCTTGAGTAAGGTTAAGTAAAGGCGGATCACTCTTGAATAGTCCTTGATGAGCGCCGATAATAACCACAGAATCCAGGAATCTTTGCAGTTCTTTTTAGATTTTGGGCTGTGGCCAGGTGGTCAAGGCCTCAACTTTACTTGGGTCGGTCTCTATTCCTCGGTGGATACTATGTGTCCCACATACTTTACTGATGTTTGAAAGAATTGACACTTATCAATGGACAGTTTAAGGCCAAAGTCCTCCAGTCGGTCCAATACCTTAAATAATCTGCTCTCATGTTCCTCAGTGAGCTGCCAAACACAATAACATCATCTAGGTATACCAGGCACTCTAGTAAGTTCATGTCCCCACTGCCGCTCCATCAATCGCTGAAAAGTGGCTGGGGCACCTGAAATCCTTGAGGCATCCTCATGAATTCATAGAAGCCAAGCGGACAGATAAAGGCCGTCTTCTCACGGTCCTCTGGGGCCATCGGGATCTGGTAGTACCCACTGCGGAGATCCAGCACAGAGAACCACTTGCTCCTGTTTAGGCAGTCCAAAGCATCCTGAATGCGGGGCATTGTGTACCGATCAGGGATAGTCCGCCGGTTTAAGGTGCGATAATCCACACACATCCTTACTGTTCCATTCTTTTCCTCACTACACAATGGGGAAGCATAAGGGCTTCTGGATTCTTGTATTACCACAGCAGCTAACATCTCTTGCAGATGCTGTCTCACATCATCTATGTCAGCAGGTGCTAGGCGTCGAGACCTCTCACGAAATGGTCTTTCGTCATGCAGCCGGATATTGTGCTCAGCTCCTTGCACGCATCCTACATCCCATTCCTTTAAAGAAAACACCTGGTCTCTCTGGGCAAGCTTCTCACTGATCCTCACTTTCCATTCAGCTGGCAGCGGGGAGTCGCGAAATCAAACAGTCAGGCGTTACTCTGTCATTCTTCCTTGAACTCTTGCTGCTGGGTAGCACTGCAGTGTCTGCTAATGCACATTAGCCAGGATGCAACCTCTGTTTTCGAATGTCTCTTTCAGACACATTATGAACTTGGACCATTACCCTTCTGGCATAAGCATGGGCTCTAGCGGGCAAAATACTAGGCTTGACCAGCAGTCCCTCTGGCAATTTTCCATCGCCTGGTGCATCCAACATTAATATTTTATTCTTAACATCCTTTCTGATACGGACCTCTCCCTGTAAGGTACACTGGGCATTTGGCGCCAGGATCAGAGACTCAGGATCCTTCCTCCATACAATTCCGACCGGTTCCTCTGGTTCTGTTTTTTCAGCATCTCTCTGTGCCTCATAGGCCCTCTTAATTAAAGCCGGAACTCTTAAAGCTCTACTAGTCTTTGACCCTGTTTTCATAACACAACTGTGCCAGCCTTCCGAACATATGAGCATTTGTTCCAATTAACAAAGGGACACCATCATACAGTCCAGTGGGGGACACACTAAGGCTAGGGTCTCTACTTTAGGCCACTCCAGCCACGGAGGTGGGAAAGACAGCCAAATTCGGATATACCGGAATAGGGGTAGGCCTTCTCACTTACCCCCATACATGCAGTCCTTCTAATGGTTGTAAGGGTACGTCTGACAAATGCTTCTGATACCAATCCTGGAACATAATGGTCACTTGGGAGCCACTGTCTAATACAGCTCTTGTAGACACTCCATTCACCTTACAGTGGTCTCCATGGAGGACCCACTATTCTGGACCAGTCTGAGAGGCGGTAGTGGGGGCCTGGGCAACTGACCTTGCCACAAAAGGACGTGAATTAGCATTTTTGGTGCCCTCACTGGGATCATGTCGTGCACCTCTTAACCACTGATTTCTTCTCCGAGCTCTCCTTGTAGCCTATATGCAACTTTGTCAGTGTCTTTTGGGACTGGCATTCCCTTTTCATGTGCCCATCTTTCCCACAATTATAGCAAACATATTTCTGGAGTTTGAGCTGGCCGAGGCGCCACACTGGGAGCCAGGGCGGGATATTACTAACTGGAAATCTGGGTGCCATCTCTGTCTCGTGCATGATAAGCATTTGGAGACATCTCATCAGTTTCTCCACTTCCATGGTCAAGGAATTGAGTTTGGAGCTGTTATCAGCAGGAGATACATGGTGGGTACCCCAACCCCATAGCAGATGCAGTCGGATATAGGTCAGGCCTGCACTTGCAGGCGTGGCCTTCATAAAGGGACTGTTTTTGAATTCCGGATCTCTCTCAACAGTTCAGCCCCATTGTGGCATATCTTTTCCTTGTCAGAGCACTCATTGACTGTCAACCTCTGCCCCTGAACTTACTTGATGGGTCACCCTCAGTCACTGGTCGTAGCCACAGCTGTTGGTGCAGGTACCTCCCGAGGTCGCCTTTTCTCAACTCCTCGAATTTCTCTCATTAACTCATCATAGGAGGGTGGGGATCCCAGCCCATCTGCCAGGCGTAACTGAAGCAACAGCAGTTCTGAGAAGGGGGCAGACTTAAGGATCCTGTCCAGCCTGGTTCGGTCCAGTTCAATCGCTTGCAAACTACCTTTTCTGAGGCATTCTTGCAACAATTTTCCAACCGAGATACATACACAGACAACAACTCCCTTGGTACTGTTGTGCATCTCTTACTCTCCACCATAGGTCCTCATCAGAATCTGGGCTCCATACACATTCTCCAGGGCCTCAAGATAGGCCTGTGCAGTCACTTCAGGGTTACTGGGCGTTTAGCACGAATGTAGCCAGGGCAGGACCTCGGAGGCTCTCACTAACCCTCTTTCGCTGCTTCCCGAGCATTGCCATTCTAGCACTTGGGGCAACATAGTCTATCCAGGTCTCCCAGTCATCCTCCCTTGGGGGTGGGGAGGTGCCAGAGAACATCCTCAACCTTGGTAAGAGTCGTGACTAATGGCAGGTGCAGAAAAAGGAGTCTGCATTGGTTCCAGCCACCATTACGGGTACTGGAGTGGAGAGGGTGTTGGGGAGGAAATACCCAGGTGGCAAGAATAGTTTCTTCAAGTCCTCCACAGTTTTCCTTCCCCCAGCAACCATTTAGCAAATTTCTCCTCAAAAGTTTCAGATAGTGGTGGGGGCTCATTCCCCTGGGTCTTTACTGTCCTTAGTTATCACTCTCAAGCAGTGAGGGCTCCTCTGGGGTAATGGTCTGTGGCACTTTGGAGCTATCTATGGGATCCTTAAACTCTACTAGGGCCAGGAAAGTGTGGGTGAGCAGATTAGCATGCCGACCCACCACCACAGGGTTTGTAAACCTTCCACCTTGGAAAGTACTCCCTGCACAGTGTCCGTATTGATACCCAGGGGGATGTCCAGGATAAGCATAGCATTTTGGGGGTCGATCTCCTCCCCAGTACACCACTCCACCAGCCGGTGCACAGCCACTTCTGTCGGGGTACCCATTTTTTTCTTAACAGTGGTTCGTAAATATGGCCACTAGAGGACACACAATCCCAGCGGTGAGCCTCCAAAATGTAACCCCTAGATGGCGCTATCCCAGGGGCTACTACCCCTGCCTGATTTGCCACTAACAGGTTGAGGGGCCTGGATCCAATGGCGGGTGCCTCCACCCAGAGGTCAGGGTTTGCAATAGTTAAACTAGCTTGGTCACAGCCCTCTGAGACACTGCAACCCCCCTTTCTTCCCACTAGTGGCCCACACAATATATCAGAATTACCTTCACAGTATACACTTACCCCCAGGTCTGGTTCCGGCATTGGGACCTCCTGTGAAATGAGATACAGTGCAACAATCACAGTACAGTACTTTAACATAGACAAATACCTCAGGCAGTATAACTTTGCTGAAACAAGCAGCTCTGATTTATTTAGGGGGATATAACAAGGACAGGGGGAAATCAGGTTAATTAGCGTATCACTCTAATAATCTACCTATGGCTCTGTGCACAGGCCTATCCCTATCAGTTACTGTCCCTGGGTACCCAAGCCCTAGTGGCTAGTCCAAACTGTGGCAGCTGGTAGGGGCCCTTTCACACAGAGAAAGGAGAATTAAACAGTCAGCAGTACAGTAATTCCAATTGGATTTAATGTGGCAATTCAACAGGGAGGCGACCCTAATTAGTACTCACGACCTCCAAATAAGATAGGGTCCTTCAATATCAGCAGGGCTACTCTTAAGCTCCAAGAGACTCTTCACACATTTATATGGTAAAAAAAGTACTATACCAGGCAGGCTGCTTCTCTATCCCGATCGCAATTACTGCACAATACCCGGGAGAACACACAGCAGATTCAGTTCCTGACAGACCGAGTGCAATTCAACAATTTTTCCAGTCTTCTACAGGGTGAGCCGGGTTTCTACTCTTCAGAGATCCTTTGATTCTTTTCACAGGACGGATTCAGTCCTAACAAGCTATTACACAAGCTGCAGACCGGAACTCTGGGCCTTACACACGTTTTTTGACTAAAACTGCACACTGAAAAAGCACAGGGCTCCTTCCTTCTTCACTGCCAAAGCTCAACTGAAACTCCAACCGACAAAACCGGGCACTTCCTTTGAGTTCCTCCCAGTTCTTGACTGGATTGGCTGTCACTCACAATAGACTGCTGCTGTTGGTCCAAAAAGGCACTGAAGTCTAAACTACATCTCCCAGAGTCACTGCCCATACAATCCTCTTGTGGCTGGCTCAGATTATGAGTCCAAGTTCTGATTCGTCCAAGGCACCATTTTAGAGCTAGCTTACCCCACACTGATTGGTCCAGTTCAGCAGTTCAAAACTAGAATGGGAACTAGCAGACACAGTTCTGACTGCAAAGAAAGCAGGTTAGACAAACTGTAATTTCATTATTACTCTAAATAATTTCTGGCAAACAGTTACAATCTTTCAGATAGGTTCCTTTGCACCCTAGTGACTGCAAAATGAAGTGAATTGGCAGCAGCTTGAGTGGTACTCAGAGAAGCACACAGTCCCCCCATACAAACTAATTATGTCTGCAAGCAGACAGCTCTTAAAGAGACAGTACCAGAGGCTCTAAAAACACTCACTGATAAATGGCTTAAATGCCAAACACCATTCAGGCTTGGAGCATTCAAGCAAGCTCCTGGAAGTCTTTTGGGAACCCCCATTTGCAGGGGGGTTACATGTGCCCTGTGTTACAAAGGGAGAGAAAGGTTAAATAAGACCCAAGTTTATTCCCAAACCTGTATCTTGCCACACTGCAGAGAGACACAACATCCATGGTTCCTTTCAAACCTGTGTCATCCCATTGCATTGCAGTTCCTCTGCACTGCGCCCTAAGCCCCACCATCCTGGGAGGAGGGAGCTGGGATTGAGATTCAGGCACCGGTCTCTTCACGCGGCAGTGCACCACACTACCAGATGGTGTCACAAGGCCATAAGTTTCTATGTAGATGTGTAAAAGGGAATGTGCTGATGCCCTACACTAACAGGCTGAGTCCTAGTGATACTGATTAAAGAGACTCACAAAGTTAAATTAATCTAGATTTGCACCACAAATATCAGTGCCTTACTTCTACAAAATGCTATTGATGCATACGTGCCCCAATAATTTCCACTAGTTTAGACATGAGATATATTGTAAAATGTCCCCTCACTGGGTCACTTACACTTCCCGGTCTGTAGATCCACCCCCGATCCGCCCCCACGCTCAGCCACATTATGACGTGGACCCAGGGAGAGCATGTTGACGCGCTCCATTATAGTCTATGGGGGCAACTTTAATAACATTTTTATATATCACAGTGATTATTCAGTGATTAATCAAGGGCACTGGGCATCTAACAAGGGTAACAATATTAAAAAGAAACTGAAAAAGAAAAGGAAAAAGAATGCATATAAAAAGTACAAAGAAAATTGGACCCAAAACACATGGGATAAATACAAACATTTAAATAAGGACTATAGAAAAATGATAAAGCAGGCCAAAGCTGACAGTGAGCTCAGAATGGCAACAACAATAGGAGATAACAAAAAAATTATTTAATAATTACATAGGTAGCTTAAGAGGGGGTCAGAACACAGTGGGACAGAATAACAGATGAAAAATAAATAGCTATTGTAGGGATTGTATAATTCAACAAATATTTTGTTAGCACTTTTAAGACTGAGGAGAATAACAAAAATACACATGAAATCATAAATACACAAAGAGAAATCAGAATTATAACAGTAGATGAGGTATATAAGAAACTGAAACATCTCCAGTTAACAAGTCACCTGGCCCAGATGAAGTACACTTGAGAATCCTGAGGGAACTGGCTAGGGAACTGGCAGGTCCACTATGTACTGTATGTTCTTTAATAAATACCTTAAGGAAGGTGTCACACTGGCTGAATGGAGAAGGGCAGACGTTACCCTGATGTACAAAAAGGGAGACAAAAGTGATGTCAGAAATTTCAGACCTATTAGCCTGACTTTAGTGATAGGAAAAATCATGGAGGTTTTTTTTTTTACATCTATTTTTCTAGCCCTCCGTCTCGGAACTCTCTTGGGCCACTGCAATCGCCGACTCACTCTACTGCTCGTTGTGTTCCCCTACATCTTCAATTGCATCGCAGCTCCCCAGGTCCGGGGGTAACAACCTGGGGAAACTGCAGGGGCAGTGACAGGGAACCAGCATTGGGCGTGTGGCGGTGGCACTGACAGGGCCATCGCCTATCCAAGGTGGAGGGGTATTTCTGGATGTTTTTACTCCCTCAGCATTGGATGTGCAATGCCGCCCAGCCCACAATGCGAGTGCTCTCACCCACGTCCCGAAGGCGGCTGCCAACGTCTTCCCCACGCTCGTGAGCCCCTAAGCATCGTAGTACCGCCGGTCTCCACCGAGGGCTGCTGCTGTGCCAGGCTTCCCCTTGATCCCTCCCCAAGAGAGGAGAGCAGTCCTACGGATGCTCAATCCTCTCTCTCCCCTGCCAACCCACAGCGGCCCGGGCTCGTTCCCGAACCCGGGTTGCCGGCACAGCACAAGATGTGGCATCCAGCGCCTCAATCCTCAGCCCCACCGGGCCGGCCAATCATGGAGGGTTTTGTAAGAGATATCATCCAACAACAAATGGAAGAAAGGGGACAAATAGATACAGCACAACATGGCTTCAGCCAAGGAAGATCATGCTTGTCAAACTTAATGGAGTTTTTTGAACCTGTCAGCTCAGCCTTAGACAAAGGACTGCCAGTAGATATAATATATTTGGACTACTCAAACACTTTTGATTCAGCGTCACATAAAGAAATAGTAACACAACTACAAAAAGAAGAAATTCACCCCTCAGTGGTGGCATGGGTAAAATCATGGTTAGAAGGCAGACACCAACATGTATGTATTAGAGGGTACCTGGTTACAATAGCGCTGCAAGAATAGTGGCCACACAACACAGCGCTAGTCGGTACAGCGCTATCATGGACAGCGAGCAGGGATTGTGAGCACAAGGCAGTAAGTGCTCCCCTGGTCACAGTCCATGGTGCTGACATAGGACAAGGGCAGCAGAATTCCAATGGCTGGCTGAGCTACTCCCATGGTGTGGAGGGCTGAGGCATGAAGCAGCTTGAGCAGGTGGCAGTGGAAAATAGAGTTCTAATCCTGGTCTCCCTAGATTTTGGCAGTATTGGGACTTTACTTTTTTACAACAGGCCATGGAAACGGTATTCCATGGCCCAACAATTTTCATCTTTCCTCGTGATCTGCTCCCCCCAGAGTTAGGAGTTATATCAGGGGGTGCAGGGGGCTGAGCCTCGACAAAATAAAGTGACAGCATTTTTAATATACAGTTCTTTTTTTTTCCCAACTGTTTTTCCCTCCTGGTCATGGTCCATGGGGCCTCTCTCATGCATCCTGCCTGTTTCTGCTCTGCCTGAAGTCCTCCTACCTGAGCCTCCTCTCTCCTCCACCTCATTCCACAGTCGGCACCCCCAGCTTAACCCCTTTGGGGTGAGGCCACCCCTCCTCTTGGGAGCACTTACTTACACAGACTCCAACTGTGAGTGAGGGCCTGGGTGGAGGAACCTGGAAAGCCAGGCAGGATGGACCTGGCTGTGAGCATGGGGGCAGGTGCCATCGCCTACTCCATGGAACAGGCTTTTCCCTGTTCTGGTGCTTGCCCCCCATGTGTGGTGCACACCCTGATGCAATGGAGCATGGCAACGCTGCCTTGTTTCAGTCATGCTGATTTGTCTTGCTGCAGTGCCCCCCAGTCTCCACCGGAAGCCGCTGGCACTCCGGGCAATCCCCAACCCTCCCCTCCAGGGAGGAGAGCACCTCAGCAGGCACTCAATCCTAGATCCGCCCCTGCTGACCCCTGGCACCCGAGCTCACTCCTGAACTCGGGTCGCCGGCATAGTGTGAGGTATGGCGTCCAGCGCCTCAACCCTCGGCATCACTGGGCCGGCCTACCGTGCAGTTCTTGACCACACTATTCAGACTGGCACTGCTATGACCCAGTGCCATATTAGAGGACATCAGTCAGAGTGGAAGTCAGTGACAAGTGGTGTACCACAGGGGTCAGTGTTGAGACCAGACATTGGAAAAATTGTGGATATGTAAATACACTGATGATTCGAAAGTGGGAGCCATAGTGAACAACAAAGAAGCTGCATTAAATTTGCAAAAGACATAAACAAGCTAGGGGAATGGGCCAAAGATCATGGACTACAGTATAACGTAGATAAATGCAAGGGTTTGCATTTGGAACATAATGATATCATGGCACAGTATACCTTAAATAATAGATTATTAGAAACAACAGATATGGAAAAAGATCTGGGCATTTATGTAAATAATAAACTAAGTTTTGATTATCATATTAGGGAAATGATCAAAAAATGCAATAAACTCATTGGATGCATCATAAGAAATATCAAAAGTAGGAAGAGTGAGATGAACATCCCATTATATACCACGCTGGTTAGGCCCCACATGGAATACTGTGCATCCTTTGTTTCAGTTCAACACAAAGGAAGTATGAAACAAATGGAAAAGGTGCAAAGAAAACTGACAAAAGGAATTCAAACTGACAACAAAACCCTACAGGGAAAGGCTGGAATACTTGGGTCTCTACTCTATAGAATATAGGAAAATGCATGGCGATTTATGCTATGTATACAAAGCTTTCAAAAAAGAAACAAATCTGGCTCACTTCAGGACTGTGTAGAAGTGAGAACACCAGATAGACTAGATCACACAAACTCCAACTTATGGGTGAAACAGTAAGGACAAAGAAACGAGGTACCCGTACAGTCAAAGGGTTGTGAGTGCCTGGAACAACCTACCAGTCTCAGTAGTACCAAGTAACACATTGAATCAGTTTAAAAAGGAATCAGACACCTACATGGGAAATGAGCAAACTACATATTTCCACTGATATGTGGCAAGTCACTAAGGCTAACGTGGAAAGACTTATAAAATACTGTGAAATTATGAAACTATAAAAATGTTATTAAAGTTGCGCCTCATAGACTATAATGTAGCGCGTCCCTGCACTCTCCCTGGGTCCACGTCATAACGTGGCTGTGTACGGGGGAAGATCTAAGGACCAGGAAGTGTAAATGACCCGGTGGGGGGAACATTTTAAGATCTATCTCATATATAAACTAGTGGAAATTTTTGAGTCACATATGCATCAGTAGCATTTCGCAGAGGTAAAGCAAAGATATTCATGGTGCAAATTGCTAACTTGGTGAATGTCTTTAAGCAATCTGCACAATAAAATCATTTTGGGAGCACTTACTTGGTCCGTAATACATGTTTAGATCTCAATGATTCTGCAGACCTCCACTGACCATAACAACACCAAGGAACCTCCACAGCTAAGCCTCTGATGATATGAACAACAGGCTGAACCATGGGGGTTATCATTGTACTAGCACATGTCTTTTTATTTTAATCAACGATTTCCACACTGATACTGATGTAACCTCGCAATGTTTATTTTTTATTTACTTATTACAGATTTGGATTAAATAACCTTTGAGCTAGAGAGCTCCTTTACAAAGATTAAGGAGTGACATTAGCATCGGCAGTGTCGATGCAGAAATGTGCTGCAGTACTTAGCAAAAATGAAAGCCCTATGCTGGCACATCGATGACCCCTGCCGCTTGACCCACTGATCTTGTCATCTGAAGATGAGCCATGGGGGTCCCTGGGAGCTGTCATAGTGTGTGGGAGTTTGCAGGATGAACCAGATATAAACATGTATTAAAACCAAGTAAGTGTTCAAAAAATCCTTTTCTTGTGCAAACAACTTATACGAGACCTCTAGGTCCCTGCCCAATAGTGTAGGGCATCGCACATTCCCCTTCAATGTAGCCCTCCCAGTTCCCATACATCAAGGGGCTATGATGTTCCAGGAAAAGAGGGACCCACACACAGAAATCTTCACCAGCTCTCCTCTTAAACGTTAAGATGGATTCAACTTTTCTTACCTTGAGATGTCTTCTGATACTAGATTCAAAAACACCAACGATGGAACGAATTCACCCCAGAGCCTTCATGTGGAGGACAGCAGAATTCATCTTAGGTGTACAACTTCCTTATCCCCCACCACTAGACCCAGGAGCAAGAGGGCACAAGATAAAATGGAAGGCTTTAAGTCCCCTTGGGAGAGACTTACAGAACTTCTAAAAAACTAAGGAGTAGAATTTCGTTAACATCCTTATAATTGAATTAAATGCGGAACTCCAGATTTCTCCCAAACAAATCAGGTTTTACTCACCTGAGCCCTTAAATGATAAGCAGGGCTAAGGCATCCCAATTGCTTAAGAAATAAAATGCACAGCTCCATAGGGCTAAACGTTTTACAGATATTTTTTGGGAGATACACATTAATTCTGGACAGTACCCTAGGCAGAGCAAGATTTTCTGCAAGCAAAACCTTAGCAGCAGCACCTTACTCAGGACAAAGACCTCTTGGTTACAGGAATGTGAAGCTCTATATAGATCACTGGCACTGGTAAGTACCTAATCCTTGAGCTTCACTTAATGACACAGGGCTCTATTCAAGCTATTCCCCAAGTGCTCCTCTCATTCTCTTCACTCGAGCACTCTCTAGTGAGAAGCAATGATCTCCTCCACGCCACCCCCTCACTAATCCATACAAATGGGGTGTTATACCTGCAGCCTGCTAATCCCTCAGCTGCCTCTTTTCTTGGCTCAAACCAGACCCAAATCCTTGTGCCTGGCCCACCTTATACCCTGGCTTCTCAGTCTCTCTGCTGTCTCAGTCTTAACATCTGATTCCCTTTTTTCTGGAGGTACTGCTCCCCAAAGCAGTCACAGTGGAGCCATTTCTTTAATTTCTTAACTGTGTTGCCCAAACTGTGCAACTAAGGGGGAATGGCCTAAAAGGCCTCAGCAACCGGGTATTGGTACCTGTGTCTTGAGGACCCATCCAGGGGCCTCGCATCCCAGACCTGAAACATGAAGCAGGCCCTAACGGTAAAGGCTGCTCCCCCTTCCATCTCTATCCTCCCAGGTCGCCCTGCCATGCAGGATGCGGACCGGGACTGCTCCCACCAGCTCCCAATCACTGCAGAGGCCCTGCCACAGCCTACTGCAGCTCTGACTTCCCAGGAACCCAAACCAACAAACCAGGGCCTACTCCACCCCCAGGGTCCTACTCTACCTCACCCTCCATTATTCCCTAGCTGCTTTCACCAACCAAATCCCCAGGACCCACGACCCAGATGAATGCAAGCTGCCTCGTGATTACCTCCCTTGGATGCCCACCCAGGGACTCGGCACATCGCTATTGGAGCTGCTCTCCACCGCCTAGAGGGGGGGAACCCCCCCCCTTCTGACTGTCTTCCTTCTGTACCCGTCAGTCTCTGTCCCAATTTTTCACTCTTCTTCCATTTATACATTGCCCAGATCTCTGCTGCCCCCAAGTGTCAGCTAGCAGAAATTAAACTCCCCACTGGACACCTAAAACAAAACCCTAAGCTGTGCGGAAGAGGGAGGGGGCCCTAGAGTGAGCAATAAGCCCCCTCAAAATGAGAGGAGGCTTACACTCTCTCCACACCCAAGAAATCATTCCCTCTTAGGAATGATGGCAGAGGGCCCAAACAGACCCCCCACCAGCAGACCAAGTATGTGCAACTCCCTGGACTGCCAGCAAAAGTGCCTGAAGTTGTGGAGGCAAGGGAAACCCCTCCCTGACACCACTATCATCTCTAATCTGAAAACCCTACTTTACCTGTGCCAGGAGGTTCTAAAACGTTGAAGTACCAAAATGTTAGGAAAAACATCTCCAAAGCCTTAAATCATTTTTGGTTAAGCGTTTATATACACCATCAAGGTAGAATTTTGTTGCAAATACCCTTAAACCCTTATTGTACCTCCCACCAGGTTCAGAAACATGCAGTTCCTCTTTACATCCTTGAGATGTTCCCCATAAGATTGGTAAAAGAGAATTTGAGGACAGCTCATGGTTTACAGTATTCTATTACTAAATGTAATCCAACTATAGGTAGGTCATCTGTATCTCACAGGGGATTTGCTTTGTGCAATAAAATTCCAGTAAGGCTACGTGAATCAAATCAAATTATATGACTTTCACATTTGAATGACTGATGTTTACGCTAGACTAATGGTCTTTCTCATTGTGCTGAATGTGGTGTTGGTTGATTATTATTTATTGTATAATTTTGATTTTTATATTTATAGTTTGTCTTTTGTGTTTATTTTATTGATATGTGCAATCTCTTTTTATACTGTAACTGATGTTTGCTGCTATTAACTCATGGGACTTCATTGTAAATGAGATATGCTCAATTGAATGTTTTTTCCCTTATTCTGCTGAATAAAAAAGATTTAGTACTACTAGGCTGCAGACACAATTCAAACAAACAATAAACATTATTACATTACACTCTCCTTTCACACACACACATACTGTACATTCTCACACTGACGCTTACCCTCACACAATTAAGGCGATGGCAAAATGTAAATGCAATATTTTCAGTTTAGCAATAAAGTCATGTGTCATTGCTAACAATTATTATTATCAAATAGTCTTTTATCCATCATCACAGTCTGTTACTGTAACCTGCTCCAATAAGCAGTCATTCTGGCACAGTCCATAAGTCTCTAAGGGGCTCAAATGGCAGGCCCTCCACCAAGTGGAAAATAAAAGTCCAGATCTGGCTTGCTGGTGAGGTCCCCAGAGGAATCTTTAGCCACAATGTAATATTTTATTCGGCATCCGGCTATGTCCTGAACCAATGCATAGTTTTTGAATAGAGTTAGTCCGGATCAAGGCACAGTGTGGCACATAGCCCGTGCCTTTTGAAATAATTCTTGGGATGGCCCTCCTCTATTTCCAGGGTGGTGCTTCAGTCTCTCCAGCTGTTCCTTAAACACTCACTCTTCCCTCATCTCCTCGATTATGTCCCATATCCTCTCCAAAACACAGGGATAGTGCAAAGATATGGACCCTCCTCCTGACCCATCTCTTAGCTTGGGACTTCTCAGGTAGTTCTCTCATGCTGGTCCTTCAAGCCGTACCTGGCTCCAGCCAGGTCCCCTTATGGTAGGCCAAGTTCAGGGGATCACTGCGATTTAGACCATCCATCCATCTATCTGGGTCCGCAGGCCCTTAGCATGGTTGGGAAGGCATGGGGTGCAGTCTGACAAAGTCACCACAGGGTGATGGAATGGCTTGGGTATGGCTCAGTAGCTCTCATAATCTGAAAACTGAAATCTTTTATTGAGCAGCTTTTTCTCATCAAAGTCTTCTTCTTTAAGGACCTCCTCTCCCTCAATAATCACACCGGATACAGCACCAGGAGTGCCCAACCTGATTACAGCTCTGTTCTTCACCACTGAGGCCTCCAATTTCACAGACAGGGCAGGAGGGCTTCCCCCAGACATGGACCTCAGTGGGGACCCCTGAGCCCTGGAGGATCACTCATAGGACTTCTTAGGCCCGGCCCCTCCCTAAGCCACTGGGATAGTGGGCAGCCTGTGGCAAGGAGTGGGACAGACGGCGATGCTCCTCACCACCCCTAGATTCACCACCTCAGCAGAAGCCCCCTCCTCCTCTACTACCTCCACTACTTCCTCTGGAGAGAAGTGTCTGGGCCACTCTGCCTCCTGGGCTGACTCCTTAAGGGAGAGTTTCTCCATAGCATCAACCTCCATGCTACTTGGTGACCCCAAAGATGGTGGCCTCTCTAAGATGCTAGGGTGCTATCCCCAGTAGAACACTGGTGGAGCATGATTGAAGATTCCACCAGTGGCAGAGCTGGAGCAAATCGAGCAGACAGGCAGCCGTACAATACCTTCCCCCTGTAACCACATCTCACTCAGCGTTCATCTGCTTGTCCTCTTCCTTCTGCATTCCAAAGCCACGACAGTAGCGAAGCAGGAACTGTGGTTAACTGCTCCTCTTGGGAAGGAATTTCTTCTGCTTTAAACCCTCAGCCTGCCATCTTATGAAACGGGATCATACCATTGCCTCCTCAAACTCTGTCTCTAGCCTTCCCAGGAAAGAGGGACAATAAAACTGTTCATACTTTCCTTTGGCAAGTTTAGGCCTCTAGAATCTCAGCTCTCCACACAGCTATCTCTCTCTCTCTCTCTCTCCAAACGCTGCAGCAAAATGGTGCGGAACACACAGGTCTGCTTTCCTCTCCAAAGCCACCAGCCAATCAGGAGGCTGGAAAGGCCACGTGACCCCTTAGTCATGCGCAGGCACCACACCAAAAAGAAACTGAGGCTTAATCATCATTTTAGGCCTATCCCCATGCCTTCTACCAATTTTTACTGCACCACACAGCCTTGCAAAAGACAGAAGGCCCTACCAGGACCTCTGCTTCAGGATTTTGGAGTACATTTCTCTTCTGGGGTGAGAGAAAATCCCGGACGAGCCCCCATGTGTAGCCCTCCCCTTTCCCATGTGTCTAGGGACTAAGATGTTCCAAGGAAAAGGGGGACCCACTCACAGAAATCTTCACCAGCTCTTCTCTTAAACGTTAAGATGGATTTAACTTTTCTTACCTTGAGATGTTTTCTGATACTACAATCAAAAACTCCAACAATGGAATGAATTTACCCCAGAGCCTTCATGTGGAGGACAGCAGAATTCATCTTAGGTGCATAGCTTCCTTATCCCCCACTGGATCTGGGAGCAAGAGGGTACAAGATAAAATGGAAGGCTTTAAGTCCCATTGGGAGAGACTTACAGAACTTCTGAAAAACTAAGGAGTAGAATTTCATTAACATCCTTACAATTAAATCAAATGCGGAACTCCAGATTTCTCCCAAACAAATAAGGTTTTATTCTCCTGAGCCCTTAAATGATTAGCAGGGCTCAAGGGTCCCAGTTGCTTAAGAAATAAAATGCATAGCTCCATGGGGCTAAACTTTTTACAAATACTTTCTGGGAGATGCTCATTAATTCTGGACAGTACCTTAGGCAGAGCAAGATTTTCTGCAAGCAAAACCTTAGCAGCAACACCTTACTCAGGACAAAGACCTTTTGGTTACACGGATGTGAAGCTCCATATACCTCACTGGGACTGGTAAGTACCTAATCCTTGAGCTTCACTTACTAACACAGGGTTCTATTCAAGCTGTTCCCCAAGTGCTCCTCTCATTCTCTTCACTCGAGCACTCTCTAGTGAGAAGCAATGAGCTCCTTCACGACACCCCCTCACTAATCCATACAAATGGGGTGCTTATACCTGCAGCCTGCTAATTCCTCAGCTGCCTCTTTTCTTGGCTCAAACCAGCCCCAAATCCTTGTGCCTGACCTACCTGATACCCTGGCTTCTCAGTCTCTCTGCTGTCTCAGTCTCAACATCAGATTCCCTTTTTTCTGGAGATACTACTCCCCAAAGCAGTCACAATGGCACCATTTCTTTAATGTCTTAACTACGTTGCCCAAACTGTGCAACCAAGGGAGAAACGGACCAAAAGACCTCAGTAACTGGGTATTGGTACCCTCATCCTGAGAACCCGCTTGGGTCCTCTCACCCTGGGCTGCAGACCTGCCACATGAAGCAGGTCCAAATGGTAAAGGCTGCTCCTACTTCCATCTCTTTCCTACCAGGTCACCCTGCCATGCGGGGTGCAGACCAGGACTGCTCTCACCAACCCCAAATCCCTGCAGAGGCTCTGCCACAGCCTACTGCAGCCCCGATGACCCAGGAACCCAAATCAACAAACCAGGGCCTACTCTGCCCCCGGGGTCCTACTCTGCCTCACCCTCCATTACTCTCTGGCTGCTCTCACCAACCAAACCCCCAGGGCCCACGACCCAGACGACCGCAAGCTGCCTCATGATGACCTCCCTCGGATGTCCACCCAGGGACCCGGCACATCACCGCTGGAGCTGCCATCCACTGCCTAAAAGGGGGGGGACACCCCCTTTCTGACTGTCCTCCTTCTGTACCCATTGGTGTCTCTCCCAATTTTTCACTGCTCTTCCCTTATATATTGCCCAGATCTGTGCTGCCCCCAAGTGTCAGCTAGCAGAAATTAAACTCCCCACAGGAAACCTAAAACAAAACCCTAAGCCCTGGGGAAGAGAGAGGGGGCCTTAAAGTGAGCAATAAGCCCATTCAGAATGAGAGGGGGCTTACATTAGTATCAGCTTGGCTGGTAACTACTCTGCCTAACATAGAAACAATCTGCCCAACCCTGCCTATTTAATACTGTTCTTGCGATGGCCCTAATGACCATCCTTCTCACTTTCCCCTTCCACCTTCGTGAGGTTCTGCAAGTACCCACCAAGAACACTGGTGTAAAATAGGTGTGTGCTACACCTAAATGAGGTTATTCTGTTCTGTGAAACTCCAAAATAAAACTGTTTTTGACAGCTTGTTTAGACTCAGTGCACCTCACTTACTGCTGATTACTCTTACTTTCTATTGTGAAGTGGTCTGATGGGGACATCTGGTGGCAGACATGTGTATCTATGGTGTCTGCAATTCTGTAGTAAACTACTTGCATGATTTAAAGGGGCACTGTCAGCTTTACCCCTTCATTTTTATGTTTGCTTGCACGCATGTGCAAGAAACATAGTGCCATCATCCGAGTTTTAGGAGGTGTGTCACCCCCTCTTCCAATTCAGTCAGTGTGCTGGCAGGCGCGGCCCCTGTCCGCCAATGCATGCTGGAGCTATCTATGACAGCTCCAAAATGCAGTGGCTTGCAGTTGAAAGGGGGAGCTACGCTTCAGTGAGCAGCGATAAGATATCTCCTGCTCATGCGCAGCTCCCCTACATGCGTACACACACACACACACACACACACACACACACATGTTAAATGCTGCCCCCAAAACACAACTACATAGGCCACGCTGGGTGCCCACCTCAGCGTGGCCACATTATATGTGACGAAGTGCCCAATCCCGCCGGCTCCACTCTCCCCATGTTGTCGCCGACGGGTGCCTAATCCCCATCGGGCTTCACTATCTCCCCCGAAAGTTCAGGGTGCCACGCTGGAAGCCCACCCCAGCGTGGCAACAGGATGCCATGGCCGCGGGGTGTCCAATACCCGTCAGCTCCATGTCCCCCAGCCATCCTTCTGCCATGCTGGAAGCCCACCCAGCGTGGCAAGCGTCCGCGTCGTCAAAACCCTGTAAAAAGAAAACCTTCCTCGCAGTCTCCCTGCTCCTCCCCCAACCCGCACCCACCCACTCGCACCCTGCCTTCCCACCCCCACCCCATGCCTCCGAGACATGGCGCAACAATCTTTGGTGGACGGGAACACGTCTGCTCTCCTCAAAGCCGACCCCCGAACTAAGGAAATGCCGGTAAGTTGTATAATGCGATAGATAGGGGTTTTTTCAACTTTGTTGCATATCTCAGGCATTTTTTGGAATTTTTGCACCAAATTTTCAACATGGGGTTTTTGGGACCCCTCCTCATGAATTCTTGCACTGTCATGGCGTTACTCGGGCCCGAAGGGTGATTTCGCAGCCACTGTGCGAAATCACCTTTCGGGACTGATTAATGAAACGACACTGCCAGAGTTCATAAGGTGGGCTCTCAAAAATCCTATTTTGAAAATTTGGTGGAAAAATTCCAAAAAATGACTGTTTTACAAGTGTGCGTTGTGCAGTTCCTATGCATGCTCGTAAGTTCGCGAATTTTCAATATTTTCACTCCAGATTTTCAACATTGCCATTTTACCACACCTCCTTATGAGCTGCATAGCTGTCATTTTTCACATCTTGCCCAAAATGTGTTTCCGGCCATGTAGCGCACAATGGTGCAGTCACTGTGCGAAATCAATGTACGGGACAAATTAAGAAAATCACAGTGACACTGTTCATGAGCAGAGGTCTTAAAATGGCTATGTTGAAAATTTGGTGAAAAAATTCTTAAAAATGACTGTTTTACAAGCGTGCGTTACACAGTTCCTAGGCACGCTCGTAAGTTTGCGAATTCTCAATATTTTCACTCCAGATTTTCAACATTGCCATTTTATTACACTTCCTTATGAACAGTACAGCTGCCATTTTTCACATGTCGCCAAAAATGTGTTTTCGCACATGTACCTCACAATGGTGCAGTCGGTGTGCGAAGCAATGTTTGGGACAGATTAAGAAAATCACAGTTACACTGTTCATGAGCAGAGGTCATAAAATGGCTATGTTGAAAATTTGGTGACAAAAGTCCATAAAATGACTGTGATATGAGTGAGCATTGCGCAGTTTCCACGCACCCTCGTAAGTTCATGACTTTGTAATATTTTCAATCCAGATTTTCACCAGTGGCATTTTTCCACACGTCCTTATGAACAGTACAGCTGTCATTTTTCACAACATGGCCGAAATGTGTTTTCACACTTTCAGCGCAGAGATGCGTGGTCGCTGTGAGAAATCATTGTTCAGGACAGATAAAGAAAATCACAGTGACACTGTTCATGATCGGAGGTCCCAAAATGCCTGTGTTGACAATCTGCTGTAAAAAATCCCCAAACTAATTACATTACGGGTGTGCATTGCACAGTTTCTATGCACGCTCATGACTTCACCATTTTTAAATATTTTAACTGCACATTTGCAACATTGCCATTTTTAACACCTCCCCATGAACAGTACAGGTGTCATTTTTTACATCCTGTTCGGAATGTTTTTGCACCTGTGGTGCTAAATGCCATAGTCGCTGTGCATAAGCAGCTTTCGGTTAACAAACTGATATTGCCACTGTTCATGAGGTGGGGTCACAAAAAAACCATGTTGAAAATTTGGAGTGAAAATACCAACGAATGCCTGAGGTATTAGGGTTTCCAATCATAATGCCCAACCCTGTAGAGAATGACAGGCATCAGAGATGTGACTTGGGATTCTTGCCTGTAATGCTCATACCATTTCACACCCTGCAGCCAGTGAGAGGCATCGAGGTATGCCTTGGACTCTTTGGCCTCAAAGTTCATCCCATTTTCCTATATCGCACCCATCTCACCGTATTTCCTAATGAAATGGGTTGCGCATAAGGGCCAAAGACCCCAAGGAACACCGTGACACTTGGCAGTGTCTGCAGGGTGTGGTGAAATGGCGTGGCCGTTATGCCTGACAACCCAAACGCACACCCCAATGCCTGTCACTCTCTGCAGGGTGGTGGTGGGGTTGGCTTCAGTTCTATACTTCACTGCCATTCATATTATGCAGCTCTGTAACTTCTATACTACCAATGCCAATGCCAGCAAGCAAACATTCGGCATTGACAAATGCTTGTTAGTAATCTCTGTGCAGTGTGCTTTTTGACACACACCTAAGTAATTATCACAGCAGAATAAGCCCATGAACTTAGAAATGCAGCACAAATACCTGAAATATAAGTATTTAGCAAAGTTAGTCTTTCCCTCAGGTCGTCCAAAACTCCGGTGATACCGGAAGCATAATCTCATTGAGGACACGCACCAGGACCGAGTGTGGTCACAAAGCGGCATTTTATGCCCAAGGAAGACTAACTTTGCTAAATACTTATATTTCAGGTATTTGTGCTGCATTTCTAAGTTCATGGGCTTATTCTGCTGTGATAATTACTTAGGTGTGTGCCAAAAGGCCAATGCACAGAGATTACTAAAACCGGAGGGGTAAAGCTGACAGTGCCCCTTTAAGTCAATCAATGCTTAGAACTGCAGGGCCTCTTATCCTCTGTATAGTCTTTGATTTATGTGATATAGTTTACATAGAACAATCCACTTCAGAGGCATGGGGAAGAACACTACATGTGTTTAATTTTTATTATTGCATTTTTTCCCCATTCAGACTTCAGGGCCCCTTCCGAACCCCCTGCCCTGCCCAATCACCCACCTTCTCGAGGACTTATCCTCATATATCCTCATGACTTACTCTTCATGATGGGGTCAGAAGGACTTCCTAGCCCCTCCAAGGCAGGATCCCATCAGTGTGCCAAACTGGTGGCACCAGACCTATAAGGGGCCGAGCATCATCCCACCTACTAAGGGGATTTTCCTCCCATTTTTCTCCTTTGGGACATCCTACTTGCAGTAGCACATTGCATCTGTCAGCATTCCATGCCTTTCTGGACCTCTCAACTGCTTTAACGTACAGCTTCTGCTTGGTGTCAGGCATACTGCAGAAGACACGTTCCCCCCCCCCCATGAGGGGAGAGCAGTCCCTTGGACTCTCAATCCCTACCCTACCCCTTGGTCAACCTATAAAAACTCAAGTCTGCTGTCAAACCTCGATTGCCAGTGTAGTAAGAGATTGCCCTACCACTGCAATACAGGACTGACTTTATGTCTGCTTTTTTTTTTAATTAAAAACAGGATTGTAAATCTCCCTAGTCAACTACAGTGCTTTATAATAAATTTAAACATGCTATGGGATGTGCCTCTTGCTATTAGAGAATCATCACACACAGTTGGGGCAGACAGAAATGATCAGCTTTGTTTCAATTGGAAGGCTAGGCCTGTAGTTCAATGAACAAGCAGCCAGCCACTCCCACTTCCTGAGATATATAAGCAGTTCCTCTCAGCCTCATTGTGAAGCACTTTTTCTTTGCCCCACCATCCTCCCCTCCTCCTCCAGTGGCAGCACTTCTCTCCTTAGGGGGATTCCTAAGGTACCTTTATCCACGGAAATCGTCCCATGGCACCTCTCAGGGTGGAAACCTCTCCAAGGGTTCCTTGCCTTTCGTACCCCAACAGGCTTGTAATTCCTCTGGAATAGAGAGTGAGAACGGCCAAAACCAAACTAACACAGTTGCACAAGCATAACACTATACTGGCTGCGCAGGACATTGAAGGTCCTTTCGCCCAAACTGCATGAGATGACACTCAAATCATAAGAAGCATATTTTTCCCAGCTAGGGATGGGCAATGTCCACAAACCATGCTTCGCGACTAAGTCAAAAACATTGCAAAATTCACTGTACACAAAGGTCACCGTCCACATGGGAAAAAACTATTTCACAGAATCACCAGCAAAATGGGCAACACGAAGTGTAGTGACTGTTGAAAAAAAGAAAAAAAGCCTAAATCCTTACCCTCATAACACGCCATCTGCCCCTCCTTCACCAATAATGGTCCCAGTAAAAACAGCATATTAACTGTTGGTCTGATGTTGTATCATAGCCTGTGTTTCAGTGATGCTTCACCGCAACTTTGCAGTGCATAGCTGCTTATCTTTTATTTTGTCTAAAATATTGCCTCTTATTACAAGTTTTTTTGGCTATCAGATTACATTGTGCATTTGATAAGATGTAACTTTTGTAAAATAATGTACCTTGGGCTGTATGCATCAAAGGGGTGGACAATACGCACAATAGGCACATACCCCACCTGCACAGCTCCACACCCGCAGACAGGTGCACACCAGCCAGTATCCATTATTGCCGGCCACCTGTCCATGGCCCCAACCCCCCAGCACACAGCCACATGTTGCCGACTGGGGCTGAATGGGGAAGAGTGCTGGACATAGACTGGCATCCAATCAAATGCCTGTCCTGGGTCCCAGAGTGGATCCCTTGTGCTGCAGGTATGGGGAAGTGTGAGAAGGCATGGATCCAGATCTGCAGAATGTAGGGGCAGTCGCCCAAACATCTGCTCCCAGCCCCAACCCCATTTGCCGTGTGGGCTGGGGCATCATGGAGGGTTGGGACACCACAGTACCAACTGTACTGTCTACTGCTGTCCGCCATGCTTGCTGACTACAAGGAAAGTTCAGTCTTGATACCTTTTAGCCCTGGACATCCCAGTGTCAGGAAACCATCCAGGGCAAGGCATGTCATCTATTTGCACCCCACTCGGTTCTGCCAGGATCACTGGGTCCCCTGCCCAGGAGGCCAAGCAACTGAATATCCTGTGGCGAAAGATTTTTTCTTCTACCTCTACCACCTTCTGCATAGCATCGTACACTGCCCACATGGCAGCTTTTTCAGCTGCAGTTATGGGATCAGTCCCACTTTATTTCATCCCGGTTCTCTTCATCCCCCACTGTCCGTGGAGCTTCTGCAAATCTCAGTCCAGAGATCCAGCTCCTCCATACATCTCACCAGGGTAGTTTATGATGATTTTGAGCTAGGATTTCAATCATCAGCATCAGTGACAAGCCTGGCTGTGCTTGTCCAGCCTCAAACTTCCAGCTAGGCACAAGCTAACACCTCTTTCAAAGGAAGGGATTTGTTTAGCTATCGGTCCCTTAGATTGTTTTCAGGAGTTCCTCTTAAAGTGCAGCAGCCTTCTTCCCAGTCCTCTCCTTTGAAGCAGGCTGGGCTGAATTCTCAGCCCTTATCTTTTTGCCAGCTCCCAAGCTAAGAGTGTCTTTCTGGCACAGTAGCAAGCAGTCAGTCACTCCAGTGGTTCCTCTGTGACGGCCTTGCTTTTTTCTTTTCTCCTCCCAGGAATGTTTCTTTATACTGCTGGGTACTTTTTTTTTAAATGTCTCTTTATTGCAAGATACATTATTTGTACAAACCCATAGCATCAGCACATATGGAAATAGACAAAACAGTGACATCATCATTGCTGTGCGCTGTATACAATACAGATTGGGTACTCTAGAGAGTAGGAGTCCAGATATTAGGGACTCGGGAGGTATATTTGTATACAGTAGAAACTGTAAATAAAAAATAAAAATAAAAAGATCAAAGTATACAGAGCCAGACTAGTTCTGAGTCTCAAGTAAAGACTGCAGCTTCTGGCAACCAAAAGGGAGTGTTAAAGACCGTTGCTAAGCAATCATCCTCCTGCACACAGCAAACAAATTCAAACCCACAACATGATTCTGGTAACTGTAAAGTTTCATCTTCCAAGTAAATGCTTGAATCCATTAGAGGTGTATCTGTTGGATCAGTCCCAATTAAAAAAAAGTTTCTTTAGTTAAAACTACAGGGTTGGTGACTACCACCCACAGAGGCACTCCCAGGTATGCAACAGTTGCATACATGTGCTAATGTTAGTCCCCCACAGACTACATCTGATTCCTCTGAGGCTGAGCCTGACGAGGATGAAGACACTGATCAGGCACAAAGTATACCAGAAAATAATGGGATGGAAACTGTAAATGAGGAAGAAGTGGAAGCAGATGTTGCTTTAGCCGAGGAGGAGGAGGACAGTGGATTAGAGGAAGGTAATTAGCTCGAGCACAACAGGAACAGGCCCAATAAAAATCCAGTAATGATCTCCTGAAAAGGAGACTGAGCTGCAGTGTCTACCTGGCAAAAAAACTACAAATAAATAACATCTTTTGTTTCGTCATACTTCTCTGTAAGTGCTTTTAATGAGTTGGGACAAAATGCTCTATTTGTAAAATGGCAATCAGCAGGGGTAAAAAGAAAGGATCACTGGGTACTTCAGCACTGAAAAGGCACCTAGACAGATGTCATAACATTAATGAGAACTCCATTTCTGAAAATAGAAGAGAAAGCGACAATGATGACACAAGCTCAGTACACTAAGGGGTAACACCAGTAGATGATGGTGGTGGCAGCCCCACAGCAGCACTGAAACACCTCCAGTACTTCCTTCCATTCGAACAACTCCTAGTGCTACTGATAGCAGCCATGTGTTCAAAAGTGCACCGTTTTAAGGAAACAGCCTACAATCTCAGAAATATACAAACATAAATCCAAAAATCCCTTGACCCACCCTGTTGCTGCTACAATATCAAAGAACATTTCAGAGATGATAGCCATTGACTTGCTGCCATATTATGTGGTAGAACATGTAGGATGCAGGTGTCTGCTAGGGTACCTTGAATCTCAATATAATATACCATCAAGAAAATATAGGATAGTGCATGGGGAGCAGTTGACAACAGGGCTATTCTTTCACCGAGTTGGCACTATGGCGGCGGATTACCTCGAGGCGCCGTTCGAGGTAAGCAGTCGTCATAGTATAACTCGTCAAAATACCTGCTCAACTTTCCCCATGCACTTTTCTTTATAGAGTATGGCGGAACATCGTTTTTTGGGAAAAAAAATCACTACAGCATGTTTCTGCTTCAAAACATTTTTACTGGGTTACTAGAAGGAAAAAATAACTTTATATTTTGAACGTGTTCACGCTTGACATTTTAACTGTTTAAGAACTTTACATTTTGAATGTTTTAAGCTAAACATTAGTACTGCCACAGACATTGCTGCTTTCACTATGTGTCCTGTCTATGGAGTGAGCCCTAACTGTCAAGTGCTGCTCGAGGACACAGTGTGTGACGTTTGCAGTGCAGTAGAAAAAAATCATTCTGCTGCACTGAGAACATCACTAGTGTGTGACTACAAGGTTTTGAAAACGATGGATTTCGGTGGAGAACAACGTTCTACCATACACTATATATGTCTCCTCAACAGGGATTCCAGATTTCTACAATGCCATATGTGAAAAACTCAGATGAGTTTTGTCCAGTGCTATTCGGAGAGTGGTGCATCTCACAACAGATATCTGCAGAAGTTGTCAGCCTGAACCTTTCATGTCTGTCATTGAACATGTTTCGCTGATAATTCTTGTAGGGACAGTGAAACGCAGCTTGCTGTTCTAAGAATGTTTTATTCTCCTTCTGACCACAACTCATACAACATCAGTGAGGAGCTCAAACAACCACTACAACAATGGATCACATCACAGAGACTGTCAGCTGGCTTTATAGTTGCATATAATGAGTCAAATATAAGGAAGGTCTTGGAGAAGGGGGGCTTTGTTCACATCTGCTGCTTTGCACATTGCTTGAATTTAATAGTTCACAGTTTTCTTGATGAGGACAGACACATTAAAGGAGAACTATTGGCTAGGTTATAGCCCCAACTGCTGCAAAGACTGAGGCTTCAACTTCAAATTCCCCCCTTTGTTTCTACAAGAAATCTCTGATTTTTTTACCTTATCACTTGTAAATTTGGGGGGCGGCCCTGGTGTAGCCAGCACGTTTCAAGATGGAGGCGGTCACCTCTCGTGATCTCTCTGCAAATACCACAGGAGAATGACGTTACACTGCCCCTTCCTCAGTGGTCTATTTATGTACAGAACTTAAATAATGGTTTTATCTCTGTTGCCCAATTTTATTTTTACAAAATATGCCTAAATGCCGTGTGTAACATTCTGTAAAAATAAAATCGGGCAACGGAGATAAAACCATTATTAAAGTTCCACACATAGAGCCCAATATTGATTGGAATGCATATCCTTTGAAATACTGGAAATCCAAACAAAATATGTGGCTTGCTTTAGTACAAACAGCTATATATGAATTGCCCTCCGACTAGCGTTTATTCAGAACAATCGTTTGGTTCCACTGATAATGTTATTACTGACACAAGATCCTGTTTGTCATTAGAAAATGCTAAGTGCCTGACATTTCTTTTTTTCCTGTATACATTTTATGCCCCCAATCTCCCTTGGCATGCCCTCTTTCATCCTGTCCCCCCCAGTCCCATCACACGGCTTCTCTGGGACTGACCTTCTCACTGATGTCCCAGCTTCTGGACTGTGGTGAGGTGACCAGTCACTGGTGTGGGACATGCAAGGGACCAGATTTCATCCTGCGGTCAAGGGGGTTTGTCCACTTTGGTTAGCTTTCCTTCAGAGCCCAGACTGTGCAATGATGTGGCAGATGAGCTCTGCCTCCATGGAGACATCCTAACACATCTAGCTGTGGCCCTGCCTCCTGACATGCCCAGACCTGCACTGCCAGCCAGACATCTCCAAATGGCAATACTGCAGCACATCACAGTAACTCCCCTCTCCTGAGGAGGAGAGCTGTCCTCTGGACACCCAATCCCCCCTCCCCCAGCCAGCCACCAAGTGACCCAGGTCCATTCCCAAACCCGGGTCACTGGTGAGGCAGGAGGTAAGGCACCAACACCTCAACCCTCCATCCTACTGGGCTGGCTGAGCGCCTGACATTTCTGAAAGTCAACATGCCTCACTTTAATTTCAGGTATGATACCTGAATGGTTATAAACAACATACTGACTCTGAGGCCCTCGCCATGAAACAGTTTCTCCCATTGTGCCTGTGATAAAAAAAATCTTTTGTGAATAGGGTCTACTTAATACATGAAGCATGATGTGATAGTGGCAGAAAGTCAGAACAGGACAGGATTACTTGAACGAATGCAATGAGCACAAATAAAAAAATAATACTACCAGTGTGTCCACCGAGTCCATATCATCATCAGTTTTTATTGTATAGTTAAAAAACTTTTACAATTTATAAAATGCAGATGTACATATTCATAACTAAATCCACAAAAAACAAAATAATTTGTTTTAAATACAATAAATACCAGCTTTACGCAATATTAATTCTATTCTTTACTTTCCTAACAGCAAATAAATATTTTGCCAGCCTTTCCATAGCCCATTCATTCTCTGTATGAAAGAGAATACAGTATGTGTCAATTCATTCTTATCAAGTGAATATATATTGTTCAAAAAGGGACCTAACCAATATTTACGGTGTTTTTCATACCAGTTACAGGCCCAAAGAATATGCAACAGATCTTCTTTACCCCCTTTCTCGCAATCACAATCCTCACTGGTTATTCTAACTTTCCTATATCTGAAATTCAAAACATTGCTGGGAAATTGTTCAAATTTATAACAGATAAAATTAATACGAATCTCTGGGTTAATCAATATTTCTAATTATTTCTTAAAACCATGGCTATAATTGTTAGCAGCAAACCATCTAGAGTAGCGAGAGTCAGCTATCTCAGCCAAATCAACATTATTCCAATAATTGTTCATTTTTTCTGTATATATTTCCTATATTTAGAGCTAATATAGATTCCTTTGTCCACAGCTTTTTTAAATGAGACAAGTTGTACTTTTCCAACATTAACAAGACTGAATTAAACCAAAAAGAGGTTTTATATCCCAACTTTTGCCAAGATTCTTTTTCCTTTAGACATCTTTTAATAAATGTATCATCATTTTTATTGGTTGCCCGAATCCAGAAATTTAATTTTCTTGTATGTATTAAAGCGATAATATTAGCCAAGCCCAACTCTGCCCTTAGACAAGAAGAAGGAAAAGAGTGGCCAAGTTTTAACATTCTTCTCAGTGATTTATATAATAGGACCATCAATTTATGAGGGTCTCTAGTATCCCATACCTCACAACCATAAAGTAATTGAGCTTCCACTTTGGATCGAATGACCTGGATTAATGGGTGTATAGTCAATCCGCCATATAAGTGATTAAACTTATTTAAGCCGGCTACTGTTTTCTTTAATTTTAAGACAGTCATTTCCAGATGTTTAGTCCAGTTGCCATTTTGCTGTACAGTTACACCCAAATATAGGTATTCTAATACTATTTCTATTTTTTTCACACCCATAGACCAGGTCCCTTTAGATTTTAAATGTCCAATAACCATTGCTTTTGTTTTGTTTGTATTAATGGATAATTGAAGTGTGGTTGATTGTTTATAAATATAATCTAGTTTTTTTTGAAAACCTGACTTAGTCAAAGATAACACTATGATGTCATCGGCATAAGCCAGTACAGGAATTGGAAAATCCTTGATTTTAGCGGAATCAATATCCACCTCAATACAATGTTTTAAAACCTCTTCCAGGTAAAGTGAGAATAATAAAGGCGCTAATATGCAGCCCTGTCTCACACCCCGGTTAATTTCTAAAGGAGTTGATAGTTGCCCTTTGAGACCCAATCTTATCTTTGCACATGCGTTGGTATAAAGTTGGATATAATTGATACCAAAGTTGAATTAATACCTCTTTTCAAAAGAATCTGCCACAGTAAAACTCTTGAGACACTGTCAAAGGCTGCCGTATAATCAATAAAGGTTACAAACAATCTCTGCCTTCTTAATTTAGCATATTTTTCAATTAGATGTTGTAGCACAAAAATATTATCCAAAGTTGAATCATTTTCTCTAAAACCTGATTTATAGTCTGAGATTCCCCCAGTTCTTTCAATTTCGACCATCAAACGTCCCAGTTGTATTTTAGAGAAAATCTTTAAATGAGTGTCTAATAGACTAATAGGTCTATACATTTTAGGATTTTCTAATGGTCCTTTTTTATGGATAGGCACTATAATTGCACCCTTCCAAGAGTCTGGATATTTACCTTGTTCAAATACTCTTATTAAAAAAACACTGTCAGAAAACGAGACCATGCTGGAGTTTCAGTAAAGAAAACCTCCAGGGGAATCCCATCAGGGCCAGGGGCCTTTTAAGTTTTTAAAGAATAAATAGCTAAATAAACTTCATCTAAAGTAATTGGTCTAAAGTGATCACTTAGATGGACAACATTATTACCAACCTCAGTAATTCCAACATAAGCATAAACATTCTTAAAGTGCTCAAGCCATTTTTCCTCTGCTATAAAGGAGTCAATGTTCCCTTTAAAATTATCATGTCCCTTAGCAACTAGGGTCCAAAATGCCTTAGAATCTTTACTCTCTACTGCCCTTAGCATTTTTTCCCATGTCTTTCCAAAGTACAATTTTTCCTTTTCTATAATCAATCTTTTAAAAGCTCTTTCTTGTCATTTATCTCCTTTAACAGATCTCTAGAAGGAGTCTTGTTATACCTTCTATTTAAACTCCGAATATACAGTTTATTTCTCCTGCATTCTCCATCAAACCAGGTGTCCCCATCTTTACTGTAGATTTTCCCATAAAGGACCTCTACTTTAGATTTAATCTCCTCCAATAGGCCTAAAAATATCTCATACAATAAAGGCCAACTCTTGTGTTCAGAAGAAAAGTTCTCTAAATATATAGTGAAAAAATTCAGTATTATATGACTAATATTACTTTTACTATCATATCTCCAGACTATTCTTCTCACAGTTCTGATTTTAGATATAACCAATCCCTCATCCTGTGCTACCCTACATCTCTCTTCAGAACATAAACTCAGAGGATAATGGTCACTTTCTGCCCTGATCACAATCTGGCAGGAGGACCAGTATTCCATCTGCCCTGACCAAAATGCATAATCGATAGTCAAAGCACCCCTTGTTGATAAAAAAGTATAGTCTCCTTCATAATCACCCTGTATTCTACCATTAAGGGGGTACATAAAATTGTCTTCTAATATCTCTATCAAATGTTTGCCACTTTTGTTTACTAGTTTATCTTTTGCTTGTCGAGGGTATAATTGAGAGCATGCCTGGTTATAGGTGAACAGAGAATGGTCTAAAGGTCCATCAAAAGGTCCAATTTGAGCATTGAAGTCTCCAACTAATAATAGATCAGCTCTTGGAAAATTTTGTTGCACTTCTGATAACATATCTGACAACTCATGCCAGATCTCCTCTGAATAACAAGTTGAATTCTCTGGGGGAATATAAACATTGGCAAGAAATATGCCATTGCTATAATTCTGTAAGAAAATTCATAAAATGTTATTTGTAATCTTCCATTAAGTAACCTTTTGAAAAAGATCCACTTTAATTAAAACAAGAATACCTCCAGAGTATCTATTTAAATTTGTGTTCCTAACACCAGGAATTTTAAATAATTCATAGCCATTTAATTTAATCAATGAGTCTTCACTCTGCCATGTTTCTTGGAGACATACAACGTCATACTTTGTTAAAAACTCTAAACTCTCTTTGTCAGCCCAGATGGATTTCCAACCAGCTATATTCTATGACACAAAGCGTATATTCATTAAATCAAATGGAGATAAATTTGAGCTTGTTGATGGTCAAACATCACTATAGCCTGCTATTGACATGAATCTATCCACAATAGGCTGGTTTTCACCAACCATTTCGGAATCCAAAATTCCACCACTTAATAGGGTGGAATCGACAACATGTAAACCCAAGATGTCCAATCTAGGAGATAAAGCTAACAGCTGGTCAACCAACAACTCACTGTCAGTCATTATGTCAATTTGAGAACCTTTAGCAGGACGTTTTGCGTATATCTTTCCCCAATGATCCACCTGTATGCCCATAAAATTGGTCAACAGATCAGTAAGGGCTTGGGAAAGTTTTCCATCAGTTTCATTTGCAGTTCTGTCCATACCAAAAAGTGACAACATTTTGACAGAAACTCTCTCTGAGCTATTATATACTGGATTGAAATCATCTCTATTTGAATAAAAAAGCTGAATTCCACTATTATTTGGTGGCTGTCTGTTAATCCAAACATAATTAGCAAGTCTTGATGAAACAAAATGCAAATCCACAATAGTTGCCCCTGTATAGCTACTTTCTTAATATTAACAATGTCCAATTCTGAAACAGGGATGTCCAGAGCCTCATTTAAATAAGTTAAAACTTTATATTCCAATTCTGTCTTTTCCATGGAGTCCCACGTATATGGGGCATACAGTCTTATTAATGGAAAGGGTTCTAGACCGTTTTTTTCAATCTTATCCTGCATCATATTTAGGGAATCATTATCAGAATTTAAGTATTGATTTTCAACATGTTTAACCTCCTTTTGTAAAATCACATCTGAATCTTGGGGTCTATTTTCCCTTTCTATAACTTCCACTTCCCCCAATTCCTGGTGTAAGTTAACAATTTCTGATTCTAATAAAGCTAAATGAGACATTAATTTAGAAGGAAGTGGGGGGTCAGGACCACCTTTGGAATATTTGATAGAATCAGGTAAACTACCTGATTCCCCTCCATGCAAACCTTCCATTATATCCTCTTTATTCTGTTTAATCTCAGAATCGATTACAATGATTCCAAAGTGCCTTGCTACCACCCCTCCTTCTTGACTTACATTATCAACTGCCAATTTCCTCTTTCTATTCCCTTTTATTTTCCCTTATTTTACTTCTGGCTAGAATAGGTCCTTTGTTACTGTTTTTGTTTCTCTTCCCCTTTTTACATTTTTTATTAAGGCCTGGAGGCTCTGGGATCATAATCTCACTGAAATCCGGTCTAACCAATTTTTTCATCCTTTGTAATATTCTTTTCTAACAGCTCTTGGGCTATTATTTGTTTTTCAAGGATTTAATTAATTTTACACTCATTTAGAGCAACATGTGCTCACAGGTTTTCCATAATTTCTTTGTTTGCTATAAGTTGTTCCATTAAAATCAAAGGAAAATTATTAGAGTCTTTCAAAAGTGTAATCAAGTCCTGACTCAAACCAGTGGGAATAAAGAAAGTAAGAGATTTCCCCCAGTAAATCTCTCTTATGATGATTACAATAATTACAGTAGTTACAACAAGCCTCTTTAACCATCTCAGATTTGTTGCCCAACCCATCCAAGGCCCTAAGTCCATTTATAGTTTGTTGCAAATCTGCACACACTCCTTTAAGTTCCATCTCTCTAGTGTTCATACTGTTAGCTAACTGCCTCTTCCCTGATTGCACATTGTCACTCCAGTTGGATGTTTCTTTCTTTAAAGAAACTGGTGAAACTGGTGAAATTGTAAAATGTTCTACAGATTTTTCCCCTATACTCAGACAATCTTCATTCTCCCTTGCAAATGCACTATATTGATAGTTCGCCAAGTCACTTAGTTCTACCGTTTCTACTGGCTCTATTTCCACTAGGGACTCAGTGTCTATTGAAATAGTTGGTACCAAAGAAATATCCAGCTGTCTCGAGTGGTGTTGGTTAGTGCTATCATTACAGGGTGTTGACATTTTATTTAGAGAGGGGCTTAGATTCCAAATTTCTGTTAATTTAATTTGTTTCCCAGTTTTCACCTGCTTATTAGCTGGAATTTCCAATAGAAGAAAGAGATTATTACTTAATAATCTCTGGTTTCTTGTTTGAACCATTTTGGATGGATAGTAAAACCTGCACAGCTCAGGATATAAACTAACTTTACTCAACAAACTCAGCAATCTTATGGGAACAAGCACAGAGAGACAGCAGAAAATTCCTTAGTTCTTCAATTCCTTAGTCGTTTAGTAACTTGATAAGGCCTACTAAGGACTTAGTAAGGATCTTTTATATTACACTCATAGACTCTTCTATTACACCCTTTAGAGCTTTGAAGCTTTAGAGCTAATATTAATAATTATTAGGTTGTTAGATCGCTAACATAAAGCATTGACTTCTGAGTTCAAATTCAAACTCAAATTCAGAAAGCACAAAATTGAGTCCCAGTAGCAGAAAATCCTAAACCCGGGTGAAAAGGTCCTTTTTAGCTGAAAAATCAGCAGAAGTCTTCTTGTGTCTTCTTATATTCTTATATTATTATGTTCTATAAGTACTTGCATTTAAATTAAAGCAAGAATTTAACCAGCAAATGTCCAGAAATTAGAGGACCTCAGGACAAGTTTCAATGTTTTTCGGGATGTTTCCAGAAGTCTGTAGAAAGTCTGTAGTTGCTTTTTAATTCTAATCACAGTTCTGTGCTCACACCTGGGCCTTGTAGAGCTATATTTCTCTGCCCACAAAGTACTAGAAAGAGGAGAGAAAAAAAAAAGATCAATAAAACTAAAGACCTATTCAAAAGCTGAGATAACCAATAGCTAACTTTCCATATATATCAGCTATATATAATATCAGAACAAAATTTACTAGATTACTGGATTGCTAAAATTACTAAAATTCCACTGTCACAAACCCACTCAGCAGGTCAGCCCTCTACTCCCAAAGTGCCAACCTCCGAGCGCAGTCTTGTGAACAGTTAACAGAAACAGAGTAACCCTCCTGTCTGTTTTGTGGGTTTGAATCAACTTTTGGTCTCAGTTCTGGAGGGATTCAAACTGTGAACCTCTTGCTAGTGTACCCAATGCACAGGCTCAGATAATTCTGTCTTCGGGGGGCCAGATATCTTTGCCTATGGGCACCTAACCAGGTGTACAAAATGAACCCTTAAAAACTCTGATAAAGACCTCAGATTACTCTCACCTTTTTCCAGTTTGGTATCACCATTCAAGCTTATGCACAGTGTCTGCTTTAACCATATATACTCCACTTGTTAAAGAAAAGAAATTCAAAGACAGACCAAGTAGGCTCTAAAAATAGAGTTGGTCCTTTTTAATGTCTTTATAAGTGACATTGCAGAGGGACTGGAAGGGAAAGTATGTCTCTTTGCAGATGACACAAAGATCTGCAACAGGGTTGATACACAAGGTGGGGCGGAAAGGATGAAAAGGGACTTGGCAAGGTTGGAGAAATGGCCAAATGTATGGCAGCTTAGATTCAATGCAAAGAAGTGCAAAGTAATGCACCTGGGAAACAAAAACCCAGGAGAAGAGTACACAATGGGGGGTGAGATACTGACAACAACAAAAATGGAAAGGGACATGGGGGTAGTCATATCAGATGACCTAAAGGTGGGCCAGCAATGTGAGAAAGCAGTAAGGAGGGCTGGGGGGATACTGGGATGCATAGGAGAGGCATCACCAGTAGAAAACAGGAAGTTGTTGGCCCTCTGTACAGACAGTTGGTGAGACCACATCTGGGTACTGTGTACAGTTCTGGAGACCCCATCTCTGCAAAGACATAGACAGGGTGGAGGCTGTCAGAGGAGGCAACCAAAATGATGCAGGGTCTGCATCAGAAGACATATGAAGAAAGACTAAAGGAACTAAATATATAGCCTTGAGGAAAGGAGGAGGGGGGACATGATAGAAACTTTAAAATACCTCAAGGAATCAAGAAAGTCCAAGAGGTAGCATCTTTCAGAAAAAGAGATGTGCAAAAACAAGGGGGCACAATTTGAAGATAGAGGGGGGATGGCTCAGAGGTAATGTGAGGAAGTATTTCTTCACAGAAAGGGTTGTGGATACCTGGAACAGCCTTCCTGAGGCAGTCATAGAATCAAAAACAGTGGGGAAATTCAAGAATGCATGGGACAGACATAAGGCAATTCTAGTGGGGGGTAGGAGGAAGTAGGCTGTTGGTTAACTAGGATCTGCAGCTTATCCGTTAGGTAGGGAAATGGGCAGACTAGATGGGCCAAGCGGTGCTAATCTGCCGTCAAATTCTATGTTTCTATGTTACTAAAATAGATTAAAAAAATGGAAAATGTAAATACAGAACCATATATCACAAAACATAAAAATCACTTAAACAAAACAGGTTTGAAAGTGCAGACAAAATCTCCTACCACAGTACTCTTAGAATTGTCTCTCTCTACCTGTATACTTGCTTAAAGTGCTTAAAGATGTTTCTTTGTCAGAGGGTAGATAAAAGTGTCTCTGAAGAAAAACAGAAGACTGTTTAAAAAAAACTGTCTTTGACAACCCCTTTTGTGTGAGGTCACTTAGCTCCTCCTCTGTTTATTAAAAATCATACACCCAGGATATTTTATCATATTAGAAGGTAAGATAATTAAGCTTACATCAGCAGAAACTCCTTTTCCCAAGTGACTTCCCCAATCAAGTCTGTAAATTTCCTTTCATCTATGAGCAGTATTGCCTCTCACACAGACATCAAAGCATTTATGATCTCGCACCAGTGTGCTAAACCTGGTTTCCTCATCATCATAAAAGGGTTACTGATTTCCTTCTGAGCAGTTAAAGCTATATTTAACTTTAGATAAACAGGAGATTCTTGATTAAGGCCTGTTCTAGTCTGTAATTAGCTCCTGGCCTTCCAGGTAACACCTTGTATCTAAAACCTGTGTGTGTGTGTGATCTCACATGCTGCCTCAGCATCTCTCATGAGAGACAGTCCATAACACATTTTTATATTACAAAAAATCATAGTGCACTCAGAACTGGCTGTCTACGTGTCGCAATCCTCCCCACCTAGACTGAATTTGGGGGCTCTATCCCTGGCATGGGATGAGCTTTCCAAATCAGTTCACTTCTCATACATGCGAGACAAACCATCTGAGCTCTGGTTTCTGGTTTCAGCTCCATGTACGATTGTCATATCATACCCTTCCAAAGCAAGACTCCATTTTAGCAATCTACCATTATTCTTTCCCATCTGTGTCAGCCAAACCAGGGGGTTGTGGTCAGTCTGCACCACAAAATGCTGCCCATACAAGTATGGCTCTAATTTCTTTAGGGCCCACACTACGGCAAGATACACTTTTTCCATAGTGGAGTATGCCTGCTACCCGGGAAGTAACTTCCTACTCAGGTATGGTATTGGGTTCCCTCCTTGGCTGCATGTCTGACTCAGTACTGCCCCAATACCCACGTCTGAGGCATCAGTCTGAACTATAAGGGGTTTGCTATAGTCAGGACTTGTCAAAACAGGATCACTGCACAGTGCCTCCTTTAGTTTGGAAAAGGCTTCCTCACAGGCTGGGCCCCAGGTAATTTTCTTGGGCATCTTTTTCTTTGTCAGGTCAGATAGGGGAGCAGCCAGGGCACTGTAGTTGGGTACAAATTTTCTGTAGTACCCTGCTGTCCCTAGAAAACTCCTGACCTGCTTCTGTGTTTCTAGTCTGGGCCACACCTGGATTACCTCTATTTTTATTTGGTTAGGATGGAGCTGTCCTTGGCCTACCACATGTCCAAGGTATCTCTCTTCTCCCATGGCCACCTGGCACTTCCCGGCTTTGACAGTGAGTCCAGCCCTCTGTATCCTGCCCAGCACTTCCCTAAGGTGGGATAGGTGTTCCTCCCAGCTGGCACTAAAGATGGCAGTGTCATCCAGGTATGCTACGGCGTACTCCTCAGCACCATTTAACACCTGGTTCACCAACCTTTGAAAAGTGGCCAGGGAATTCTTCATTCAGAAAGGCATTACTTTAAATTCAAATAAGCCTATTGGAGTGATGAAGGCTGACCTCTCCCTAGCTTTGTCCATCAACTCTACCTGCCAATATCTCTTGGTCAGGTCAATGGTCGTAAGCTAGGTCACCCCTCCCAACTTGTCCAGGAGTTCGTCTGTCCGGGGCATCGGGTGGGCATCTGACTTTGTGACTGCATTCAGTCCACAATAATCCACACAGAAACAAGTAGAGCCGTCTGGCTTAGGCACAAGGACTACAGGTGAGACCCAGGGGCTATGGGATCTCTGGATTACCCCTAAATCCAGCATCTCCTCCACTTCCCTCCTAATGTCCTTTGGACAGCCTCTGATACCCGATATGCTGTCTGCCGTATGGGCGTCTGTGTCCCTGTCTCCACATCGTGCGTCGCTAAGGGGGGTTAATCCAGGCTTGGTGCTAAACAATGGGGCAAAGTCTGCTAAAACCTCCCTTACTTTCTGGATCTGGTCCAGGACCAGCTGGGGAGACAATTTTACTGCCTCCACAGAGGACTCCCGCTTACTTTCTTCCAGCAAGTCCAGAAGGGGGGGGTCTCCTTCGTCCATCCCTTCCCCAGGACTACACACTGCAAACACCATGTCAGCCCTATTTGCATGCGGCTTCACCATGTTGATGTGGTACATCCTTTCTGTCTGTCTTCGGTCAGGTAACTCCACAATGCAGTTCACGTCATTTACCTTCCTAACCACTTTGTATGGTCCTGCCCACTCAGCCTGCAGCTTGTCTTTCCGAACCGGAATAAGGACCATGACTTCCTGACCCACCATTTACGAGAGAGTTCTGGCTCTGCAGTCGTACCACACTTTTTGTTTCTGTTGGGCAGCTGTCAGGTTGCTCTGGGCTTTCCCCATAAGCTCCTTCAGCCTTTCCCTAAACCTAAGGACGTAATCCACAATGGGAGTTCCCTGGGTGGCATGCTTGCTTTCCCAGTCCTCCTGGATCAAGTCTAGGGGCCCACATACCCAGCATCCATATAAGAGTTTGAAGGGGGAAATCCTGTTGACTCTTGGGGCACCTCCCTGTATGAAAACAACAGGTGGGGAAGATATTTCTCTCTCCCATGCTGTTCAGCAAATGCCCAGAACATTGACTTTAGGGTATCATTGAATCTTTCCATAAGCCCATTGGCTTGTAGGTGATACAGTGTCCTGCAACTCTGCACCACCCCACACTTCTCCCATAAACATTTCATCAGGTCCGACATGAAGGAACCCCCTCAATCGGTGATAACCTCCTGTGGAAACCCAACACAGGAGAAAATCCCAAGTAAAGGCATCTGCCACTTTGTCTGCCCTCAGTGAGGATAGGGTGACTGCCTCTGGGTACTGGGTGGCATAATCCACCACAGTCAGGATGAATCTCTTCCCTGAGGAGCTGGGGGTATTTAAAGGCCCCACAATATCCATTCCCACCCTCTGGAATGCTCCTCTACTATGGGCAATGGAATCAGGGTGGCTTGGGTTTTCTTGCCCACCTTCCCTATTTCTTGGCACCAGTGACAAGACCTGCAATACTCCTTCACCTGCTGGGTGAAGTTAGGCCAGTAGAAATTCTGGGCCAACCACTGCATAGTGCGCGTGATTCACAGATGATCAGACAAGGGAATATCATGTGCAATCTTGAGCAACTGCTTACGATACCCCTGGAGAAGGACAAGCTGCCTGCCTAGCATCCCTCCCTCTGTCTGTACAGCCTGAGTATACATAAGTCCATTTTCCCAATAAACCTTATGTCTGCCATCACCTCCCTGTGCACCGTCAGAGTCTGCCCAAGCCTTCAGCTTCTCTATATTAGGGTCACTTCTCTGAGCAGCTGCAAACCCCTCACACATTCCCAAGGCATGGGACAGGTCCCCTTCAGTCACTAAACTAGGGTCCCTAGCACTAGCATCAGGGCACTCAGGATCACTGTCAATCCCAACCCTCTCACAAGGGGTCACCCCTCCCTCTTCGGAGTAACCCTCTGTAGCTGTGTGGTTACTTGCTACTGGGGAAATTTCTACCTCCTTTTCGTTAGTCTCCCCATCTGGAGACACAGGCTGGGGAACCAGCCTCTCAGTGGTTTCCACAATGGCTTCTGTGGAGTTCAGGGAACTACAGTTTTCCCTTGCCGCTAGGCTACGGGTAACTGCACACACCATCCCTTGTTTGAGATTGTTGCCCAGGATCACATCCACTGCTAAGGTTTTGGCTACAGCCACCTGTTACACAGTTCCCCCTGTTTCACCCCTTTCTAGGAGAATACTAGCCAGTGGCAATGTTTTCGCCTCACCGGTAAAGACCTGTACAGTGACGTATTTATTGGGTCTAAGCTGACCAGGCTCTACCAGATCCCTCTTTACCAATGTCAGGGATGCCCCTGTGTCTCTTAACCCTTGTGTCTGTACACCATTCACCACGACTGGGTGCACGTGTTCCCTCATGTTCACAGACATGCTTCCAGGGACACACCCACTTCTTTTCTAGTATCATTCTGCGTATTATTGCTCATTCTTTTGGGACACTGTCTGGGAATATGCCCAGTTTCTTTACATAACTAACATTCACTTCTCTTTTCAGAGAAATCTTTTCTCTGAAACCTGGAACTAACTGGTTTCGGTGGAGGCAGTGAGGGTTTTGGCTGCCCTGAAGGCACGCTTTTTTCTTTCTGAACTACAACGCCCACCCCATTCGCTCTCAGAGCAGGTCTGCTCTTGGCATAGCGGTCCGAGTGTTCAGCAGCCTCTTGCACTGTTTTGGGATCTCAGTCCTCCAGCCAGGTTTTCAGCTCTGCTGGGCATGCCCAATAAAACTGTTCTAACAGAATCACATTTTCAATTTTATCAACAGAGTTTGCCTCAATTCTTTCCCACCAACTTTTTAAAAACTGACGTTGTTTCGTGGCTAGTTCCTCGTAACTCATGTCAGGGCTTCTCCTGAGCTTACGTAATTTAGCTCTGTATGATTCAGCAGTTAATTAAAATTTTTTTAACAGTGCAGCTTTAAGTTTGCTGTAATCATCAATGTCCTCATTGTCCATTTGACCCGATGCATCCTGAGCTTTCTCAGTAAGTAGCGGGGATAGCTGGAAGCTCCAGGACTCCCTAGAAATTTTAGCCTGAATACAAACTTTTTCAAAAGAATTTAAAAAGGCATCCATATCCTCACCCTCTTTAAATCTGGCTATTAATTTGGAATTTAATTTGTAACCCAGTCCTGTAGATCCAGTTAAACCCAAGCCACTTACCTGCTCTGGTGCCATTGGTTGGAGTCGTAGCTTCTCTAGTTCGTGTTGCCTCTGGTGCTCCTGCTCCTCACGGTCTGTGTCTCGGCGTTCTCACTCTTTCTTCTCCTCTGCAGCTCGCTGACACTCACGCTCCTCACGGTCTGCCTCCCACTGTTCCCGCTCTGCCTCTTGGCATTCTCGCTCTGCCTCTCAGCGTTTTATGGTACTTGGCGCCGGCAGCAATTATTTGTTAGGACTAGGAACAAAGTATTATGTGGGTTGTCAGGTGCACGAAGCACACTTTATTGTTGACTGCACTTGAGTGATGTGACTGCCAGGGTGATGATCTGTGCTGATGTGACTGCCTGGGTGGTGATCAGTAATGTATCCTTCATTTCTTGTTTAAAAGATGTTGCTGCATAGAAGAAGTGGAAAACAGTATCATCTGTTTTTTTTTTTTCTAAACTGAAATCTTATTACGTTTTTATGGCATACAGGTGAGACAAAATCAGTGTTTACAAGAGATTGTTAGATACAAAGGCAGGAATAGGCAGAATATATTAATAATAACCATTCCTAGTGTAATTATATCCCCTTTTGAAAATATCTAACATCCAAGAGGTCTCCTTTTTCCCTGTAGAGGGAGACCCCAGACCTGGACACCAGTTCTCCAACAGAAACCTGCCCTCAACCCTCTCTTGCTGTCCGCTGTCAGGTCCAAGGTAGGATATGTAGCCCATGTATCATAACCTGGGGTGGCCATAGTTTTCATCTGCTCTGGCACTTTCCCTCTGTTTTTCCATTTGGTATATATTCCACACTGTGTCTTCCCAGTTAGATGTAGTTAGAGAAACCACTTGTATCAACAACCTCATGATTACCTTTTTAGCTGCTGTATGTAGTATATTTAATAAGTATACATGAAAACAGCGCCACCTGTTGGACCAGGTAGTGTACTGTACCATAATACATTGGGACATAGAATGCAGCTGCATCGCATGGGTAGGGTGTGTGGGCTATTACTGCTGCTCATTTGATCATTCTTTCATAGCTGTTCTTTTGGACTGGTCTCCTCTGGCACAGCCTGCAAAGGAATATGCCCAGCCTTAATTCTTAGCTACTTACTGGAAGGTAGTAGGTACTTGCATCTGTCTCTGTCTCTGTCTCTCTCTCTCTCTCTCTCTCTCTCCCCTCCACTCACAAGGGCCCAAGCAGTTATGCCACCATGGAAAGCCATGAAGGAGCTACTGATTTCTTTGCTAATTGTTACATCAGGGGTCGTACTTGTCCCCCTCCCTGCTATTCCCTTTGGCCCTCTGTGTTACATGGTAGAGTTTGGATGCTTTTATACATTTTATCACATTTAGTCAAATATTTATAAATAGTCAGAACTAATCAAAACCCCAGCCCCCCACCCCGTGTTCTGTATTTTTATTAATAAGGGCCAGAGTTTTACTGAGTTCAGCTAGCCCTATCACTTACTGTAACTCTAGAGCTTCTTCAGGATCTTCTCCATAAAACAACACTCGCCCTCCTGCCCATCCCCTTCTGAGTTTTTCCACCAGAAAATATAGTTGTAGAGCGCTGTTCCATCTCAGGGTGTCCTTAAATGGAAATTTCACTGCTCAGAGGATTTTTTTTTTCCTTCAGTCACACTTTAGGTGCCTTTACATGCAGTGATCTGTATCGCAATGAGAGATACAGATCAACTGCAACTATAACTTTCTGCCATGTACAGGCTATCCATTTTGTAAGAGAAATGAATGTTCACCAATTCCGTGTTCCCTGCTTTGCTGGGTACACAGAGTTTTATTCCATTCTGCATGGCTACGTACAAGTACCCTTCCGCTCATTTCTGTCCCATCACAAAGGGGATCATGTGCTCTCCAGCCTATTGCAGAACAGATCACCTGCACACAGCACAAGAAGGTAATGTTTTAGTTAATCTGTACCACTCATTCTGATACAGATCATCACAGTGTAAATGCAATCCACTCTGCAACAGATTGAGAAGAACAAAGTGGGTCATGGAACAAGCGGTTCTGGCAAGTGCCATGTAAAAATGCCTTGTGTTTGACAGAATGTGACTTAACATCCATTTTTCTGCCAACAACTCTAACCCCCAGGTTGTTGTGTTTGATTCTGGAATGACAGCATAGCCTAGAGGTTGGAGAGCTGTGAACAAGCCTTGTATATCCAACAGACCTAGATTTGATCCCACAGTCTCCGCATGCATACTGTGTAAATATGAGCAAGTTACTTAACCTCCCTGTGCTCCTGTGATGCACTTGGAAACAAGTTTAGGCTCAGTGTGCCCTTTTTAGCCAAAAAGAAAAAATTACTCACCATAGTAATGATGTTTCTTCTAAAGGGTTTACTAGTGATTCATACAATTCTGCAGTCATCTCAGCCATGAGTTGTTGCCCCAGATAGAACTTACAATGGTTAAATTTTAGACTCTGCACACTGGTCACACTCCCCCAACATTCTAAAAGCAGATTTATAGCTGAAGCCCAGAAGAGAGGTGTGACCACCTATCCAATCTATATTAATTATTCTTATCTAATGTAAATGTAAATAAAAATGCAAAACCAAACATGAAACTTGCGAAACCTGCAGTTTGCAACAATGTAAAGCTCAAGCAATAAAACAAATCTTTGATTTAGTCTGAGGAACCACTATATATGAAGGCTGTAGAAGGGGACATAGAGAAGGGTTTGCATGAACCACTAGTAAACTCTCTAGAAGAAACATCATTACAATGTCAGTAATTATTTCTTCTAGCAACAAGAGTTTACTAGCGATTTCATGTAGTTCTGCAGACTCCAAGCAGTTCCTTGAGAGACAGGGTCTAGAACCTATGTAGGAGACAATGTTCTGAAGCACTGAATTACCAAACCTGTCATCTCTTCTACTCTAGATGTCCAGGCAATAATGGGAAGTAAATATGTATACTGAGAACCAGGTAGCTCCTGTACAGACATCCTGAAAGGGTATACCTCTTACAGATGTAGCTCTAGTGGAGTGTGCCTACAGGCCCTATGGTGGGTGGCTTCCTGCCAGCCTTCCCATAGCAAAACTGTATGCAAGAGACCATCCTATGTAAAGTAGGATTTTTAGCTGTTGCCATGCCTTGTCCTACTTCACCATAAGTGACAAACAGATGAATGTTGTCAGTTCTGGACCACTTGGTTCTACCTAAGGTGAAACTCAAATTCCTCTTCATGTCTAGACTGTGCAGTTTCTCCTTATCTATATTTGAGTGAGGTTTTGGGAACTAGTAGACAAAGTAACAGTCTGGCTCATATGAAATTTGAAAACCACATTTTGTAAAAATGTCATGTGGCCCAAGTACCACTTTATCCCCGTGAAGACCATAAAATAAAGATCTGTACAGAGGGCCAGTAGTTCACTGATATTTGTGGCAGAAGTAAAAGCAACTGGAAACACTGTTTTCCTTGTCAGGCACTTTAGCTCAGCAGAAAATATGGACATGCTTAACTGTGCCAGGACCAGGCTCAAATCCTATGGGGAACTGGATCACTCATAGGAGTAGCCACGTGTTCTGAGACTGAAAACGGACATGAAAATTCAAAACCACTGACAAGTCTACAGCCATTGCTGAGATTCAGTGGGATGCACTCCAACTACTGGATTTTTTTTTACTTTAACAAGCGTGTTTTCCTGGTTCCAGGCTTTCAGGCAAACTTTAAAACTTCAAGCATCTAGTTAAACAGATTTGAGTTAGAGTATTCTAACTCTTCAAGAACCATGCTCTCAAGTGAAGCATGCTGAGATCTGAACAAGTCACTGCCATGGCATAGATTAAGAAGATCCTGCCGCAGAGGCAGAACTATAGGAGTTCTCTGGAACATAGTCAACAGCAGAAAGAGCTAGGCCTGCTTGGCCCACTCTGGTACCATTAGAATCATTACTGCTAACTCTCATCTCAGTTTCAACAGGACCATTTGGATCACTGGGAATAAAGGTAACACGCTGAGAAATTTGCCAATTCAGGACAGAATATTCCATGGGATCATCTCCTCTGAGGGGGGGTCAGCAGCAAAAATGGGGGCGCTTCTTGTTCTCCTGTGAGGCAAACAGACCCGCTTCTGGAACTCCTCATCTCTGAAACACTGAGTTGAACGCTCACAGGTTAAGAGATCATTCACGAGTCACCCATCCTGCTCAGTGAATCTACTAGTACATTGTCCTTCCCTGCTAAATGTACTGCAGAAATACTCACGGTCAGATGGTATTCTTTATCAGAACTGTTATGCAAGAGGGAGGAAATATACCTCATGGAAAGGGGTACTGCTCTGAGTTCTAACAGGTTTATGTGCTCTTCACACTCTTGTGAGTTCCAGACTCTGTTTACTGTTTGGCCCTCCAGATGCCTTCCCCATCCCAGAAGGGAGACATCTGTAGGCAGGACCATTGTAAGTAAAGACTGTAGGAAGGGAATACCCTATCTGAAGTTACTTACCACCTTCTGCCAATCCAGTATCTGTACCAGGGACTGAGTGATTGGTAATGGTTGCTCCAGAGGTGCACTTCTTTAGTGCCAGTACCTTCATAGGGATACTGGTCATCCCTTATTTGCAAACTATGCCCGAGGTACCACTTTTGTGTTGAGGCCATGTGACAGTTCCTGAGCAGTGGACTGCCTGGAATGAATTTTCACACTGTATAAGGGCTTATTCCCTCTTAGGTGCCAGATATGCCCTCCCTTGCACTTTATTTAGTTCTGCGCCAATGAACTCCAGCTTTTGTCTGGATTCTATGTGGGATTTTTCTAAATCCATAAGGAAACTCATTGCAGTGTGTTCTTTACAGTTTGATTTGAGTGCACTACTTCCTTCTGTGTTTTTTTCTCCACCTATTAGCCATTTGTCTAAATAGGAAACTATAACTAGCCCCTGCCTGCACAGGTGTGCTGCCATCTCTGACATGCATGAGATCAGACCAGGAAGCATTGCTGTAAACTGATACTGCATAAGGCATACCCGGAAATGAAAGTTACATATGTACCACAACTGTTGATCTTCCTGAATATCTTCTCCATACATTATCACTAATTGGTCTGAGCCAGAGGTGCTAGGACCCCATGGGAGCCAGAACATTTCTGGGGACTGGTGGTGCAAGTTGCCCCCTGTGCACATCACTGCATGTGCCTGCTGGTATACAGTAGCACCAGCCCCCAATCACCTCAGTACTGTTTTTACCAAGGAGATGAGCAGCAGGAACCTAATGAGCACTGTATGTACCTAACCTAAGGACATAAGATAGCCCCGGTGTCCCATGTAAGAAGGGCCACTAAACTCATTAACACAGTGTCTTCACAGCCCAGCCAAGTACAAAGGGGTGAAGAAGTCCAACAGAACAATACTGGAGTGAGTCTGGTGGATGTTGGGCAGGCATGGTATTCTATGGAGAAGATATTCAGAAAGCTCAAGAGTTATGGTTAAGTATGTAACTTTCATGTCTTTCAGGAATCGGTTTTCTCCATAGATTCCCACTAATGGGTCAGAGTACCAAATGCAAAGAAAGTCCCCCAGACAAGGGAGGCTGTAGCTCAGGGCTCACTCAGGATAGCAATCCATTCAGAAATGTCCTGCTAAAGATGGCATGTTGCGTGGCATGGGCATCCAGAGCATAGTGCTTGGTAAAAGTATGTACTGTGTTCGAAGCTGCAGCTCTGCAATTTCTCCAGTAGGTACAGACTGTTTCTCTGCCAGGGAAATGGCAGGCACTCTGGTGGAGTGGGCATGTACCTTGCCCTCTAGTGTCACCTGAGCTATGGCATAGCAGTGGCAAAAGCAATTTACAACCCAGGCTGAAATGCACTTGATTGTGACAGGCTATATCTTTTGATTGGAGTCGAAACAGACAAAGAGCTGCTTTGCCTGTCTGGAGCACTTAGGCCTGTTCAGGTAAAACGTAAGGACCCTTTTTAACATCCAGAGAGTGGAGATACCTTTCAGTCTCATTCTGGAAGTTGGTAAAATAGGTAGGTAGTATTATAGACTGATTCAGATGGAACTCCAGCACTACTTTAGGTATAAACTTGAGATGTGTACAGAGCATCACCTTGTGTTTATGGGAAACAGTATACAGTGGATCTGTGATCAAGGCAAGAAACCCTCCCTTCCCAGTCCCCCCATGGGGGCTTACTGACTTAGTGGCTTAGCCCTGTAGCCAGTGCCACTCCTCTTCGGTGCTGGAAGCATGCAAAAACCTCTGCAGCAGTAGCTGTAAGCTCCCTTCCACTTATCCCCAGGCTATGCTGACTGTGGCATCATGCCAGTGCCTGAACTGTCTGTTTCTTCACGCATTTCCCCAGCCATTGTGGACTGCTGCAATATTGTGGGACCACAATGAATCTTCAGAACTCACAGTGCCTGAACTTATCATGGCCAGAGGCACCAGTGAGGGATGTTAAATAAAATATGAACTTAGCTCCCTGCCTGGGAGCTCTAGAGATGACCACCACAGATGTTTTGGAGCAGACAAGCCCTATGATTCCTTGTAACTGCAGAGCTGCACCACAGTTTCCAGAGATCTCAGGATCCCACATTACAGTGCAGCTGACACTATACCTGGCCCCTCCACCAGCCCCCACCCACACTCTCTCTCTCCCACCCACTCTCCATCAAAAAAAAACAACTGCTCCCTTTGCATACTCACCCTTCCTAGCCCTGGCTCACCAAAAAAGACACATGCCTCCTTCCTCTGCATGCTCTTCCTCCAGCCAGTTCTATCCCACAACACAGCCACTGTCACCGGTGGCAGCCAAATGGCCCAGTCTGGCCTCCTCTATTGCCCCAAATGGGCCTCATCCCCTGCCAGGGGCAGGGGCATCCATACAGCCCTGATGGGCCACCTCTGATGCCACTGGCAAACACCCTCCTACTGCCAACAAACTCACCACCCACTGTATCTTAGTTCTGCACTTCAGTCCACAAATGCATTATATGGCATTAACAAACAACCTTTGTATAAGCCTTCTTTTGTGTTCTAGTGACTGTTTTGGACTGCAGCATCTTTTCTGTTGTGTCTATAGTGGGGGCTGACTGCCCTGCTGCTGCACCCAGATCCTGCATTGGAGAGCTCATGTGCTACCCTGTCTTTCTCACCCACTGAACCTCTTCTATACACTCAAGTGCTCTAGTCCTCGCTCTCAGCCGTATAAATGAGTAGAAGTAGGACCCCACTATAAAGGAAATGTTGCATCTCAGCTAGACTACCCTGTGTAAATAAATTGTGAGAAAATAAATAAAAAAGGATCAGTAGAAGTAAAGAATCATTGTCAGGAAGAGCATAAAAGATAAGAAATAATGGGTGTGTGCATTGGTATGATCTGTGTATGTGGTGCTGTATGTCCATCTGCATGCAGTGTTTTGCGTCTTTATATGTAGTGATGTACGCATTGTTAAGTACTGCTGTGTGTGGGCAGCTGTGAGACCTTGAAGTCATACTGACATGGCAAACTGTGTCAGCCACAATCACTGTGCTATTTGGCCAGCACCCTTATAGCATTGTTTATTGATTCTGATGACAGACCTTTGAACTTAGAACAGTATGATGTCAGAAATCTGAACTGGGACAGATGAGATCCCCTCATCCCACCATGCCCATCTGGGCTTCCTGGCCTGCCACCATCTTTCTGTCTCCTTCCTCTGATCTCTCATAAAGCCAAGTGAAGTATGTCCTCAGAGACCTGGCTCCACCTTCAGGGTTTCACCTGTGGAGGGGTCAATCAACAGGTTACTGGTTCGGGGACCAGAGTTAGGAGTGAGCAAAGGCAAGAGAGGAGTGTTGGCCCCAAGGGGGTTCAAAGGGTGGGGCAGGGACACTGAGGGAGACAGAAGGAAGATTCCAGGTCAGGTCTGGAGGTGCTAGAAACAGTATAAATAGATGTGAATTTTAGTCGGTAGGTATGACATATGAAGGGGTTGTTACAAGATCACAGTTGCAGAGTATCGTAACAGCTGCTGCATGCAAGGAAGGACCAGAGGCCTGAACACTGTCTGTAATAAAAGCACAGGGGAGGAGTCTAAACCCAAAGACCACATTGAAATCACAAAAACAATGGTCATACTCACTCACCACACTAACAGACTGATCAACAAACAAGCGGGGATCAGCAGGATTTGTGCATATCCCGGTCATACAGCTCCGTGACCTGATGCCTGTTTGCACTAAATGGCATGCACCACCCATCACTTTCCACAAAAGAGGAGCATTTATGTGGAGTTGGGGGATGTCCTGGAGGTTGACTTGCATGGACACTGGGCACCCGAATGGATGACAGTGACATTTTCTGAGTGGATCCACTTCTGCATGTGGAGTGTTGTGAAGCAGGCAGTTTTGGGTGGCAGCAGTCCTCTAAGGACTGCCATATCCCTATCCCATTCCTAAAGAAAAACAATAAGAACAGTAGGTACGAGATGTCTCTAGCCTTCTGTGTCAACTCAGAGGGCTGGGTGCAAGGTGAGAGGGGTCCATTTAGGCTCCTGAGGACTAACATTAGCCGGTGAAAGGGGGCAAATGTGTGCCATGGCAGGTCTTTGACCAGGGTAGTGTTCCCCCCTCCAGTCTTATGACCATGTCCACAAGGCTGTGGATGGTGTGGTAGTGTAACCCCACCCTGACCCAGTTACGTGCATATTTCTATAACTGGCATTGGATCGGCGGAAGTAGGGGCATGCATCTAGAGCTGTGTATGCTCAAAGGTCTCTGGATGTGGAGAGCAGGACCTCTGCACACAACCAGACCCCCTATGCACCCCTCTGCAGATGTGCAAGTTTCTCATCCTTTGTAGACTGAGCCCTAACAGTATTTTGTTTTTAAAAAGTTTTTATTAAAAAAATTTGCAACTGTATAACAGAAACAGAGTAGATACAAACAGATACAGTTTGGTCATTTGGAAACAGTACATCTAATCAGCATACAGTAACAGAAAATTTATGACTACACAGTTAAAGGGGAACCTGTCTATCATGGGCCAAAATACCCCTAAACTTTCCCATCAACAAGACCAGATGCCTTGGTGAGGTCCACAAACATAGCGCTAGTCATTAGACCACTATCTATGGCTTTATATACTGTGTTCATGAACCTGACAAAGGCAGTATCTATTCCGTGATCTTGCCTAAACCCATGTTGTTCAATGCACAAAATGTTACATTTTTCAACATAGTCTGTCAGTTGTGTAGAAACAATTTTTTCTTGGAGTTTGGCGAAGACAGCACCAATATTTGTCTAAAATTTTCAGCTAATGTAATCTTACCCTTCTTGTACTGTGGAACAACATGGGCTATTTTCCACAGGTCTGGAATTTGCTGAGCTTCAAAAGAGAAATGACATTTTACTATTGGTAACACTATATTGGGTGCTACTAATTTAAGTAATTTCAGCACAAGATTGTCAGCTCCCACAGATTTATAAATTTTGAATCCCTCAACAATTTAAACAACAGTGAGGTGGTCATTTTTCAAATATAACATTTGGGGAAGTTTGAAACTGACTAGCATGAGTCAGAAAAAATCTGACTATTACCTGTATCAGTCTTTAGCCTATACTTTTCAGTGTTACAAAAAAGTCTGTTGAAAATGCTGTTTATTTCTTTTTTGACTACCCACTTCAGTTCCATTTAATTCAGTGTTAGTTGTTTTAGCTTCAACAGTAGGCCTAAGCAGTTTATTAATATTTTATGAAAATTATTTGGGATATGAGAGACTAGTAGCTTGTTTTACCTGAAATATTTAATTTTAGCCACTTTCAATTATTTTTCCATGCATTACGCAAAGTACGCTATTGTACCCAATCAGTGTCTATGCCTCGTCCCTACATTTCATTTGTTTAAGCAGATCATTAGTTATCCATTTTGAATTAGTACCACAAAATTGCTTCTTAGTTTATGAAGTAACTTTGTGAATTCTCCAATAAAGTAGTCTAAAATATAATGTATACTGGTAGCACTCTGGCTAAAGTACTCCAGCACTTTGCCTGTAAAGGTGTCATTAGGGGATGCCTTTACAGGTGAAGCACTGGGGCACCTGGAGTACTTAGCTACTTACAGCTCTTATTTTGCTCCACAGTATATGTAAGGGTACCAATTCAGTTCAAAACATTCTAGGCAGCATAGAGATGTGGTCCGAGTACTTTATGAATGAGTGCTGCAGCATCTTATTCTCCTAGTCATTTGTTGGGGCTGGCCAGCCCGCAGCAACATCCCACTCCCTGCACTACACAAGCACGAGTTCACCTTGTCACGGACTGTCATAATTTGCATTGAAAGTATCATCTAATAAGTCCAATACAAATTAGATAAATCAATGAGAAATTCAGAGAGATTGAGTTTAGAACAATTGAAAAAGGTTTTTTCAACAGGTTTTGGTTTATGAAAGACTCCACTGAACTGCTCACAGAAAGTGGTTGAACAGTCAGTGATTAAATCTGCTAAACAACTAGAAGTTGCAGTTCTGTTAGAATTACTTATTACATTTCAATTTAGCAATGCATGTTTCTTGATCTTATTACTTAATCTTTTAGGTTCCATTATTATTTGTTTCTAGCTAGGCTCATCCAGCAATCTAATCGTATTAAGTTCCATACCTGCCTTATGGCCAAGAAGATCACGTTAGGCCTTGCTCTCCCAGGTGTCCAAGCCCTCCTTCATGCTGCACGCATCCCCCGCCTCACCAGGACCTCTGAAAAACAAATTCTGCACATTCCCCAGTGCCACACCTCTCAGGGACAAAGGTCCTTTGCTCACCGGGCACCATACTGGTTTAATGGAATCAACAAAGACATCACCTCACTGCAAAGTCTTGGCCTGTTCAAAACCTACCTTCACCTCTACCTCTCTGCTGCCAGCTCCTGTGACTCTCACTCGTAATCCGCTATCACCACTTTCACTTGCCTCTACCCTACCTCACACCCTTCCCCTTCCCCACCCCTCCCCAGCTTTAGCACTCCTCAAAACCTGACAAGGCCCTCGGCTGCTCCTCAGTTTCTGTTATTCCCCTCTATCTCTCAACCTTCACTTTGAATCCTGCCTACCTTGTTTCCATCCCTCCATCTTTAGCCTTTATTCCACTGCTTGTGATTGTGCTGAATCTCATGATATGCACTGTTTATTAAAATTCTTGTTCTATCCTGTACATACCTCCCTCAAATGTCTGTATTCAGACTGCCTGAATTGCTAATTTCAAACTATGTTATGTTTGTATTGTTCTCCAATTTGACGTGGAACCTTTGTAAAAGAGCCTTGACTCAAAGGTATTTGTAATCCTAGAATAAAGAAATTAAAAAAAATTATTATAAAAACAAATCCCTGTAAATAATTGTATTAACATCCCAAGTAAGACTGAAATCACCCAACATGTTTTTTTCTGTAGGCCCCAATACACACAGTGTATCTCAGATGTCTTTTAACCTTTCAATTCCTGTTTTCGGTCAATTATAAATACAGCAAACATTTAGTTTCTTAACTGCCCTTGGACAATTGAATAATCATTGATTCACAATCAGTTTTGGCCACATAGTTCAGTAAACAAATCTTTATATTTAAATTGTGCATTACACAATGACAAAACATAATGCGGCCACCTTTTTGGGAAATTCTGTCCCTTCTGAACACATTGTAGTTTGGTATCGAAATCTCATTATCCAAAATGCCCAACTTTCACTAATAGTCAATGCATGAGGAGCATGTATCCCTAGCAGCATCTTGATCTCAGAAAGCTTTGAAAGAAGGCTGCAGACCTTTAAATGCATGATTTTAAACCATTTGCTAGATAATCAAATATCATCATCCAGAGGAACAGACAAACCATTTATGCCAACAGGCCCTGGATTATTTTCTACATCACCTAAGAACAGAATTCAAATTGAAGTTAGATACAGAATACATTTCAGATTCACAATCAAGCAGGGAAACCTCAAATTATTTCCCAACCTAACCCCCTGCTTCATTGTTATCAGTCCTATTACCAAGTCTCCCAGCAGCTGCAGATCAACTGAAGGCCTGAAGGCAAAGTAATTATGTTGTAAATGAACAGGTGATTCAGATAAAACTGTTGAGAATAAAACATCAGCAGTAATAAACATAATGTAATACAAACCTCCATCAAGAAACCCATCTGTGCCATGATTAAGATTAAAATAACTTAAAATGAAAACAGCTAAAGTAAAAAGAAAACAGCAAACCAAATACCAACACTAACAGTAATAGACAATTTAAAGCATCATTTAAAAAGGTAAAAGAAAACAAAATTTCAAACAGCCTACCTTGAGCCTCCCTCTCATGAGAGTGAATACCACTACTTCTGTGGGAGACGCTCAGAAAGCCACTCCACAGAGCATCATCACTGGAGCGGCTCTCTTTTTATGTGCTACCCCTTGTGACGTTACCCACAACTGCAGATGCTGGATCCAGTACCAACTTTTGCCATCAGGTTGGTCTAGGTCAATAGTTCTCAAACTTTGTCACAGTGAGCCTCCCCATAGCCGTGGAAAAGATCTTGAGCCTCCCTCAAAATACTGAAATATTTTTAGGCTTCGCCATAGAAAAATAACCTACTTTTCACAGACATCAGGAATAAATTGAAACCTCTTTGGATAGCTGGTTCTCATGTTATTAGGCTTATTGTAACCCCCCACCCCAAACAAGACAACCTACTTGCTCCAATATTTTGAATCTCGAACTTGTTACCCTTACTGCCATACCTTCATGGGTCAGACTGTTTTCTGTTTCCCTCTATCTGAAATAACCTTCCTGCCGACCTCTGTCTCTCCCCTCTCATCCTGCTCTTAAGCAACTTCTCAGGGATCATTTTGCTCCCTCCTGCTCTTATTCCTAGTACCTATATGGTTAACTCTTGTATTTGGACAGTTCTGCAGCCAGTCTAATTGATCAGTTGTTCCTCGCATTGTTAGTTTAATGTTCTTAATTTGTTTGCACTTTTATTCATTTTGTATCACTTGAGTGTTTTGCAGTTACATTTTGAATTGCATTCTTTCACTACCCTTCCCTGGGTACACCTGAAATAAGCCATGTCTCAGTGTACAGTACCTTCCCTGGTTACAGATTTGTGAATAAATTCACCTACTATTATCCTCTTTCAGTTTGCCTTATCCCTTCACACAAAATCTATAAAGTTCCAAATTGAAGTATAATACTTTTTCAAGACTTGCTTGAGTCTCCCCTGGAACAGGTTGGGGCCTCCCAAGGGAGGCTGGCCTCACCATTTGAGAACCCCTGGTCTAGGTTGAGAAAACAAAGCTGGAACCAAGCGGGGTGAGTTAGACCTGATGCTAGTGGGGAGGGAGGGCAAAAGTCAGTAAAGTCTTTTGGTTCGACTGGATGGTGTGGCAGAGCACCTGGAGTGGCTCTCCTTTTATGTGCCACACCCTGTGACATTATCCACCACCATCAGTGTCAGACACGGTACTGGCCACTATCACGAGGTTGGTCCGGACTGAGAAAATAAAGCTGGAGCCAGGCAGGGTGAGTGACAGCTGCTGATACAATAAAGTCTTTTGGTTCAGCTGGATGGTGCTGCACAGCCGCTGGAGTGGCTCTCCTTTTATGTGCCACCACGCATGACATCACCCACTGCTACTGATGTCAGATCAGGTAATGATCGCTGCCACCAAGTCATTGTGGACCAAGAAAACAAAGGTGAAGCCAGGCAGGGTGAATGATGGCTGCTGATAGTGGGGAGGGCAAAAGTCAGTAAAGTCTCTTGGTTCAGCTTGATGATGATGCTGCAGTGTCACTGCAGTAGCTCTCCTTTTATATACTGCCTTCTGTGATGTCACCACTGCTGATGATAGCAGACCTGGTACCGACCACTGCACCAGGTTTGTCCAGACCGAGAAAACAAAGGTGAAGCCAGGCAGAGTGAGTGAGAGCTGCCGGTACTGGGGAGAGAGGGAGGCCAAAAGTCAGTAAAGTCTCGTGGTTCGGCAGGATGGTGCCTTTTAAGCACAAGCTGTCATCATGCCCAGGATCCCAATACCACCTGGCATTTGCAAGGCTTCAAATTATGTTTTAGGGCAGTATCAAAGGTCTCTATGGAGGAGTATTCAAATAGGGTGCCCAGTTAAGCTACAAAACACTAGTGTTGAGGAGGTGGCTGGTGAGATATGAAAATAAAATGACCTTTAAAATTCAAAGAACTACTTTTAGTGTAGTGAGTGAGGCTGACTGTCCTTTTTGTGATTAAGGATGCTGCCACTCTGACTCTCTACATCAAACCTTCACAAGAAAAAACCCACACCAGTGCACACCAAAATAATTTTGCTTAATTCATATGCACCTGGAGAACAGATGCATACTGGATCTGCCAAACATAGTAACGTAGTAATAAGGGGTCGGGTGGGACTCTAGGTCCATGATGTCCAACCCCTGCCATATGAGCAGATATGAATGTAAATGCTGTGCAAATGTACCCACCCTGCTACTCAGAATATCCTGTGATTCCCTTGGTAAGCGATACTTTGTCTAGGCTTTTCCTTAAGGACTGTATTGTTTTCATGTCCACTCTCAACAGGTAAGCTGTTCCATCAGTCCTTAAGGACTGTATTGTTTTCATGTCCACTCTCAACAGGTAAGCTGTTCCATCAGTTCTTCACTCTCTGGGAAAAGACTTGCTTCCCAACATCACCCATGAATGTACCACCTCTGAGAGTCAGGGTGTATTCTATGTCCTGCTGCAAGACACAGATCAAACACCTCTATCAAACAAAGAACAAATTGCTTTACCAAAAGGCTTCCTCAGTTGTTTACAGAACTAAATTTGCAGCTTTATTTAAATATCATCCAAACAAAAGTGCCGCAACCCTTAATTATCAATAATGATCTAATTTTGGTATTAAGTAAAATGATGCATACAATTTGTCACTATCAAAATCAGTATTGAAACAATAACAAGGACTGGAGTTCTCTAATTCCAGGTATGTTGGAGTTTTATTTTTATTTATTTATTTAGTTTTTGTTGACCGGGTAAGTGCACTAGACAAATCCTGCCTATTTTCAGGCACGACCCGGGGGGAGGGGGATACAGATGAATGCCAACTGACCTTGAACCAGATTAAGCTGTTGGTGGTATTTTTAGTGAATGAGGGAAATTTGGCCAGGACACTGGGGAAATTCCCCTACTCTTTTCGATAAGTGCCATGGGACCTTTAACATCCACCTGAACTACCACCAATCCAGGAAGATGGGATCTCGGTTTTTTAACGTCTCATCCGAAAGACGGCACCTCAGAAATGCAGCACCCCTCTCATGCTGCACTACAGTGTCAGTTCTGGGATATTAACCCAAGTGCTAGGTGTGGGAACTGAACCCATGGCCCTCTGATCTCCTGGCCTCAGAGGCAAGTGTGCTACCTACTGAGCCACTGACACTGATATAGTCTTGTTCAAAAGCAAATTATATGAGTTACTGTAACTGTCTTTGTGTAGTGATCTCAGAAGCATCTCTCAGCCTTCAGTATCTCAGGTAGGCAGTGATGTGCCTGGGACTACAGCCCTGAGACTAAAACCTAGTTTACTGATGAATGGGATGCCTCTGAGACTGCCCACGGCAGGCTCCACAACCAAATAAAATACTGGCATCTCATCAGCCAGCAGAGCAGCTAAAGGGTCGAATGCATATTTGGGGATCAAAGTAAGGGACCACTGAGAGAAGTAAATTATGGATGTGCAACCAGAGAGCAGTCAGTTATTGATCTGATTGAGGAAGGCAAGGTGATCAGCAGGTAATAGAGCTGTACTAAAAATGTTCTTCCTGGGCCTTAAACTTGCTGTTGTTTGGGGGCTACAAATCTTTATTGAAGACGACCTTTATATCCTGACTGTTATGTACCAACAAAAATATATTGCCTTTCAGACCCTGGGCAGAAGCAGACCGGGCAAGAGAACAAAGGTGTGGATGTGGGTAAGTGATCAGCATTGCATATCTGTACTAAATGTATTCCAGGAGCATTTCATGTATGGACTGCACATTTCCCAGCCATGGCACATGTTTGTGCGGCACATATTATTTATTTAGCTTTTGTATACCCAGGTAAGTACACTAGACAAAATATATGCCTATTTTCAGGTATGACCCGGGAGAGTACAGGAAGTAAAAGAACATACAGGGTCAGATATTCAAATTGCGCTATTTTGTGGTGCAAGCACTTGCGCTGCACAAAATAATTGTGCAGGGGCGTGTCCAGCGCAATATTCAAAGGAGTTGCGCCCTTGAGCAACTCCTTAGAATATCACCCCCCAGCCACAGCCACTGTGCATGGCGCAGTGGAACTTGCGCCACCGCAAGTTGTCAGAGTGGAGCATTCAACTTGCGGTGGCGCAAGTACCATTGCGCCATGCGCAAAATCCTGAAATTCAAAAGGTGACATGCAAATGGGGCCATAATTCATGCAAGGCACAGGGGGGGCCATTTGCATCTGATTATGGTCCCATTTGCATGCCATTAGCATGCAGGTGCGCTGATCCCCGAGTACTTGTGCCTGGCACCCTGCCAGGCAGCAGCCGTCGGGGACAGACGCCCCCTGCAGCCCGATCGCAGGCAAAATAGTGTAGAATCCCCACCACTACCCCCACTGGCCTGATCGCGGGCATGGTTAAACCCCCACCAGCCCGATCGCGGGCAGCAATGTCTCCCCTCCGACACATCCCTGGTGGTCCAGTGAACCGTAAATCCCGATCGCGGGATGGAAGTAAGAAACCCCCGAACACATCCCTGGTGCTCAGTGTCCCCACCCCACCCACCGTGAAGCTCACCACCCCGCCCCGGGCAGCCGGGCGGGCGGCAGCATCCACCTGCCTGCCACCCGCCACCCGCTGACTGACTGCCCGGTAGGGCTGCACGTCCATCCATTGGTGCAGAGCAAGAGCCAATGAGCATGCAGCCCATACCGCATAAGACAGTCCAGTTTTGTGAATGTCCTCACCCCACCCACCCATGAAGCCTCACCACCCGCGCCCCCGGCAGCCGGGCAGCATCCCACCGCCTGCCGCCTGCCGCCCGCCGCCCGCAGACTGACTGCCCGTAGGGCTGCAGGTCCATCCATTGGTGCTGAGCATGAATACATTCATTCACAAAACTGGACTGTCTTAGAGGAGTACGTACGCCCATTGCCTGCTCTGCAACAATGGCGGCAGGCCCTACCGCAGCCAGTTGGCGGGCGGGCGGGCTGCAGGCGGTGGATGCTGCCGCCCGCCAGCTGCCAGGGGGGTGAGCGAGGTGGTGAGGCTTCGCAGGTGGGTGAGGTGGGGGACACTAGGCACCAGGGATGTGTTCAGGGGGGTGTTTTCTTACTTCCATCCCGCGATCGGGATTTACGGTCCACTGGACCACCAGGGATGTGTTCGGGGGGGGGTTCTTACTTCCATCCCACGATCGGGATTTACGGTCCACTGGACCACCAGGGATGTGTTCGTTGGGAGGTTCTCTATACCATCCTGCGATCGGGATTTATGGTCCACTGGACCACCAGGGATATGTCTGGGGACACATTGCTGCCCGCGATTTGGCTGGTGGGGGATTAAACTATGCCCAGATCGGGCCAGTGGGGGGTGGTGGTGGGGAATTTTGCACTGTTTTGCCCGCGATCGGTCTGCAGGGGGGGCATACCTCTCAACCTCTTGTCTCATAAATCAGGGACAATACTTTAAAATATCAGGGACAAAGACCCCAAATCAGGGACACATCTTAAAATTTGGTAGTATTCACTCAGAAAGCTGAAAGAATTAGGAGAGTTATGGAAGATGCATTTTCTGAATAGGAAGAAATCTGTAACTTTAATATTTAACATTATTTTATGCTTACAATCCCCAGTGTTCTGTCACAAAAATACAAATTTTATGAGGGACAGAGAAAAATTCTGAGGCAAAATCAGGGATGTCCCTGAAAATCAGGGAAAGTTGAGAGGTATGAGGGGCACAGGGAGTGGGTTGGGGGCCAGCCACAGGTGGCAGCTGCTGTGTTGCGCCCTGCAATGCAGCAGCTCACCTGTGGGTGGCCCTCGACTTAAGCCTTTTTTTTTGGCTCAAAGTTGTGCAGGCGCAAGTTGGGGGTTGCTCCTGCACAACTCTGCACAGCCCGGCTGAATATCGGGCTGTGCAGTTTATGCATGGTTCCTCCCCCTCCAGTTCAGCATGCATTCATTTGCATTGCGCTGTTGCTCAGCCTGTTTTCAGTGGCGCGACTGCCTCCTGCTGAATATCGCAGAATGGAGCAAGTTCGGACTTGCGCATGGTGCAACCCTATTGCGCATGGTGCAACCCTTTTGAATATCTGGCCCACAGAGTACAACTTAAGCAAGTAAGGCAGGTACACTGAAACCAGAAGAAGCAAAACATACATAGGAGATAACTTAGTTTTCAACAGCGGTACAGTCAAATATAAATCAATACAGAGTCATTATGACATTGATTAAAGCAGTATTTACAGATAAAAACAAGAAATTTACACATTTACACTTTTACCACAGGGCTACACCCAGACGGGCAGATAGCACAGCAGGACTGAAGCCAGAGGTAGAGGAGATGATATGCCCAAGTACCGTGTAGGTGACCAAGGTCATCAAGGTAATAATGGGGGTTTAAGACAGTCACATACCGAGGCGAGCTTCACGTGAGACCACAGGGAGGACCATAGGCATGCCTGGGAGTGGAAGGACTGGATCTGGGCCAGCAGAGAGTTCCAAAATCTGGGGGCACATGAAGCAAAATCTCTGTCCCCCATTTCGGTACATGTAGCAGGAACCTTGAGGATAGCTGGGCCCAGAGACCTTAGGGAGAAGAAAGTGAAGGAAGCCAGTATTCAAGGCTGCATCATATACATATATGTCATGAGGGAATCTTACATTGGCATATGCTTATCTGTGTAACAGATGAGGTTTTCCTGTGTCCACAGCAGGGGTTATGAAGGATGGAGGTCTCACTTATCCTCCAATGTCCCCTATTAGTGTTTTACTGGGCTCTGCCTACAAGCCCTATCTCCTTGTGGGATGGTTTAGGGAGGAGTAAAGGGAGAAAATACCAGCAGACAGCACCAGACCAGATGAAGCAATCCTTCTCCCCTATACTCAAAGAGAGCTCTTACAAAACTGCCCCCACTTTGCTCACTGCTCTCACTTGGCTCCACTGCTGAGTTTAGGTAGCCCACGGGGAGCTGGAAGCAGTGGGGGTAAAAGTTACATGATAAAAGTAATATCATGGATAAAATAACAGTAACAGCAAGATATCAAAAATATGTTACTGTCACTATTGTCACAATGTATTTCTTAAATAATATGATCATCATAATGGAATACAGAGCCAGTAAGAGTGCACCTTCCACAATGCCAATGACATCACAACTGCCTAGTTCAGCACTGAAGACAATAGTTAAAATGATAGAGAAACAGTTGAATCTTCAAATCAACAGCATATCTAAAAGTGAATCTTGTAAGCTGATGTTACATAAATCGAATATGCACAAGTTTGACTCAAAACTCTCAATTTATCATTGCTTCTGAGAGGCAAAACTTGTATAATTCACTTGTAGCTATGCTACTTGTGTGTTACAGTCCTGCTCCCTCACTCTTGAAGATAAAATAAATATTTTGAGTCAGGCCATAGTATAGGTCTGTTGCAAGCCACCAAGCTTGAACAACTGGTGCCTGCAGCTGATGTCAAAGGTACTGTTTCATGCAAGCTGCATAACAATGTTTCACTGTCACACAACTTGTGTGAAAATTCCATAAAAGTCGCTTTGCAAGTAATGAAACCAGGCTCTGCAGTGACAAAAGCAGAACATGTTTTCATGATTTGCAACAGTCTAATTTCATTAATAATTTAAAACCTTTTTTTTACAAAAACAAGACTTGGTGAGTTAGCCTTACATCCCACTCTGTTGACCACAAAAGTTTCACGTAACAGCTCCAAGTTTTTGTTTTTGATGGGCAATGTTTTCCATTCTTTTATTCAGTCTCAGGACTCAAGAAATTGGGCCCTTTCTCATCAAACTGGTTTTCAAGTTAACAAAGTGAAAGCTACTATTGTTGCAAAAAAAAAAATCCTCATGTGTGAAAATGGAAAACGATTTTGTTAATAATTTAAAACCTACAAAGCTGCCAGTTAAGCATAGAAAAGAATCCTCCTTGGATCAAAGTGTAACTAACCTGGACATTTCAGGTTTCAACCCCCAGCCATTTTTTGCACTATTGATGAGCAAAGAAAAGTCTTAAAAAGGATATTATTTGTCTTTGGGTTATAAATTCGATTTATAACCCAAAGACAAATATCAGATAATATCAAACACACATTATATCTAAAAGAACAAACCCAGAAAAAAGCCTCCCCAATGTTACTATTAAGCATGGACACCCAAAAAGCATTTGATAGGGTGTCATGGAGATTTTTCCAATACACCCTGGAACAATTTAAATTCCCAAAAGAATGTTGCCAAGTAGTAAAGAAGCTATATATTTCACTCCAAGCAGTAGTTAAAGTGAATGGTACATTCTCAGATCAATTTCCACTGACAAGGAGGACTAGACAGGGGTGCCCCCTATCCCCTCTGTTATTTGTGCTATATTTTATTTTATTTTTATTTATTTATTTAAACAGCAGTTTGGAAAACCTTTGAGCCATAGGTTCATTTACAAAGGTACCTTGTCACAGTAAGACAAACGAAAATACACAATATAACAGTACAATACAGTATAACAGTAACTTAAGACATAGATACAAACAAGCTGGTACAGGTAGGATTGATGCAAACAATACCAGAGTTATGTTGTCCTTAGCAGCTTAGTAGTAAGCTTTGTCATAAGTATTGAGTACGGCTTTGACTAGTGGCAATTACAGCTTGGTGTTAATAAGGTGGTTACATAAGGAAGTTTTAAGCACCATATAGTTGGAGCTTCGGAGATGGAGGGGGCAGTGTGTTGAACCAGGAGGGGGCCCTAAAGCTGAAGGCTCTTTGGCTGTGAGAGGTCCTAGCTCTAGGGATAACAAGAGAGGTTTTCCCAGAGGTCCAAGTATGAACTAGTGGGACAGAGCGGCGTATGGTGGTGATCAATCCTGGCGGGGATAGCCCAAGGAGGATCTTTTTTGTAAGGGTACAGTTCAGATATTTGAGGCGCTAGTCAAAATCAAGTACCAGCGCTTTAGCGTACAGTAGACAGGTGTGTGTTAGCCTAGGTGCCCCAGTAATTAACCTGCAGGCCTTATTCAGAGTAGTGTGAATTTTATGGAGTGCGGTCTGATCAGCAGCACCATACACCGGCAGTCCATAGTCCACTAGGGACAGGATAGAGGAGGTGACTGTGAGTCGAAGAGCCTCCAGGGGGAGGCAGTGTTTATACCGATGTAAGATGCCCAATTGGATATTAGTGGCAGTGGCTAGGGCAGCGATGTGTCCATGGAAGGAGAAGGAGGGGTCAAAATGGATCCATAGGTATTTATAGGAGCAAACTTGTTCGAGTGGGAAAGAGGACCCAGAGTGAATGAGGAGTTTGAAGTTGCAGGACTTGTTTTGAGGATGAGTGAAGAACATGGTTTTGTTTTTTATCACCAATCTATGTTCCTTGAACCAGCCCTCGGCTTCGGCGAAGGACTTCTGCAGCGAGTCCTGGAGGGCAATAGGGTTACGACTTGAGGCAAAGATGACTGCATCATCAGCGTACAATAGAATGTTCCCCATGCAAGAGCGTGGAAGGGTGTTAAGGTAAAGGGAGAATAGTAAGGGGCCCAGAATGGAGCCCTGAGGAACCCCAGAAAAGATGGGACAGATGTCTGAGTAGGTCCCATTAATTTTTACACGCTGGAAGCGGTCACACAGATAACTGGTGCACCAGGAGATAGGCCCAGCAGCAAAACCAGAGAGACTAAGGGCATCAAGAAGGAGGGGGTGGGAGACAGTGTCAAAAGCTTTAGAGAGGTCAATGAAGACCGCACCAGCCAGAGAACCAGTGTCTAAGGAGGAGTGGAGAAAGTTGGAGAACTCTAGGAGGGCTGTGTTGGTACTGTGGCCCGCTCAGAAGCCATGCTGCTCAGGACATAGGACATTGTAGGTGGAGAGGTAGTCAGAGATTTGAGAGGCCACCACTTTTTCCAAGGCCTTGGAGAGAGGAGAGAGAATGGAGATTGGCCGATAGTTTCCAGCCACAGCCCTATCACCACCTTTAAAGATAGGGGTGACAGTGGCGACTCTCCAGGCAGTTGGAACCTTCCCCAGGCAAAGAGAGTGGTTGATGAGGCACGTGATCGGGGTAAGGACTGTGTCTAAGACCAGCCATAGGATACATGGATCCAGGGTGTCACTACCTGTACTATTACTCTTGAGGGCAGTGACAAGGTGCGGCCTAAGTTCTTGGGCAGAAACACGGCAGAGGAGAAAATAAGGCCGAGAAAGATTTACAGCAGGTGCTGGGGGGGGAGGAGGGTCAAAAAAATTTGTAGGGAGGATAGGGCTAAGGTCAGTGAATGAGGTGTTGAGGTGGTTGGCTATGAGGGCTGGGTCTGAGGAGATCACGCCATTAATGTTGATCTGTGTGGGTAGGAGGGAGTGTGCACTCCTATTTAACTGTTTAATGTTATCCCAGAAGGTTCTGGGGTTTCCCCATGAGGCAGTGAGTGAGGAACGATAGTGCTCAGACTTGGCCTTTCTGATGGCCCGAGTGCACTTGTTTCAGGCGGCAGCATATAACTGCCTGTCACTGGGCCGGCCAGTCTCAATGGCACGGTGCCATAGGTTGTCCCTATGATCGAGTTGGTGGATCAAAGCTGGGGTTACCCAGGGGGCATTCTGCCTTTTAGAACGGCGGGTCAACATTGGGGCAAAGATATCACAGGCATTATTAAAAGTTCGGATGAAGAAGGAGAGAGCTGTGTCGATGTCAGGAGTTGCCTGTATAGGAGACCAGTCAATTTGGGACAGGAGTTCCTTAAGTTTTATCAGTCCACCAGGTATTAGACGCCACCAGCATGTGGACTGTGCTATGGGTTTGGGGACTGAGGATGACCAGTGGAATAGAATGGGGGAGTGATCACTGAGAGAGTCTGGGAGGACTTGTACATTGGGGATCCAATTAGGGCAGTTGGTGAGTACCACATCAAGCAGGGTACTGGAGCCTCTCTTGGGGTTAGTCCTGGTAGGATGGGTAACTAGTTGCGTTAGGTCTATTGCAGAAAAGGAGTCTCGGGTAGAGGAGGAGGAGGAGGAGGAGGGACTGAGCTAGTTGACATTTAAGTCACCCACCAGAATTTGATCAGCGGAAGGAGGTAGTGAGGAAAGGTATTCTGTAAGAGAGGCAATGGTCTGCGTTTGGTCCCTGGGGGGCACGTATGCAGTAGTCAGATAAAGGGGTCCCTTTAAAGGGTCAGGGGTTAGTTTCAGCGTAAGTGCCTGAGCCCTGGAGTCAAGGATGGGAGCAGGCAGGGCTAGTGCGGGGAGAGATTCCTTGACATAACAGAGCAGTCACGCCTGCCCCCAACACGGTCAGACTGGAAGAGGTGAACCAGGAAGGAGACTAGGGAGTCAGGGAGGATTTTGACAGCCAAGTCTCAACCAGAGCGATGACATCAGGGTTAATTGATGTGATCAGGCATTGTAGTGAGTCAAACTTTTAGAGACTACAGATATTCATGGAGACCATGCATAGGCCTGTGGTGCTAGTCGGGGAGCTCCTGGGAACCGGGCCAGGGTTTGATGAATGTTCCCTGACAGGAGTAGTAGCATGACTAACACCCTGGCTGGGAGATGGTGAGAGGTTTTCCTACGATTGACATGAGGAGCGGGAAGGGGAGGCTAAGGGAGCAGGGGGTGGGCAGGGTGGTGCAGGAAGGGAAGGCAAGAATAAGAAGACACCTAGATGTGCCTGAGGTGAGGAGGAAGCTAGGGGGAGGGCAGGGAGGACCGAGACACACAGAGGTCCCAAGGGGCAGGAGAGCAGGTTCAGGAGCAAGGCGAGGGAGGGGTGCCAGGGCACAGTGCGGAGTAGCAGATGGGTAAGTGGGCAAGTGCACTGCTAGTGGGGATAGGCACAGGCAGAGCGTGAGGCAGGGCCAATACATTGTGGTGAGCAAGATCCAAGGGAAGTAATACTGTACAGGTAGGAGTAGGAAGTAGCGAGGGAGCATAAGTCCCTCTAGTGGCCAGCAGGTATAACCTGCAAATGGGAAAGTGGGGAGATTCTGGGCAACAGGACGTGATGTCACCGGATGTGATGTCACGGGGTGGATCCTTAAATAGACAGCCACCGCTGGGTGGGTGGTTGGGGCAGACGGCGCAAAGCGCCATCACACGTCCAGACGAGGAGAAGAGGCTCTCTTTACCTCGAAAGTTATCAGGTTGGAAATTCGGCTTCCTCAGCTCCTCAGGTGAGCTGCTTGTGTTGCAGATCCCTTAGCACAAGCAATTAGAGAAAACACTCATATAACAGGATTAAAACACCTAGAGACAGAACACAGAGTTGCTTTTTATGCGGATGGCCTCCTGGTGTATATATGACAAATCCAAAGAAGTCATTACCCACACTTTCTGACCTCCTGACAGATATGGAAGAACTAGCAGGATACAAACTAAACAAAAACAAAACAGAGGTCCTGGGATTTAATTACACTCCTACCTCAAAAACAAAGCAAACCTTTCCCCCTTAGGTGGAAATGCAAGAAATTCAGATATCTAGGAATCATAATGCCCCAGGATTTGACCAATTTATATGAAAATAACTATGCCCCCTAAAATAGCTATCCAACGGCGGTTAGATTTCTGCTCATGATGCCGGCGACCCAGGTTTGGGAACAGACCCAGGGAGTCGGAGGGCTGGCCAGGAGAGAAAGACTGAGCCTCTCTGGAACTGTTCTCCTTCTCCAGGGGGAGGGAGGGGCTGAGTGTCCGGTGCTTGAAGTCCCCTTGCAGATGCCAGAGACATCACAGTGCTCGGTGCCAACACGTTGGGGGTGGGGCGGACACTGGTCATCATTGCACGTCCCCGTCCCCAGGGCAGCAAGTAGAAGAAAAATGCCAGTCCCCCAACATGAAGGCCCATTCTATCCCACCGCCCACTGCCTCCTACACCCACTGGGGGGGTCCCACTTTCATGGCCCTGCCCCTGGGGTAATCTGGGACTTGCCCACGATGTCCAGTCAGAAGTGGGAAGCCCCTCAGTGGTCCCACCCATGGGGGTAAGCTTGGGCAGGGAGCAGCGAGTGGATGGAGCCAGAGAAATAAGGGGATACGGCCCCAAAAACAGAAAAAAAAAAAAGCTATCCAAGAAGACTTGCAAAGATGGCTTTACTTGCCCCTACCCCTAATTAAAAAAATAGATATAATAAGAATGACCATTCAAACAAGATTTTTATATTTATTTCAGAACGTCCCTATATTGCCTGAAAAAAAACAGAATTCAAGAAATGGGATAAACTAATATCAAAATTTACTTGGAAAGGGGGGAAAACCTAGAATGGCATACAAAACACTGCAACTCCCCAAAAACAAAGCAGGTTTAGCACTACCTAATCTGGAAAAATATTGCCAAGCAGCCATCGTATTCCATGCATTACATTAGTTAGATAGGGAAGCTGATCAACATTTGAAGAACTTAGAATGAATGGAACAAACAGAACAAATAGAAGCATGGTTATTCAAAAAGCTAATGAACACTAAAGAAAGAAACGAACAGATGGAATCAGTATATACTAAACATGTCATAAGGAATTGGAGAAATCTCCTAAATACTCCAGAAATCAAACCATCAGCTAGATATTTAGAAACCTTAATAACAGATGTAAATTTTGGACCAGCCAGAATGGATTACACCTTTAAGGGATGGCAAAGATTGGGCCTAATTCATAATTGTCAATATTATGAACAGGGCACATTTCAAACATTTCAGACACTAAACCAAAAATATCAGTTAAGAAATCAAGATCATTACAGATATCTACAGGGCAGACATTATTTTGAAGAAAGATTTGGACTACAGTAGAATACAAGAGAGGCCCATCCATTAATACAGATTATAATAGAAACTCAAGAAAGAAAGACACCACAATATATCATTTTATTACTTTATAAAACCATACAGGCAGAGGCTGAACAGACCATAGAAAAACCTCAGACAAAGATGGAATGAGGAGAAGGGGACATCACTCACTGACCAGGACTGGACAGATATTTACACAACACAACATAAGGGGACAACATTACATATGTGAGGGGTAAGGGGCAACAGACTTCCTGGAAAACATAAACTGAACTTACAAACTTAAATGGGCAGACTGGGTGGGCCATAGGCCCTTATCTGCTGACACTGTCTATGTATCTATGTATCTATGTGGAAAGAATATGGTTGGAAATGTGTTACCCGATTCTTCAGAACATCACAAATAACTGGGAAATATTTATTTATTTTTATTTATTGAATTTTGGTAACTGGGTAGGCCCTCTGAACAAGACAGTCCCTTTATCAGGGCCGATACAGGAAGTGCAGTATATTGATAGTGCATTCATTGATACAAGAAATTCGACAAGGAGTACTCATACGGTAAGAGAGTACATCAGTTACATTCAGTTATGCAAAATAACCAATGTAACGCACAGCCAACAAAACCTTACATACAGACATCATTTACAGTATTTTTTTTTTCTCGGAGATCAGGAGATAGAGAGAGTGGAAAGTTATGCTAGGAGAATCACACAAGGAGTGAACGGGTTAGGAATCAGCGGAAGCAGGAGCAAGGTGGGGTGGTTAGGTGAGATAACAGTGAACTCTGAGAGAAGGAAGTGCAAATATGACAAGAGTAGAGGAGCAAGATGTTGGAGGGAGTGCAAGGAGACATGTGCTACACACACTCTCACATCTTCTGGAGTTGTAGTAAACTGAATACATTCTGACAGGCTATAGAAAGAGCCATTAAAGGAGTAGTACACCCTGTACCATTGGGTAATTAGATTTGTAACCGGTGACCTCTATTCTACACACCACTGTTAACTTTATAAGAGCGTGGGATGGTGCTCACAGCCTCAGGAGCCACTTGAATGCTGTGTTCTGGACTTAAAGGGCCATTTCTAATAAACTACCTGAATACGTCAGGACTTACATATCTGCTACCCAGATGCCTATCTGCTAAGAAGTTTCTCCATCATCTCCCTATCCATTCCCAAAGTCAGGACGTGCTTCAGCAGTGTGGCAACAAGTCATGCCCTCCCTGTACTCTGGAACAATAGACAAAAAAAGCTGCTGCTTGCTTCCCTGGTGCCGCTGTCCTCCTTCAAAAAGCTGCTTTGGTGGTCCTTCCAGGAGACCTGTAATTGTCCTTAATCACACTGTTCTAGCTTTCAGACTTGCTTGTCTAATCTCCTGTTCAGTGTTCACTCCTCTTTGAATTATAACTGTGCCTACCTCTTCCCTGCCCTCCCCCCATTGCCTATTCCCGCATTTCCAAACATTTTCCTACTCACTTTCTTACTCCAACACCCTGTTTGCCGTTAATGGTGCATACCATGCATGTGCTGTGTTATTGCTTAGATAAAAAGTTGTATAGTTGCCAACCTCTGCTGAATGTATACATCCTATGAACTGAATTTTTATATAGCTGTATCCCATTCTCTGTCTTCCAAAGTATTTGTATCTGAATTACTTGCTCTTCATAATATGCATATTGTATTAACCTAAGCGATTTGTTCTGCTATTATTCACTCCTTGTATTTTATCTGTCTAGTTATACTTCTTTGCTGATGTGTACCTTTTGCTGATGTATAACTACACCAGGTCCATCTTGTAAATGAGTTCCACTCAATGGTGTTCCACCTGGTTAAATAAAGATAATTGATTGATTGGTTGATTGATACACCCATCATTTGTAAAAACATATGTTGTGCAGAGTGTTTTGATTTGTGTGTGAAGTCCTAGTGTGTCCTTCTCTCTGTCTGCTATCAGAAGTTTTTCCTAAATTAGCCTGCTAGCTTTATGGTAGTTTTATGATCCCTGGGGATCTCCATCTCAGCTAAGTTTATTGCTTTTCTTGTACCTACAATTCATCCTGTCTCATGTAACACTGATGTAGCCGAGCCCATAGATTCAGCAACAAGCACTTCTTTACAATACAACAGTAGAGGTGGCTATATTTTAAAAACTATACAGAGTTCAGCTTGGTGACTACCCTCATTGTAAAGGTCTTTTTGTTGTGAACAATTTTGACACTGGTTGTGTATGTGTCACTTGTATGGTTTTCAAGATATTTACATTTGTTTGGCTTGTCTACTTGATTGTTCACTCGGAGAGAAAAAAAGCATCTGCTGTTTGTAAGTGCATCTTCATACATTTTTATATTTTTTTATTTATTCATTAGGTCTAGGATTACAATACCTTTGAGCCAGGGCTCTTTTACAAAAGTGCCACGTCAGGTTACAATTCAAAACGTAAGACATGTAAGTCAGATTTCAAATTCAATACCTAGGACAAGGTTACAAAAGTGTAAGCTAAACAGAGTTACAAAGCATCTGAGAAACAAAACAAGTTTTGGAGGCTAGGTTACAAGGAGATAGCAGATGAGGTGCAGTGAGGATAGAGGACAAGAGAGAGGAAGAGTAGAGGGGCAGAGAGCTATAGAGGAGGAGCACAGCCATAGGCATTTTCGTAGACATAACATAGGGAAGTGTGTGCTAAGGGGTAACCAAGTGCTAATAGGAGAGAGAACTACATAAGGTTAGGAAAATATTTATGGGGTCAGCTAGTGGAGGCAGTCACAGGAGCTAGAAGCAGTGTGAGAGAGGCAGAGCCTTGATTTAAATGCACCAAGGGTAGGAGTGGAAGAGATGTAACTGTTAAGACCATTTAGCCAGCTGGGCGCCCTGTAGGCAAAAGATCTTTGACCTTGTAAGGTACGACAATGTGGAACCTGCAGGAGCTGTGATTCAGACTCCCTGGTTGAGCGGCGGTTATTGCTACGGTGCAGGAGTGCACACACTCCAGGGGGCGCAAGGCCCATAGTTATTTTCTTCACCATGGTGCAGGTTAGGTACTTTATCTGATTGGTGAGTTGCAGCCCTTCAGTTTGTGCATAGATATTGCACGTATGTGTGAGGTGGTGGGATCCAGTGAGAAGTCGGCAGGCCTTACTGAGGGAGATGGATATGCGTCTAAGAGCGGTAGCGGGTGCAGAGCCATAGATGATAAGCCCATAGTTAATAATGGAGACAACAGAGCTCTGAACGGCGACAGTCAGGGCTTCTGGGGTAAGATGTTGCCTATGCTGGAAGAGAAGGCCATAGCAAGTATTTGCTGCTTTGGCTACAGAGTCAATGTGGGCACTGCAAGTTAGATGATGGTCTAGAGTGATCTCAAGGTACTTAAAGGCTTGAACCTGTTCCAGGGTGACTCCATGAATGGTTTTGATGGATGGGGGAGCATCTTATGCTTGTTATGAGAGCTGCTGAACACCATAGACTTTGTTTTCTTATTATTGAGGACCAGCTTGTGATTTGAGAACCAATTTTCAACAGATGTGAAGCCAAACTGAAGGTTGTCTTCCAGAGGCTTAGGATCCTTGTGGGAGGCAAGAATTACAGCATCATCTGCATAGAGGATGATTGTTTTGGAGCAAGAATTTGGAAGGGAGTTCAGGAACAAGCTGAATAGTAGGGGGCCCAGAATAGATCCCATGGGGACACCTGAATGAACAGGCCTGGTATCAGAGAGGACATCAGCAATTTTTACTCTTTGAGACCAGTTCTCCAAGTAGCTTTTGAACCAGGCAGTGGAGGCAGGAGAGAGCCCAGCTTTCAGAATTTGCACAAGCAGTGGGCGGTGATGGAAAGTGTCAAATGCCTTAGTCAGATCGATAGAGACAGACCCAATTAAGTGACCATTGTCCAGTGAGCTGTGAAGAATGCCAGAGAATTCCAGTAGGGCAGATGAGGTGCCATGTCATTTCCTGAAGCCATGTTGTTGCGAGCACAGAATATTGTATTTGTCCAGGAAATCTGTGAGCTGATCTGCTGCAATATGTTCAAGGGCCTTGGAGAGGGGTGGCAATATAGAGATCAGATGGTAGATTCCATGAGTGGCCCTGTCACCATTTTTATGGACAGGGATAACAGTGGTGGATTTCCATTTGTCAGGGAACTGGCTGAGCCTAAGTGAGAGGTTCAAAATATATATCAGTGGCTGCAACACCTCATCAAGGGTGAGGGACAGCAGTTTAAGGTCAAGTCAGTGTATCACTGCTGGATCTGGATTTGGTGATGGCTTTGGTAATGTATTTGCGGGCATCATGTATCTTGACTGCTTTGAAATAAAAAAGCGGGTGGCTAGAGGAGGAGGAGGAGGCATTGGGGGGAGGAGAAGGAGCGTCATAGTCCTTGAAAAAGTCAGAAGTGAGAACACTGCTGAGATCGGTGAATGCAGTGTTGAAGGTATTTGCTATGATTTTAGGGTCAAGCTTGTAATCTATACAAGCTACACAAAAACATCAAGCAACAAAGTTGTTCAGAACAAAATTATTTTTACAATGAGGGTAATCACTAAGTTAAACTCCTTACAGTTTTTAAAATAGTTGCCATGTAAAGTGGGAAATTTGGTAAAAAAAAAAACATGGAAATTTGGTTGATTAGATGGCTATATTTTAAAAATTATACAGAGTTCAGCTTAATGACCCTACCCTCATTGTAAAGGTCTTTTTGTCATGAACAACTTTGCTATTGGGTGTTTTTGTGTAGCTTGTAAAATTTTCAAGATATTTAGATTTGTTTGGAATGTGTACAAATGTACATAGAATTCTGCACAGTGTCTTAGGAATGACATAGCAAAACTGCCAGGAGTTCATTCTGAATGCATAATAGATTAGAATTAAGCAGTAAGGCATGGCAGGATCTGGTTGTAGGGGGACTTATGAAAGATAGTTCTGGTTGTAGGATGACTGATTTGCTCATTGTGTGATGTGGTTTAGGACCAGGATGACTGCACAGGAAATAGATTTTATACAGTCACATGATATATTTTGACCAACGAGACTTCTTTATTCTGGATGCCCATTTTATAATGTGTAATAACATCACTCCTGGGGTGGGGTGAGTCCCCCTACAACCAGAACTGATCTTCCATCACAAACCTGGCTGCTACCTTTACATGGTAAACAACCTTCAACTGGGCCCTAAAAATAAAACTACCTTAAATAAAGCATAAAACAAATTAATTAAATGTTGTTTCCCTGATCATCACACTCTTCTTAAACACATAAGAGAATTAGAAACATTAAATATTGTTTATAGTTTTCACTACAACTGTTTCTTCACTGACAAAGACAAATCCCCCTTCTTTCTTTACCTGCTCATCAGGGAAATCTCTTCTGCTTGCCCTGACAGTGAGATAATTATCTCTGGCTATAACAGAGGCCTTTGTTGTGTTTGTGTACTATATGTTAGGAGAGACACATTCTGCCAGTGGAACTGAGCAGAATTTTGAATCCATGCATTCCATGGGAAACATTCCATGATAAACATTTTGTATCTTGAATCTTGAAGCCAGTAAAGGACAAACTTTGTACAGCAGTAATACAATGACATCATCTGTAACATCATTTGCAGTGGGCGGAAGGACTATTTTATCATAAATGCACACAAGTAAATCTATTGTTTCTACATATAAACATGATTTTCCCAACTGTAAAAAGTAAAAAAAAAAATAAGCCCATTTTATGCACGCAATAAGCCACTCGGGGGTGTGTATGAAACATATCTTACCACACTTCCAGGGGATGACTCACCGTGCCCCTGGGTGTACGGAAAAATATGTTTTATACACATCCCCTAGTGTCTTATTGCTTACATAACACACATCCTGCCATGTCTTACTGCTCAATTCTACTCTATTCTACATTCAGAATGAACTCCTGGCGGCTTTGCTATGACATTCCTAAGACACTGTGCAGAATTCTATGCACAATTGTACACATTATTTATTACTGAGGCCATCTGCATGAAAAGGGGATCTTTGCTCCTGAAGAGTTTATCTATTCCTGTTGCTTTCTCCCTGCCTTAGGTCTTAATGCTTTATTTGTGACATCGCAATTACTTCCATGGCAGCAGATTGTGTTGTCACAACAGAGGACTATAACATGAGGTAGGGAGTAAGCTAAAGAGGCAGATGAACTCTAAGGGATATAGAACATGTTTCCATGTAAATTTCTCAGTAATGAGTAACGGGGAGGATTAATATATCGAATACATATAGAATGCAAGCTAAATTGTACCTAAATATTATGTTTTTCAAAGTTTTCTTTGAGCCATCAGCAGCTCTTTAATGAAAGTTATTTCCCATATGCCTAGATAGAGGATGAAAACAGAGTTTTGCTGATCACACTTTACCCCACTTACTTCCCAGTTGTGCAACTAATTTTTTGTACTAAGGAAAGAAAAATGTGTCCCTTGCAATACTATTTAGACCTTATTGCTGGTAAATGAATGGAGTGAAGTGGCACATGTGCAGCCAAACTCCATTGTTATCCTGTACCCAGGTGTATAGGAATGAATATTTATTTACATACTTTTGAATTGCAGAACCCTAAACTTTGAGTTTATTCATTTTACATGAAACATGCCATACATAAATTTTATTGATAGAAATACAGTAATGACATATCACAATCACTGTATAGCGACTGTGAAACCACACATTAGCATTAGTAGTAAAGCCTACAAGGTTATATGAGCCTGGTGTGGAGGAAGTGCTGTGGTACAGTGAGGGAGGGTGCTGTAGTGATAGCTGTTTACTGCTCTGGGGGTGGCAGTGCTGTATGACTTACCAGCTATCAGGTCAAAAGAACCTCCCTGCATTCACATTACAGAATTTTGTGTTTGGTGCCTTTCAGTACCTCTGGTGTTTTGAATTTACATTCCCCTGAACTTTGGGTCTCTCTCTGCTGGTCTCCATTTTAATACCCTCCCAAAACACAGTGGCAGGTGTCATTTACATACTGTATGTATGTAGATGACCTCATATTATAAAATGGCAGGGTAAAATCATGTAATCTGATTGGCTCTTATTCATGTGTAAAATATGGTTTTCACATGGGTAAAAAAAAGGAGTGCTCAGTTATTTTACATTGAGGTACGGGTTACAGATTGTGCTTGTATCTACTGTGAATTCACTCTAGCCTGGTCAGTCACTGTTAATATCTGCACACAGGCTAAGTGTTACAAAGGGTTTCACTGGGGTGGGTGACCTACCCCAGTTGGAAAACTGTATTGATGGATAAAGCAGCTTAGCTTCAACAAAGTTTACCCCATGATGCCAAATTAGGAATGTGTATAGCATGCAGTAGTCCCTGGAAGTAAAATAAAGTTGTAGTTATCTTTTCCTTCTATGTAAGATTGTTGTACTTTATATTTTGTTTATCTTTGACCCTTGTTAGCTGGCCACTATCAGGGTAGTCTTCAGTTTAGTTTGTGTTCTGTAACCCCCCCCCCCAAAGAATGTGGCATGCTGGTATATAGAGATCACCATAAGAAGTATTACATGAGGGTTTGCTTTTAAATAAGAGTAAAAGAAGCTGTCCAAGGGATATAATCTGCCAGCTAACAAATGAATAAAGTTCTCCTTGCTGTAGAAACTCTGAGCATGGCAGTTTGGCTATGTAATGGGAGGATGCAACCCCCCCCCCCCCAAGTGCAAGTGTAACAAAGTGCTGAGCAGTAAATCCAGGCAAATATACGTGTACTAAATAGTTTGTTGTTTACAGGTTGCTACTGATTTTAGGAAACAGTTGAGACTATATTTCTATGTTTCTATGAAACAAAACATGATACAAGGAAACATTTGATAGCTTCAGAAAAAGAGATGTGTATAAATTATAAAAGTACATGCAGGATAACAGTTAAAGGTTGAGTTCATCTCTAAAAGAATCTATGCTTTTTAAAGGTAGTTTGTACCTGGAAGCTGGGAGTTCAGACGCTCCTAGGTCTGTGTTTCTGCTGCTGCTATCTCAGCAGCTGCAGCCATTTTAGAAAGATGTTCCCTTAGGGAAGGGCTGGCCCTTAATTGCACTAGTACATAGGGAAGGCTTGGGTCTGGTCCTACCAGGAAGTGATTAGTTTAAAGGGATGAAATTTCTGAAAAGGTTATTTGTTTGTATGTTTTATGCTGTTGTAAGGGGCTTAGCATTGTGTAACAATTGCCCCTATATATGTATCCTGTATATTTCTTTGAAAATGTGGTTGTGTGAATTATAAATTTAGTATTCCTTTAATTGTTTAATAGAACATGACTGATTAAATCATGTGACACCTGAGCTGTATATAAGGGATGCTCAGGTAACCTACAGTTTAGATTTACTTTGGGCTGAGGAGCAGAGAGGAACCTCAGGGAGAAGCAGTGTGGAGCTAGAGAAGTAGCCAAACGTGAGAGAGACATGCAGTGTTGAAGTACTGAGATCCTGGTTACCCAAAGGTGAAGGTGAGGCAAGCTTAAGGTGGAGCTCAGGTTGAAAGTCCTGTAAAGCCTGAAAGCAAGGAGGAATCACTGTGGCCTGGGATTGGCCCTGGACCTCCAAAGGTCAGGTTTGGGCTACCTGGATGCTAGAAGCTGCTCACTTGGAATTTACCAAAGGGAGAGGACTCAGACTGGTGAAAAGCTGCAGAGGCCTGAGTGGGCAGATACTCAGACTGCAGAGGAACTTGCAGAAACCCAGGAGGTATTAGCAGGGTGACCATACCATGCGATGGGTTCAGTTCCTGGTCTCTAGAGGGCACTGTAAGGTCCAACTGCAGTGTTCTAGTGAGAGGTCTCCTAGCTTAACTCCCAGCCCATACTCTCTGTATTTCTTATAGTAACCTGACAAAAGTTTACATCTGAAGATGCCATCTGTACAAACCTGGCAATAAAACAGCACCTCAGGGTGTTTCACACAATATTTTATGATTCCTGCTGTCTTCCTGAATTGAACCCCTCGACAGGGAGGTAAGGGGAAAACAATATTCTTCGGTTCTGCTAGTATGTCATTCCTCTGTTCTTGTGTTACTAACTCTCCCCATAATTCTGGGGTAGAACTTAAACTCATTTATTACATAGGTTTTAACTTTATGAACCTAAGCCTCCTGCTATGGGACAGACTCTGGGTCTTTCAGCATTACATGAAGTTACCACCACTTTCAACACTCATTTCATCTCCTGTGCCATCCCTACTCTTATCTCGCCTACTTCCATAACTATTGCTATGCCCTCCTCCTCCCCTTTGTTTAATTTCTCTCCAGTCTCGGCTTCTGGGTTTTGTCTGCTCTTCTTGCTGTTAATTCTTCCAAAGACCTCAGTCCCAATGGCCTGGATCTTAAACGTCTTTAACTCTGCTCCTGCCAACACTGCCCCTTCTCTCCTTTCATTGCTCTGTTCCAGGTTGCTGGAAACAGGCTAGAGTTCATCCCTTCCACAAAGGGGTTGACACCTGTTACCTTGGAAACTACTGCCCTGTTTCTCTCCTCCCCTCACTGATGAAACTCCAGGAAAAGCTAGTTTTCTCTCAGCTCTCCAACCTTCTTTTTTTATGTTGGCTCATGCAAGCGTGCACGCCAGCCAACATATTGCATTAGTAGCAGATTTGGAGGCGCAGTCACTGTTGGGTGAATGCAGGGCATGCATCAGTAGGTGCGTCCTTCATTCCCCAATAAGCCTGCATGCCGGCGCCACACCAGGAATACACAATATGGCAAGCACATCTAAGGAAAGGTCTACTGCAATGCGAGCAAAGCTTGTCATACGCAGTGGCACCTCCCGACATGCTTTCCCTGGTGAAAAATTACATTAAAAATGGCGGCACACTGCCTGACACAATGCCAACTTTGGGGGTGCCCAATCCCATTGTTGGCATGCCCTGACCCAATTTATGTGCCGACGGGGGAGCCCATTCCCATCAGCATAATGCACCCCCCCCATTTGTTATAAGCCGAGGGAGGTGCCCAATCCCCCCTTGGCTCTTGCCCCCCCTTCGGAATGTACCGACGGAGGTGCCCAATCCCCCGCTGGCTAGCCCCCAAACACTTAGGTGGCACACTGGGAGACCATCCCAGTGTGCCAATGTCCTAGAAAAAAAAAAAATCCGCAATGTTTTTTTTTTTTTTGTTTTTTTACCTGTAAAAGAAAACAGTTCCTCACAGTCTGTCCAGCTCCTGCCCCAACCCGCACCCACCTCTGCACCTTTCCTCCCCACACCCCCTCACCCCATACTTACCTCCGGAGTCAGGCACGACGATCTTCGGTGGACAGGGAAAACGTCTGCACTCTTCAAAGCCAACCGCGAACTGAAGAAATGCTGGTAAGCTGTATAATGGCATAAATAGGGTTTTTTCAACTTTGGTGCATATCTCAAGCATTTTTTGGAATTTTTTCACCAAATTTTCAACATCGGGTTATTGTGGCCCCTCCTCATGAATTCAGTCACTGTCATGGCATTATTCAGTCCGAAAGGTGATTTAGTGGTCACTGCGCAGAATCACCTTCCGGGACCGAGTAACAAAACGACAGTGCCACGGTTCATGATGGGGGCTCTCAAAAAGCCTATGTTGCAAATTTGGAGAAAAAAATCCAAACAATGGCTGTTTTACGAGCGTGTGTTGCGCTGTTTCCACGCACACTCGTAACTTCATGAATTTGTAATATATTCACTCCAGATTTTCAAAAACTGGCATTTTTCCACACTTCCTTATGAACAGTACAGCTGTCATTTTACATATCCTGGCCGAAATGTCTTTTCGCACTTCTGGCACAGAATAACGTGGTCGCTGTGCGAAATCAGTTTTCTGGACAGTTTGAGAAAATGACAGTGACAGTGTTCATGAGCAGAGGTCCTAAAATGCCTCATGTTGAAAATTTGTTGTCGAAAGTCCATAAAATGACTGTGTTACAAGCGTGCGTTGCACAGTTTCCACGCACCCCTGTAACTTTGCAAATTTGCAATATTTTCATGCCAGATTTTCAACACTGGTATTTTTTCACACCTCCTTATCAACAGTACAGCTGTCATTTTTCACAGTCTGCCCAAAATGTGTTTCCGCACTTGTGGCACACAATGGCATAATCGCTGTGGGAAATCAACATTTTGGACAGATTAACAAAATCACAGCGCCACTGTTCATGAGGGGAGGTCCCAAAATACCTATATTGAAAATGTGGCTAAAAAACAGACGTGTGTTGCGTAGTTTCTATGCATGTTCATGACTTCACTAATTTTTCTTATTTTCACTCCAGATTTTCAACGTTATCATTTTTTTAATCCTCCTCATGAACAATACAGTTGTCATTTTCCACATCCTGCCCAAAATGTGTTTTCATCCCTGTGTAGCCAAATGGCATAGCCGCTGTGCAAAACCACCTTTCTTTTATGCCTTGTAACAGCTTTGATCCCTACCATCAGGAAAGGGGTTGTTACATGTAAAATAGTGTTAGTTTGTACTTGAGGCTCAGAATAGCATGCATGTCTGTTGGTTTCTGCTCTTCATCAGTATATCCCTTGTTTCTGTCACTGCCAGCTCCTTCTAGTCCTAATGCCTGCTATGCAGATTGTCCATGTGCTGAAAAGCTAATTATGCTGCCCCATACGAAGGCCTTAAACTCATCCCAACCAATGTGAGAAAGGTGCACTTGTCCCCATTCAGTGCAGAGTAGCTTGGTCCTTCTTTATTGATTTATGAAGAAATTTCAGCAGACTAAGGTAGAAAGAGGTAAGCCTTCATTGAGACATCTTGATAGTACAAAGAACAGAGGCTATACTTAGAGATACCAGGGTGTGATCTGAGAGTAATATGGGACCAACGTTAGTGTCTGTAACTAAGCCCAGGAGTATGGGGCAATCTATTCTACTTACTGTTTCATGGCCAGACAACTGAAAGGTGAAGTTCCTCCCTTTTGGGTTAATGACCCTCTAAGGATCAGCAATGCTAAGTTCTCTGCAAAACTTCCCTGCCCTAGTGCCACCTTGGAGTGTCTCTGAGTCACTAACTATGGGCCTCGCACACTTTATCCAGGATGGGATCCCACTCAAGATTAATGCCCCCCACCACACACACACACACACACACACACACACACACACACACACACACAATTAGAGAAGAGTCAGTCATCATAAAATATCCTGCTGTCTGAGCTAGCTCATCAAAAAATCAGCATTGTGCATATTTTGGACGTATAGACTCAGAAAGGTAGTGTTGCATTTTTATATACAGTATATATCTGAAACTAAGACCCAGCACTTATTTTTGTCGATAACATCTTTACCAGGAATGGGCATTTTTCCTCTATTGAAATTGCACCCCCCTGCCCCATACACACAGTTTTTTGTAGAGTACTAACTAGAGAAAAAACCATTTTCACTCAATCTCTAGCTAATTCAGCTGTGTCTGCATTAAGCAAGTGCACCACTACAGAAGAGCATTGTCACACCTCTGACACCTGAGATGAGACAGACTCTTGTTATGCTTTATAGGGAGGTCATCATCTTGCATGTTGCATATTAGCAATGTAATATCTGATATGGAACTGCTAAGGAATAATCATAGCACAGCAATACAGGATACAGCCTATGTGCAAAGGACCCCAGCCTTGACCATCCACCTCTCCAGGTGCCAGGGGTGCAGACTGCACATGTGCCCCTGAATAGAGACCTGTGGGGTTAAAGAAAGGAGCGAAGGAGAAAATAGCTGGGATGTACCACAAGGCTGAATTAAAAGGAGTGCATTAGTAGTTGGACTACAGCTTGACTTTGTAGTGAGATAAAAACAGAGTTAACCTGCCATCTACTGGCTGAAAGCTAGCAATGTAAACTAAATCAATTACAGATGACATACAGCTACTGTTTAAGGGACGGAGGGTCTCTGATTGCTGGTAAGTAGTGGATATACCTCACAAGCCCTGTCTGCCCCCCTTCCCCACTAGCATTATTCCCTTGAGGTTACAGGACATCTGGTAGAGATATTTGCATTGCCTGGTTAAGCAAGAACTTCACGTAATATTAACCCAAAACACTTTGTAAACTACAGTTAGCTCAACAGAAACCAACAAAATAAAGTGCCACCAAAGCCAACTTATGTTAGTCATTTCCATCCCCCATAGGGAAACATGGTCTTACCAGTGGTGGAGTGGGACAGACAAGGAAAACCATTCCCCTGCCTTCCTGAGACCATTTTGTATGCCCCCTAAAGAGCCCTGAAGTATTTCTCCCTAAAGCCAGCACTATCAGGCCTTCCAGTTCAAGTGCTTGGGGGGGGGGGGACTGAGAGTGTCTTAGTCTGTGATTGTTCAGCATAGGAGGACTGCTAACAGTGAACTGAATAGAGGGGCTGCACCCATGAGTGGCAGGGATACCAAACCATTTCTGACTTGGTTGATTCTTGCTTCTAGCTGTTTATCTCCTCTATTGTTCTCCAAGTAAACGCTATGCCCCCAACCCCACACAGTCTGGTGTGGGATCTTATCCCACTTCTGGATTTTCCCCCCCTTCCACCACCAACAAGTCTGGCATCCTCGAGTTCCTGCTGCAAAGGTGGGCAGGGAACAAGGTCTCCCTCAGGCTGGCTTTGCCCTGCAGGACAATACCTCTGATTTTCCAGACCCAAGCCATGCAGCTGGGTGGCCAAAACATGATTTGCTGTTGGTGCCAGGTTAACTCTCCAGTTGGTATGTGGGAAGCTGAAGGCAGGCTATATCAAAACTGCCCTTTCATAAACTCTAGCTAAACCCCTTAACGACTATACCACAGGATAACACACAAGTTTTTATCAAAATGTGGGGACCAGGGAGGCAAGTAATGGTCATTTCATTGGTGACCCCATTTGACATGTGCATAAATCGACATGTAAAGCGAAAACTAGTCAAATCTTTCCTTGTAACTAAGGAAAGAGGATAACAGTAAATCATAAAATCATATAGCACATCAGGAAGAGTCCCATCAAAATGGAGGGAACCTCTATTATGAGTGATGGCCCTGGTCACTTGATATCTGATCTATCTTTCATTTGCTGCTGATCAGAGTCAGTGTCCATCAATGTTTCCACCACAATATCAGTCCAGGTTACTGAGCGATCTCTTGATCCAGAGTAGGTGGCGTCGACATCCCTGGTACTTTATTCAGATCCATCATGATCATCAGACCTCATGTTGTAGCCACCATCTTGCTAGAAGCTCCCTTGTCATTCATTCTCAGGGCCAAGTCAGTAAGAAGCCCATGTAAGGTTGGAAGTGATGATCCAGAAATAGAGTGCCTCGATCCCCGGGTACATCTCCTGCCATGAGTATGAAAGAAGAGAGCCTAAATTTGTCTCTGCAGCTTCACCACATATCAGACTTCCTGACTAGCAGGAGTATGAATTTGCTGCACCAGAGCCCTATGTAGCCTGCAGACTGTGGGAGACTCTAAGTGCCTTATCTGAAAAGTTGACTTAGAATCTCTATCAGTTAGGCACCACAGTGATGGAGTCTCAGCACCACACTAGTGAAATAGTATGAATTGGTGGCACTGGCTTGGTGCTGGTACTCCCAGTCCAAACTGCAGCAGTGGTCTGGCTCTGAGACCAGTGCCACAGCATGAACTGGTGGACTTCCCCAGGTGTATCAAATGTGTGCCAGACACCATTCCTAAGCAATCTTAGCTTGGTCAGTACTTTAGGTTATATGGCTTTCCAGGCCTCTGCAGGTTTTTGTTCATATCACTATACTGTCGTTGCCTTCCTACCAACTGAGGAAAGAAATCTTGGAAAAATCATTATTCGGTGTCCACTTTGATGTATAATGTTCCTCTCTCTAGCAAAGACAGAATCTTTTCTTTTACACTGAACTGAAAAAAATTAGCAAGGATCAGATAAGGGCATTCGACTTGGGTTTGAGCGCTAATGGTCAGTGCACATGTTCAATCTTTAAAGGGTAGTCCCAGTGAAAATGTGACATTTTCAGATGAGCCATCAGTAAAAGGGTACAAACATCTCACTGCTCCACTTGCTCTAGAATTCCCACTAGCTGCAGATTATTTTGACCCCCACTGTTCTTGGAGGCATCTAATGTATCCCAAAGATAATGAATTGGGTGCTTGTGATTTTCCAAGCAGTCAGCATCAGCCATGGCCCAAACTTCCATCCTTTCCATATACCTCTCATTGTCCACCATCCCTCAGCCTGTAACAATGTGTTCTATATACCTGTTACTTTATTATTTTTTTTAAATTTAACTCTTTTTGCATGGGTGTCAGAATTTATCAACTGAAGGAACAAAACTGATATTCCTGGGAAAGGTCAAGATTTTATCAGAGACAGACCAACTATCTCTGAGGGCAGTTGCTATCTCTATCATCCTACATCAAGGTAGGACCCCTGGACAGTTAATGGGAGAGCTGCAAAGGAAAGACGTGTCTTTTAATGTCAGGAAACTGCTCCTAGCTAGCGACAGATGCAGCCACCCTGCTGTGTCAGACAGGGCTCAGAACAATGAGATTTCTGAATCCACAAAAACCCAAGACTCCAGTTTGGGACAATTTTCCAGATGAGAGGTTTTCCAGGATACAAAGGAAGTGTTGAATCTATTATGCCAGTGTAACATACTAGATGATATGTCATGGGGGGTTGGAAGCCGAAAGGTTTTGAGGACTTACCAAACCCTTAGAGAGTTAACTAGGTTTGGGACTCCTTTTTATGTTGGCTCGCGCTAGTGCACCAGCCAACATATTACAGTAGTAGCAGATTTAGAGGTGCAGTCACTGTGGGTGAATGCAGGGCACACATCAGTAGGTGCGTCCCTCATTCCCCAATAAGACAGCTGCAGGCACTAACACCAGCAACACGTAAAGTGGCCACCAGATCTAAGAAAAGGTCCACTGCAATGAGAGCCAAGCTCGTCACGCAGCAGCACCTCCCAACTTGCCTTTCCTGATGAACCATTCTAGTAAACATGGCAGCAGTGACTGCCGCCACCGCCTGCCACAATGCCAACTTCGGGGATGCCCAATCCCCCTGTCAGCATGCCCTGAGCCAGTTCATGTGCCGACAGGGGATCCCACTCCCCATTGGCATAATGCCCTCCCATTTATTGTGTGCCGAGGGGGGTGCCCAATCCAACTCAGCTCTTTTCCCCCCCTTCGGTATGTGCAGACGGGGGTGCCCAATCCCCTGCTGGCTAGCCCCCCCAAACACTCAGGTGGCATGCTGGGAGCCCACCCCAGCGTGCCAAATACCCCTGTGAATAAAAAAACGTCCCGTGATGTTTTAATTTTTTTTAACCTGTAAAAGAAGAAAATGGTCCCTCGCAGTCTGTCCTGCTCCCTTCCCAACCTGCACCCACCCTCTCTGCACCCTGCCTCCCCACAACCCCCTCACCTCATACTTTCCTCCGGAGTCTGGTGCAACAATCCTCGGTGGACCGGAAACATGTCTGCACTCTTCAAAGCCGACCGTGAACTGAAGAAATGCTGGTAAGCTGTATAATGGCATAAATAGGGTTTTTTCAACTTTGATGCATATTTCAGACATTTTGGGGAATTTTGCCACCAAATTTTCAACATGGGGTTATTGGGGCCCCTCCTCATGAATTCAGTCACTGTCATGGCGTTATTCGGTCCCAAAAGGTGATTTCACGGTCACTGTGCAGAATCACCTTTTGGGACCATTAATGAAATGACAGTGAGGGTGCAGTGTTTGTGAGGTGGGCTCTCAAAAGCCTATGTTGCAAATTTGGTGAAAATATCCAAAAATGACTGTTTTATGAGCTGCATGGCACAGTTTCCATGCATGCTCGTAACTTCGTGGATTTGTAATATTTTCACTCCAGAGTTTCAACATTGGCATTTTTCCACACCTCCTTATGAACCATACAGCTGTCAGTTTACATATCCTGGCCGAAATGTGTTTTTACAGCTCCGGCGCAGAATAGCGTGGTCGCTGTGTGAAATCAGTTTTCGTGACAGTTTGAGAAAATGACAGTGACACCCTTCATGAGCAGAGGTCCTAAAATACTTATGTTGACAATCTGGTAATGAAAGTCCATAAAATGACTGTAACAAGCTTGCTTTGCGCAGTTTCCACGCACCCTTGTAACTTCGCAAATTTGCAATATTTTCATGCCAGATTTTCTGCACTGGCATTTTTTCACATCTCCTTATGAACAGTACAGCTGTCATTTTTCACATCATGCCCAAAATGTGTTTTCACACCTGTGGCGCAGAATGGCATGGTTGCTGTGGGAAATCAACTTTTGGGACAGATTAATAAAATCACAGTGCCACTGTTCATAAGGGGAGGTCCCAAAATGCCTATGTTGAAGATGTGTCTCTTCAGGGTGGTGGTGAGGTTGGCGTCACTTCAATACTTCACTGCCATTCCTATTATGCATCTCTAACTCCTGCACTACCAATGCCAATGCCAGCAAGACAATATTCGGCATTGACAAATGCTTGTTTTTTAATTCAAGTTTATTAAAACTTTAAAGGTACAGTACAAGACTTCCAGTTCATAACTGAAATACATTGACAATCACACATCCTTTAACCTCTCACCATTACATTCTGAATATACCATCCAGGAGTAGAAATGACTCTTACTTAATTATTACATTGGTTCAGTGACATATATTTCATTCCAGTAACTATTTGTTTTTTGTATTCGATGTCCCCTGTTGCATGAATCCAGTGGGCAAGACTCTGTCAGTAGTTATACAAAATTTAGTTATTTCCTTCTTCTTGAACTCCACACCAAAGGGTCCATGCAGTCCAATGTCTTACAAAGATGGGTCCAGAGGGAAGTCGATGGAGAGGACTTCTCTTAGGGTCTGTTTTATTTGTTGCCAAAATGGCTGTAGTTTTGGGCATGAGAAAAAAATGTGTGAATAGTGTGTTCTGGCCTCCGAACACTCCCTCCAGCAGTCTGATGTGTTTGTTACCTTCCACTTACTTTTTATGTTGATTGTGTGCAGCGCAAGAAACCTATTGGGACAGCTTGCTGAGACGCAGGCTGTGAAGGTGGGGCACTGTTGTAGCCAATGCCCCCCACAACCTGCAAAGGCTTGTCCCACTTCCCCCAATGCCGTTGCAAGCTGCTGGTGACAGCAGTTTGGAACGTTGGCACCAAGTTCTGAGAATTTCACTGCTGCAATCAGGGGCTGCCTTGTCATTGCAGCGCCAGCCATCCGCTGCAATGAGGGAGCGATCCGTCATTGCAGGGTGGGATTAAAACCCTGATATTGTTTGTGAACATGGCGGCTGACACCACGTGTTCACAAATAATCTCAACCCCACCATGTTTACTTGCGGCGGGGGCTAATCCCATCAGCTCTGGTGGCCCGTGTTTCTGTTGTTGCCGGCGAGGCCTCCCGTTGGCATTCTGACTACCCTCCTTTGTTTCTGCCGGACGGGTGCCCAATCCCCATCAGCATAATGATACCCCCGTTTGCCGATGGGGTGCCCAATCCCCATCGGGTACTACTGGCCCCCCAAACAAAGCCTCTGCTGGCATGCTGGGATCCCACCCAGCGTGCCAGATGCCCTGTGAAGAAAAACGGTCCCGCAATGTCTTTTTTTTTTTTTTTCCTGAAAGAAACCGTCCTCTGCGCCGCCCTGCCCCCACCGCAACCCACACTCCACCCACCGCGCACCTTGCCCTCACACCCCTCACCCCATACTTACCTCTGCAGCTCAGCACGACGATCTTTGTTAGACCGGGAACACATCTGCACTCTTCAAAGCCGACCGCAAATTGAGGAAATGCCGGTAAGCTGTATAATATAATAAGTAGGGTTTTTTCAACTTTAGTGCTTATCTTGGGCATTTTGGGAAATTTTTTCACCAAATTTTCAACATGGGGTTTTTGGGACCCCTCCTCATGAATGCTTGAACTGTCATGGCGTTAATCTGCCTCGAAAGGTGATTTTGCGGTCCCTGTGTGGAATCACCTTTGGGGGCCGATTAACGAAACGACAGTGCCAGTATTCATGAGGCGGGCCCTCAAAAAGCCTATGTTGCAAATTTGGTGGAAAAAATCCAAAAAATGACTGTTTTACGCTCGTAACTTCGTGAATTTGCAATATTTTCACACCAGATTTTTCAACACTGGCATTTTGTCATGCCTCCTTGTGAAAAGTATAGCTGTCATTGTTCACATCCTGGCGGAAATGTGTTTTCGCACTTCCAGTGCAGAATAGCGTGGTCGCTGTGGGAAATCAGTGTTCGGGACAGATTAAGAAAATGACAGTGACACTGTTCATGAGTAGAGGTCCTGAAATGGCTATGTTGAAAATTTGGTAACGATACTCCATAAAATGACTGCATTACGAGCGTGCGTTTCGCAGTTTGCACGCACGCTCGTAACTTCACGAGTTTACAATATTTTCACTCCAGATTTCCAACACTGCCATTTTCCCACACCTACTTATGAACAGTACAGCTGTCATTTTTCCCATCCTGGCCGAAACGTTTTCCAGACTCCGCAGAATATGGGTCGCTATGGGAAATCAGTGTTCGGACAGATTAAGAAAATGACAGTGACACTGTTCATGAGTAGAGGTCCTGAAATGGCTATGTTGAAAATTTGGTAACGATACTCCATAAAATGACTGCATTACGAGCGTGCGTTGCGCAGTTTGCACGCACGCTCGTAACTTCACGAGTTTACAATATTTTCACTCCAGATTTCCAACACTGCCATTTTCCCACACCTACTTATGAACAGTACAGCTGTCATTTTTCCCATCCTGGCCGAAATGTGTTTTCGCACTTCCGGCGCAGAATAGAGCGGTCGCTGTGGGAAATCACTGTTTGGGACACATTAAGATCGAATGAGTGAGAGGGGGGAGTGACCGAGCTCAACTGAGCTCTGTCGGGACTGCTGCGAATTTGTTTGTGGGCAGAGAAAGGGCCCAACACAAGAGCCCAGTACAAAAGGGCAGCCTGCAGCACTGGGAGAAACAGAACGAGAGAGCGAGTGACGGAGGGGGAGTGAGCGAACTCACCAGAGTGCTGTCAGGACTGCTGCGGATTTCTTTGTGGGCAGAAAAAGGCATCAGTGCAGGCAGGAGCCCAGTACAAAAGGCCAGCCTGCAGCGGTGGGAGAAACCGTACAAGTGAGTGAGACAGGGGGACTGAGTGAGCTCAACGGAGCTCTATCAGGACTGTTGCGGATTTCTTTGTGGGCAGAAAAAGGCACCAACAGTGCCAGGAGCCCAGTACAAAAGGGCAGCCTGCAGCGCCACAAGAAACAGAATGAGTGAGTGACACAGGGAGTGAACGACCTCAACGGAGCTCTGTCGGAACAGCTGTGGATTTCTTTGTGGGCAGAAAAAGGTGCAAACCAATCAATCAAAGTCTTTATTTAACCAGGCGATCACTGTTGAGCAAGCTCATTTTCGAGGTGGACCTGGGTTTGTTAACAAGGAACAAGGGACAACATACATGGGATGCAACACACAAGAAAATAGTAATAATACAAATAAAGTGAGATACAATAATACAGTAAATACAAAAGTATCAGCAGGTAGCATTTTTTTTTTTTTTTTTGTTTATTAAATTCTCGGATTACAAATACCTTTGAGCAGAAACTGCTCGTTTACAAAGGTTCCACGTCAAAGGATGAGGGTCAACATACATACAGAGGTAGTAAAAGAATGCACAATAAACAACCAAATCAACTAAAAGAAAAAATAGTTACTCAGTTATAACATACCTTGAGATAATATTCATAAAACGAGCAGCTTGAGTAGGCAGCTGGCTGCGGTAACAATAAGAGAAAGAGGGCACCATAGGCAATTAGTATTGCAGGCATGCGACCGGGAGAGGAAGTTGGCAGGCTAATGGGCCACTGTCCGATGGTAGTGGAAATTGTCTTGTACCAGTGGAGATGTGAAGCAGGAAAGGAGTCACAAGGAAGGCCCGTGCCAGAGGGAATGAGATTGGGAAAGGGCGGGCTGTGAGACATGAGTGAGCTGGGAGGTGTTTAGAGAGATCTCTGTTCAACAAAGGCAGTCACATTGAGTGGTAGAGGTGAGGTAAAGTTTGAGATTCCTTTGAAGGGTCCAAGTGTAGTAGAGGAAAGTGATTCTTTATTGAGAGAATTGAACCATTGAGCAGCTCTATAGATAAAGGACCGCTGACCCATGGAGATACGACATCTGGGAACCTGAAAGGTTAGAGATTGGGCACCACGTGTTTGTTGAGTGCCACTGTAGGTAGTATGGAGTGAGCTAACACCAGGTGGCATGAGACCAAGGAGAATCTTTTTGGTAAGTAAGCAGGTCTGGTATTGTATTCTGCTGCGTAGGGGTAGCCAGCTGGCCTGTGCATAGGGGTCACAGGTGTGAGTTTGTCAGGCTGCACCTGTCAGTAGTCTACAGGCTTTGTTGAGAGCAACTGAGATCCTGCGGAGGGCACTTGTTGAGGCAGAGCCATAGATGGCAAGGCCGTAGTCAATGATAGAGGTGACAGAGCTGTAGATGGCTGGTTTAAGGCATCCGCAGGCATACAGTGCTTGTGTTTGTGTAGTAGTCCAATCCGTTATATTGGCGGTCTTGGCAACAGTGTCAATATGCCGAGTGTAGGAGAGGGTACTATCCAGGGTAATACCAAGGTACTTGAACTCCTTGACATGTCTGAGTGGGCTCCCAGCATGGTTCTTGATGGTGAGGGACAGAGAGTTGTGCCTGCTCTGTTGGTTACAGAAGGACATGGCTTTAGTCTTGCTGTGGTTCAGGACAAGTTTATGAGAATTGAACCAGTCTTCGATGCGATTGAAGTCGAGCTGCAGCTGGGATTCAAGGACTGTAATGTCATGGTGGCTGGAAAACTGGACTGCATCGTCTGCGTATAGTAATATTTTTTGGTGGCAGGCACTGGGGAGATTGTTGATGAAGAGGGAGAAGAGTAGAGGGCCCAGAATAGAGGGCCCAGAATAGACCCTGGGGACTCGGAGCAGACCGGTTTTCATCCAAGAGATCCTGCAATCCTTACACTTTGGATCCGATTATCAAGGTAGCTGGTGAACCATGGAAGGGCATTGCTGGAGATCCCAATGGAGGACAGTTGCTTGAGCAGTAGGGGTGGTTAACTGTGTGAATGCCTTGGTAAGGTCTATAAATACTGCCCCTCCACAATTCCCTTGTCAAGTGTGGCATGGATGAAGGTTGTAAATTCCAGTAGTGCAGTGGTGGTGCTGTGCCCTTTTCTGAAGCCATGCTGCTCTGGGCACTGTACATTGTACTTATCCAGGAATTCAGCTAGTTGGTCCGACACTATTCGCTCCAGCGCTTTGGATAGTGGGGAGGAGGAGATAGGTCTGTAATTGGTGTGCAGTGTCCTATCTCCGCTTTTGTGAACCGGTGTGACAGTGGCTTTCTTCCAGAGAGAGGAGAAATGGCCCAAACTAAGCAAGTGATTAAAGATCTTTGTAAGTGGTTCTAAGATTTCATCGAGGACTTGTGCCAACAGTTTCAGGTCAAGGGAGTCACCACTGTACCCTTGTTTGCCGATGGCCTTTTGAATGTATTTTCTAGCTACTTGTGGTGGGACCGCCTTAAAAAAAAAAAAAAAAAAAAACTTTGGGGTTGTACGTTCTAGTTGGGGGGTAACTTGGGAGGAGCTGGAGGGGAGGTCGTCGAAAAAATTTGGTGGAAGGACACTGTCCAGGTTTGTAGATGCATTATTAAAAGTGCTGGTGATGATACCTAGGTCGAGTGTAGGAGTGCCATGAAGGTTGAGCATAGTGGGTGGTGCTTTAGGATCCTTGCCTGTGAGTTCTTTCACGTTGTTCCAGAATTTGTTTCCCTGGCCCCAAGAGTTGGTCAGAGCCTCTTTGTAATAGCTGCGTTTAGCATTCCGTATTCTTCGAGTGCAATCATTTCTGGCTGCTTTGTATAATTGTATGTTTACTTGCTCGGAGTTGCATGAGCACAATGCCAGAGGTGGTCTCTGTGCTTGAGCAGAGTTAAAGGTCAGTAGAAACCCAGGGTTGGTCTGTCCTTTGACCTTCATCTTTCACTGGTGCATAGATGTCACAGGCTTCATTGAAACATTTGATAAATAGGTCCAGAGCTTTGTTGGTGTCATTGAGGGAGTCAAGCACTGCCCAGTTCAGCCTGGTTAGATGGGATTTTAACAGCTGGAGGTGCCCTTGTTTGATAACCCTGGCATAGATAAGCTTGGGAGGGGGCTTGTGGTATTTGTTTGACCAGGAACAGATGACAGGCGAGTGGTCACTTATTATATCCGGAAGTACAGAAACATTGGAGATGTGCTCAGGGTGGTTAGATAGAATCCAGTCTAGAAGCGTAAGGGAGCCTTTCCTATAGTTACACCTAGTGGGGGCATTGACCAGTTGAGTGGGGTGATGCGCCGCGGCTGCATCCTTATAGATAGCGGCCTCAGCGGAGAGCCAGTTAATGTTAAAATCACCCATGATTATGGTTTCAGAATTATGTTGCTGGACCCTTAGATATTCCATGATGCTATGGAAGCCAGCAGCCTGGTCTCTGGGGGTAGGTAAACCGAGATGACAGTGAGTTCCTTGTTATGTGCACCAAGGAGGATTTTGATTGTGAGGACCTGAGAGGAGTTGCTCAGGCTGGGGATGGGATGATGTGACCCATAAGGTATCCTTAAGATAGATGGGCGCAGCCCTGCCCGCTTAGCAATCCTGTCTTGCCTGAAAATGCAGTAGCCAGGGATAGAGACTGAGGTATCAGGATTTTAGGGTTTAGCCATGTTTCCACAACTGAGAGGACATCAGGGTTGTGCTGTAGGATCCATGTTTGGAGGGAGTCAAGTTTGTTGAGGATGCTGCAGGCATTGATGAATGCCATGGTGAGTGTCCCTGTCCTTCTGCTTGGTGCCACTGCTGGCTGCCCAGGTGGTCCTGGGTTGGGGTGAACATTTCCTGAGAGCAGGAGCAGCATAAGGAGAATTTGTAGGAGAAAGAATTTCAGCATCTTGTAGATACCTGGTGGTTAAGTCATAAGCCAAAAGAAATTATCAACAGCTGAGGTCCAGAGTCACAGAATGTGTTAGAATTCCTGCAGGTGATGAACTGTGCCTGTGCAATCCTTTTGTCTGCATGCTTCTTTGTCATTCAAAAAAGATAGCAAAAAAAAAGCATTGACAGTAGTATATGTCTGGAACAGAAGATACAACTAGTTTTGGGTAGGACACAATTTTTCATAAAAGTAAATAAATATACATATCGGGTGCACTGAACACAAATAAAACCTAATATAAAAAGATATATAGTGATACGGTATGGAGAATTTAGAGCTGGAACCAGGGTTAAAGGAATGTGGAAGGAACAGATATGGGGGTAGAAAAAGGGGAGAGGGAAGAGTCGATTACAGATGTGATCAGTCTTTTAACAGTAGTAATTAGAGTGTGCTTGGACGTATAGGAGTCACTATTTAGGGTAGACAGGCACAGGACTCCTTATTGTGATGTAATGTAGATACAGAGATTTAAAAGCTGCTAGGCTGATGGGGTGAGTTAATTTCAAAGTTTTTTGCAGCTTGTTCCACAGTTGAGGGAGCACAAAGCTGATGGCTGCTCTGCCAATGCGAGATTTTGCTTTGTAAACATAAAGGTAGATATATGAGATGCTTCTCAGGGCATACTTCCCCAGAGTGCACAAAGGTAAACAGACAGAGATATACTGGGGCAGTTTATTTGAGATAGCTTTGTGTCCAAACCGCAGCATTTTTTTGCCGTCTGTAAGCAAGGGATGACCATCCCACTGCCGTGTCCAATGCACAGTGGTGGGTTGAGTGTGGAAGACCCGTGATAAATCTTATGGCTCTGTGATAAAGCGTATCAAGTTTGGCTAGGGTACCTGCAGGTCCCTGACTATATAGAAAGTCTGCGTAATCCAATAGGGAAAGAAAGGTAGTTTGAACCCGTTTCAGTTTAGCATCTCTTGTGAGATTATTAATCCTAAAGAACAGACCAAGTCTTTGTCTAAGTTTCTTTGGCAGTTCTTCTAAGTGATCTGTGAAAGTAAGTCTGTGGTCTAACCAGACCCCAAGGTACTTGAACTTTGGTACATAGTCCAACCGCTCACCTAGAATGGTAGTGATCTGCAGGAGTGTCCCAGCAATTGCAGGATTTATTGCATTTTGAAGTGGTGAGAGGAACATTGCTTTGGTTTTTTTTTTGCATTTAAGAGCAGTTTCTGGTTTATAAGCTGATGTTGCAGCAGATTAAATTCATTTTGAAGGGCTTTACAGGCCACTTCAGGTGTGGGGCTACTAGCATAGAGTACCGTATCATCCGCGAATAGGTGTATTTGTGTTTCTTTGATGGGGGCATCTACGTTGTTAATAGAAATGGTGAAGAGCAAGGGACCAAGAATGGAACCTTGCGGTACACCCCTCAATAGGGGTTTTGGTGGAGAAACTTCCCCTTCTGCCTTTATTTCTTGAAGTCGTCCTGAGAGGTAGTTGGAGAACGATCTAAGGGATAGGGAGTCCAAACCAATGTTCCGGACGGACGACAGAAGCAGTCTGTGATCAACGGTATCGAATGCCTTGCTTAGGTCCAAGAAAACTGCACAAAGTTTTTTTTTTTGGTCTAATTCAAGCTGCCAATCATTTGTCACCTTGGCTAGAGCAGAGATTGTACTGCGTGTGCTCTAAAACTGGATTGTAATGGGTTGAGCAATTTTTCTGATTCCAGGTACTTCCGAAGCTGGGAGTTCACTATTTTCTCCAGCATCTTTGACAGGATTGGAAGTGGTATAGTCATATAGATATTGAGGTCAGTAGGATCTCCTGACTTAAACAAAGGGACCACAAGTGCATTTTTCCAAATGGGCGGTGGGTCACCCTGGGACAAGGATAAGTTGAAGAGATGAGTAATTGGGACTGCGAGGACACGTATGCTGACCTTTAAGAAGATGGTCAATGAGGTCGGCCCCAGCACTTTCCTAGTGTCCAGCTAAGGAGAAGATCTTCGACTTCTTTCAGGAGGTAGGCTGCAGAGAAGGATGGACTGGGGATGGGTTTTTCTTGTGTATCCAATCTAAGTTGTTGGCAGAGGATATTTGCGGGAGAGGAGTCAAAGGCTAGCCCTGCAGTGGCAAAATGATTATTGAGAGCATCAAGGATAGACGGTCTGTCGGAGATGACAGTATTGTCGATCAATAATTTAGTAGGTAGGGAATTTACAGTGGTGGGACCTTCAATGTCTTTGATAGTCCTCCAGAATTTGGAGGCATTTCTTGAGGAGCTCTCCAGCTGAGAGCGGTAGAAATTAGCTTTGGCTTCTCTGACAATTTTGGTGCTGAGGTTCCTCACCCTCCAGAAAGAATTCCAGTCATTTATTAAATTAGTTTTCCTAGCAGTTCTCCAGAGTACATCCCTACTCCGCAAAGCATCTTTCAGATCTTCTGTAAACCACCGACAGGATTTGTTTCTGGCACAAACTTTTACTATGGGAGCATACTTGTTGAGAGCCCCTAGCACAATTTCTGAGAAAATATCATAAGCCATAGTCAGGGACTTGGCTAGATAGACGTCCTGCCATCACATGGAGTCTCTTAGGTCTGATATATACCCATGGAGATCAAAGTTGCGTATGCACCTTTTAAAGGAGAATTTTGGTGCAGCTGTGGATTTAAGAGTGGATCTTACACACTCAATGAAGCAATGGTCGCTAATATCAGAGAAAGACACCAGCATGGGAAAATAAATGGGGTTTGTTAACTAAAATGATATCCAAGAGAGTACTGTTATTAGGGTTGAGCTTGTTAGGACCAGTAGATTTGTTTATTAGCTGTGACAACCCAAGGGAATCACAGAACATTTTAAGTGGGGTGGATGCACTGGAGAGCCAGCCTAAGTTGAAGTCCCCTAGTATGATACACTCTGAAGATGCCGAACCCAGGATGTTTCCAAGATGTTTTAACAACTGTAGTCCAGCTGATGGGGGTCTGTAGCATCCTATTTTATATATAATAAGACACCAGTGGCAATTTCAATCTTTAATGACAAGCTTTCGAATTCTTTTCGGACAGAGGCTGAGTAAATTATGGAGGCAGGGAATTTATCCTTGATGTAAATAGCTACCCCACCACCTCTGGTTTGCCTGTCTGCTCTGAACAAAGTGTAGGAGGGGATGTTAACTTCGTTGTTACTGGTCACCGGTTGGAGCCAGGACTCCGTAATCACCAGAACATCTGGAACAGTATGACATACCCAGACCTAAACAGAAGTGATTTTTTTAATAGGCTACATACATTAACATGCAAGAATGTAAGCCCGTTGAGGCTTTGTAGCTCTGCTGGGGATTCCGTGGGTGCCAGAGGGCCTGGATTAAGCTCAACATTTCCTGAGCATAGTAAAAGCAGGAACAAGAGTTTCCTGCAGAGTCCTAGGAGACATGTGGGTGGCTGAGTCTTCTTTCGGTTACGTGATTTGTCTGTGGCAGTATAGGGAGTTCTGAGGCTAGTGCCCAGTTTTCCTGATGCTGCATACAATAATACCCTGACCGAGAGAGTCAATGGGAGTAGGGGGGAGTATGCAGAAGGTGGTGTAGCACTGTGGGCAGGCTCTAGGAGAGTTTCTGTATGCCGGTGCAGGTGAAGGACCAGCAGCGGGCCAGGGGAAGTTAGAGCACATACAAGTTCTTCTACTTGATAGGAAAAGTCCCAGTCAGACAATGTAAAAAGAGAGCCATTCTCCACTCTATGCAGGCAGGAGCCCAGTACAAAAGGGCAGCCTGCGGCGCCAGAAGAAACACAACGAGCAAGTGAGAGAGGGGGAGTGAGCAAGCTCAATGGACCTCTATTGTGACTGCTACGGATTTCTTAGTGGCCAGAACAAGGTGCCAATGCAGGCAGGAGCACGGTACAAAAGAGCAGCCTGCAGCACCGGGAGAAACAGACTGAGCAAGTGACACAGGGGCAGTGAGCGAGCTCAACAGACCAACGCAATCAACATTCGGCATTTACAAATGCTTGTTATTAGTGGGGTGCAGAAAAATCTAGTCCTAACTTTCCATTTGAACTCCTGCCACAGGGGTGAGTGGGTAACTTTACTGGCTTGATTGAATATTCGCTGTCATTCAATCTTTGTTAGCTCGGTCCCAATTCCCCCTTCCCATCTCCTTTTGAGGGAGTGTGTACTGTCTGCTTTAAACTGTCTGAAGGCCTTAAATAGGACAGAAAAATGTCTCCTAAGGAGATCTTGTTCCAGGATAGCTTTTATTACATTTTTCAGGTGCTGGGTTTGTGGGGAGGGCTGAGTCTTTTTTTGTATGTCAAGTGTAAAAGATCTCAGTTGTAGGTAGCAGAAATGATCAGTGTTCTTCAAGTGGAACCTGTCTCTGATTGTGCTGAATTCCTATACTATCTCTCCTTCTAGGATCTGTTCTAGGCTATGTAGACCCAAGCGTGCCCATCGTCTGAACTCCAGGTCCATTCCGGTGTGGGGGGGGGGGTCCCCAGGCAAACCATCTGAACACCCCCAATTCCTGCAGGAGGCTGTGTCTCCTCCAAGCCCCATGCACTGTGTCAGCTCTCCAATCTTCTTGACTCCTCCTTTTTCTCCAGTATGATTTGGATGAGTTCATCTGAACATGGCATGGTCAGCCTGCTGCGTGTCTATGATGTGCGAGCAGAGGTGTTGCACTTACAACCAATATTGACTATAAGACATTTGGCCCTGTGATGGAGAGCCAGTTGTACATTTGATTCCTCACCAAGCAGAGAGAGAGAGATATAGGAGACAGAGAGAGTGCGTGTGTGTGCGTGCGTGTGTGTGCGTGCGTGTGCGTGCGTGTAACCACAAAAATAGAATGGTGGTATTGTTTGACATGAATGTCTTGGATTTGCCATATAAATGTTTTTGGATTTCTCCTGCAGGTTTGGTGGTTGGACTTTGTATGGGGATTCCAGCAGCAGTGATCCTGATTGTAGGCTTCACCCTCTACTTCCTGCAAAAGAAGTAAGGCATTGCCTTTGAATGTAATAGATGGCAAATTAACAATGTGGATTTCACACAGCAGAAGAAATGCTCTAGAAAGAAGAAATGATCCATATTGTTTCAGTTAATTTTTTTGGTGTAGTAAGTCAGGGATGGATTTCTCCATATTCACTGCACTTGCCACTCTCCAGCACTCCTACCCCAAACAGTATGATGCTGAGACAAAATGCTCAGAACTGCAAGCATATTCCTCACCCATAAAGATTCAAGATGGTGTAACGAACCCGGATGATCATAACTAAAACCCTTACTAGCTACAGTATATTCAGGGAGTCACTCCTTTAATGTAGTGGTAGAGTTCTGGCCTTTTATACTTTTAAGCCCTGCAGGCAGGGGTTAAATCTACACTGTGCAAGTTTGTCATTTGAAATGTATTTCATTTGTAATTCAAGGACTACCCAACAGATGACTGTAGTGAGTACCATTTTGTCTGGCCTGGATATGTAATGTTTGGACTACTGGACCAGAGCACCCTAGTATCAGGACTGAGCTAGTGGACTGAGCTAGAGGACGAGCTTCTCTGTAGTGGAGGAAGGATGATCCTTGCTGATTATACCCTAGACTTCTGCCAGCTGTACTAGGACAGTCACTGCTTGAGCTTAGTGGTAGGTTTATGGCCTTTCATACTTTTCAACCTTGCAGACAGGGATCAAATCTAACCAGGGGTGAGTTTATTATAATTTGAAATGTATTTCACATGTATCAATGACACCCCCCAATAGATGGCAGCAGTGAGAACTGGCTTTTCTGGCCTTTATGTGTAATGTACTATCCATGGGGTCCCGCCAGGTAAGAGTTCATTTCTTCTGTCTACCCTCAGGGCAGGGTGTTTGGAAATGCCTCTCAGGTAATTTGGCCAAAACCATGGGGCTGGATTCAGATAAGGGAGACTGGAAATTCCCTGTTAGACATCCATGACCAGTAGGATAACCTGGCAGAAATACCTGATCTCTGGGTAATCCCAAAGGAAGCTCCTGGTAATGAGTTAATCCCATGGATCCCCTTACCAGCAGACTAGCCTAGAAAAATCACTGATCAATAGGCTAATCCTCTGATTCTTAACCAAGCTGGTCAGCCTATAAACCTGACTCTGGATCATATTGTGGTTCTGTAGTCGTACCTTCTGTAGTGGGGCCATGACAGAAGATGGGTCAATGGTACTGCCGCCTGAAGACTCAAGTCCTCAGCCTTCTAAAGACCCAGTTTCTCAGATATCTCAAGACCTGGATTATCAACAACCTCAAAACCCAGGTTCTCAGTCAAATTAAGCTCCAAGTCCTCTGCCACCTTGCAACCCAGGTCAGCTACCTCGGCACTTAGATCCTCACCCACCTCAACACAAAAGTTATCAGCACTCTCAAGAACTTGGTCTTTAACCAGATATAGATTTAACTCTTAAGCCAGCTCAAGACCTGGGTCCCTAGTTGCCTCTACACCAGATTCTATACCACAACACCCAGGTCCTCAGCGAACACAACACCAGTGTTCTTAGCCACCTCAACACCCACGTCATCAGCACTTTCAAAAGTATTGTCTTCAGCTAGGTCAAGATTCAGGCATCTGCTACCTCAAGACCCGGGTCTTAGAACACCTCATGACCCAGGTACTCAGCCACAAGACCAGGTTCTCAGTCACCTCAAAATCTAAGTCCTTAATCACATCTTCGCCCAAGTCCTCAGCCACCTCAAGAACTGGGTCCTTAGCCACCTCAAGACCCAAGCCCTTGGCCATCTCATCAGCTAGGTTCTCAGCCACCTCAAGAACTGAGTATTTAGCCACCTAAAGACCCATTACATAGAAACATAGAATTTGTCAGCAGAAAAAGGACCAGCAGGTGCATCTAGTCTGACCTATTTCCCTTGCATGTTACTACACTTTGGACCTTATTTGGTCTCAGGTGTCCCTCCTTCCTCCTTTTCCTCTACTTATTTTGCCCATTTGCCTATCCCATATATGCTTGAAACTCCCCACTGTCTTCGCCCCCGCCACCTCAGAATAATTCTGGTTGCCCTCCACTGGACCATTTCTACCTTGCCAATGTCCTTGTGGAGCTGCATAGTACTCTAAGTGGGGTATGACTACTGAGCAATACAGTGGCAACACCACCTCCCTTCTGCTAGAAATCCCCATCCTTATGCACCCTAGCATCCCACTAACCTTGCCAACTGCCATGTTGCACTACTCTGCCACCTTGATATCATCAGATATGAATATCCCAAGATCCTTCTTTTGCTTGGTGAGTATAAGTACCCCCCCCCCATCTTATGCATAGCCCCAGGTTTCTCAGCCCTGGGTGCATGACTTTGCACTTTTTAGCATTGAAACCCAGCTGACACACCCTAGACCACTCCTCTAGTTTCTCCAGATCCCTTTGCATTCTCTTCACCCCTTCCTGGGTATACAGCCTGTTACAGATTTTTGTGACGTCTGCCAAGAGACATGCTTTCCTCTCCAGTTCTTCAGCAGTGTCACTTATGAAGACACTGAAAAGGACGGGGCCCAGTACTGATACCCGTGGCACTCCACTGATCACTCTCTCCCATCCTGAGTAACTGTCATTTACCACCAACCTCTGCCTTCTATCCGTCAACCAGTTTGACACCCAATTTAACACCTTCTCCCCAACCCCCAGGTTGCCAAGTTTCTTTATTATCTTTATTAGCCTCCTGCATGGCATAGTGTCAAAGGCCTCACTGTAAATCCAGATAGGCCACATCCACTGCATTCCCCTGATCAAGCTCCCCCATTGCCCAGTCAAAGAAATTTATGATTTGTTTAACATGCAACCCCCCCCCCCGTGAAACTTGCTGGTAGTTGTCCTGCAGCCCATTTGCCTCCAGTTGCTCCATCAGCCTCTCCTTCAGCAGGGTCTCCATTAATTTCCCTACCACTGATGTGAGACTGACTGGCCTGTAATTGCTAGCCTCCTCCCTGCTGTCACTCTTGTGCAGAGGGACCACATTGGCTCTCCTCCAGTCTTTTGAAACTATCCCTGGCTCCAATTTGCTGAATATTGTTGTCAGAGGGGCAGCTAGCACTGTGCTCAGTTCTTTTGTTAATCTTTGGTTAATCCCATCTGGCCCCATCACCTTGTTTTCCTTCAGGGCCTCGAATCTCCCTTGGACATACAAACATGGACTTTGATGGCAGATAAGGCCCAATTGGCCCAGTCAGTCTGCCCATTTTTCTCTACCTACATTATCACCGCATACCATACCTAAACTTTGTGCCTTTTCTGCCCAGGGACAAGAATTTCTTAACTTGGATACAGTGTCTGTTCTGCTCAGTTAGCTACTGAATAGCTGTTTAATTCATTTCATTGCTTAGAATTCCTTAACTGAACGTGTTTTAAAACTTTTGTCTTTTTTTTTTTTTTTAAAGTTTTTCTAAGATTTTTTTTTTCTCCACTTTCCCATTTGCAAGTTATACATCTCTACCACTTGAGGACAGTGTTCCGAAGCCAGCACTACTCAAAGGGCAAGAATCTTTCTATCTTTCTAACACATCACCTGACTTTAAATCTTACAGGCTGTCAATAAGAAGTTTTCCTGCCCTTGCCTACTTCAATTTTACTGCCTCAGCTACACCCTAACTAGGTTCTATTTATAGCTTTTACTCTACCTTATCTAGATCTGTCACTTAACTAGGCATTACCAAATACTTCCTTCCTGAGGTGTCTGTTATTAAAAAGGCCGCAATGTTCTTCCTAGTGTAACCCCTAGGTGGCGCTATCCCAAGGGCTACTACCCCTGCCTGCTTGGTTAGTAGCAGGTTAAGGGGCCTGAGTTCTGAAACGGGTGCCTCCACCCGGAGGTTAGGGTTGGTAGGGGTCAAGCTAACCTGGGCACAGCCCTCCGGGACACTGTAACCACCCTCTTTTCCCTCTAATGGTCTGAACACTATACAATAATCACTTTCACAATACCCCTGGTACACCACACAAGTACCCACACTGTTTGCACTTACCATCAGGGCTGGCTTCTCTGGTTCAACCCTGGGAACCCCCTGTAAAACAAGGTTAAGCACAGCAAATAGCAACAGTACAGTACTTTGAGCACAAACTGGAACCACAGTCAGATTACATGCAGAAAAAGTTAGATCTGATTTATTCAGGGGACTTGAACAAGGAAGGGGCAAAATCAGGTTAATTAGCTTAAAGGTTATATCAATCAAGCAGTTATGCATGCGCTTTGAATTCCCCCACACAGTCCACCTCTGGGTACCCAGGTAGAGGAGAGATGGGCTAGCCAGGACAATTGCCCGGGGTTGCAGCTGGTTGGGGCCCTGTGATGGAAAACACAACACGCACGGTACACAGTATTGTAATCCGGAGCCAGAGGGCTCAGTTCGTAAAGGAAACAAAACAACATGACAATCAGATGACACACACAGATTTAGCTGTTGTTGTAGGGAGCTACCCTGGTATTTACTCACGATACCCAAGACTGGACTCGGACTGGATGAAAATCGAGACTTCAGGTGGTTGATCTGGAATGCCAGGAGAAGCAGGCCCCACGCAAGTCACAGAGGCATCATTCCTGTTCAAGCGTGGAGCAGGGGGCTGATCCCTAGGCAGGGCTCTCATTGATGGCTTCTCCGTGCAGTGGGTAGTCTGGCTGGGCCAGTCTGGCAAAGCCCAGACCGCATGGAGACAAGTTCGGAAGCAGTCCATTTTGGGCTGGATACAGATTCCAGCAAGCAGAACACAGTTCACATAGTGGGGAACTAACTCACAACCCACTAGCAGCTCATAGCACATTTACATTACATGTACAGGAATTCTACTGTACTAGGCAAAGCACTCCTCGGGCACAATCACAAAGTCTCTGCACACACTGGGAGCTTAGGGGTAGCTGGAACTCCTAACAGGCCGATCGCATTCAGCAAAAATATTTGGTCTTCTTTAGGTTGAGTCTGGTCCACTTCAGTAGCTTACTTTAGTCACACAAACTTGGAATTAGTCCAAAATAATTCTCTTCTACCCCTCTCAGGAGCAGCACACCGGCATGCAGGCCAAAAACTTAGCCTTTTCAGAGTTCTCCCATGCGAATCTACTCAGGATAGCTGCTCAGAAATACTTCAGCTCCTTCTTGCTCAGCTTCCAGCTTAGTTCTAACTGAAAACTACAAGCAGCCCGGGACTTCCCCAAGATCCAAAAGATTTGGTTGGCTGATTTGGCTGTCGGTCAAAGCAAGAGCTCCCCCTTCAGTTTCAAAAAAGGCACAAAAACTCAAACCACAGTTCCTATAGATTTTGAATTCAGACAGCTCCTGTAGTCCGGCTACATTTTAGGTCCCACCAGAACTGATTGGTCCAATTTGCAGTCCAGGAGCAAGATAGTGGAGAAAAACAAAACAGTCCTTGCTACAAAGAAAGCAGGTTAGACAAACTACATTATCATTATCATTCTAAATGGTTTTCAGCAAATAGTTACATCTTTCAACAGAGCTCCATCTCAGATTACTTATGCTGCAATCAAGCAGCTCTTAAAGAGACAGTACACAGAGGCTATACAGACTCTGGAAATCACATTTAAACTGCTAAAATGCAGGACATCAGCCTGGCAGTGAGCATTTAGGCAAGCTCAAGGAAGACTTTTTGGGAACCCCCATTTGTAGGGGGTTACACTAGCCTGCCTACTCTGTTCTCTGTGGTCCCTGTACTTCACTACTGTCTATCTCCCACCATATGTAGGCCTCTGGAGATGCACCACACTAACTATTCTTACTCCAATCTTAGAGCCTCCTGGCAAGCAAACATGCATCCATCTGGTGCTTCCCACCAAATTCTATGAGAATTGCGTTCAAACTGCTCAAATGCTCACGATACCATCCTCATAAAGTATCGTACAGGAGAACCTGGCTGCGCCACCTCCTCTGGTTCTCTGCTCTCCTTTTCCTCTTTGCTGGAGATGTTGAACTGAACCCCGGACCTAACTCACAACAGACCTTTAACACCTCCTCCTGGTCCTCTCTTAAGGGTCTTAAAATTGCTCATCTCAATGTTCGTGATCTCATACACAGTCATGCTGAACTGACTGCCTGGGTTGACCACTATAACCCTGATATTCTGTGTTTCACAGAAACGTGGTTGAAACCTACCACCCCTGACTCAGCACTCGCGCTCCCCAATTTTAGCCTCCTGTGCTGCGATCACTTAGGTAAAAAGTGTGGGAGTGGTCTTTTGATATACTACAAAAGTCACCTTAACATATCCTTAATCCAGTACGACTTGGATCCCCCCTCTGCCACCTGTCAGTTCGTTCATGGGCTCCTCCTACTGGGGAATGCCCCCAAAAAATCACATCATCTGCGCATACAACCCTCCAAAGCACGGTATCAAGGGGCTCTTCTATCTGCTTGATAGCACTAGCCCTAAAATCAACTCAAATGAGGTACTTACATGTGGTGACTTCAATCTAAACTGGTCTGGTGACAGTGTCAAGTAGTATGAACCACTGCTGGTGGCCCTCAGTCTTACTCAGCTCATCAGTGAGCCCACACAAAACAACCTCAACAGGAGTCAAGGAACATTCCTTGATTGGTTTCTGACAAACAGGCCTGATAGGATCTCAGCATCTGGAGTCCTTCCAGAATCCATATCTGACCATTCCCCCAGCTACTGCGGTTGGAGAGTCTCCTCTCCCAAAGTGCCCTATAAAATTATACAAATGAGACTTCTCCCACTTTAACTCTGCTCTCTTTCTTCAAGATCTTGCAATCACAGACTGGGCCACAGTACTCCCTGCCACGGATGTCACAGGTGCTCTTGACAAGTTTCTAAACATCCTCCCCTCTCTGCAGGATAAGCATGCACCTTGCATCAGAAAGAGAGTTAGAGGGTCGGCCCAGTGGCGCAGAGGGCTGAAGTGCTGGTGCCTTGCATCAAACCACACCGGCGACCCAGGTTCGGCAACGGACTCGGGTCAGTGGGGGCAGGAGAGGATTGAGCATCAAAAGGACTGCTCTCCTCTCCTAGGGTGTGTTAGGATGATGCCTCACTCTGTAGCAGCCCCTGGTGGAGAACAGGAGCACTACAAGATGCAGTGCGATGTAAGGGTTGCCAGGAAAACCATCCCGGATTGGCCAGGCTGACGGCAGACAATCTGCCGACACCACCAAAGAACTCTCAAGGAGCCTGACCACCTCAGCAGCACCCTGGGGCCGAGAGAAAGAGTGTGCTGGCTTCCCTACCAGTACCTTCCCCCTTGGAGAAGGGGGACCCACTCGGCAAAGGGTTATGCTGAGCTACCCCAGGGTCGGCTGCAATCTGAGGAAGGGGGTTCCAGGGGAGGACAGTAGGTGGATTTTGGGGATCATGGCTGCCTGAAGGAAATGGCAGATCCAAGGCACATAGGAGGAGATAAAGAAATAATGGCTTCTGACAAATAAGCTCGTGCTGCACTTAAAGAAAACTCAGCTCATGCTCTTCGGCTGCTCTGCCAAACTCAGTGTCCTGTCCCACTTAATGTCTTAAGTCTTCATGGTGTCCCAGTTGGCACTACATGCTCCTTTAGATACCTGGGAGTTACTGTTTACACCCAGTTAGACCTGTCTCTACACATTCAAAATGTCTGCAGGGCAACAAATATCAAGCTTGGACTTGCATACCGGGCTCGTGGGTCCCTTACTGCTGCTGAACGGCTTGCCCTTGCTAAAGGTTTATTCCTTCCCTTTCTCAGCTATGGGCTGACAATCTTTACCCTCGCCACAAAAACTAGCCTTGCTAAATGGGGTGTGGCCTATAATAATAATATTATTTGCCGCTTTGCCCTTGCCGTCCCTCGACTTACCCATCACTGTGATTTATACAATCAACTACACTGGTTGTCCCTGGATAATTATCGCTCATTTGTCTTGGGCTGCTTCACAGACAAAATCGTCAACAATGCCACCCCACCCACCTTATCTAAACTCCTTCGGCCGACTCTACCATCATACCAGCTAAGGTCAGCTGACTTGCAGCCCCTCCTTGTCCCAAAAACTTGCACACTGTCAGGTAATCATGCCTTTGCTGTTTGTGCCCCTAGATTCTGGAATACTCTACGTGCAACCATCAGATGTACCCCCACCTATCCCATTTTTAGGAGCTCCCTCTGATTGCACCTGAAATCTGCCTCCGCCTGTAACTGTTCCAGGGCTGCTTGATATCCCCTACCCCTGCTTGGACCCTGTTGTGCACCCTCGACTTCCCTGGTTCCCCTACCCCCTCTGAGCTCTAGTAAGGGGAATTATCTACCCTGCATGCCCTTCACCTCAGCACTTACCATCCTCAAAATGGGACAAATTGCACTTGTATAATTTCCACGAAATGTAACTATTGTTTGCTTGTTCTTACCCTTGTTGTATATGCTTATCTGTTCATCCCATACCTGTTTATTTGTATCACCCTGCTCGTTGCTATTTCACATTGTTGCAATTCCCTTGCACTGTTCTGTAAAACATGCTCTTGTAATCTCCCGGGTCGTACCTGAAAATAGACATTCCTTGTCTAGTGTGCTTACCTGGTAAACAAAAGCTAATAAATAAATAATCTGCAGCCCCCCACACTATGATTCCTTGTGCTTATCCCATGCATTCTTTTTTGTAAACTCTTTATTGAAATTTTGATACAAAACATAGACAAACACATCCCGGGTTATGACCCCTGGCCCACATCCCAAAACTGAATGTGGTAACTATATACAATCACAGTTACCAAAGCTAGTTCCCATACCAAACACACCACTTCCCACTAGGATAGGCTATCAGTTCCATTTTCATGCTCAAGCTTAAACAAACCCAGATTCTAGACCAGATCAATAATTCAAATTATCCGCACAAGCTCTAATAAAAAATTACCCAGCCCATCTTCAGGTAACTGTGTCCCCAGGAGAGAGAGAGAACCCCACGAACCCAATCTATCAAGTGAGTATTACGATCAGGTAAGCCCCTATGTGAGGGAGTAATAGCTGTACCTATACGTAGATTGTCCCACAACCAGAAATCAAATCCAGACCTCGACAAACCCTTTTAACCTTGTGCAGTAAGTCTACCTCACTGCTCATCCACAGACAGACAGATCTGAACCCGAGGACTTTTTAACTGAACTTCATAGACTACCTCTAAAGTCCTCCAATTCCGTTCATAAATTTCTTTTTTCCCTTTCATCAGCATGTGTCGTTTAATTCTTTCTAGGACCTGCAATAGATCCCTCACCCAAAGATCATAATCATAAGCTATGTCCTCCTTCCAGTGTCTTAAAACAAACGCTTTAACAACAGCTGACATCAGGGAAATATGATATTTGGCTCAGCCCACCGGAATCCTTCCCAAATCCCCATTATGCAAATTTCTGGACTAATGTAATCCAGTAGTCTAATACGGATCCATGTTTTAACCATAAGGCCCCAAAGTGGTTGAATTCAGTACAGTTCCAAAATATATGCAGGAGGTCCCTGGTTGTATGCACAACGAAAACAAAGATCTGTCTGTCTGAGTTTTCTAGAACACAGTTTAGAAGGGGTGGTAGATGTTTGAGCAAATAAAAATTGCATCATATTATACTCGCATAGGCAAATGTTTCACATATTTCCAAACTTCAGACCAGTTTGGTCTCAGGGAATAAAGCTTTCTCCCAATATACAATACGAGACTCAAATTTGTGTCCACATAATCTAGCAAGACCTTGTATACTTTGGATAAAGGTGCTGTGAAAGATCAATTTCCTTAAGCTATCCCATATAAGCACCTGTTTTCCTCCCCTATCCTTAAAGTCCCGCACAAACTTCTGGAGTAAGTTAGTAAGCTGTATCCTTTTTAAAAAAAAAAAAAAAAATCCCACTCCCCAGCCTGTGTTGGCAAATGAACCTTATCAGAGACTATTAAATCAGCCACTCTGGAGTCTTGCAGTAATGATACCAATTGACCCTTCAGAACACTGTTCCCCAGGCGGAAGTTAGGATTCCCCACTAGAGGTTGTTCTCCTGCCCCCCTCTGAGCCTTCCTTTGGGCCGAAGTTAGCCACTCCCACCAAGCCCTGACTGATTTGTATATTGGGGATTGCTTTCCTATGCTTGGCAAAAACTCCGGGTCCATGTGCAATAATGCCCCTGGCTGGAGTCTTGTTTTTTCAAGAAGCAGCTGTTCAAGTCGCAGCCATGTTGGAATATATTCCCCATCTCCCATACGATGATCCCATCGTCCCATATATCCTAATTTCCCCACTACATAATATGTTAGCAAATCGGGAAGGTTCACTCCACCCCTAGAGTAGGGAAGACGTAGTATACTTTGCTTCCTCCTAGGGGGTTTCGAGTCCCACAAAAAATCTGAGATGATCCTTTGAATGCTGACAAATCTAGCCTTCGGGATTGAATAGGGAGAGAGACAGATCGGATACAGCAATCGAGGCAGAAGATTCATTTTAATAAGACCCACCTTGGCCGTGAAGTTTAGGGGAAGCCTCTTCCACCTTTCAATATCTTGCTTAATTCTGACTACAATATTATCAAGATTCGCCTCCATCCCATCTTCTGATCTAGCCATAACCCAGATCCCCAGGTACTTGATTTTTTCTGAGGCCCAATTAAGTTGGAACTGCTCAAAATCTCCCCTATGGGTATGAATTGTGAGTGGGAGTACTTGTGTTTTGGCTAAATTTAACTTATAATTCGCAACCCTGGAGAACTCCCCAATAATTTCCAGGGATCGCTGAAAGCTCTCGGATGGATTACTTAAATGTAATAAGATGTCATCAGCATAGCCGATAACTTAAGCTCTAACCCCAGAACATCAATCCCCTGAACCCTTGTATCCTTTATAAGAGACCTTAACAAAGGCTCGAGGTATATATTAAATAAAATTGGTGATAATGGACATCCCTGCCTCGTTCCATTTTTAAGAAGAAACTCTTTCGAAAGATATCCATTACATAATACTCGGACGAGGGGCTTCATAGAGATTTCTGAGGCCCCTTAGAAACTCCCCTGGGAACCCCATCTTTTCCATAGTGAGAAACAAAAATTGGTGAGACACGGTCGAATGCCTTCTCGGCATCTAATGCAATTAAAGCCATAGCCGAATTTGAAAGAGCCGCCCTCTCCAAGATATGATGAAGCTTTCTTAACGCATCCGGGGCCCCCCTCCCTGGCATGAACCCAACCTGCTCTTGAATAATCAAACACGGGCCAATTTTCAAAACCCTATTGGCAAGTATCTTAGTAAGGATCTTAATATCTTGGTTTATTAGAGCTATGGGCCTATAATTACCTGGCAAATGTTTGGGCTTGTCTGGTTTGGGAATCAGAGTAATATAGGCCTGATACAATGGGGGTTGGGGGATCCCTTCCTGCATGATGACTGAAAAAAGCTCCTTCAGCAAAGGTATTAAAGTCTCCACATGAACTTTATAAAATCTAGCTGGAAGACCATCTGGGCCTGGTGCCTTCCCATTAGGCAAATCCATAATAACCTCAGAAATTTCCTGCTCCAGTATTGGGGCAGCCAGGGCTCGGGCCTGCTCCGGACTCATTTTTGGTAAAGAAATTGTCTCTAAAAACCCCTTAATTTCTGCCTCTGGGCACCGCACCCCTTCCTGGTATATTGCAGCATAGTAGTCGGCAAAAGCATCTGCCAGACCTTGAGGGTCCGAGACAAATTCCTCACCAAACTTCACTGCCACAATCGTTCTCTCCACCTCTCGCTCTTTGATCCTATGGGCCAAAATCCAGCCTGGCAAATCCCCCTGCAACAAATATTTGGCGTTCAATCTCCCTATCCAAAAATCTACCCTATAATTAAGGATACCCTTATATTCCTCCCTTAAATCTCTAAGCTCCCGATCTGTCTCTTCAGAGGAGCCTCTAATGGCTAATGATTTAATGGCCCCAATAGAAACTCTTCCGAGCCCTATTCAGTTTATTCTGTCTGGCAGTATATTCCTGAACCCATCCCCTATACAACACTTTACAGACAGGCCAGGCTAAGTTCCTATCAGCAAGAGTAGGATTTGAGTCTGGATAATTTCCTGAGTTTGCCCTTCAACCTGACTAATATCTTATCGTTCATTAAGACCCTATCGTCCAAGCACCAACGAACTGGCTTAGGGAGGATATTGTCCACCTCCATATCAACAGTATTTGGGAGTGGTCAGAAAGGATCCGCTCATAAGTACACATACTTGTGACCCCCTTAGGACCTCCTGATTAATCAAAAAAATCGATCCTGGTATAAACCTTATCGCTCCAGAGTAAAGGTAATCTCAGTCTCTCCTTTCTATAGATCCGATGTATGGATCCACTAAAGCAGTGACCTGCAGGAATCTAAGCAATGCCGCCTGGGAGGAACTGATAGCTTTACTGGAAGGGGGACTCCTGTCCACTCTATTATCTAAGCAAATATTCCAGTCACCTGCCAGAATAAAGGAGCCCTGCGGGAGAGCGGCCAAATCAGCCTCCAAAGAGGCAAAGAATACTGATCTGGGTGGAGTGGGACCATAAATGGAGGCACACACCAGTGGGTGTCCAAAGCACGAGCCCATTGTATAAACTCCCCTGCCATCTTCCCTCGACCTGAAGCTCTCGATCACATATGGGCATCCCTTCCTAATTAATAATGCCACCCCACCAGAGGCCTTAGCATTCCCACTTCCAAATACCTTGCCAACCCATCCTTTCCTAAGCAAATGTAATTCATCTGCCAGTAAGTGGGTTTCCTGTAATGCAGCGATATGGACCCCCATCTGGTTAATATATCTGAGAATAACCAATCTTTTCCTCCTTCCCCTAAGACCCTTCACATTCCACGACAAAATTCTAAGTGACCCCATCTACCATATCCACGCCTAGAACCCTCCCTCTCTGACTATTAAATTCCCTTGGGCCACCTGTCATGGTCTCTCTCTCTCTCTCTCTCTCTCTCCTACCCTCCCCATAAACCCCCACATGCTACCCCCGATCCTTTGATCTCCCTCCTAAATCGATCCGGAACGTGTGTGAGCCCACTCACCAGACGTCCTCTTCCAGCCCCCAAGTCCCTCTATAACACTTAGAAACCCTCATTCTCCCATATCATCTGGTACAAACCAGACAGCAAAACATCGCATCTAAGCATCCAAGTTAATAATGGGAGAAATTATATCTTAATAGCTAAAGCCATTATCTTCATGGCTTACCGCTCCCACAACCTGTGCAGCGGGGAAAAAAGAAAAGAAAAAAAGGGGGAGGGGGGTTTTACCCTTCGCCAAGCTCACCAACCTATTATGAATATTCATTGAGAGAAAAATACAAACAAGTACAATTCAAAAACAATTAAATAGTCCCCTTATGAGTCCTTCAAGCAGCGTAACTAAACGCTTGACAGATTATTCTGTATTCTCTGTCCAACTCCGCCTTTGCTCTTAAGTAGTTGGTTTAAATAAATCGGGTAATTCCACTTTAAGGCCTTCCAAGGCTTCTTCTGCCGAGAGGTATTTTCTGTCCCCATTCACCAACTTGACTACTAGAGTGGCAGGATACTGCAGTCTGAACTTCAAACCTGCCATATACAGCTTCTTTTTAATGTCCACGTACTCCTTCTGTTTTTCCCTCACCGAGGGGACCAAGTCCTGAAACAACCACACCGAAGCCCCATTCCAGTGGAGATTTCTATTAGCTTTGGCTTTCATCAATACATGAGATTTTTCCTTGTAATTAAGAAAACGCATTATAACTACGCGAGGCCGCGCCCCGGGGAGGGGGTTCTCTCAATGCCCGGTGGGCCCTCTCAAGATTATAAGATTCACCAAACGGCGAGGGTCCAAATAACTTAAAGAGAAGATCTTGCATGAAGGCAACACAATCTGAGCCTTCTGTTTTCTCGGGGAGCCCAGCCATAATTAAATTATTCCTTCGGCTTCTTGCCTCCTGATCTTCCAGACGATTTTCTAATTTTCTCACTTGCCTTTTCAGAATAATTATATCTTGGTCCACCGTAGTACTTTTTCTTTCTTGTGATACCATTCTAACCTCCAGGTCACCCACTCTCTGAGTGAGAGCATGTAATGCAGGTTTTAGTGTAGTGAAATCGGCGACCAGCCCCTTCAGGAGCTGCTTAATTTCTAAAATGTCCCCTGTTGTTGTTTGACCCTCCGGGCCCTCCCCCTTCCAGACCTCAGGCTCGTCTGGGACTGGGGAGTGGGGCTTTGAGCGTTTCTCCGCCGGTGTTCTCTCTGTGAGGGGCTCGGGGCTGCTTGACTCCATCCCGGCCATTTCGCGAGCCAGATTGCTTGGGTTTGCTGCAGTCCTTTCGTCCACCAGACCGGACCCCAAAACGGTTTCCCAGCTGTCCCAGCTCCTTATAAACAACGCCCCTCACTCGCAATCCATCGCGGAAGCCAAAGAATTAATTATTTTAAATTAAATAGCTTTTGGGACTCGGGAGCTGCGGAAGAGACCTCTACCTCGCACTAGCTTATCACATGACCCCCCATCCCATGCATTCTTGAACCCCACCCTAATCAACCACTCTTTCTGTGAAGAAGTACTTCCTCACATCTCTCCTGCATCTACCCCCCCTCCAGCTTTATGGTATGTAACCCCCAGGGGGCGCTACCCTTAGGGCTACTACCCCTGTCTGCCCCCACAGAGGCAGGCTGAGGGGCCCAGATCCGTTGATGGGTGCCTCCACCCAGAGGTCGGGGTTAGCACAGTTAAGACTACCACGGTTACAGCCCTCTGAGCTACTGCAACCCCCCTTTCGTCCCACTAGTGACTCACACTGGGTACCAACAATTCTGTTCACCAGTACACTTACCCCATGGAAAATATAATCCAGCTCCCTTCGGGGACCCCCGTAAAGTAAGGCACAGTTATGTTGCAATCACCAGGCAGCAGTTCACCATTAATGTACACCATAGCCAGGATGTAGCTGTACAAAAAACAATCTGATTTATTCAGGGGGAAAACAACAAGGACAGGGGGAATCAAGTTGATTAGCTTATCACTATACTTATCTACCTAGGGCTCTGTGCACAGGCCTAACCCTACAGCTTATAGTCCCGGGGTACCCAAGCCCTAGCGGCTAGTCCACACGTGGCAGCTGGTTGGGGTCCTTGGCACACACAAACGTAACAGCCCTGAGCAGGTCCAAGTAAGAGGAAAGTTCAGTTAAGTAATCCGAAGTTAACTGGTGCACTGAAACCACTGCATAGACACACTACAGGGAGCGACCCTGAATTAGTACTCACAACCCCAGCAAATGACGATTCCTTCACTGCTACCAGGATGGAGCCTGACTTTCACCAGTCTTCTTACACATTTATATGGTAAACAACAACAGAGGGGTACCACACCAGGCAGCTGCTTCCAATGCTCCCACAAACTCACAGCCACAGAGATACTGCAACGGCAGCTTCCACTTTTCTTTGGGCCGAGCGCAATTCAGCAATTCTCTCCAGTCCTCCTACAGGTCGAGCCTGGTGGGTAGCTGTGCAGGGCACAGCCTCCTCTGACCGCCCTCTGCTGATTTCCGAAGCGAACTTGCTTGCAGAGAAAACGCCACCTTAGGGCTCCTTCACGCGCTTCCCGCGCGAACACTTCCCAGCACAGAAGCTCCTCACTCCTCACCAGCCACAACGCATCTCACCCCCAACAGCAAGGGGCTCTCCTCTCAGTTCGGTGTGCTACCCACTGTCATAGGCTGGCTGCACATGCCAGTCACTTCCTCCAGTGCTTAGTGGTGCAGAAAAAGCACCATAGCCCATAATACCTTTCCCAAAACAAGCAGCTCCTCTATTGGTCAGTCCACTCTGCAGGGTCCCGAGGTACTGATTGGCCCACTTTAGCAGTTCTGAGGCAAAATGGAGGAGGCAATCGAAAACCCTCTGTGCTGCAAAGCAAGGCAGATTAGAACAGCTACATTATCGTTATTACTCTAACAGATAATCAGTAGACAAGCATATCCTCTAACAAAGCTCCATCTGCTCAATTAGCGATGGCAGAACCGGAGCGATTATCGGGCAGCCCGGGAGGGACTCGAGCATAGAAACCTCAACCCCCTTCTTCTATCCAATTATAACTGCAACAGGCAGCTTTTTAAAGGGACAGATACAGAGGCCTTAAAGGCGCTCACTGGCTACCCAGTAAAAGTTACTTAAATGCCGAACATCAAGCAGGCATAAGGCACATTAGGAACCCCCATTTGCAAGGGGGTTACATGGTATTTCCCCTTATTCTTGAGCAAAACATTTTTTTTCTGAAAGATACGTCCCTCCTGTACCTTATTCACCATCAAGAGGTATTTAAAGGTCTCTGTCATAGAATCACAGACGCTTGATGGGAGAAAAGGACCATACCGGCCGATCTAGTCTGCCCTTTTTTCCCCTACACCTCCCCCACCCGATTGTATATTTTCATATCATCAGCAAATAGGCACACCCTCCCCCTCAAACCCTCAACAATATCACTGAAGTAGATGTTGAAAAGAAGCGGACCCAAAACTGACCCCTGTGGCACTCCACTCTTCATCCTCACCATCCCAGAGTGCACCCCATTTAGCACTGCCCTCTGAGTTCTTCCTGACATCCAGGCCTCCACCCAGCTTATTTTCCCACCTAACCACAGGCTTTCCATCTTGCTCACCAACCTCCTATGGGGACAGTGTCAAAGGCCTTACTGAAGTCCAGATAGGTCACGTCCACCGCCCCCCCTCGTCAATCACCCGAGTCACCGAGTCAAAGAACTGAATTAGGTTTGTCTGGCAAGACTGCCTGTTCATGAAACCATGCTGTCTGCTGTCCTGCAAGCCACTCTCCTCCAGGTAATCCACCACCCTCTCTTTGATTAATGCCTCCATTACCTTCCCCATCAGTGACGTGAGGCTGACAGGTCGGTAGTTCCCCTTCACCTCCTTACTACCCCCCTTGTGTAAAGGCACTATGTCTGCCCTCTTCCAGTTCTCCAGCACTCTCTCCGTATCCAGGGATAAGTTGAAGAGCCTTGTCAGGGGTGCGGCCAACTGCTCCTTCAATTCCCTGATCACCCTGGGATGTAACCCGTCAGGCCCCATTGCCCTGTCCACCCTTAATCTATCTAGCTCTGCCCTAACCCTATACACAGTGAATGGGTTCAGATCCACCCATTTGCCCTCCTTCCCCTTCAACTTTAGCTCAGGTCCCCTACCGTCCTCCTCCTCTGTGAATACCAAGCTAAAGAACTTATTTAATAACTCTACTTTTTCACAGTCCCTTTGCAATTTTATTTCTCCTTCCCCCCCTCAGCCTAGTAATCCCCTGCCTTGCCCTTCTCCTCTCCCTCACATATCTGAAAAAGGTTTTGACCCCCTTTTTGGCCTTTTTTGCTATTTTCTCCTCAGTATCTGCGTTTGCTCTTCTGATCTTCTTCCCTGCCATACTCCTCTTTTCCCTATACTCTTCCTTATCTTCCTCACTGAATGTACTCTTAAATTTTCTGAAAGCCCTCCTCCTTTCCCTGGCTGCCCCACAACCTCCTTTGTAAACCAAAGTGGTGTCCTCCCCCTTTTGCTCTTCCTAACCTTTTTTATGCACATTTCCACAGCTTTCAGCACCCTTCCCTTGATAGCTTGCCATAACTCCTACTGCTCCAATATTCTCCATATCCTCCTTTGTCTCCCTTACTATCCTTCTCATCTTGTCAAAGTCTGTGTGTCTGAAATCCATGACTGTAGCACTGGTTTTACTTGTCTTCCTCCCTGCCCTGACCCTGAACATTAGCATGCTGTGGTCACTGTTGCCCAAGGCTTCTCCCACCTGCACCTCCTCCACACTCTCCCCATTTGTCAGGACCACATCCAGCAGGTTGTTGCCTCTTGTCGGATCCCTGACTAACTGTTGAAGGAATCCCCCCTGAAGAGCAGATATCTCCCTGCTCCTTGATGATGTTGCATCCGGGATTTCCCAGTCTACATCTGGAAGGTTTAGGTCCCCTACCAGCAGTAGTTCTCCTTTTAGGGCCAGCCTTGTGACTGCCTGAATTAACTGTTGATCACCCTCCTCCCCTTGCGTAGGTGGCCCGTATACCACCCCCAGTCACAAGGATTCTCCCGTCTTCCTGCCTAGCATTACCCACAGTAGCTCAGTCTCCCCATCTTCCTCTTGTCCTTCAGTTACACTTATGCCTTCCGTAATGTATAAGGCAACTCCTCCCCCTTCTTACTCTCTCATATCTCCCTTCTCCCTCCTCTCTTTCAGGGTATGCATATTTTGGTCATTTAGTCTGTCCTCATAGGGCTTTTGATGCAGATACATCATTTTAGCTGTCCTCCTCTGGACTGCCTCCACTCTGTCTACGTCCTTCCAGAGATGTGGTCTACAGGACTGGACACAGTACTCTAGGTGGGGTCTTACCAACGACCTGTACAGAGACAACACCACTTCCCGCTTTATGCTTGTGATACCCCTCCCTATGCACCCCAGGATTCCACTAGCCCTCCCGACTGCGGTGTCGCACTGCCTGGTTACCTTTAGGTCATCAGATATGATTAACTCCAGGTCTCTTTCCTGCTTGTTAATTGTCAATACCACTCCACTCATTTTGTACTCTCCCATTGGGCTTCTGTGCATTAAGTGCATTATTTTGCACTTTTTCACATTGAAACCCAGCTGCCATACTGTTGACCATTCTTCAAGTTTTCTCAGGTCTCTGCTCATCCTTTCCACCTCCACCCACCCACCCCCTTGGAGTGTCCACAACATTACAGATTTGGGTGTGTTTTGAAAAGAGGTAGACATTCCCTTCCAGCTCCTCTGCAATTTCACTTATAAAGATATTAAAGAGGACTGACCCTAGCACTGATCCCTGAGGTACACCGCTGGTCACCCACCCTTCCTCAGTGTGATCTCCATTTACCACCACCCTTTGTCGCCTATCCCCTAGCCAGTTTCTTATCCAGTTTACCACCTTTGGACCCACTCTTAAGCTGCCCAGCTTGCTTACTAGTCTCCTATGCAGAACAGTGTCAAAGCCTTACTGAAATCTAGGTAAGCCACGTCGACCACTCCACCATGATTTAATTCCTTTGTCATCCAGTAAAAGAAATCTATCAGATTCATTTGACATGACCTACCCCCCCCCCAGTGAATCCATTCTGCCTTGGGTCTTATAACCCACTAGATTCAAGATATTCTACCATCCTTTCCTTCAGCGGGGATTCCATTAACTTTCCCACCACTGATGTTGGGCTGACTGGCCTATAATTGCCAGCCTCCTCCCTTCTACCACTTTTTTGCGGAGTAGGACTGCATCTGCCCTCCTCCAGTCCTCTGGAACCACTCCTGTTTCCAGTCATCTGTTAAACAGGACTGTCAGAGATGCAGCCAGTACCTCCCTGAGCTCCTTCAGTACCCTTGGATGCACCCCATCTGGCCCTATAGTGCTATCCACCTTCAGAATAGTGAGTCCTGTCAGGACTCTCTCCTCCAAAAAAGGACTAGTGTCTAACTCCCTCCTGCCAAAGCTTCTGTTACTTTTTTGTGGCCCCTCCCCTTCTCCTTCCTATATGAACACTGAACACTGAACAAAAGTAATTGTTCAGGATGTCTGCCTTTTCCTGGACCCCCTCTGCAAGGATGTTTGCCTTTTCCTGGACCACCTCTGCGAGGATGTTTGCCTTTTCCTGGACCCCTTCCGCGCGTCCCCCCCCCCCTTCCTTTTTTCAACCTTACAATCCCACCCCTGGTCTTCCTCCTTTCACTTACATACCTTAAAAAGGTCTTGTCTGCTTTCAGTACCTTCTGAGCTATTCTCTCTTCAGTTTGCACCTTCGTGCTTCTTACTGCTTTCCGTGATTCCTTCTGTTTCCATGATACAACTTCCTGACCTCCTCACTCTGCATCTTCTTATACCTTCTGAATGCTACCCTCCAACAAATAGAGAAGTTAGGCAAGGGTGTGTTTCAGCCCCACAGCTTTTTTGTATTTATAGCAACAAATTGCATATATATGTTTCTGATTCTGGTACTGATTCACCCAAGATAGGTAATAAGGGATGTGTGAAACTTGCTTATGCCGACGCTCTGGCACTTTTTTCATTATCCCAGGCTGGCCTACAATCCAAATTAAACATATTAAACTCATATGCAGTAAATTATAAGCTGAAGATAAATGAAGTGAAAAGCCAGGTTCTCAATTTTGGTTCTAATAATACAAAAACATCATGGGAGAGTGGGGATAACAAAATATGCACATAAAATCATATATCTATCTAGGCTTACATTTAAGTAAAATCATATATCTATCTAGGTTTACAATTAACCAGTGATCCTTCTCCTTCCACCATCATAGACAGGTGGCACATCAGAAAAAGCCACTGAGTGCGCTACCTGTCTAAGACCTCCCCCAGCTCCCTAAACTCCCCCTGCATTATTCCAGTCCCTTACCTAATCAGGTCATTAGTCCCCAGGTGGACAGGGACATCCAGTTCTCCCTACCATCCTGCTACCCCAGCGATCCTCAGAATCTGCTTCCCACCCCTCCAGGCCATGGTGCAGAGTAAACACCTAACCTTCCTTTTTCCCTCTTTTCCTATTTCCAAATCTATCCCCCTCACAATCAAGCTCCCCACCAGCAGTTGTTGCCTCCTCCTCTGGGGTCCTCTACCACACTCCTTGGGGTCTCCACTTATGGAGGACCTCCATATCTTCACTGGTCACTACTGTGGGTGCCTCCTTCCAGCAGTCCTGCTTCGCCAGAGTGGCATAGGAATTACTTAATGGTACTGCACAATTCCCCCCCCACTCCTGTGATCCTCCCTATCCCACCCTTGCTTTCCCCTTTTCACTCACATAACATACCTGAAGAAAGTCTTACCCCTTTTATGACCTCCTAGGCAGTCCTCTCTATAGTTTGTGCCTTAGTTGCCCTCACCCCCCACCTTCATTTGTTTATCTTGATATACCTCCCTCTGTCCCCCTTTGCCTGGGTTTTCTTGTACTTCCTAAAAGCTTTTTTTTTCTTCCTTAACACCTTAGCCAGCTCCGTTGAGAACCACAGTAGCCTCTTCCTCCTCCTCCTCCTACCCTTGCTTACTTCCTTCAAACAGCTTATCATTGCCTTAGTTATTCCCTCCTTGATCTTTCTGCATTGTGCCTCCACTCCTCCCAGCCATCCCCTCTTCAAGGTATTTACTGAGGCAGTCTCCCATTTCTTTAAAATCTGCCCTCCTGAAGTCCAGGACCCTCATCCTAGTGTGGTTTACATCTTCCCAATCTGTATGCCAAACCACACTGTACAACGCTTGCTTGTACCCAGGGGGCTACCCACTGTGACGTCTTCAGTGCTGTCCCTATTCATAATTCACAAGTCCAGCACTGCCCCATCTCTAGTGGGTTCTGTAACCAGATGCATGAGAAATGCCCCCTTGCAGGGAGTCAAGGATGGCCCATTTCTCAGCCATAATACTGAGGTCCTGAGCATTCTCAAGGCCCAGATCCTTAGCCACCTCAAGAACTGGGTCCTTAGCCACAGCAAGACCTGGGTTTTCAGTCACCTCAAGGCCCAGGTATTCTCAGTCACCTCAAGACCCAAGTATTAAGTAATCTCAAGACCTGGATCCTCAACCACCTTAAGATCATGTCCTAAGCCACCTTAAAATGTGGGTCTTCAGGCACCTCAAGACTGCAGATGTTATCGTAACAAATGTTTAGCGTCATGATATTTGAAAAAAAAAAAAAAAAAAAGTGATCATCAAAATAATTTGTAGCATTTCTAATTTAATAACAAAAGAATGAAAATCTGATTAGGCAGAGGGGTTGGGAATAAGTACTCTTGGTTTCACCCAGAGGAGGGCACATGGCTAGAGAGAGACTTATGAAGGTCAAACAGTTTATCATGGAATATCACATTATATATTGCTTCACAGCAACTATGGTATTGTTTATTTACAATGATACATTTTCATAATTGTTTTTAATATTGTGATATATCATCATAATGACTTATTGTGGCTTCCCCATGCAAGATCCGGGTCTTCAGCCACCTCATTAGAGGAGGGGTCCCTGACCACCTGAAGACCCATCTCCTGAGCTACCTCCATTCCCAGGTCTTTAGATGCAGTACCTCAAGACCTACATCCTCAACCATCTCAAGACCTGGGTCCTCACCTACCTCAAGACCCAAGTCCATAGACACCCTAAAATATGGGTCCTCAGGTACCTCACGACCTGGGTCATCAGTTTCATTAATGTTTTGTTAAGATCCTGGTCCTTGGCTACCTCAACAGTCAGGTCCTTGGTCACCTGAAGACCCAGATTCTCTGGCTCTTAATACCCAGGTCCTCACCCCCTCGAGACCCAGGTCCATAGGCACCTCAAGATCCAGGACCTTAGCCACTTCAAGACCTGAGTCTTCATCCTCTGCAACACCTAGGCCTTTAGCCACCTGAAGACATGCATCCTCAGCCACCTCAAGGTCTGGGTCCTCAGTCACCTCAACATCCATGTTCTTAGCTATCCTAAAACTCGGATCTTTAGGCATCTCAAGACCCTAGTCCTCAGGTACTTCAAGAATGTGATCTTCAGCCAGCGTTGTTAGCCATCGGGCTCTGCACCCCTGTGTTCTCAAAGAATACCAGTCTGGGTCAGAGGTACCTCAGTACAATCTGCGGTGGTACCATTTGGTTACAAAATGTGCTAAAGTACAAAAAACTGTTTTATTGACAAGCAGCAGCAGTTGTGGCTATATTCTCTAGCACAGGGAAGCAGGGTTCTTAATTTTGATAACAAGAGCTTTCTTTGAAGGGCTTTATTCAGCCACACTTAAAGTACCCTTTTCTGCTCAGTATTTCATCAAATACTAAAAATAGGATGCAATGAAAGGCAGAGTAAAGCCCCAAACTGATACAGCAATAAACAAAAATCATCTTACTTGCATTAATCTTATTTCCTCTCTTCTTTAGACATAAAGATGGAAGAAAAAAAGGGAAATTGCACACAGAGAGACCAGATGATGACATTGAAATGCACGAGGACAGAGCCTGAATCCATTCCCAATCTGTTATAGTTTAATCAGTTTATAATTAAAACTGTTTTTTTATCTAAATGTATTTTTGTTAAACTATTAAGTGTGCTGTGGTGGCATCTGACAGGTGTATCAAATGTTAATCTGGATCATGAGGGGCTCCTCTATAGCTATGAACCACAAAATGGGACGTTCTCTCTGTGCCCTACATTTTCCTTGTTCACCCTGTCCCCACTGACACCCAGGGCCACAGAGACAGCACCCTTTCTCCAGTCATAAGAGCTTGCAGGGTGACTAACTTCGCAGCTGATGCCAATTTCTTTTCTTGGTCAGCAGGTAGTTGGAGCTAATGTTGGATGGCCCACGTCCTCTTTCCCAGACAGCCTACCACTTTATCTCTGTGACACACTTGGGCCCTAGTCAGCTCCAGTGTGAGATTCCAGGATTGTGCATGAACACATGTCTGTGTTACTGGGCTGGCCAACCTGGCCTGCATTACCACTACTGCCACCTAAAGTGAGGATCTATCACCTAAGAATGGTAACACAGTGATAAGCGGTCAAGGGAGGAGGTTGATAAGAGGGAGATTTGAAAGGGATGGTAGGAAATGCTTCTTTACTGAAAGTGTGGTGAAACAGTGGAATCTGATGCTGAAGTAGGTTGTGGAGACAGGCTCTATAATTGGATTCAAGTAAGGCTGGTACAGATTCGGGGGCTGGTAGTCTTAAAAGGATGGAGGGGCAGGGAAGCTGGCCCACTGACATGGAAGGCTGAGGCACCGAACCCCTTACCTCCTGCTGTGTCGATGGCCTATCTTCAGGAACAAGCACATGTTACCTGGAGTCAGTGGGGTGGGAGAAGATTGAGCATGCCAGGGACTGCTCTCCATTCCCAGGGAGGGACAGGCAGCTATCTCGGCCTCTGACTGCCACCATGTGGAGGCCCAGTAGTAGTGCAGGTCAGCAAGCAGCTTGAAGGGCAGGGCCACTGTACTGCATGACATGTGTGCCTCCACACCCATGTATTGACGTAGCTCCACAATAGGTGTAAATGGGAGAACATGGAAAATTGGAGAAGGTGGGCTTCATGAAGTCCTTGCCCCATTCTCCTGTTGCCCAAGCCTCCACTAAATTGCCTGGGGATCTGGATTGTTGACTAACGGGGGAGGATGGCCCTCTTCCTAGTCCCTCCATGTGGGCGAAATCCATGAGGGACTTAGACCCCAGTAAGTCAAGAGGCAAGTACAGTCATGGGAGGGCAAGTACAGGGCTGAGAGCCTGCCCACCCGACTCAGGAGGAAAAAAAGCTCTATGGAAAAAATGGGAGCAGGAAAGGGGAAAATGGTGGAAGGCATCAGGGAAAGGGGATTGGTACACAGCAGAGTAACTTCCCAATTTGGCTATAGGCTGGTATGGAATAGGTAAGGTTTTCATTGGACAGACTGAATGGACCTTGGATCTTTTTCTGATGTCATTTTTTCTCTGAACACACACACACACACACACACACACAAAATGTGTATAAGTATAAACATTGTGTTATTCCATGTATCTGTATCCCATTCCACACGTATTTATGTGACAGCTTCAGGCACAGCAAGTCTCAGCATCAGCATCATCAATATACCAGGCAGCACAAGGGCAAAGTTACAGTGTGTAGTCCTTCTGGCACAATGGCGCAGAGGTTGAAGAGCCGTTTGCAATGCCCTGGGTTCATGTCTGAGCCGGTGTCAGCCCTGCAGCATGGTAAAGGAGGATTGATAACCCCAGGAGAAATTCTCCACCTCTGGTTTAGGGGATTTGCTCCCCACCACTTTTGATCACTCCCTAGGGTTCCCAGGGTGTGCTGTGGAGGCAGGGCCTTGGGTGCCATTAGGAGCAGCATAGTTGGCATCAGGGGTCGTCTGGCACATCCTGATTGTTAGAGTGGGGTGGAGAGTTCCACAACTGCAGGGCTGGATGAAGAAAGCATCCCACCATCACTGTGCTGTATAAGGATGTGCCTACCTCTGTGCTCCAGTCACTACTCTGCAAAACCTGTGACACTGACAACAAGGAGAACCTCAGCTGGCAATGTAGGGCCAAGAGGAACAGGAAGTCCTTTAAGGAATGGCAAAATGAAATGAAATTTGGTGCTCTAGTCAAGGCAGCGTTCCAAGTGCCCCTCCCCAGACACTATAGTAATGTTAGCTCCAGAGAGTGCCAATGCTGATAGCAGGGACACTGAATTATATCTTCTTTTGGGACATTGATGTGGCAGTGACACAGAGAGACAGAGTTTTCCGCTGCAGTTACTGCTGGCAGACAGAAGGGGCTGGAGTCCAGGGCCACCAGTCCCTTACTTTTCATGGGCACAAAGTTCAATTGCCTGGATTCAAAGGATTGTACTTCAGGAGTGCCTTTGACACCTCTCATATTTCACCACCATGTCAACTTATCTTTTATGCCACTAAGATCATGCTTTGTTTTCTTTCTTTCTTCTTTTTTTGTAGTTACTCTGTGATTTTTGTATAAATTTTCATTTGTTGGGGAGCAGCTAAATGTGAGATGCTCCAATCCCAGTTTTAATAATCTGCTGTTTCCATGTACTACCCACCACTACACATGAAAGAAATCCATCCTGAGTGCAAAGTGGCATCATTCAACAATACCAGTATGACTTAATGTTTTCGAAATATGCAACCATACAATTGCAGAACACTGCATAATATCCCCCGGTCCTGATTATGTAAGCCAATTATCACAAAACCAATTTACCATCCAATTTAAAGTTGTAGTAGTAGTAATTAGTAGCAATTTTATTTATACAGCACCTATCCCTGCAGGGTTTTGGTGCTTTACAGACAACAACAGGTATAATTACCACAAAAAAATAACAACAAAATAAAAAATATACAAATTAAGTAACCACAGCATTAAATAAATGTAAATAAAACAACAGTAAGAATAACAGGTGGCTGGCTGAAGAATATAAACAATTGTCTTCATGGTTTAGGGTAGGCCAGACAAAAAAAAAAAAGATACAATTTCAATCAAGTTGTAAAAGTGGCCAGAGAGGGGTCTTCTCTGAGGTCCCATGGGATGGTGTTCCAGAGAGTTGGGACTGGCATCGCAAATTCTTGATTTCTAGACTGTTTCAGTCTAGCTCTCAGGGCCTTGGGACACCCCATGTCAGCAGACCAGCAAGGGCAATTTGCCCAGTAAGAAATCAGGAGCTCTGACAGGTAACATAGGGTCATGCCATACAAGGCTTTATAGGTGAGCTTATTATTTACTGCAGTGTAATATATAGGTGTACCCAATGATAGTACTGAAAGTTATACAATAGATTTCTCATAATGCTATCAAAGAAATCCATCTATAGTATTACAAGATCTTGTAATACTATTTTTCAAAGTTCATCAATAGTATAACAAGATCTCATAATACTATCAATGGATTTCCTAAGACAGTACTACGAGAATTCTGCTTCCCTCACATCACGCATACACTTTCCACAGCTGCCTGTGAGATGCCTTTTACTATAACTGCCATGTACAGTAAATGCTGAACGTCACCAAAGCTGACACAAGTACAGATTTTAAGACGGTTCTAAATGAGAAAGACACTATTCAGTGACGCTACTCCCATAGCTGTTTGTTAAAATGCCCCACAGAGCTTTATATGCAGGTCCAGGAGTAGGCAGAGCAGCAGAAGGCAGCGGGAGCCACCAGATGAAAGCTGCATCGTGGCTACATTTAAAGCACTCGAGTGGGCTCAATTTAATTAAATAAGCTTAGATCCATATATTACAAAAAATAACAAATAGGAGACTGATTACCTGGCTAAAATACCATCTCGAGGTTCTGCGGACATATTGGGACCTCTCAGACTTCACTCTCAGGGTTCTCATGTTTCTAGAACCTCTCGATAGTATTACAGCCTAATAATACATAGTCCCCTATCTATTATTCAATTTATAAATAGATAGATATTTTATTTATATAGCACCCATCTCCAAAGACTCTGGGTGCTGTACAATATAACACATATAACCAAGGCCCCTAGAATTCTGCATTTGCAGAATTTTGCGCAGAACACAATCTACCATAGAACTTCTGCGGTGCATGAAATCACTCTTCTTGTTGATTTTTATTAATATTTCTGTTTTCCATAGAATCTGGTCCCTTCCCTCTTTTTATATCCTAAACCCTATATGCTCACAATGTGATGTTATCATTGCGATAACATCATACATTAGCTAATGAAATGGCTGCATTCTGCAACAGAAATGAACAGTCACTTATCTACCACAGCTCCCACTGCCAGAGATGGTGGCACAGCACAGCAGGCATGGTGATATTTGCTCAACCTGCACTACAGCCTAATACAATTTTCAGTTTTACATTATTGTACTAGGGCTAACAAACAAAATCTTGTCAATAGCACAGACCTGTTAAGTCCATACCTCACTTTGTACAAACCTATTTGTGTCTTTAAGGTATAGAGATGCCATCTGAAATGAATAACTGGTAAAATAAATTTAACTGTCATTTTTAGGAAAAATAAAATAATTATGCCTGGAAAAGTGGAATATAATAATGTGTAGACCAGTTGAAAGAATAGACCCGTTAAATAATTGCACTGTACGCATTTTTGCCAGGGTTATTGATTACATATTGTCAGTGGTTGCTAGAATCACCTAAAAGTTATGGAGAAATGTTGTGTGCAGTGACAGCTGTTGGGCCAGAGGGTAGCATGCTGTGTTTCCATGCTGGCAACTCAGGTTCAGAAATTAGCTCTGGGAGCTGGCTGGACAGCACAAGGATTAGTGGAACACATCATTGCTCGGAGCCTGGGAAGGTATGGTGCAGTATTCTGTCACATGGTGGACACACTGTCTGGTCTGGAGAGCTCTATCTCACAATCGGTTCACATGCATGTCATGGCCTGATGGTGTTGCGCAGTGTGTCAGGGAAAGCAGGTTGACATCAAAAATGAGTTTTGCAATAACTCCTGTATTCCATTTCTAATGAGACCTGCATGAATGAGGATGCAAGTTCATGGAAATTAAAAAAAAAAATATATATATATATATATATATATATATATATACACACACACACACACGCATACATGTACAGTATCTGTCTCTCTCTCACCACACCAACATGCATATAGAAATACCTTATTTATCACATAAGATCCCCTCTGCATATGTAATTTATTTAACAGGCTAGGACCTTAAGGGAGAGACATTTGTTTTGCTTTTTAAGGCATAAAATTATTTTTATAATTCTGTTATTTTTTGAACTAGTGTTAACTGTGCTTTCCACCATCCTGATTGCTATAAAAACTGCCATGAAAGTGAAGTCAGGATGACAAACCGTCACTGATGTGGTAGTTTGTTAGTGCCGCAGAACTGCCGCAGAAATTACAAACCGCCGCCGTAGAAGTTCTGCGGCAAATGGTAGTCTTGCCGCAGAACTTGGCCCCACTGTGCCGCAGAAAAGTAGGGGCCCTGCATATAACATATACAATACAATAATACAATTCTAAAACTAACTACAGCAATATACAAAATATACCTAAAAACAACAGCTTGACTAACCATCATGGAACATACTATTTATATAAAACCCCTTCAGCTAAAATCCTGATTAAATAAATATGATTTAAGGCCCTTCTTAAAGGCTTCCACCATGGGAGCCTTCCTAAGATAACCAGGCAAGGAGACAGGGTAGGCGCAGCGGATGCAAACATCCGATCACCAGAATGCCGCAGCCTAACCCTGGGAACTCCAAGGAAGCCACCCCCGGTAGAACAGAGAGCCCTGGCCAGGCAGTGCGGCACAAGGAGCTCTTGAAGATAGACTGGGTCCCTCAAGTGCAGGGATTTATAGGTTAACAGCTCTATCTTGAAGACAATCCTCCTCCGAACTGGCAGCCAGTGCAGTTCACGTAGCACCGGGGTGATATGTTCGCCTCTTTTCAACCTCAACAATAATCTTGCTGCCACGTTCTGCACCAGCTGCAGTCTGCGGAGGTTGCCTCCAGATATCCCTAGGTATAGGGCATTGCAATAGTCTAACCTGGAAGTGACGAAAGCATGTACCACCATGGGCAGGTCATCAGGCGGGATCAAGGCTCGAATTCGGGCAATATTCCTGAGATGGTAAAACCCGGTTCTCACCACGGCCGACATCTGCGCTTCAAGTGTCAGGCCACCATCCAGGATTACACCCAAATTCTTCACCTGCCTAGAGAGGGCTAAAGGCACACACCAACACAAGTTCAGGGGGCAATGTCATACCCCCCATCCATCCCAACGACCCGACTCCACCACCAGTTCCTCAGTCTTGTCTGGGTTTAGTTTAAGCCAATTTTGAGTCATCCATGTCTGGATTTCCTCAAGGCAGCTGTTAAATACAGAGACTGACACCTGGCTATTGGGAGCAGAGGACAGATACAGCTGTTTATCATCTGCATAGCATTGAAAACCCAGCTCATACTGTTTGATAATGTCCCCCAGTGGCAACCTATAGACTGTGAACAACAGAGGTGATAGCACTGACCCCTGCAGAACACCACAGCCCAGAGGCTTTGGGTTTGATGAGAAAATTCCCATGGTCACCCTCTGCACTCTGTCTGTCAGGTATGACCTAAACCAGTTGAAGAATTTTCCAGACAGACCACACCAGAACCGCAGTCGGTCAAGTAACATCTCATGGTCCATGGTGTCAAACGCTGCAGAGAGGTCTAGGAGGACTAAAATGGTACAGTCCCTTCAATCCCTCGCCATCAGGAGGTCATTAAGCACCCTCACCAGGGCCATCTCTGTACTATGCCCCTCTCGGAACCCAGACTGGAAAGGCTCATAGGCGGAGGAAGCAGCAAGATGTCTCTCCAGCTGAATGGCCACCACCTTTTCTACAACCTTCCTTAAAAATGGGAGGTTTGAGAAAGGTCTGTAGTTGCTGAGGCAGTCTGGGTCCAAAGATGTTTTTTTCAACCGGGGTCTAAGCAAAGCCTCTTTCAAGGCTGAAGGAAAGATCCCACTCCCTAAAGAACTTCTGACTACCCCACAATCACAGGACCAATCAGGTCCAAGCATTCCACCAAAAGGCGAGTTGGACCTGGATCTAAATCACAGTAGGCTGGCCGCAGCTTAGAGATTATCTCTACCACCTCCCCAACCCCAATCAGCTCAAACTCATCCTGCACAGGAGGAGTGCTTCAACTCAACTCAGGCCGGACCCTGCAGCCCTTTCGAGAGACGTTCAACGAGACCTCAGCCCTGATGGAGGACACCTTGTCACCGAAAAACAGAGCCAGCTCCTTGCACCTTACACTTGAACTTACCCCCTAACACACAGACAGGCAGGATGTAAAAGCCTGTCCACTGTGCGGAAGAGCTGAGCTGGTCTGTTTGTCACTGTAGCAATCTCCCCAGAAAGAAATTCCACCTTTCTACAGGAGATTGCCCCCTAATAGTCCACATAATGTGTCCTCGGGGCCAATTTGTCCTCCACCAAACCAGATCTCCTCCAACACCTCTCTAACCTCTGACCCCTAGTCTTTAAACCTCGGAGATTCTCATCATACCAGGGAGATCTCCAATGAGTAGACAGGGGTCAGACATGTAAGGGTGCAATTGAGTCAAAGGCCACACCAACCACCCCATTATAGGCTGCTACTGCCTCCTCTGTCCCAATTGCACAAGCTGCCCCAACACCGATAGGTCCAGCACTGCCAAAAGGTCCTCTGGGGAAACCCCCCTTAAAGACCGATAGTGAACCATCTCCATAGGGGCAGGACCATCTGGCGGGGGGAGGCTAAACGTGAACCCCACGGTGCTATAATCCAACCAAACCACTGGATCAACACTAAGGTCCATAATATCCAACTCAGAAGAGAAAACCAGATCCAGTGTATGGCCACCTGAGTGCGTCGCTATCATTACCTTTTGTGTCAGGCCCAGTATAGTATAATAGATTGTATCAGACTAATTCTGCTGACTTCCAAGCTGACATTTTCTGTAACTAAAAATCTCAGAATCCCCTGGAACTGACTTCAGAGCAGGCCTGTGGCAGTGGGAGATTCAAAAGCCTGCAGTGCATCTTAGAGCTTTTATAAGCTCTGATCAGATGTTTGCTGTTCCCACTGTCCTCCCCAGGGCTAAGTACAGTCCTCTGTAAGTGTACTTAACCCAGGGAGGACAGTGGGACAAGCAAGCAAAAGATCAGAGCTTATAAAAACTCTTTAACATGCACTGCAGGCTATTGACTCGCCCACTGCTGCAGCCCGGTTCTGATGTCAACTGCAGGGGTAGTCTGGGATTTGTAGTAACAGAAAATGTCAATTTAGAAGTCAGCAAAATAAGTCTGATACAATCTACTATACTGCAATAAACAGTAAGTAAAAAAATGTTATTGCACACAAAGTGCTAATTGGGACCAGCCCCACACTTGGTTAGGGGCTCTTAATGCTGACTGTTCCCCTTTAAAGGTTTTGCCCACTGAAAAGGCAGCCAGTACAGCTCATGGAACACCGGTGTGATATGGCAGAGCAAGAAATCTCTGAAAATCAGTCTGGTCACTGGGCTGTACACCACCAGCAATTGGAACATGTATTCACTGGAGACCAGAAGGGACAGGGGAGGTATGATAGAGACCAATCAAGTTCCTAAAAGGAATTAACAAGGTGAACTATGGGGAGCTATCTAGCTTGAGTACTAATTACACGTCACAAGGGAATGAGTGGAAACTGACAGGAGGGAGGTTCAGGATGGACATGAGGAACTATTATTTTACAGAAAGGGAGGTGGAACTGTCTACCAGCCAAAATGGTGGTCACTGAAACCGTTAATGGTTTCAAGCATGGCTGAGACAGAATGAAGGGTATGGGGGTTACTTGAGGTGACAGAAACTGGAAGGAGAATGGAGGGGAGGATGGGGAGGGCAGTGACCCTGGAGGGAGAGTAGGCCCCAGGGTTAGATAGGGAATGCAGGCAGACTGGATAGATCACTGGTCTTTTTCTGCCATTATTGTCCATGTTTCTATATTTCAGTATCCCAAGTAAAGGGCATTGTAGTAATCCTGTCATGATGTTAAGGAAGCATGCGGTAGGGTCTTCAGGTCATCTAGTGCCAGGTAAGATTTAATTCATTGAGATGTTTTTAAGATAGAAAAAGCCACTGTGAAACACTGCCAACACCTGGTACTGAAGCGTCAGGCTGTGGTACCAATGACATCTAGATTTTTCACTTAGGGAGCCCTCAAGTGTTAATCCCATGTCTGCTCTACTCATGTACAGGGCCTGCAATGACCCAAGTCAACCACTAGCACCTCCATCTTGTCTGGGTTTAATCTCAGTCAGCTGGAGGCAATCCAATCTTGAGTAGCAGCTAGGCAGAAATTTAGCAGAGAGACAGCGTTCATAATACCAAGTACAAGACAGATACAACTGAGTATCCTCTGCGTAGTACTGAAAACTCAAGTTATACTATCTAATGACCACACCCAAAAGGCAGAACAACATGGGGACAGGACTGAGCCATTCACTTTTATCATCAAATGTGACATTTTTCGCTTTCTAATTTTCCATCATTACCCATCCTTACCCAGTAGGCCAGGCTATCCTTCAGCCCCACCAAATGCTTACAATCCCATGCCTACTGAGCAGTCAACAGTGGGCTCCCAGATACTACATACCTGTCTTCTTGTATATTGTCCCAGACTTAACCTTTTAGATGGGATCAGCAGGCTAGGAGTATAGCAGTACAGAATTTAGGGAAGGGGATGGTAGTAGGGGACACGGAAATCTGGGTACTGCAATTGGGAAGACAAAGTGTGTGGTGGGCCCATCATATGCCTGAGCACAATCATTATTTCCATCTGTTGCTGCTCCCACCATATCCCACCCAGCCTACCCCCACTTGGGCATGACCTAATAATGGAGACCTTACTGGCCGGTCATAACTGAGCTGGGACCAGTCCCCCCTCTCCCCAGCACATTCTGACATTTGCTGGAGCAGGACAGAACATATGATGCCATCTTGTCCTATGTAATGCTGGTAGCAGGATCCCCCCCCCCAAAAAAAACTTTATGTTGTGTATTCCTGCCCACATGACTTCCAGTCACCAATGGACAGTTGTGTAATGTCCAGAGCCACCCACCCTCCCTGAGGCAGAAGCTTCCCAGACAGACACTCAGCACAGCCTCTGTTACTCAGTATGTACCAGTCTGAGCTATAGATGTGAACCCCTGGTTATAAGCATGGAAATCTGCATTGCTTTTTTGCCCCAGACTCCACCATCCTACAAACACACATATCGTCAGAGCGGTGAGAACAGGTCAACAGTTCTCGTTTTCTCTCCTCTGCCACCAGGGTATCCTTATGTTCTTAGGGACCCTAGTGGGTTAGTAACTGGATCCCAACCCATTCAAACTTTCTGTCTATGATTGCTTGGACAGACTATGGTATACAATTTCACAGCATTATGATGCCATTTTGGAAGTTTCAGCCAAGCCCATTGATGTCAGTGTTCTGCTGTTTTAGCAGGATATAGTTTGAGAAATAAATAAATGTAAAAAAATTTAAATTTCAAAGATTAATGGTTTACACTAGCTTTGACTGGGGCCCTACCAGGAGCAGCTGAACCCCTGCATCCTCTGAGACCAAGGATACCTGAGGCCAACTCTGCCTGCCACCCTATCCAAAAAAAGAGCTGCTGAGTAACATACTCCTGACTCATGCAATGGGGCCCTACCACTCTTTATGCCTTACATATCAGGGGGCACACAGTGTGTGTGTGTGTAATGGGATTTGTGAATGTAGACACGGATTGTGTATATGTACAGTATGCATTTGAGGTGTGTGTACATATAAAAGGTAAAGAACAACAAACATATTTGGTGTCACACGATCATGATGAAAATCGGGTACCTTATCTTGTAGCACATGGCAGGTTATTAAGCAGGCTTTATGCTGCACTTCAAAGGCACTGTAGACAAGTATTGTAATCGATAAACATACACTTAATAATTACTAGGATTGCCACCAGTCGATATTTGACCAGAATGATGTGTTATTACTAGCTGCACTCTGCCAGTAAATAAGAAAAGTAGATGACCTAGTCTGACTCTAGAAAAATATATTCTTTTAATTTTCTTTCATTAAGAAGAGCCAGAGGGCTGAAAAGCGTAAATTAAATATGTGGAACTGAGAGCACATAATAAAACTCACTATAACAATTCATAAACTGTCTTGGTTTTGATCATATAAAAAAGCAATACCTGTTGGACAGAGCGGAATAATACTGCATCTGTCTTGTTGAAAGTGCAGTTTTGTTATGTAATGTCCTGATCTGGGCTTCTTAAAGGTAGAGCTGTTTAAAATTTGCATACTTTGCCTTTTCGAATGTTGTGAAATGCATAAAAATCTCTGCAAAAATTGCAAAGCTTGTGAAACATATAAGTATATGAGATATACAGGGTTTTTCTCATAACCTCCAATTTGCAGTGGGAAAATACAAGAGCCATATATTCAATGGGCAGGATATTCAAAAGGGTTGCGCCATGTGCAATAGGATTGTGCCTGCGTAGTCCAAAATGCGCCATTCTGCGATATTCATCAGGAGGCAGTTGGGCCCCCCAAGTCATGCTGAGCAACAGCGCAAAGCTAATGAAGGCATGCTCAACCGGAGGGGGAGGAACCATGCATAAACTGCACAGCCCGATATTCAGCTGGCTGTGCAGAGTTGTGCAGGCGCAACCCCCTACCTGCGCCTGCACAACTTTGAGCCAAAAAAAAAAAAAGGATCAAGTCAAGGGTCACCCACAGGTGAGCTGCCGCATTGCAGGGCGCAACACAGCAGCTGCCACCTGTGGGTGGCCCTCCACTTGTTCCCTGTGCCCCCCCTGCAGCCCGATCGCAGGCATAATAGTAAACCCTCCATAGCCCGATCGCGGGCAGAACACCCCAATAGCCCGATCGCGGGCATAACGTAAATGAACCCCCGACTAGCCCAATCGCGGGCAGATCTCACTCCCCAACTGGCCCGATCGTGGGCAGAGCGGAGTTCAAACCCCCAACTAGCCAAGTCGCGGGCAGAGCGGGTTCAACCCCCAAAGACCAATATCCCTAGTGGTCCAGTGGACGTGAAGCTCAATCGTGGGCATAAGGTCAAAAACCCCAGGTCCAATTTCCTGGTGATCTAGTGGCCCCACCCCCACCCACCCATGAGGCACCACCACTCCCCCCATCAGCGCGGCGGCAGCAACCCACCGCCTGCCGCCCGCTGCCGCCGACTGACAGCTCGATAGGGCTGCACACCCATAGTTCAGGCAAGAGCCAATGGGCGTGCAGCCCATACTGTAAAGGCAGTCCAGATATGTGAATGAATGAATTCACATATCTGGTATTCTGCTGTGATACAGCCATGCATCAGCCGTGCAGCTACGGCTTAATCGATGGGAGGCGGCAGGCGGGTGAGGTGCTGCCGCCTACCGGCTGATGGAGGCGGGGTGATGGGGCTCCGATGGGTGGGTGGGGGCCACTAGATCACCAGGGAAATTGGACCTTGGGGGTTGACTCTTATGCCCAGCGATCGGGCCAGCGTCCACTGGATCACCAGGATATTGGTCTTTGGGGGTTGAACTCCGTTCTGCCCACGATCGGGCTAGTCGGGGGTTTGAACTCCGTTCTGCCGCGTCCGGGCTAGTCAGGGGTTCATTTCTGTTATGCCTGCGGACCAGTCGGGGGTGCATTTCTGTTATGCCACGTAATCGGCCCAGTCGGGAGGAGATTTACTTCATGCCCGTGATGGGGCTGCAGGGGCGTGTCCCCACAGCTGCTGCCTGGCAGGTGCCAGGCGCAAGTCGTGGGGGATTGGTGCACCTGCATGCTAATGGCATGCAAATGGGGCCATAATTAAATGCAAATGGCTCCCATGTGCCTTGCATAAATTATGGCCCCATTTGCATGACACCTTTTGAATATCGGAAATTTGCACATGGCGCAATGGAACTTGCGCCACCGCATCTGAATGCTCCACTCTGACCACTTGCGGTAGCGTAAGTTCCACTGTGCCATGCACAGTGGCTGTGGCCGGGGGGGCGATATTCAAAGGAGTTGCTCAATAGCGCAACTCCGTTGAATATCGCCCAACCCACACCCCTGTGCAAGTTTTTTGAGTAGCGCAAGGGCTTGCGCCACAGAATGGCACAGTTTGAATATCCAGCCCAATATGTGGAATTTTTGTTATGCAAAGCAGCAAGTTTGCAGGAGTTGGGGGGGGGAGGGGTGTCTCACCATAAATGTTGCCCTCTATATAGTATAGTTTTTGTACTATATTTAGCACAACGTTTCATGAGAATTGCAATTTTGCATAACTCTACATAAAACATGAGGTTGCTAGCTTGCAAAGCAAAAAGTAGCATGGAATGTCCAAAATACCCAGAGTGTGTTTCAGTCTTTTTTATTTAATACATTTTTGTAAAAGAAAGTGCTGAATGTTTTGTAAATGTCTGGATGGTGATAACAGCTGGATTAACAATAAAACAGAATAAAAACTTTTCATAACAGTTTTGCATACAATCTCACTCAAGAATTCCTGAAAGACAGAATAATCTAATTTTTTTTTTCAGATAATCAAAATGGTGTTACCTGTAGTGCTAGCACCAGTCCTTTGACTGTTGACATAAAAGATAATACATGACAGGGTTTGCATTATGCGGTAATAATGCACTTCTCTGGTTGTTGTTGCACTCAGCTACACTTTGTTCTTGTGCTTTATTCCTTAATAAAATGGTATTTTATTTGTTATAGTAGTTTAGGTAAGGTGTGCAGTTGTCAGAAAAATAATCAATGGCCACGTGACATGTTTCGACCAATGAGGTTACAGGATTTTCATGGCCCATTTTATAATGAACAATGCTCACTCATCCGCCCAGTAATAACGGATTTCAACCAAATATTCAGCTAACCTGCACAGACAAAATGGCCACTGCTTTACTCTGTAAAGCCTTTTGTGCTTATTCAGAGACATTTTTATATTTATCAGTTTATTTTTCTAAACTCAAATTTTAGATGTTCATAGTCTCCTCCCTAGTATGTTTAATGTCATATGCATCTTTTTTTGTGTTTTAGTGGTGGAGGTCCATTTTGTGTCAGCACATTAGTAGTTAGAATTACTGCTATAGTTCAAGCGCCCTCAAACCTTCAACTACAACTTTCAATTACAACTTTACTCAGTTGAACTGGATTTTCAAATGTTGAGATCCTACGTTTTCTTTATTTGCACTGTTTGTGGCTAGAGAAAGAGCTCATTGTTTTTGATCCTGTGAAACAGGCAAATAGAGGCATGGTGAGGATTTACGGGTCTCTTGTTCACCATCTCCCTGAGAGATTCCGTGAATTGATTGTGCATTTTGGATTGTATTATTTGATTGTATTTACTACTTTTTGTTTATTTGTACAAAATGTGAAGAAAAATATTTTGACTTGATTATGAACGTTAAGATTCTGTTTTTTGTATTGTAAAACATTTTTTGATTTATAAGGGAAGAGTGCTGTGGCCCCTTTAAAATACAACCAGCGTGTCTGTAAATATTTGGTAAAGATGGGAAAGGGAAGAACAGATGGCACCCGCACTGTCTAAAGACTCTCAGCTTATCTGTTTCGGGCTGCACTGGGCTGCACTTTTTTGTGGCAGTTGGAGCTGACAGCCTTTTATTTCAAGGGAACATCTGCTACAACCAGTGGAATGGTACTGATTGTCTTGAAGGAACTCCTTTTCTTTTAGTGGAGGTGATTTGGACACTTAGTGCAGTGAAATGGCACGAGGTGAAGTGAAAGGTAACCAGACTGTCATCCTGCATTCTTCCTGGAGATTGTGAGAGGGCCCCACAACTATGGTAGCCTTTCCCTCAGCCAAACTGGAGCACTCTGGAAAAGGAAAGGGGGGGGCGCAAGTGCACAAACAACATTGGCAGTACCATGGAGGAAAGGGTGATGGAAAAGTTAAAAGGGTTAAAAGTAGACAAATCTATGGGACCTGACAGATTACATCCTAGGATGCTCAAGGAGACTGCTGAGGTATGAGTGCTCCATTTGCCAACATATGCAGCTGCTCACTGGCCATAGGAGTGGGCCCCAGGGACAGGAGGATGGCAGACATGGTCCCTCCGCACAAAAGCGGAAGGAAAGATAAGCCTAGAAATTATAGACTAGTCAGCCTGATGTCTATAGTGAGGGAGGTACCGGATCCCATACTAAGAGAGGAACTGGTGGAATTCTTAAAAGGGAATAGGCTACAGGACTCCAGTCAGCATGTGGTCACAAGTGGGAGGTCTTGTCAGATGACCATTATTGATTTCTTTGACTGAATGACCTGGATGGCTGACAAAGGGGATGCAGTCAATGTTATATACATATAGTTTAATAAGGTTTTTGACTCAGTCCCTCACAGGACACTAGAAGCTATGGGACTTGGGGTGGCAGAAAAGTTGGCAACTTGGGTAGAAAGCTGGACGAGGGGAAGGATGCAAAGGGTAGTAGTAAATGGGGCATTCTCGAAGGAAAGGGAGGTTTATGAGTGATCTCCATAGGGATCAGTACTAGGCCCTGTCCTTTTTTAACCTGTTCAAATGTGACATAGTAGAAGGCATAATGGGCAAGGTCTGCCTCTTTGCAGACAATACAAAGATCTGGACAAGGGTTGACACAGAGGAGGGAACATAGGGAGGATCTGGGCAAGCTGGAAAGCTGGTTAAAGATCTGCCAGCTGTGCTTCAACACAACAAAATGGAAGGTGATGTGCACTGGGAAAAGAAACCCAAGAGTACAGTGTGAAATTGGGGGCGGGTTGGGGTGGTACTGAAATGCACTACGGGAAGAACAGGATCTAGGGGTAATAATATCAAAAAGCTTAACATCTGCAGTACACTGTAACAGAACTGTGGGAAAGATGAACAGGATGTTAGCATGCATATAAATGGGATCAACAGCAGAAGCCAGGAAATAATCCTCCCACTGTACAGATCATTGGTGAGACCCCATCTGGAGTACTGTTCAAGGCATTGGAGTCCACACCTAAGGAAAGACAGCCCAGAATGGAAGCAGTAGAATGTGGGGCAACCAAGATGGTCCAGGGTTTGGGGACATGGCATACAATGAGAGTTTGCAGGATTTGGTGATGTCCACTGACAGGATCCAGCACTCCTCCTACAAGAAAAACACAATAAGCTGATGTTACTTCCCACTGGAGTTTTTGAATTCCAAAGCTGGATTGGGGGGGGGGGGTTGGAGTCCTCAGTAGCCACTGACAAAGGTCTTTGCAAGACAAGCAGATTTGATAGACTACTAGGCCTTCTGCTGGCATTCATATGTTCATAAGAAAATGATACAAAGGTACAATCCACTGTGCTCAGACAAAAATCAAGCTTGGACATGTATATACCTTTCAGAAGAGAAGGGAAAAGGGTGACATGATAGTAATGTCCAAGTACCTTGTCCCACTTAATAGTAGGGGATAAACTAGATGGGTCTCGGCCTAATTCCATCCTATTCTACAAAGTACCTGCACAGGATAAACAAGGTTGATGTCAAGGCCACTGCACCATAAAGGATTACTATCTGTGGAGACGGTTCATCTCTCTGGGCAGCTCAGCTCCTCGGGGTTGGAGATCAGGATAGTCCAGAGGCTGGCCCTGCAGGGTGAGCTTGTTCCCTTGGAGTGGTAGTCCAAGGGCAGGTTGGACCTTGTGGATCCAGCTCTTGGAGTTCCAGGATCTCTGGCACAGGCTTTCTACTGGAGTTTAGAAAGACCTGTCCCCATCAACTCTCAAAGGTGTAAGAAAAAGCAAGAAGGAATCCCCCCCCCGACTAAAGGTGCCATCAGTCTTGGAAATTAAACCAAACTAAACACAAAATCAGAAAAACCAAAGCACACAGTATCGACAAGGTGGGAGAAACATAAATATATGTAGGTGCCAGACTTATAGACGTCAAGGATTAGTAGCAAAGCTAACACCCCTAGGTAGCACTTCCAAACCAAGACTTTATTAGGGATGGTGTTAGTTTTGCAGTGAATGCTTTCTAGGGCAAACATTTAAAGTAAAACCTCACAATTAACAATTTCATCAAAAATCTAATAGTAAAGTCGGCCTGGTGGTGAGAGAGCTGAGCTGCCACATATGCACCGTAACTTTTCCCATGCCAGCAACCCAAGTTCAGGAACAATCTCAGGTTGCTGGGGGGGGGGTCAGCTGGGGGTGGGTGAACAATATAGACCATCAGATGGACTGCTCTCCTGTCCCGGGAAGGGGAGGCATTTCAGCCTGGCCTACGACTGCCACCAGGTGGAAGAATGGTGGTAGTGCAGCGCTGACAGCACAAAGGGAGGGAGCCAAGGGATGTTTTGTGCGATTGCCTCCCTGCGCATACTGACATCCTACTGCAGGGGTGGGGTGAAAAGTGGAAAAGAAGTCAGGGACTTAATGAAGCTCTGTCTGATTTGCCTGGGTCCATGCTGTCACCTAGGACTGATCCTTGGTCCACTGTGGATATGGGGGGAGGGACCCTCTTCCCTCCAGCCCCACCATGACAGGATATTCATGGGAGAAACTGACTGAGGTAGGTCCTGGTGAAGCAGTGGCCAGCTCAAGGAACAAGGACAGGGCTGACCAGCCACCCCTGGACTGAAAGCACAAACAGCCATTGAAACAAGGATGAGTATAGAAGTGCATAAAGTGCATGGTGTTTCAAAAACGTAATTGCTACATAGTTGAACGATATGTGATATAAAATACAGAACCAGAGTCTCATAAGCAAATTCTAATGTTGAAATTTTATAGAAATAAGTTAGTATAATTAATTTGGATTGGCTCATAGTAGGATTCAATGATAAAAAGTGTGAGGAGGGTAGGAGGAAGGATAACAGAACATACAATGGAAAAATGAAAGGGAAAATAATTGTGAAAAAGTAAAAGGAGGCAGAAGGAAGGAGGACTGGGTGGAGGGTCATGAGGGAAAAGCAAAATAATGATCAAATTTTAATAACGGACCAATTAAAATGTCCACATAGTAACATAGAAGCATAGAATTTGACGGCAGATAAGAACCGCTTGGCCCACCCAGTCTTCCAATTTCCCTACCTAATGGATAAGCTGCAGATCCTAGTTAACCAGCAGCCTACTTCTTCCTACCCCCACCCCCTAGAATTGCCTTATGACTGTCCCATGCATGCTTGAATTCCACCACTGTTTTTGACTCCACAACCTCCTCCGGGAGGCCGTTCCATGCATCCACAACCCTCTCTGTGAAAAAATACTTCCTTAAATTACCTCTGAGCCCCCCATCTATCTTCAAATTGTGCCCCTTGTTCTTGCACACCTCTTTTTTTGAAAGATGCTACCCTCTTGGACTTTGTTGATTCCCTTGAGGTACTCAAAGTTTCTATCATGTCCCCCCTCCTTCTTTCCTCAGGCTATACATATTAAGCTCCTTAAGTCTCTCTTCATATGTCTTCTGGTGCAGACCCTGCACCATTTTAATTTCCCTCTTCTGGACAGCTTCCATCCTGTCTATGTCTTTACTGGAGACTGGGTCTCCAGAACTGCACACAGTACTCAGATGGGGTCTCACCAGCTGTCTGTACAGAGGATAATAACTTCCTGTTTTCTACTGGTGATGCCTTCCTATGCATCCCAATATCCCCAACCCTCCTTGCTACCCTCTCACATTGCTTGCCCACCTTTAGGTCATCTGATATGACTACCCCCAGGTCCCTTTCCATTTTTGTTATTGTTAGTATCTCACCCCCCATTGTGTACTCTTCCCTTGGGTTTTTGTTTCCCAGGTGCATTACCTTGCACTTCTTAGCATTGAATCTAAGCTGCATACATTTGACCATTCCTCTAACCTTGCCAAGTCCCTTCTCATCCTTTCCACCCCACCTTGTGCATCAACTCTATTGCAGATCTTTGTGTCATCTGCAAATAGACATACTCTTTCCTTCCAGTCCCTCTGCAATGCCTTATAAAGACATTGAAGAGGACCGACTAATACTGAACCTTGCGGTACCCCACTAGTAACCCCTTTCTTCAGAGTGGACTCCATTTACTATTACTCTCTGTGTCCTATTCTCCAGCCAATTCTTTACCCAGGCTGTCGTCTTGGGACCCACTCCCAGGCTGGCTAACTTGTATGTTAATCTTTGTGTGGGACTGTGTCAAATGCCTTGCTAAAGTCTAGGTAGGCCATGTCCACAGCCCCTCCCTGGTCTACTACTTTGGTTACCCAGTCAAAGAAATCTATCGTTATCTGCCTGGCATGACCTTCCCACTGTGAATCCATGCCGCCTTGGGTCCGTGCCCTCTGGCCTCTAGATACTCGACAATTCTTTCCTTCAGAAGTGCTTCCATCATTTTCCCTATCACTGAGGTTAAACTAACAGGTCTGTAGTTTCCTGCTTCTGCCTTGCTCCCACTTTTGTGAAGGGGAATCACATCTGCCCTCTTCCAGTCCTCGGGTACCACCCCATCCTCCCATGATTTGTTAAAGAGGGTAGTCAGTGGTGTCACTAGTTCTACCCTTAGTTCTTTCAGAATTGATAGAAAGTATACTTAGTATGGCAGAAAAAGGGGAGATATTGCTGATGGGTGATCTGAATATGCCAGATGTTAACTGGAGTGCAGTTGCAGCAGCCACTTCTAAGAGTGGGGTTATTCTAGATGCCCTACAGGGGGCATGCCTTAGACAACTAGTATTGGAGCCCACTCGAGAGGGAACAATCTTAGACCTGGTTCTCTCAAATGGAGATGAGGAGAGGATCACAGATGTAGAAGTGGGTAGCCATCTGGGAACTAGTGACCATCGAACAGTATGGTTCTAATAAACACAGCAATAGAGTCAAGCCATACAAAGACAAAGGTACTGGATTTTAGGAGGGCTGACTTTGTCAAAATGGTGAGTGCCTAAGGAATGCACTAGCAAATGGGCAGGAAGGAGGGTGGAAGAACAATGGGAATAATAAAACTGCCATCACAGAGGTAACAAGCCTTTATGTAAAGCAAATAAACAAAACAACGAGGTAAGAAACCACTATGGTTCTCAAAGGAAGTGGCAGTGAAGGTTCAAGAGAAAAGAAAGCATTCAGGAAGTACAAGGAATCACAGAAGGAGCAGGACAGAGAACTGTATCAGTTAAAGCAAAAGGAAGCTGGGAAGGCAGTCAGAACAGCAAAGGCCCAAACCGAGGAAAAGATAGCCAACTCAGTTAAGAAGGGATAAAACCTTTTATAGGTACATCAGGGGCAAGTAAGACCAAGGGAGGATAGTGAGGCTTAGTAAAGGAGGAGGGAGGTGGGCAGAGGGTGACTGTGAAAAGGCAGAGATACTAAACAAACACTTTTGCTCAGTATTTACAAAGGAAGAGGGGGAAGTACCTAAAACAAACAGTAGAAACACTCTGGATACAGAAGTTGATACCAGCCCATTTACAGAAGAAAGGGTTCTGAAAGAACTCTTAAAACTGAAGGTGGACAAAGCAATGGGGCCTGATGAGATTCATCCCAGAATTCTAAAAGAACTAAGGGTAGAACTAGTGACACCACTGACTACCCTCTTTAACAAATCATGGGAGGATGGGGTGGTACCCGAGGACTGGAGGAGGGCAGATGTAATTCCCCTTCACAAAAGTAGGAGCAAGGCAGAAGCAGGAAACTACAGACCTGTTAGTTTAACCTCAGTGGTAGGGAAAATGATGGAATCACTTCTGAAGGAAAGAATTGTTGAGTATCTAGAGGCCAGAGGGGCACAGGACCCAAGGCAGCATGGATTTACAGCGGGAAGGTCATGCCAGACAAATCTGATAGATTTCTTTGACTGGGTGACCAAAGTAGTTGATCAGGGAGGGGCTGTGGACATGGCCTACCTAGACTTTAACAAGGCATTTGACACAGTCCCACACAAAGATTAATATACAAGTTAGCCAGCCTGGGAGTGGGTCCCAAGATGACAGCCTGGGTAAAGAATTGGCTGGAGAATAGGACACAGAGAGTAATAGTAAATGGAGTCCACTCTGAAAAAAGGGGGGTTAGTAGTGGGGTACCGCAGGGTTCAGTATTAGGACCGTCCTCTTCAATGTCTTTATAAGCGACATTGCAGAGGGACTGGGAGGAAAAGTATGTCTCTTTGCAGATGACACAAAGATCTGCAACAGAGTTGATGCACAAGGTGGAGTGGAAAAGGATGAGAAGGGACTTGGCAAGGTTAGAGGAATGGTCAAATGTATGGCAGCTTAGATTCAATGCTAAGAAGTGCAAGGTAATGCACCTGGGAAACAAAAACCCAGGGAAGAGTACACAATGGGGGCTGAGATACTAACAACAACAAAAATGGAAAGGGACCTGGGGTAGTCATATCAGATGACCTAAAGGTGGAAAGCAATGTGAGAGGGCAGCAAGGAGGGCTGGGGGATACTGGGATGCATAGGAAGAGGCATCACCAGTAGAAAACAGGAAGTTATTATTCCTCTGTACAGACAGCTGGTGAGACCCCATCTGGAGTACTGCGTGCAGTTCTGGAGACTCAATCTCCGCAAAGACATAGACAGGATGGAAGCTGTCCAGAGGAGGGCAACTAAAATGGTGCAGGGTCTGCACCGGAAGACATATGAAGAGAGACTTAAGGAGCTTAATATGTATAGCCTTGAGGAAAGGAGGGAGAGGGGAGACATGATAGAAACTTTCAAGTACCTCAAGGGAATCAACAACGTCCAAGAGGGTAGCATCTTTCAAAAAAAGAGGTGTGCAAGAACAAGGGGGCACAATTTGAAGATAGAAGGGGGGCTCAGAGGTAATTTAAGGAAGTATTTTTTCACAGAGAGGGTTGTGGATGTATGGAACGGCCTTCCAGAGGAGGTTGTGGAGTCAAAAACAGTGGTGGAATTCAAGCATGCATGGGACAGTCATAAGGCAATTCTAGGGGTTGGGGGTAGGAAGAAGTAGGCTGCTGGTTAACTAGGACCTGCAGCTTATCCATCAGGTAGGGAAATGGGCAGACTGGTGGGCCAAGCGGTCCTTATCTGCCGTCAAATTCTATGTTTCTATGTTTCTAATTCTGGATGAATCCCATCAGGCCCCATTGCTTTGTCCACCTTCAGCTTTAAGAGTTCTTTCAGAACCCTTTCTTCTGTAAATGGGCTGGTATCAACTTCTGTATCCAGAGTGTTTCTATTGTTTGTTTTAGGTACCTCCCTCTTCATTTGCAAATACTGAGCAAAAATATTTGTTTAGTATCTCTGCCTTTTCACAGTCACCTCTGCCCACCCACCCCCACCCCTTTATTAAGCCTCACTATCCCTCCTTGGTCTTCCTCGCTCCCTGATGTACTATAAAGGTTTTATCCCCTTCTTAACTGAGTTGGCTATCTTTTCCTCGGTTTTGGCCTTTGCTGTTCTGACTGCCTTCCCAGCTTCCTTTTGCCTTAACTGATACAGTTCTCTGTCCTGCTTCTGTTTCAACTGATGCATCATATGAGTACAATCTGATAAAAACATTAATCAAAAATATTTAATAAAAAAAGATATCCAAGAAAAGGACTCGCACTGAGTAAGTATTTCAATATTACTCATTAAACATCATCACAATTTCCATATCAATTTCCATATATCTTCGATATAATGCAAGGTACTAAAAAAAACAAGAAAAACTAAATTTGTATCTGTCACCTACTGGTATTAAACGATACTTCATAGGAAATGACTATAATCAACTTTTTCATTTAGTCAGAGTGGCATCAGTGAGTTCAACTGCAAAATCCATTTTGTTTCCTTTTAGAGGAGTTTAATTTCATCTCCTCCATGGTCTAATGGGAGGCACATGCTCCAAAGCTTTAAATATGAATTTTCAGCTGCAGTGCAACTGTGATACACACTAAAGTGTGCACCCAGGACATTATCCATATTACTTGACAAAATGGTTCTAACGTGCTCCTGGATGCGACAATTCAAGGGGCAAACCGTGCTACCCACATAGATTTTTGGGCACTCACATCACTCCACATATAGAAATAAATCACATTCTATCATCTAAATAATATTTAAGAAACTGTTTCTTTTTTTTTTTATTATAGTTATTTTTGTGGGTGGGCTCCCAAAGCCCCGTGAATGGGCTTGCCAGGCTCCGGTGACCTGCCCCCTCATACTTGCTGGTGGCGGCGGAACTTACATGGCCAGAGGGGATGGCACCAGAGCTGGCTCATAAGCGGGGGCTGGCATTTTCTTGCTTTTTCTCCCCTGGAGCCGGGGAACGTGCAATGACGCTGACAGAGGTGGAGCACGCACGCATCCATGCGTCATCTCCTCTAAGCGTCTGCCCTCGGCTCCACCCTACTACAGCATGGCATCTTTTCACCCAGCCTCCGCCAGGGGTCGAACGGGCACCGACACTGACAGCTCCCCCTCCCCAGAGAAAGAGAGCAGTCCATTAGACACTCAATCCTTCTCCTCCCCTCCCGACCCCCAGCGGCCCGTGCCCGTTCCTTAACACGGGTCGCCAGCGTGGCACTAGGTGTTTGCATCTAGCACCTGAACCCTCTGTGCCACCAGGCCAGCTAAGAAACTGTTTCTTACTTGTTACTGGATGGACACACTTTGGACCAGTGTAAGTATACCTGCAGATGTTACATTGTCTGCATGTAAAAACCCAGTCTAGTTGTGTTATTTTATCTGTATTTCCCTTATCACAAAAGGGACTATTCACCAAATGGTCCCCCAGACTGCTACTATTCATGCATGCGAATCTAGGCACATTCCTAACCAGTGGTGCAATTGATGGGTTTGCTTTTAAATATTCTGCCTTTCTTTAATAATATTTTTAAAGCCATTCATTTCTCATTGCTGGTCACAAAACTAATCAGTGGAATATCATTTTTTTCTGGTCTGGCTAAGCTCCAGAAGACACTTCTGTCAACTTCCTCTGTTCTCAAAATGACTCTTGCAATAAAGAACTTTCCCCAGTGCCTGTGGTATCTTAATGATGTTCTCTGTACTATATAAAGAGGCCACATTAGCTGACAGCCAGCAAAAATCATCCGCCCAATAGATTCCTTCAAGCTGCATGGTGTGACACAAATAACTAGGAATGTTTGTGACTAACTGCTTGAGGACATGATCAACAAATCTGGATGAACCCCCAATAACAGACCCCACACCTAAAACTATGGGGTGCCCTAGAGAGTCCATTACAGATTTGTGGACCTTGGGGAAGATTATAGAATTTTGGCCATAGCCGATGATAACATTTAAGAAATCCATTCTAAGTGTCAGAAATATTTTTTATATTTTACAGTTTTGGGCCAGAAAAGACACATTAAGTTGAGCTTACTTCCAGGTGCATCCTGAAGGCACAGAGAAGTTGAGTGATTTGCTCATGATCATACAGTATGCAAGTGGTGGCTGTGGGATTCAAACCCAGTGCTCGGAAACCTTCGAAGAGACAGGACTCCTGAAGGCCTCTTGCAGAAAGGAGGGGCCCCAGTTTCGGATGTCATTCTCTGTTCTGTGAGCTGTTGATTTCCTGGAGTGACAGTCCCAGGCACAAATTGAGGCAAACCATGAGCAGGGCCTATAAAGACATGATTGTGCAGGAGGCAAGCAGATCTGGTTGAGAGTCTGTTGTGGACAGGTCTGCTGTAATGGGAATGGGTACAAGCTGTGCCATGCTAGGCCTGAAAAGTGGAAAGCAAACTGTAAACAGAGCTGCCGAGGTCCAGAGAGAAAGATAGCAGCAACTGCATGCAAGCCAGCATGTATGTGACACTGAAGATCCAGCACAGAGTATGAAACTGAGGGCGGCTAATCCAGATCCTCTATCAGGCACTACAGCATGATGCCTGCTGCTTTTGACCTAAGGGTTTTGAAGCCAGAACATTACATATGGGTACACGTGCTTGCAGCACCATTAGGAAAATGATGCACACACGGCGCTCACTCTATGCAGTTAAATAGCCAGCTTAGATTATGCTCCCATTTACAAATGGCTCTAAGAACCTTTGAAACTTAAAACATCAACAAAAAAAGTCATCCCCACTGTGACATTTGTGTTTGGTGCCCAGAGCCTCCGGGATTGGGCGCCCTATAAATAAAATTGCCTTGCCTTGCCTATAAACATCAGTGACAGTGAAAACACTATACAAGACCGAACCCTACAGGAACACACCTAGCTGTAGTTGGATGCAGAGTGAGGGAACCTGACTGTCAAAAAAGGAAGCTTTCCACAGACTTCCTTTAGGCACCAGACTAAGAAAAGGCAGACCAAATATAGTAAGAAAGGTTTTATGCTTATCTTACACCCTTAATTTTAGCCAAGACAGGCATCTTGGGAACTCAGACAGACCCTCACAGATGAATCCTTTGTCAGAATAAAAGGCAGACTTCTCAATTTAGATGTAAAACAGGCACAACTAAATTTAGAGCATACCGCTTGTAGAAACAATCATAGAATCATAGAACTTTGACGGCAGAAAAAGATCCTTCTAGACCATCTAATCTGCCCAACCTTTCCCTTTCACATACCCCTCCTCCCCTCCTGCCCCCACCCTATCCCCCAATACTCAGTCCCATATGCCTGTCCCATGCCCTCTTAAATTCCTCCACCATAGCTGGCCTGGTGGCACTGAGGGCTGAGGCACTGGACGCCTTACCTCGTGCCACATTGGCTACCCATGTTTGGAAATGAGCACGGGCTGCCGGGGGCTGACAGGGGAGGAGAAGGATCGAGCGTCCGAGGGACTGCTCTCCTTCTCCGGGGGGGTGGAGGCCAGTAGTTGGCTCTAGACTGGCCCCTAGTGGAGGCTGAGGAACAGTGTGCCAACGCTGTAGATAGGGGGTGGAGACAGGCCAATGCCTGGATGGCGTGCATGCGGATGTGTGCACGCTCCCCCCATTGGTGTCATTGCACATCTGCTCCAGTGGGGTCCAACCAGAAAGCCGTAAAATGGTCCCAGTCGCTGCGGGGTGAATGGCTCCCCACTTCAGGCCCTGACCCTGAATGGTGCATCCCCGGATGCTGGATCCTGTTTGAGGTGAGTTGAAATGGGGGCTCTTCAGCGCTCTGCCACGGAGGGGAAGCCATGGGGGAAGAAGGAGATGCAGCCTGATCTCGGGGGTACAGGGCTGGTTGGGGTAGCTGCAAATATGAGCCAACTGGGACTGAGGGAGAAACAGTTACATGTAAAAAAAAAAAAAAATCCTCCACCATCTTAGCCCCCACCACTTTATCCGGCAGTCTGTTCCAGGGCTCCACCACCCTCTCTGTGAATAAGCACCCCCTCACATTGCCCCTGAACCTATTTCCTTGCAATCTGACACTATGCCCTCTAGCTCCGGCTCCCTTCTTCCTCCTTAGCAGACCATTTTCACCTACTTTATTGAGCCTCTTTACATATTTTTTTTTTTTGACTATGTTTACACCTCCTGCACTGGAACTCTCTCTCTCTCTGGCAGCTCTGTTCACTGGATCCATTCTACTGCCCGCTATGAACCCTGCCATCTTCAAAGTCATTACTGTCTCCCCGAGTCCCGGGCGGCTATGGGCTCAAGGAGACCGAAGGGGCAGAGGCAAGGAACCAGCATTGGTGTGTGGTGGTCCGGCACTGGGAGGGCCATCGCCTATCTGGGCTGGAGGGGGGGTTCCATATTGGTGAAACCCCTCCTCCCTCCCCAGCATGGCCCTTGGCCGATGCCATGGTGCACGGCAATCCTGCCAGTGTCTGCCACATTCACCCAACGTGCGGTTCACATCCTGCAATGCCCCCCACACTCCACCGAGGGTCGCTGGGATGCTAGACAGGCCCACCACTTACACCCCAGGAGAGGAGAGCAGCCCATCGGACACTCAATCCTCTCCCTCTCTCACCAACCCCCGGCGCCCAAGCTTGCTCCCGAACTTGGGTCGCCGGCATGGCGCGAGGTGTGGCGTCCAGCGCCTCAACCCTCAGCACCACCGGGCCGGCTCCTTTACATATTTAAAGATTTTCAATCATGTCCCCCCTTTCCCTCCTTGTTTCCAGCGTGTACAGATTCAGCTCCTTACACCTCTGCTTGTATGTCGTCCCCTGCATACCCTGCACCATCTTTGTTGCCCTTCTCTGAACCCTCCCCAGTGCACCTATATCCTTGCAGATGTGTGGTCTCCAGAACTGAACACGTACTCTAACTGTGGCCTCACTATGGCTTTGTAAAGGGGAATTATTACCTCCCTCCTTCTGCTAGTAATGCCCCTGCCTATGCATGCCAGCATTCCATTGGCCCTTCCAACTGCCCTGCTACATTGGGAAACCTACCTTAAGGTTTGAGGAAACTATGATCCCCAGATCCCTTTCCTGTTCTGATTCTTTATTTCCTCCCTGCCCCCCCACCAGCATGCACCCTGCTCATGTGTTTTTCCTCCCTAGCTGCATCACAGCGCACTTCTTGGCATTAAATTTCAGCTGACATTTACTGGCCCACTCCTCAAGCGTCTTGAGGTCCCTCCTCATGTCTTCCACCCCCTCCAGGGTGTCTACTCTATTGCAGATTTTTGTATTATCGGCAAACAGGCACACCCTCCCTCTCAAACCCTCCACAATATCACTGATGTAGATGTTGAAGAGGAGTGGTCCCAAAACTGACCCCTGTGGCACTCCACTCCTTACCCTTGCCATCTTGGAGTGCACCCCGTTAAGCACTACCCTCTGAGTTCTCCCTACTAGCCAGGCGTCCACCCAGCCTGCTATTTTACCTCCCAACTCCATGCTTTATATCTTGTTCACCAACCTCCTATGAGGGACGGTGTCAAAGGCCTTGCTGAAGTCCAGATAGGCCACATCCAATGAACAGTATCTTCCTGTTAAAAATATGTTTAGGGAGAAAAAAAACAGCTACAATTGTGTACATTTAAATTAAGTTGAGGAACCCCTTAAAAAGTGTTGATAGCCCCTCAAACTGACACAAAAAACAGGTGAGAGGTAAAATATTTATAACACAGAGGATACAGACCCAGTTGAGAAATGAGGCTCAGCAGGTAGTGGTGCACTGGACAACAGCAGACACCAGTGGAGGTCCGTATCAAAACTCCTACTGTTCAAAATTGTTATTTATGACCCAGAGTTAAGTGTCTTAAGTAAGGGAATTAGATACATGGATATTTGCAGATAATACAAAGCTTATGAATTGGGAAGATTCCAAGGAAGAGGAAGGCAGCTTGCAGAGTGACAAGATAAATATACTGTGTAAGTGGACCAAGTGGCAAATTAAATTTGATGTGGATAAATGTAAGGTCCTTCACTTAGAAAGAATTTAGGCTGCAGCTACTATTTACATTTTGTTTTTATTAAAGGTTGTTCACTTGTCAGTACATTAATTTTAAAAGAAAATACATTCAATAAAGACTCCTGAGTAACAGATTGCCTGAAGGATTATTCCTTAAAGGGGAACAGTCAGCATTATGAACCCCACAAGCAAGTGTGGGGCTGGTCCCAATTTGCAGTTTGTGAAAAAAGATATGTATTTTTTACTTACTGTTTACTGCAGTATTTTAGATAGCATCTGGCTGATCCTGTTGACTACCAGCCTGACATCTGCTGTAACCAAGAATCCCAGAATCCCCTACAGCTAACATCAGAGCTGGCCTGCAGCTGTGGAAAATTCAACAGCCTGAAATACAGGTTAGAGTTTTTATAAGCTCCGATCAGTTGTTTCCCAGTCCTGCTGTTCTCCCAGGGGCAAGTACAGTCCTCTGTGCTACTATATTACAAATCAATGCGCTTACACAACATGGTGAGGAGTTATGCTTGTGCAACTTTGTTGATAGTCTGAAGACATTTGAATGAATGTATTGTTGATTGGCATAGGTGACTATTTTGGCCATTCACACTCTCTGTCCCACAGAGAACTACCACCTTGTTGGCGTACCGTGAAGGCAAAGGTACCCTCCTGAGGAGGGTTCCACCCCTAGAGATGCATGGCAACATAATTTCTTTAGGCTAAAGGTACCTTAGGAAGGAACCCCAAGGAGAGAGGCATGCCACTAGGGGAGGAAGGGAGGATGGTGGAGCAAAGAAACAGGGCTTCTTCTGAGTGAGGCTGGAGGAAGCTGACTTAATAGCTCAGGCAGGGGGCATGGCTGGTTGCTCCCACCCACTGAATTGCAGGCATAGCCTTTGAATTCAATGGGCTTATGCATCTTAGTGAGGAGTTATGTTTGTGCAACTTCATTGACAGTCTGAAGGTATTTGAACTGATGTGTTGTTGGCTCTCATAGGTGATTACTTTGGTTGTTCCCACTCTCTGTCCCATGGGGAAGTACCACCCTGTTGGGGTACTGTGAAGGCAAAGGAACCCTCTTGAAGAGGGTTCCACCCGTAGAGGTGCTGCAGGAACATAATTCCTTTAGGCTAAAGGTACCTCAGGAAGGAGCCCTAAAACGTATTGAGCAGCAAGTAGTGACCACAGAGCCTGAGATGGGATAGATTGATGGCAGCTAGTAACAACCAGAAACAGACAGACTGACTTGAACAATGACTGATAGATATCAGAACTGATAGCAGAAGACGCATGACTTCTATAAGGAGAAAGAGAACAGCAAAATGCAAGGAGGGCCGCCATCCAACACAAACTCACATCGGAAACCTACTGTACCTTGGTAAACGTTATGTAAATGAACTATATTACAGACTGCCTGCTGCAGAAACTACCTAACTTTTATTACCTTCAACACAGAGGACAGGAAAACAAAAACCTATGAGGGGGAACCTCTGGGGAATCCAAGGCCTTGGTCACCTTCCCTCCGGGCTTGGGATAAATTAGTGATGGCTCAGCTACTGCAATTTAGAGACCCAATTTAGGGGAAGATTTTTTAGAGGAAGGGCTCTAACGCTATCCCTCTAACCGGAAAGCCATGGGGGTGCCACAAGTCGATCTCTGCAGCTAAAGGAGGTTCCCCACGAAGGAGGCCAACCCCCCCAAGGCAGAAGGAGAAGAGCAACAACCGCTGAAAAGCACTCACCTGGCCTTCATGAGGGGAGGTCTAGAGAGGGAGCCAAACCCTTGATGGGTAAGGCATAGGAGTTGAGCCCTTGAGGGGCTGGGACTTGGAGCTGTATGATCTTCACCCTTGAGGGGCAAAGGAAGGGAAGGAGTTTGAGACCAGGAGAACCTTAAGCAGCTGTAGAGGGAACACCTTTCAAAGGTGCTGCTGATGTGGTCTGCACAGCTAAAGAAGCCCCCGTGGTCTTAGAAGCCCCATCCTGCAGCAGCTGAAGTCTTAAATGTTACATCAAGAGGTGCTACCAAGTTGATCTGCACAGCTAAAGCTTCCCCCAGAGTGTAGGACATTCTCACCCTAAGGGCAGAAAGAGAATGACCCCACCCAAGGGACCCACCTTCATGATGCAGACTTCAAGGGGGCAGAGGGACATTGTCAACTTAAAGGGCAAGAGTCCTGGAAGCCATGCTATGATTGTGGTTGGCATGCATCTGAATGCAGGAGTAGTGGGAGGCCAATGGCCAAGGCTGACAGCCATGAGCACAAGGTAGAAATGAAACATAGGTAAGACTGAACAGCTGATTGAGACATCGAATGACAACTAGGTCATTGAATGAGGCTGAATGATACGAGCTTGGACTGAATGATGAATGCATGCTAACGAGTTCCATAAGGGAGGTTAGTGTTAGTTGCTTATGCACTGCAAGTCAAGTAGGCTGACGCAGTAGAAACGACAAATGAAACTGCTAGGGCAAGCTGGAGTATATGGGAACCGAAAATTAAAAAGCAGTAGCTGCTGAAGCAAACAACTGCAGAACCCAAACGGAAGTGGCCAGGAGCCAGGTGTAAACAATTAAGGATTGAAGCTGAACTGAGAGATTGCAAAAGGTATGGAAAACAGAAAAATGGGAGCCTGAATAGCACAAGTCAAAAGAAAATGATGAAGTGGGACACTGGGAAAACTAGAAGGCCCAAAAAGAACCAAAACAGAAAGAAAAGAAAGGTACACGAGAACAGGAGTGCAGCAGGAACAGGTGACTGAGAGAAGCACAAACTGCAGCCAGGAAGGTAGAAAGCAAAATACTCACCTAGAAAGCCAGGGAGGCACAAACTATGCAGAAAGCTCAAAATCACAAAGGGAAAATGGGATACAAACACTAGAAGAAAAGGGGGGGGGGGCAGAGTCCTGGCAGAGCCTCCAGCTGCAGCAAAGAAACAATGCTTCTGAGTGAGGCTGGTGGGAGATGACTTAAACAGTTCAGGCAGGGGGCATGGCTGGTTGCTCCCACCCACTGAATTGCATGCATAGCGTTGAATAAACAGCAGGTAAATGTTTTTGGCACACAAAGTGCAAATGGAGACAGCCCCATGCTTGGATTTGGGGATCTTAGTGTTGACTGTTCCACTTTAACAGTACAGTGCCTTGCTTTCAGATATTTATATGGCATTTCAGTTTCTGACCTTGAACTTAATGAAATCTACCTTGCAGGAGGACTAAGCCATCAGAGGAGAAGAGAGATGCAGAGGAGTTCCAGAGAGCAGAGAACTGCTGCCACCGAAAGGGACCTATTTCAATTAATAGGGCAAAGTCTGTTCTTGAGCTATAATTTAATGGACCAATCAGGTCTATTTGAGTTGAAGCGAATCTCTTTGAAAATTCTAATTCTGTGGGTTTTTTCCCCATCTTATTGACTAATGAATGCCACTGATAGGTAGTCAAGCTATTGGAGTAATAACTGAGGTCTAGAGATGTCTTTGTTCACTGTTGTGAGGAAGATACAAAGCATGTATTGCTAGTGTTTATGTTTTTTGCCAATATGGTATTTTTATTTTCATATCTCACAGAAGAGGAAGACAGTACAGGGTGCAGTATGGTAACAATCAAAAACCAGTGCTACTATAATATAGTCCCAAACACAGGCAGTGGTACAATCTACAAGTGCCACAGTGAGTTTAGGTTGTACAGTCTATAAGACAAAAAGGATATATAAAAGAGTTTTTTCTATAGAATTCATTTAAGGTACAAACAAATTGTCTGTATCCAGTTTATATAAAACCCATTTTCTCCACACCTCTTCACGGATTTTTTTCTCTGTTTTTCAGTTTTCTATTGTCATTTACAATTTGAAAACCGGGTAAAACCAAAGGGCATCAAATGCCCATTTTCATGGTTGACCCAAGAGGTAAAAAAATAAAAAGTTACAGTATACAAAGTTCTCACAAGTTAAAACATGAACACTGAGAAACATTAACACAATGTTGTTTTAAACATTCTTTTAAAACATACAATGAAATAATAGATAAAAATGAGTCGGGCAGTTCATTCCACAACTTAATAACATGATACAACCAGAATCTCTGTCCTAAAGAGGTCATATAAAAAGGTAGATGCAGCCGGCCCAGTGGCATGGAGGTTGAGGCACTGGTCGCTACACCTCCCACCACGCCAGCAACCCAGGTTTGGGAACGAGCCTGGATCGCCGGGGGTCGGAAGGGGCGAGGGAGGATTGAGTGTCCGGAGGACTGTTCTCCTCTCTCCGGGGACGAGAGGCTTGTCATCCTGCTCGTTGAGTGCCCTCTGGCGGTAGCTGGAGGGCAGTATGGGTTGGGAGGCATGTACCGGTGTCACTACATTGGTGGGGAGGGGGGACGGGAGAAAAAGGAGGACTAAGGGAGCTGGCAGGCTCCACGATGGCCCCATGTCCCTGTGCTGTCACCCCCAGCTTCTGGATTGTGCTCTGGGGGGAGAGAAAGCCAGCATTCTCCTCTCAGGCCTCACTGTGGGGGTAAGCCACAGGAGGAATACCGGGGGGTCAGCATGGATGGGGACATGCTGTGCCACAGGATGAGTCCCTCCGAGGGAGGGCATAGTCACCTGCCAGGGTCCGGGAGAATAAATAGAATCATTAAAAAAAAAAAAGATAGATGCAGAATACCAGTATGAGCAGATCTAGTAGTGTGTAAATTAGGACAAGCCTGAACACCAGTCATAAAGTAAAAAGGTATTTGAGAACTCTGAAACCTTTTGAATGCTATTAAGCTGAAATAGGTGACCCTTTATTCAAAGGAAAACCATTAACGCCTGCTATACACAGAGCAATGGTGAGCAGAGTGAGGGAGTGAGGAACAGAATGGTTGAGTATTTTTACTTGCTGAAGAGCAGTAATAGTAGCAGAAGAATGTATTGGGAGGCCATAATCAGTGACTGATAATAATAAAGACTGAGCTAATACCTTCCTTGAGTGAACCAACAGACAATTTTTCAGTCGGTGCAATTGCCCCACATGGGAATGTACATTTTTGACAATACATTCAATATGATCTTGAAATGTCAGGCTCTGATCCAAGATAAATCCAAGGTATTGAATATTTTTAACATGTTCAATTTTGCCACCAATCAAATCACTTAAAGTAGGGAGTGGCTCAAATTGCTTAAGCTTTTGCTGAGTACCAAAAAACAGAGACTGTCTTAGTAGTATTCAGTAACATTCCATTGTCGGACAATCACATTTGTACTTTACAAAATCCCTCTGTAAATGGATAGCAATATCAGTAGGATTGTTACCAGGTCTGTATATAACAATATCATCAGCATACATAGTCCTGAATAACAGATGGAAATTAATTCAAAAAGAATCTGAAGAGAATGGGGCCCAGTCACAGTAGAACTTGTAGAACAAAGTGTGGCACATTGCTTTCTGTCAGATAAAGGAGGAGTGGAGAAGAGCGGTTTAAGAATCTGCAAGTTTGTTGCTCAAGCTGGTAGATAGTATCCCCACCAATCTGACAGGCAATAGTAAGTACTTTAGGTGTAAGCCACAATCTAATAATAACTGTTTTGGCACATGTTAATGAGTAAGAGCTTCAACTGTCATCCTTTCACAACAGAATGCTGTGGTGGTATACACAGAAGTTCTCGGAACAGGGTCAACAAATCTGCTGCATTTACTATATTAGTGAGAATTAATCATAGCTGCTGGCAATGGGGCCTATTCTCCAAGGCGCACAAGACATGCATGGATCACGTGTAACTCATGGGCTCACCTACAGGGTCGTGGACACATACAGCATGCATGAATTCAGGACCGCAAGAACCCACAGGGCACCTGTCCATGGCCATGCCCTCCTGGTGCAGAGCAGGATCGGGGCTGCATGGGGGCAGTGTCCGGGAGGCAGGCGGGCATCCCATGGGATGCCTGCCCAGGGTCCCTGAGCCAATCCATTGCACTGCAGGTGCGGGGGATGTTGGACAGTGCCAGTCTGGGTGCAGGAACGCACAGGACACTTGCCTGAGTGTCCGCTTCAGCCAACCCTGGCAGTCTGGTAGGCTGGGGCAGCTGTATATAGGGGGACCCCATTGCTTTCACGCCCAACCAGTGACAGTTGGTAGGGCTGCCGGACCCCCACCACATGGGTCTATCACATAGGGCTACCTCCCTATCATAGATATGCAGTACATAGGCACTACGCTCCTTGGAGAATAGGCCCCAATAAGAGTTAAGTTGGGGGGGGGCAGCTACAGAAAACATGGGTACAGTTTGCCTGCTTCTCCCCATAGTTCCTCCAACACAGACCATCATGTTGTTCCATAAAATGCATTTGAACAACAGGGGTCCTAAAGTACCTCATTCTACATTTCCATAAAAATCTCCTTAAATAGGGTGCCATAGATAATTTATAAGAAAGCAAGGTAAATTTTGACCAGTGATGATAATCAGCATTAGTCTGAAGCTCTTCATTACAGCTACAGTATTTAGAACTATAATTGTAGATTCAGGGGCCAGAACTATTCGGCCTTGTGAACACAACACCATATAAGCCCTAACCCCACCCCCACCCCCGACTGATTATGAATAAACTGGCTTAGGAAGATATCTGGCTTCTCTGGTAATATTCTGAAGGTTGGGCCTCATGCCCATAGATATGATTTGGCATGAAGAGCTCGAAAGTGGTCTGAGTTAGTGAGCTGGTACTTTGTTTTAAGTTCTGGAAACAACAGTACCACTTGTGTGCTTATAAACTGGCGCAAATAAATTAGGCTCATCCATCTCCAACATAACAAAAAAAGGTCAATCTTATTCAGCAGACACTCCATGTCCCTGGATGGCACTGTAAGCCATATACTAAAGTTTTTCAATGAGGCAGATTACTAACAGGATGACAGTCCTTCAAAGTAATGCTGTACATATCTGAAATTTGCTAAAGGGAAGACAGCTCATCATACTGGCATATGAAATTTGATCTGGTATATTATAAAGATCATTTAATGTAAATTCAATATTTTTCCAGTGAGTGACATACTTGGTACTTGGGCATCATCCGTTAATAAATAGAAACATAGAAACATAGACTTGGACAGCAGATAAGGACCACTTGGCCCACCTAGTCTGCTCATTTCCCTACCTATTGGATAAGCTGCAGATCCTAGTTAACCAGCAGCCTACCCATGATCTCCTCAGGAAGGCTGTTCCATGCATCCACCACCCTCTCCATGAAAAAATACTTCCTCACGTTGCCCCTGAGCTGTCCCCACTCTATCTTCAAATTGTGCCCCCTTGCTTTTGCACACCTCTTTTTCTTAAATATGCTACCCTCTTGGACTCTGTTGATTCCCTTGAGGTACTTGAAAGTTTCTCTCATGGTCCCTCCTCGACCTCCTTTCCTCAAGGGTATAGATATTAAGCTCTTTTAGTCTCTCTTCGTATGGCTTCTGGTGCAGACCCTGCATCATTTTTGTTGCCCTCCTCTGGACTGCCTCCATCCTGTCGATGTCCTTACGGAGATGGGGTCTCCAGAACTGCACACAGTACTCCAGATGGGGTCTCACCAACTGTCTGTACAGAGGGATAACAACTTCCTGTTTTCTACTGGTGATGTCTCTCTATGCATCCCAGAATCCCCCCAGCCCTCCTTACTGCCTTCTCACATTGCTTGCCTACCTTAAGGTTGTCTGATATAAGTACCCCAGGTCCCTTTCCATTTCTGTCGCTGTTGTTATTAGTATCCCCCCCCCCCAGTTGTGCACTCTTCCCCGGTTTTGTTTCCCAGGTGCATTACTTTGCACTTCTTTGCATTGAAACTAAGCTGCCATACTCTTGATCATTGCTCCAACCTTGCCAAGTCCCTTCTCATCCATTCCACCCCTCCTTGTGTATCAACCATGTTGCAGATCTTTGTGTTGTCTGCAAAGAGGCATACTTTTCCTTCTAGTGCCTATGCATTAAAGAGTACCAGTCACAGTACTGAACCCTGCGGTGCCCCACTAGTAACTCCCCTTTCTCCAGAATGTGCTCCATTTACTATTACCCTCTGCGTCCTGTTGTCCAGCCAATTTGTTACCCAGGCTACCACCCTGGGACCCACTTCCAGGCTGGCTAACTTGTTTATTAATCTATTGTGTGGTACTGTGTCAAATGCCTTGCTAAAGTCTAAGTAGACCATATCCACAGCCCCTCCCCGGTATACTACTTTGGTCACCCAGTCAAAAAAATCTATTAGATTCGTCTGACATGACCTTCCCACTGTGAATCCATGCTGCCTTGGGTCCTGTGTCCTGCTGGCCTCTAGGTACTCGACACTTCTTTCTTTCAGAAGTGATTCCATCATTTTCCCTACCACTGAGGTCAAACTAACAGGTCTGTAGTTTCCTGCCTCAGCCTTTCTCCCACTTTTGTGAAGGGGAATCACATCCATCCTCCAATGATTTGTTAAAAAGGGTAGTCAGTGGTGTTACTATGTCTCCCCTTAGTTCTTTTAGAATTCTGGGGTAAATCCCATCAGGTCATATTGCTTTGTCCACCTTGAGTTTTAGGAGTTCTCTCAGGATCCTTTCTTCTGTAAATGGACTGGTATCGACCCCCCTACTCAGAGTTCTTCTGTTGTTTGGTTTAGGTACCTCCCCCTTTTCTTTTGTGAATACTGAGCAAATGTAGTAATTCAGTATCTTTTCACTGTTGCTCTCTGCTCACCTCACCTACCACTTATTAAGCCTCACTATCCTTCCCTTGGTCTTTTTTTAGCTCCCTAATGTATCTATAAAAGGTTTTATCCCCCTTCTTAACTGAGCTGGCTATCTTTTCCTTGGTTTGGGCCTTTGCTATCCTGACTGCCTTCCCCGCTTCCCTCTGCTTTAACTGATATAGTCTCTGTCCTGCTCCTTCTGTAATTCCTCATACTTCCTGAATGCTATCTTTTTCTCCCTAACCTTTCTTGCCACCTCTTTTGAGAACCAAAGTGGGTGTTTACTTTGTTTTGTTTTCTTTATTTGCTTCACACAAAGACTTGTTGCCTCTATGATGCCAGTTTTGATTTTGCCCCACTGTTCTTCAACCCTCCTTCCTGCACATTTGCTAGTGCATTCCTTAGGCACTCCCCCATTTTGCCAGAGTCAGTCCTTTTAAAGTTCAATACTCTCACTTTTTGTAGCAGCAAACTTCACCGGTCGTGTTATCGTGAGACCATACTGTATGGTGGTCACTTGTTCCCAGATGGCTACCAATTCTAAATCCGTGATCCTCTCTCCATCCCCATTTGAGAGTACGAGGTCCAAGACTGCTCCCTCCCGAGTGGGTTCCAACACTAGCTGTCTGAGGCATGCCCCCTGTAGGGCATTGAGAATTACCCTACTCTTGGATGTGGCTGCAGTGAATGTGCTCCAGTTAACATCTGGCATATTCAGGTCCCCATCAACAATACCTCCCATTTTTCTGCCATTCTGAGGATGCCTTCTATAATTTCCTTGTCCATTTCCTCCCCTGAGATGGGGTCTGTATACAACCCCCATGCAGACTGTGGTGCCACTACCTGTCTCTAAGGTGACCCCACAGTGCTTCCTCTCCTCCCCATTTACCCTTAAGTTCTGTTGCTTTGATCCCTTCCCTTATATAGTGAGCTATTCCTCCTCCTCCTCCTCTTTTACCCTTCCTATCCCTCCTGTAGATTGTGTATCTTGGTATGCTGACATCCCAGTCATAGTTCTCCGTGTACCATGTTTTTGTAACTGCCACGATATCCAGGTGTCCCTCTTCCATCAAGGCCACTAGCTCAGGAAGCTTGATACCCAGACTACAGGCATTAGTACTCATTGCCCTCCATTTTATGATGGCTTTACCTTTTCTTGCCCCATCCCTGTCCTTACTGCCTTTGCCTTTTTCTCCATTTACCCCTGTCCTGCTCCCTATCAGACTCTGTACCTTGGTGTTTACCTCGCTAACTACCCTGTTTTGTGGGGACAGGCTGGAAATTTCCTCTTTCATATCAGTACCCCGCTAGTTTAAAAGCTTTCCAATGAAGCATTTAAACTTATCACCAAGGAGCCTGGTTCCCCTCCTGGACAGATAGAGACCATTGTGCCAGTATAGGCCTGCATCCCTCCAGGTGGACCCCCCAGTCCCCAGTGAAGCCAAAATCCTGTGCTCTGCACCAGTTTTTCAACCATTCATTGAACTGCATGGTGTGGAGTACCCTAGCCTCAACCATGCCATAGACAGGCTGCACCTCCGAGAAGGTTACCGTGTGTGCTACCTGTCTGCAAAGATGATCCCAATGATTTGTAATTGAGCTGCTCAAGTGTATAATTTCAAATTGGAAAGATTGACCCCCATCCCCATTCCAAAGGCAGCTGTAGAAGCGAGAAATGGGGTCTGGCTCGCCCGCCCCCCACCCCATATAAACTTAACAACAGTCTATTCCATGATAGAAAGTATAATTTCTCTGGCATATTTGGAAAGGTTTGTTATATATAGTAGCCCTGGAAGGATGTTGTCTGATTGCTTCTAATTTATGGTAAAAACTAAGGTTCAGGTGGGATCATCTTTGCAGATCCTCTGTGATAGCCTCTGTGAGGCTCATTGTAGCCCCCCTACAAATGGGTGTTCCCAAAAAGTCTTCCTTGAGCTTGCCTAAATGCTCACTGCCAGGCTGGTGTCCTGCATTTTAGCAGTTTAAATGTGATTGTCAGGGAGCGCCTGTATAGCCTCTGTGTACTGTCTCTTTAAGAGCTGCCTGGATTGCAGTCATAAGTAATCTGAGAGGGAGCTCTGTTGAAAGATGAAACTATTTGCTGAAAATCATTTAGAGTGATAATGATAATGTAGTTTGTCTAACCTGCCTTCTTTGCAGCAAGGACTGTTTTGTTTATCTCCACTATCTTGGTCCTGGACTGCCGAATTGGACCAATCAGTACTGGTGGGACCTAAAATGGAGCCGGACTACAGGAGTGATCTGGAGTCAAAATCTGTAGGAATTGTAGTTTTGGGCTTTTGGCACCTTTTTGCACCTGAAGGGGGAGCCTTTGTTGTGAGTGACAGACAGATCAGCCAACCGAACCTTTTGGATTTTGGGGAAAGTCCCAGGCTTGCTGGAAGTTGAGTCACCGATTTTTTACCAGGCTCATACCTGAAGAAGAAGACCGAAGATTTTGCTGAATGCGATCAGCCTGTCAGTATTTCCAGCTGCTTTTGAATCCCCGGTTTGTGCAGAGACTTTGCGATCATCACCGGAGAGCAGTTTGCCTGGTACAGTAGAATTTCCTTGGTTTTGACAGGCTCTAGTAGGTCCTGTTCTATTACCCTGGTGCTGCACAAACTGCACTGACTGCCTGTATGGTGGCGGATCACCTTTAAAGTCGGTTTACTGACTTTTAAAGCCCTTCACGGTCAGGGTCCGGCCTATCTGAAAGAATTTCTGATTCCTTACTCCCCTGGCCGATCACTCCACTCGGCCGATGAGGGATTGCTAGAGATTCCAAGGGTGAACCTTAAATCATCAGGCTCTAGAACCTTTTCTTATGCTGCTCCCACCCTTTGGAATTCTCTACCCCGTCGGTTACAGGAGTGCACCTCCGTGGAGGAATTTAAGAGAGGACTAAAAACCTTTCTTTGGTAAATGGCCTTCCTGGGAACTTGAACTGATTTTTGAACATGATTCTTATATATATTTAAGACTGTGGATTTTAATGTTTGTCTTAATTGATGTTAAAGCTGTAAGGTGCCTTGGAACTGGAAAGGTGCCATACAAATAAAGTTATTATTATTTATTTATTTATTATTATTATTATTATTAAATGTGCTGTGAGTTGTTAGTGGGTCATGATTTGGTTCCCCACTGTGTGAACTGTGTTCTGCTTGCTGGAAGCTGCATCCAGCCCAAAACAAACTGTATCCGAATTTGTCTCCATTTGGCCTGGGTCTTGCCACACTGGCCCAGCCAGACTACGCTGCACAGAGAAAGCCATTGACGAGAGACCTGCCTGGGGATCAGCCCCCCTGCTCCATGCTTGAACAGGAACAACGCCTCGGCAAATCATGTGGGCCCTGCTTCTCCTGGCACTACAGATCAACCACCTGCAGTCTCAATTTTTGTCCAGCCTGTGTCCAGTCTTGGGTATTGTGAGTAATCATCAGGGTAGCTCCCTGCAACTACAGCCTAATCTAAAAGTGTGTCATCTGATTGTCTTGTTGTTTTCTTTTCATAAACTGAGCCCTCCGGCTCCAGATTACAATTAGTGTGTGTGGTGCATGTTGTTTTCTTCCATCACAGGGCCCCAACTAGCTGCAACATTCCTGGCTAGCCCACCATTCTCTATCTGGGTATCCAGAGTGTGTGACTATTTATGGACCCTGAAGTGCATGCATAACTGTTTGATTGATACAGCCTTTAAGTAAATTAACCTGATTACACCCCTCCCTCGTTTAAGTCCCTTAAATAAATCAGATATAACGTTTTTGCATTTACCCTGACTGCAGTTCCAGTTTGTGCAAAAGTACTGTACTGCTGTTATTTGCTGTGTATAACCTTGTTTTACAGGGGTTCCCCAGGGTCGAGCCAGAGGAAAGCCCTGGTGGTAAGTGCAAACAGTGTGGGTACTTGTGTGGTGTATCAGGGGAATTGCGAGTGATTATTGTGTATTGTTCCGGCCACTAGTAAGGAAGGAGGGGGGTTACAGTGTCCCAGAGGGCTGTGCCCAGGTTAGCTTGACCAATACCAACCCTGACCTCTGGGTGGAGGCATCCATTTCAGAAGGGAGGCAGTATAGCGCAGTGGTTTAAGGCTCTGAGCTGCAAATCTGGAGACCTGGGTTTGAATCCCACAACCCTAACCTTGCATACTGTGTGACCATTAGCAAGTCACTTAACTTCCTTGTGCTCCCAGATAGCACCTGTAAACAAGCTTTCAGCTTAGTGTGTCTCACCTGGTTAAACAATTTGAAAAAAAGGAAAAAAAAAAACTCAGGCCCCTTAACCAGCTACTAGCCAAGCAGGCAGGGGTAGTAGCCCTTGGGATACCGCCACCTAGGGGTTACATCATAATTTAGTAGCTCCAAATGATGTAGCTTTTTAGTGATCTGAATACCGAGATATTTAAGGGCACTTCTGTTCCATCTGAAATGACATTTTTCTTTCGTAGCTGTATTGGGAGTACAAATATAAATAGAAGCTTCAGTTTTAGAATGATTAAGTTTAAATCCCTCTAGGGCTTCATATTGCACTAATAGTGCCCAAGCTCTTGGTAGGAAAGAATCTGGGGAAGTCAAGCATTTAACAGAATGTCATCTGCAAAAAGAGCTATTCTGTCATGAGGTTCCTACCTCTGGAATCCCTTTCCTCCAAGTAGGAGAAGTAGAAGCTTGTGGGTAGGGCTATTTGTTTCCTGGAGTGGCTTTCAAACACTGTGCATGACAGACTTAATTAGCTGTTCTCTCAGCCTGCCGGAATCTAAGGACTGTTTGTGTGTGACAGAGAACTGTGAGCCATTCTGGTTCAGTGGACTGCTTTGAGAATTGGACTGCTGTTTCTAAAGAGGCTGATGGAGTACTCGGCCCGAGGGGGTAAGCTGGGGTGGTAGCACAGGGATGCGTCTCAAGTAGATGTAGGAACCAGGAGTAGATGCAGCAGGTTTTCAGAGACAGAAGGAAGCACACAGTGGAGGTAGCAGAATGAGGTTCTTGGGAGTGGGGCCTGGAGACTGATTAAACTGTTTTTTGCAGTTAATCTTTTTATTGTAGTTATTGTGATTATACATACAAATACACTACATTCTCCAGTATACAGTTACATAAATTCTTAATGGGAGAAGGAAAAAACATGTTGTCTGAAGTATTATACAATGATATGACAGGGGAAAACAAATGTTGAGAAAACAATATGTAGCAGTACAATCTGCATGATAGAGAGAAAATATGGCAATTTATGGTACAAGGGTTAAAAGGAGTAGATACAAACAAGAAATGTGAGTAATTGTGATTGTACTTCTATTATGCTGTAATTTAATACAAGTATGTGTAAGATTGTATAAAGGAAGAACATAAAAAAGAGAAAAATATCTAAGAAAGTGAACAAGAATGAAGAAGGAAAGGGAAGAAGAAAAGGAGATAAAAAGATAGAAAAAGAGGAGATGAAGAAGGAACGAAAGAGCTAGAAGCGAGATTCCAATGTGAACATATAACAACCCATGGATTAAGTGACGATATGTGTAGATGTGTTTAAATATTTAAAATAGTACTGCCAGCATTTATTATATAAATTAAGTCGGTCAGAGGCTAAGTGTGACATACGATCAAGGATGGCACATTGAGAATAGTTGTTTGAGAATATCCGGGAGGGTGGGAATGATGTTGGATCTCCAATGCATTAGTATAAGGCGTTTAACTTGAAGGAATAGTAGGGATAACCACCTATTCTGAGAATGGGATATTTTGTATGAATGAGCATTGAAAATACCAAGTATGCAATGTTTTGGATCTAATGCAAAGGACAGACCATTCACTTTCAGTGCAAAGAAATGAATATGACGCCAAAGATTGTGTATGGGAGGACAATGCCATAAAATATGTAGCAAATTGCCATTGGGGGAGTTACAGCGCCAACATTTATTGTTGTTCATTGAGCCCATTTTTTTGCAAAATCTCAGGAGTTCTTTACCATAGTTGTAGAATTTTGGTTTGTATGAGTGAACTGCGATTATCCTTGAAAGATTTATGGCAGGAGAGCCAGCAGTTATGCCATTGTGAATTGGTTATGTTATAATTTAAAAGGGTACTCCATTTATTTTTTGCAATGATAGATTGATCTGGAACTGTATTTCTGACATGATTGCAAATTATACTATTTAATTTAGAGTTTGTTTTGATCCATTTAGAAATAAAAGTATCAAATATAGATTGATGAGGAATAGTAGGAAGATAAAGGTTCCATGCCATGCATAACTGTAAATATTTCCAGAAATCGTGCTGGGGAAGATTCCATTGTTTGCGCAGGTCAGAAAAGGATTTTAATTTGAGAGTCTGAGGTATAAGTATATCCTCCAAGAAAAAAATGCCCCTGTTTTTCCAATTACAACAAAAAATTGGTTGATTATCAAGAGTGATGTTGTGGCTCCCCCAAATGGGGGTATACATGAGAGGGGTTGGGTTGGATTTAAGGTGTTTATGAATTATTTTCCAGTTGTATATGGATGATGCTATAGTGGGGTGAGGTTTTAAATTGGGGGGGAAGAGGGTTATAAATGAAGGAAGTGGTGACATTGCCCAGACATAGAGATGTTTCCATATTGACCCACAACAGTGATTTATTGCTGGGTTTATTGAATCATTTGACAGTTTGGGGAGTGTGGAAGGCCCAAAAATATGCTTGGAACCAGGGGAGCCCGAAGCACCCTTTGAACCAGTGGGAATGCAGTTTGTTATGACTAAATCTGGGAATTTTGCCTTCCCATACAAAATTGCCAATTATATAATCAATTCTGACAAAAAAGAAAGTAGGGAGGGTTAAAGAGATATTAGAAAATAGATACAGTATTTTGGGAGCTATTGACATCTTGATAGCAGAGATTTTCCCATTAAAAGAGAGGTTAAGCAGTTTCCATCTGTTGAGAGTGTTTTTAATATTTGCTAATAACGGGGAAAGATTGGCATCCCATATCTTGTCTAATTTAGAGGTGATTTGTATTCCAAGGTAAGAGATATCTTGAGGGGCCCAACGAAAACCTAATATTGTATTCATAGAAGGGTTACAAAAATTGTTCAATGGCATTGTTTCTGATTTGTTTAAATTCAGAGCTAGCCCAGAAAGTGAAGTAAAGTTGCTAAGTAACTTAATTAAGGGTGGTCCTGAAATTTCAAGATTTTCGAGTAGAATGAGGAGGTCATCAGCGTAGGATAGTGAAGTATAGCAGGAATTACCAATAGGGATACCTTGGATCATGGAAGATTGACAAAGAGCAGCTGATAGGGGTTCCATAGCTAGAATAAAAAGAGTGGGGGATAAGGGGCACCCTTGCCTGGTACCTCTTGCCAGATGAAAGGATGAGAACAGAGTAGAGTTAGAACCCGGGCAGAGGGGAGGGTGTATAGTAATTGAATCCATGTACAAAATTTATTAGTGACACCAAAGTGGGATAGAACACGATACAAATAAGTCCAGTTGAGAGAATCTAATGCCTTTTCAAAGTCAATGGCTATAGCTGTGACAGGTGATTTAAGAGATTTAGCTTTGTAGATTAAATTAAATAATGAGCAGAGATGATCAGAACCAGTTTTATTTTTGATAAATCCAGCTTGGGAGGTATGGACAAGTTTCGAAATTATTGATTCTAAATGAGTATTTAATATGTTGACAAAAATTTTCCCGTCCGTATTATGTAATGATATCGGTCTGTAACTGGATAGGAGAGAAGGGTCATTATCTTTCTTTGGTAGGACAGTTATAATGGCTTCTGTCATAGAATAGGGAAGTTTCCCTTGTGAATATGCCTCTTTGAAGACCTTAAACAGTGAGGGGCATAAGATGTCAGCTAGGGGTTTATAAAAGTCTACGGAAAAAATGTCACTCCCAGGAGCTTTACCAGATTTAAAGGAATTTAGCGCTGCTTTTATCTCTTTTAGGAAAAAGGGTTGCTCTAGCAAAGCCATATCTTGTTGGGAGAGGTGTGGTAACTGTAAATTGTCCAGAAATTGTTGTATATATTCAGGTTGTGGGGTGAGAGTATAATTTTTGGTAGAAGGATTGCATAATATGGTTAATTGAGGAATTATCTGTATGGATTTTGCCTGATTTAACTGTTCTGATCCTGTGACTGTGGACTGACTCAGCTCCTTGGTCCTGAGTGAATAGTTTTTTTGCCCTGCTAGAGCCGGGATCCTGGAGTGAGGGAAATGCTAATTGACATGAACATACCAGGTGAAACGGTAGGCCAGGGGGGCCTGCGCATGTGCATGGAGTTGATTTCATGCTGCCCAGCTCCATGGCTCTCTGCCTGGATAACTGCATAGAGGTGGGACCTGAACTCCAGGGCTGGTCTGCAGCTGTTGCAAACCCAGCAGCTAGTTTTCAGCCGAGTGCCCCTGGAGGGTGATTCTCCATGTTACATCATGGACATCTCTTCCCCAGGTGGGGGGGGAGGGGGGAGTTTAAAGGGGTTGAAGGCCATGGTCCTGGTCTCCAGAATCTCCCCACCTAGTTCAATTTGGGTCTGTTGCCCTGGCCATGTGTTGAGGGGGGGGGTCGAGTAATCTGGCTTCATACAATGGTCTCCTGGGACTGGCCCTTTTGGGATGGCCTCTCGCGCTTGGTGACTAAGGATGGGGAAGAAGGGGCTTTAGGGTTTTCTGCCCAGTTCTGTGAACAAATAAATATGCAGATAGATGGATTTTTTTTTTCATCTCCTTCACTCTGTATAAGGGATATTAATGAAGCCTGGGGGAGGGAGGGGGGAACTTGTTCACTAAGGTGGGGAAGTTACTCTTTTTGGAATGCTGTTTGCAATGTTATGCGTGTTTTTTATATGTGAGGATATGAGGAGGGTGGGAAAAGCTGGGGGTAAGGGGAACTGTGTCTGGCTTCAGGGAGATTGTAAGATGTGAGAAATGGTGGGGGCTTGGATGGTTAAACCTTTTGTACAATGCCTGGCGGTGGGGATTGTTATGGATTCAGTTAACAAACTGTTTACTCAGAGGGTTATCATGTTTGTTGTGGGGGGAGAACACTGTTCACTGTAATCTGTGCCAAGGTTTTGAGTTAAGATCAATGTGGATACTGCAGTTAGTGCAGGATGCTTTAAGGGACATATATTTGGGAGGGAGGGGGGGGTGGGGGAATGTGGGTAGTTTAGATAGTGGTTGTTAATTGTTCAATTGTTTCTTGCGCTGTTATATAGATACACATGACATTTCGTTAAGAGGACTGCTAGAGGAACTATGGTACATGGGTATCATCTTTGGGGGGTGAACCTTAGTGGTGTTGCCACAATGATGGAGGATAAAAGGTTACTGCTCGATTTACACCATAGCTAATGTAAAGGACCTCACAATAGTTTCTTGGAATGTGAGAGGCATCTCATCCCCAGTGAAGAGGACAAGCCTGTTGACAGCCTTGAGGAAGCAGGGGACACAGGTAGTGATGCTACAGGAGATGCACCTCATAGACCAAGAACATGCTAAGCTGGTCCAAAGCTGGGTGGGCTCCTGCCACATGGCTTCCAATAATAGCCATAAACATGGGGTAGCCACACTGACCCATAAAAACCTCCTATTCTGGGTTAAAAGGGTGGTGCCGGACCCTACAAATGGCAGATATGTCTTTGTATCTGGAGAGTTACACGGGGAAGATATAACTTTTGGGTGTGTGTACGCCCCTGCAGTATACAATCCAGCTTTTTATCAGGATTTACTGACTCTCCTAGTCAAGGAACAGTTCCTGGGCCTTTTTCTGGGGGAGACCCGAACAGTACAATGGACCCCCTACTTGACCATTCGGAGTGGAGAGGAAGAGACAGGGGGGCTCTGCATCAGTGGCAGGTGGGCATGAGCGACCTCGACCTGGTGGAGAGTTGGCTTACAGCCAACTCGGGTGTGAAAGAATTTACTTTACATTTGGGCTCGCATAATACCTAGTTGAGAACAGATTGCTTATATAGTCCCCATAGCTGGTGTTTCAGGGTGCAGGACGTTAAACACAGTCCTATCTACATTTCAGATCATGCCATGGCTATTATGAAAACTTCAGTTAATGAGCCCAGGGAGACCCCCGTGGAAATTTCTGGTCTACCTTCTGGGTAACAGGGAGTTCAAGACATATCTTATCGACCAATAGAAAACTTATTTATCACTAAATAAGGCCTCCCCCATTGCAGTTATTTGGGATGCCAGGAAAGCATATATGCAGGGGGCTATTATTAGTTTTGTGGCCTGATATAAGAAACAGAGGGAGGAAAGGAGGTTAGATTTGGAAGCCTTCCTTAAAGAGTTGGAGAAGCAAGTGGCTGGAGGGGAGAGGGGTGAGACCCAGCGTCTTTTGGACACTATGCAAGAGGCCCTGAGAGTGTTGGCTCTGGGAAAAGCATGTCACTCCTGGCTATTTTGCAAAATGCAAACATTTGAATGGGGCAATAAGCTTCAGCCCCTGTTGGTCTGCCTGATCTGGGGGAGGGACAAAGGCCAACCTTTATCCCTCACATCAAAAGTGCGGAGAGGCACAGACTCGTTGGCAAGCCACAAATCAGAGACAGGTTTAGGCAGTTCTATCAGCAGCTCTATGGGGGGGACCTTGGATGCAGCAAAGGAATTCCTGGACCGAATAGACTTATCTAAGGTGGCCAAGGAGCAGAGAGAATCGTTGGGGGGCCCTGTTACAAAAGAGGAGATCAGGAGGGCAATCTGGGGTCCTAAAGCAGGGAAGGTGAGTGAACTGGACGGGATTAGAACAGAGTACTATAAACAACTGGCAGACCACCTTACGGGACTGTTGAGTGCCACATTTGGGGAGCTCTAGAAAGAGGGAAGGGTGCTCCCTGCCTCATGCTTTGATGCTGTGATCTGCTTGATCCCAAGCTGAGTGGGACCGAGGATTGTGCATTATGCCGCCCATCTCCTTACTGAATTGGGACCTCAAGATCTTCGCCAAGGTACTGGCGAATAGACTGGAGAAAGTACTTCTAGATATTGTCCGCTCGACCAGACTGGCTTCATTAAGGGGCATCTCTCCTATCAAAATATGCACTGATTGTTGAATGTAGTGGGGGAGCATCTCGGGTCCAAGATGACACCTGTGTGGTCTCCATGGTTGCCGAGAAAGCATTTGAAGGCATAGAGTATGAATATTTGTTTAAATGTCTGAGCTGGTTTGGTCTGGGGGAAGGGTTCGTAGAGATGGTGCAGGTGATGTACAGTACCCCAAGGGCACAAATACTGGTCAACAGCTTCTTAACAGATAGGTTCCAATTGTTTAGGGGAACCAGGCAAGGGTGACCCCTCTTCTCTTTACTGTTCGCCTTGATGCTGGAACCTCTGGCAGTGGCTATATGTCGAAGCCCAGAGATTGTGGGAGTGGAGAGAGCATCATGCGTGTCAGGCCAGGTACACAAAATTACCTTGTATGCTGACAATATTACTTTTTATTAAGGAGCCGCAAACCTCGGTCCCCCCCATTGCTCTGCCTAGTTGAAACATTCAAATGGTTCTCAGGTTACAAGCTGAATATTGGTAGATCAGAGTTACTTCATCTCCAAGATGAGATGGGGACAGAAGGGGTCGTGGGGATTTAAGGTTGTTGACCGAGCCTTCACCTACCTGGGCATTCAGGTTGGAAAGAGTTTATTTATTTATATTCTAGGATTACAATACCTTTGAGCCAGGGCTCTTTTACAGAGGTTCCACGTCAACTTGGGAAACAATACAAACATATCAAGCTTTGAAATAGGAAATTCAAGCAGTTGAATACAATACATTTGAGTGGGCAGAAGATACAAGACAGAAATATGTATGAACAATGCAGTGCAGGGGATTGAACAATGCAGTACAAGGGATTCTAAGCAGTCTGAGGCAGCTTGAAAACAGCCTGAAATGGGAAGGAGAGGTACCAGGCCAGGGCAAGGGTTAACAGGGAAGGTTGAGGGATTACGGAGACAACAGAAGCAGAGGAGCAGCTGAGGGCATTGTCAGGTATAAAGTGCTAAAGCCAGGAAGGGGAGGGGGTAGGAGGTAGGGGAAAGGTGTCATGGACAGGGACATGTAAGTGCAAGAGGGGATAGTAGATTAGAAGCGAGCTGGAGGCAGAGAGGTGGAGACGAAGGTTGGTTTTGAACTGGTCAGGCCTTTGCAGCAAGGTGATGTCTTTGTTGAATCCATTAAACCAGGAGGGTGTACGGTGTGCAAACGACCTTTGTCCTTGCGAGGTGCGGCACTGGGGAATGTGCAGAATTTGATTTTCAGAATCCTTGGTGAGGTGGGGGATGCATGCTGCACATAGGAGCACTTGGACTCCTGGGGTGCAAGGCCTAATGTGATCTTCTTGGCCATTAAGTAGGTATGGAACTTAATATGGTTGGATAGTTGGAGCCAACATTTTTGAGAGTAGAGTGCATACGTGCGGGTGAGACGGTGAGATCCAGTAATGAGATAGCAGGCTTCGTTTAGGGCCAAGGATAGATGCCTAAGGGCTGCGTCAGTAGCACAGCCATAGACAACCAGCCCATAATCAATTAATGAGATCACAGAGCTCTGCACAGCTATCCTTAAAGCATCTGAGGTGAGGCATTCCCTGTGCCTGTAGAGAAGGCCAATGCGCTTGTTAACAGCTTTGGCAACAGTGTCAGTGTGGATGCCATAGGTTAGGTGGCTGTCGAGAGTGATGCCAAGATATTTAAAGGAGTGCACTTAGTCCAGGACAGCACCATGGCAGTTTGTAATTGCAATGGGTTGAGACCTATGCTTGTTGCGGGAGCCGCAGAAAAGCATCACCTTTGTTTTCTTGTAGTTGAACACCAGATTTTGTCTGTTAAACCATTTTTCAAGAGAGGTGAAACCCATCTGGAGCTTTTCTTGGAGTAGTAGGGGGTCATGGTGAGAGGCGTGGATGACTGCATCATCTGCATAAAGCAGGATTTGTTCAGGACAGGATTGTGAAAGAGTGTTAAAAAATGGCAGAAAAGGAGTGGCCCGAGAATGGATCCCTGCAGAACTCCTGAATGGACAGGTCTAGCCTCAGAGAGGATGTGAGTGATTTTCACCATTTGTGAGCGGTTTTCCAGGTAGCTCTTAAACCAGGATGTAGCCTCAAGGGAAAGCCCAGCATTTTGAAGCTCAGTGATGACTAGTTGGTGATGGACAGTGTCAAAAGCCTTAGACAGGTCAATGAAGACTGAACCAGTTAGTTGATTATTGTCAAGGGAGTTGTGGATTGCTCCTGTGAATTCTAGGAGGGCCACGGTAGTGCTCAGCTGTGGCCTTTTCTGAAGCCGTACTGCTGCTTACAAAGGATGTCTTGCTTAGCCAAGTATTCCGTCAGTTGGTCAGAGCCTACTCGCTCAATGGCCTTGGGGGGTAGGAGTATGGATATAGACCTATAGCTCCCAGGATGGGCCTTGTCCCCACTTTGTGAACAGGCGTAATGGTGGCGGATTTCCATCTGTCGGGGATCTGGCCGAGGGTGAGGGAGAGGTTGAAAATGTGTGTAAGCAGAGATAGCACTTCACCTAACATGAAGGACAGTAGTTTAAGGTCAAGAGTGTCCCCACTGATGGGGGCGTGGCCAACAGCCGAGCTTGCGGACACATTCAAGCAGAGCTCCGCTAGAGCAATTTATTTCTTATTAATTTAAATAATCTACCCCACTAGTTTCCTGACAGCAATTGGACCTATCTAAAGAAGAGCGATATCTTATTGGATATTTTCTTGCTTGAGTTCCAGAAATATGGGGTGAACATATACAGCAGCCACTGGAGGAGAGGGAGCCCAAGCCAAAGACCCAAAACCTATCAGGATCGGGGACAGACAACCTTGCATCGCAACCTACAAATGCTACTCTGTTAAAGGCAATCCAGCGACTAGATCAAAAACTGGAGGATTTTACCTCTCAATTCAAAATACTTGATACGAAAGCGGTATGCTTGAAGAAGAGACTAAACCTGCATCTGTTTCTGCGGCAAAAGCTGAGACAGTATCCACTGGCCTCATTAAGGAAAATGAGCTGCTTAGGCGATGTTTAGAAAATCTGGAAAATGCATCTAGAGCCTCCCACATCAGAATCCTAGGCTTACCTGAAGACACCGAAGGAGAGGATCCTGTCTCTTTTTTACACAGAAACATAGAATTTGACAGCAGATAAGGACCGCTTGGCCCACCTAGTCTGCTCATTTTCCTACCTAACAGATAAGCTGCAGATCCTAGTTAACCAACAGCTTACTTCCTCCTACCCCCCACTAGGACTGCCTTATGTCTGTCCCGTGCATTCTTGGATTCTCCCACTGTTCTTGACTCCACGACCTCCTCAGGGAGGCTGTTCCATACATCCACAACCCTCTGTGAAAAATACTTCCTCACACATTACCTCTGGGCCGTCCCCTCTATCTTCAAATTGTGCCCCTTGTTCTTGCACATCTCTTTTTCTGAAAGATGCTACCCTCTTGGACTTTGTTGATTCCCTTGAGGTACTTGAAAGTTTCTATCATGTCCCCGCTCTCCCTCCTTTCCTCAAGGGTATACATATTAAGCTCCTTTAGTCTTTCTTCATGTGTCTTCTGGTGCAGACCCTGCACCATTTTGGTTGCCCTACTCTGGACAGCCTCCACTCTGTCTATGTCTTTGTGGAGATGGGGTCTCCAGAACAGGGTTTACAGACTTTTTTTGAGGAAGCTTTACAAATCCACGAGTCGATCGCCATTCTGAAGATTTATAGGATCACCCCACGTGGTGGGAGAGGCCATGCAGTTACAAATCAGGCATTGCCTTGAACTTTACTTGTGGTTCTGGGCTCAGTAAGAGAGAGGGATCTAATCATTAATAAAGCTAAGCAACGGGGTACTCTGGAGTGGGACAATACTAAAGTGCACATTTTTCCGGATTTAAGTTTTGCAACCAGACAAAGAAGGAAAAGCTTTAATGCTATTAGATCCCGCCTGAGACAATTAGGGGTTCACCACGTCCTCCTGATGCCGGCCAGTTTGCGGATCACATACGGTGAGAAAACGTTTCAATTTGCACATCCAGAAGCAGCTAAGAAAATGATGGATCGTATTGAGTCTGAATTTCAAACTAAAGGGGACAATATGGACAGTGACTCTGGGGAAAGTGTTGGAGTATTTTCAGATAGAGTATAATACTTCTGACTATGCTTAAATACCTGCAAAATAATGTTTAAGTATATTTCCCTCCCAGTTTGGAGTAATGTGCTGGTTCTATGTCTTTTATGGGTGTAATGCTCTGTTTTTTGGAGAATGGCAGGGTAAAGGGAATGTAGACGAAGGTGGAACATGGCAGATCGGTATAGTGTGCATGCTACAAAAACCCTGCTTTCCTTTTAGCCTTGAGAGCTAATTGTGCCGCCAATCTGCCGAATCTGTGCACTGTAATTTCATATTGCATGGTTTGAATTTAGTTCAGAAGGTGGCAATCGTCCAAAGAAAGAGTGTTTTCTAACTTTACTTTGTTAAAAGACCTTTGCTTAAAGGAACAACCGGGGAGTTTATCTTATAAGGGGAGCACTGCTGAATTGGTATAATGCTTAAATAAAATTCACAGATGAGGGATGTTATACCCTGAAATTAAGGGTGTTCACTAATACTGAACGCTATGATGGTATTCCCATCTCATGGCAGTAATGGCCTACTATAAACTGATGTGAAATATTTTAAAATATATTGTTTCTCCCTCCCTGTGATGTACCAGGAATATAGGGGCTCATCAAATTCTTTCTGTAACAATAAGGTTTAAACACTGTAATACTGTTTCTAGAAGCCTACCTAAGAGAGTAGTGTACTGTGTAATTCAAACAGTTAAACTAATAAAAATAAAGTTTAAAAAAAAAGTGTGTCCCCACTGGTTCTTGATCCTGCAATTGCTTTGCTGATATATTTGTGCACTACATGCCTCCTGACTGCTTTGAAGTAAAATGGCGGTTGAGTCGCTGAGGGGGGCAGGTTGGTGAGAGGGGGTACAGCAGGGGGGTCGGCGTTAAAGAAGTCATGCAGGAGCACACTACCGAGGTCCGAGAAAGTCTTGTTAAATGATTTGCTATGGTGGCTGGGTCCAGAGTTATAGTTCCATCCACTTCCAGCATAGTAGGTGACGTTTTGGGCAATTTCCCTGTAATTTCTTTTAGATTATCCCAGAAGGACTTCCCTTTACACCAGGTATTTGTGAGAGTATCTTTGTAGTAGTTGCTTTTCTTTAGGTGTATTGCTTTAGTGCAGTAATTTCTAGCACGTTTGTAGTTTTATATGTCTACTTGCCTACCTGTGTCCCAAGCCCGAGCCCAGAGGTGGTCCCTAGATTTCATCAGTGCTAGGAGCTCCCTGAGAGCCAAGGGTTGCAAAGTACGTTGACTTTCCTCTTTTTATAGGGGGCATAGGAGTCACAGGCAGCATTGAATGTGTTGATAAAGAAATCAAGTGCAGAGTTGACATCCGTTGCTAGGAAAATAGAGGACCAGTCTTGTTGTCTGAGGTGGGATTTGAGGTGCTTCAGTTGCCACGTGGGAGGACTCTGCTTGCAATTAGTTTGGGCAGTGGGATGTTGAATTTATTTGACCATTCACAGGTGACTAGGAAGTGGTCACTTAACAAGTCAGGTAGGACGGAGATATGGGAGATGCGGGATGGGTGGTTAGTCAGGATCCAGTCCAGAAGGAAGCAGGTGCCAGACTTATAGTTTTGCCTAGTGGCTATGGCGACTAGCTGGGTGAGGTCGGTGGCTGAGATAGCATCCTTAAAGCCATTTGTATCTGACCCAAGCCAATTTATGTTAAAATAACCCATAAGGATAGTCTCAGAGCCTGGGGGTTGTGAGCGGATGTTGTCCAGGATGTAATTGAGACCTTTACCTTGTTCCTTAGGTGGGATGTAGACAGCAGTGATAGTCAGCACCTTATTGTGGGCCCCGAGAAGAATTCTGATAGGTAAAATCTGGGCAGTCAAGTCCAAGGCGGTGGTTTGAACAGGGTGCCCTAGGAGGGCATTTTTGAGGTAGATAGCACAGCCACCACCTCTTTTAGAGGTTCTGTCTAGTCTGAAGACATTATATCCTGGAAGAGCAATTGCACTGTCTGGAATTTTACGAGTGAGCCAGGTTTCAACAACCACAAGAACATTAGGGTTGTGTAGGCGGGTAAATATATGCAAGGCATCAAGTTTCGGTAGAAGGCTACAGACATTGAGTGCTGCAAAGGTGAGAGCCCCAGAGCGACACTGTCTGCGCCCATTGCCTGGAATTGAGGGGCCAGGGTTTGGGTGTATATTGCCTGATAGTAGTAGTAGAAGGGGCAGGAGTATCAGGGTGCACCAACGTAAATTTTTGAGGGAGAATTTTTTCGTCTGCCTCTTACAGGAGCAAAAATTCTGTAATCGATTATGATCCCTAAGAGAGGCAATGTGAGCCAGAGGCGAGAGTGGGAAAAGACGAGCGTAAATCACCTTGCCATGATACCAGGGGTGGTACCAGCTAGTCCCGGTGGAGGGACAATAATGATGGTAAAATCCCGAGTCGATGGTTCCTGAGTGCTGGTAGCTGTAATCCAATTTGTAGCTCCGAGGGAGTTTGGGGAAGCAGGTTCCAGGCAGGTTAGACAATGGGATCTAGGAGGTGAGAAAAAATAGACAGGGGGCAGAGCGGAGAGGGCCATTGTGAATAGGGAAGGGAGGGGGGCAGGAAGTTAGATGGTCTGAGGGAAGGAGGGAGAGGGCAAATCAGTCAGGGGCAGGAAGACAGATGTGACGTGGTGAGTAGAGAGATAGCTACAGAGTACTGAGTCTATGTAGACAGACCAAGGAGCGGAAATTTAGAGGGGTAAGGTAAAAGTCAGAAGAGAGGGGTACAAAAGAGGCACAACCAGGGAAGCTGCAAGTAGGAGATGAGAGGTGGTCAGGGGGACGAGAGGAGCATGGGAGACAAAGGGTCTCCTTGGCTAGGATGTGGGGTGAGAGGGGCGCTGACAAACCAATAGGACTGGAGGTAGCCGAGATGGGTGGGGCAAGGATAGTATTTAAAAGAGGCCTGAGAGAGGTGGGGGCATGGGACAAAAACCCCTAGAAGCTATAGGATCCCAAAGGAAAAGGCAAAAGAGCCTAAAAGTCAATAGAATAGTAAGAAGAAAAGGCGCTCCAATCAGTGGCAGCCTAGAGAAGAAGCGGACCAATCGAACTGAGCTATCTAAGCCGCACCAATCAGAGGCCTCCCACTCGAGATGACTCCGAGAAGTCTTCAGCGGTAGTACCTGGGTAGGCGATCCTAAGAAATGTTCCAGGAGGGCAGTCAGGAAGAGGCGCTGGTGTCAGTGGCAGTGGTGGTGGCAGCAGCCGCGGAGAATGGCCACACACAACAAATGACTGCGCCGTTCAGGTGTGGGTCACTGGGGGGGGGAACAGAGGATTAATAAGGAAGCAGAGATGCAGGGGGCGGATGGCTGGCGGCAGGCATCAGCGGGGAGGTGGGGGAGAGATCTGAAAGACACAAAAGCAGGAGACTACAGGCAGGCTGGGTGGTGTTTGAGACAGAAAAAAGACAAAGGACAGTGGGGGGGTGTAAAATAAAGAGGTGCAGGTTGCAGGGAAATGGGAAGGGAAAAATTAGGACAGAGAGGAGCAAAAGAAGGCAAGGAGTAGTGATAGAAGGGGGCTAGGATAGGTGGCTAGAGAAGAGGGCTAGTGGTAGGCAGAAGACCTTGGTAGGAGTACAAATGAGAAATGTAGGCAAAAGGTAGTGAGGAGAGGAAGAACTTAAAGCAACAGGATGGTCGAGAAATAGAAGCAGTAGCTTAGCTGTACACAATGCTTACAGGCAGGCTAACTTTAAATAAACAATGAAGATGGCTTAACTTTAAATAATAATTAGTACTTTACAGGCTGGTGGACTACTACACAAGTCATAAACAGTTTTGGAAACAGGTCACAGTGCAGTGCAATAAGCAGATACAGGCAAAAAAAAACACCCTAGAAGCTATAGGATCCCAAAAGAAAAGGCAAAAGAGCCTAAAAGTCAATAGAATAGAAGGAGAAAAGGAGCTCCAATCAGCGGCAGCCTAGAGAGGAAGCAGACCAATCGGACTTAGCTACCTAAGCCGCATCAATCAGAGGCCTCCCGCTTGAGGTGGCTCCAAGAAGTCTTCAGCGGTAGTACCTGGGTAGGGGATCCGAAGAAAAGTTCCAGGAGGGCGGTCAGGAAGAGGTGCTTGTGTCGGTGGCAGAGGTGGCAGTGGCTGCGGAAAATGGCCGCAAGGCAAATGAGAGCGCCGCTTAGGAGGGGCTCCCTGGATAGGGAATCTGAAGAAAAGTTCAAGGAGGGCGGTCAGGAAGAGAAGCTGGTGTCAGTGGCAGCGGTGGTGGCAGTGGCCGCCGAGAATGGCCGCACGGCAAACAAGAGCACCACTCCCTTTATGAGCTGAATTATATTCCCCTAGTTAAGACAGTGGCGGCTGACCTCTGGGAGGTGAACCTCCCTACCCATCTCATGGTTAGGCAGAATAAACCTAATTAAAATAAACATACTACCCAGGACCCTATATGTCATGCAAATGCTGCACGTGGAACTCACACGGAGGGATGTCTGACGTCTGGAGGCAGCCTTCACAACTTTCATTTGGCAAGGCAAGTGACCCAGGACAAGCCTACAACACCTTAAAGCTTGTGCAGATGGGGCGGCCTGAAATTTCCGGACCTTCGTAATTATTACCTGGCAATACAACATCGATATGTCCAGGATTGGGTTAATAGATCACCGGAGGCCAGCTGGGTGAATCTGGAGCAGCTAGGATGCCTGGGAAGATTAACCTCCTACCTGTCGGAACGGGGGAGAAGGGCGTATATGGGGACAAGCAAGGTGAACCCACTGGTAGTGGCTGTTCTAGACAGCTGGAAGCAAATCTCACAAAGTTGGAAGAGGATTGATAGAGAAATGGTGCACCTCCCTGTGGCTGCCAACCCTTACTTTCTGCCCGGGCTGGAAGATTCTGGGTTCCGGGAGTGGGAGTCGAGGGGAATACGCAGTCTGGAGGATCTGTGTACACAAGAAGGATTCTGCTCTTTTGGAGACTGCAGGTAGCTCTGGGTCTCAGCAAGCATCATTTTTAAGGTACGTGCAGGTTAGAGCCTACTGCCAGGAGACGTGGGGGCTGGAAGGGGCAGTACAGCTAAGCCCATTGGAACAATTAATATATGTCACAAGGAGCAATGCAAAAGGACTGATCCATAGGGCTGCCCTTATTGGTAAACAACATCTTCCGGACCTCACTCAGAAGACCGGGGCATTATGGGAGAAGATATTTGGGACTGCAGATTGGAGACGACACCTGGCGACTAATATTGACATTGCATAGAGGGATCCTGGTTTGTAACAAATTTAAGGAGTAGTTCTTTAAATCTGTACATAGGTGATATTGTCACCTCCAAGTTGTCCATAAATATAATCCCGCAGTATCCCCAACTTGTGGTAGGTGTGAAGGAGCCGTGGGTTTGTACTACTATTGTTTTGGGGTATGCCCATCTCTACAGGCCTTCTGGAAGGCCATGCTGGTTGAGGTGGGGAGGCTAATAGGGCATCATCTCCTGCTGGAGCCCCTCTTGGGCCTGTTTGGTACTGAAGATGTAGGAGGGGGAGACTGGGCACCACTTCCTAGATGAATGTGGGTTCTCCTTGTCTTGGCCCACCATTATATCCAAAATACTTGGGTATCCGCCAGCCCATTGATGCAGTGGTTGGATTTCTGTCTGCGACAATGGAACCCAGGTTAGGAAACGGACTTGGGTTGCTGGAGGGCCATCCGGAGGAAGAATGATGTAGCAACCAGGGACAGCTCTTCTTCTCCAGGGGGAGGGTGGGGATGCTCACCGGTGCCTGCTGACCTCTGGCGGAGGCTGGAAGCACAGCAGGATGTCAGGGTTCAGTGCACAAGGGGAGTGGCAGATGTTAGCGTATGCCTTGATGTCCGGTCATCACTCTCCACAGAAAACCAGGAAATGCTCCCTGGCTGGCCGGATGATGGTCTCCAAGCCCCCCGCTGCCACCGAACCCATGACCGACCCGCCTCAGGGACACCCGGGCAAAAATTGAGAGTCGCTGGCCACCCCCACGGTGCCTTCCTCGGAGGAGGGACCCACGTCAGCGAAAGGGTAGCGCCGGGTTATCCGGAGGGGGCTGCAACATGAGGTGAGTAGCCAGTGTTGGGGATGGGCAGGCAGACAGAAGGGTATAAGATGCCTGAAGGAGTGGCCAGACAGGTAGAAGGGGAGGTGCAAAAAAAAAATACTTGGCTATCCAATGTACAGCCCACCATGAGTCAGTGGCAGGGTCTAGCGCTACAGGCATTGGTCCTGGAAAGGCTTTCTTTTATGGTGAAGTGCTAGAGGGAGCTATTTCTAAAAACCTGGGAACCATTCCTAGCATCTCTGTCCCCGGTAGAGGCATAAACCATGCAGGAGGGCCTATTTGACAATGCATGACTACAGGGGAGGGGGGTGAAACCTTGGTCGAAGTGGGTTAGGTAGCTAGTTGACTTCCTGAGCAGGATGGCTTGAAAGAAGAGGAGTGCGCTGTTGGCTAAATAACTAGACTCTAGATATGTACTGTGGCTGGAAATACTTGTATTGTTATATGAATTTAATGTACCTGTATGTCCTTTTGATTGCTATATAATGAAGTGTGTTTTAAATGTGTGTATCTGAAAATCTTCTAATAAAAATATTATACAAAAAAAGGAGATTCTCAGCCTGTGGCATGGAAGGAAAATATAATATTTTTGAAAAAAAAAAGAATTATAAATAATGGGAACAAGTTACCATTATACTGCCTAGCAGAAAAAAAATCACATGGATACATTTAGAAGAAAACCTCCATGGCTAACTGCCTTAACCTCTTCCCTAACCAAAATAAATCTTTATCATCTTTGGACAGATTATCAGAAGAACATTGTTACTGCCTCTTCCCACATATCTATATTTAAAAAGAAATTGCATGAAAATGCACAGAAAATGGACACAGACAAAATAAGAGATAGTACAAAACAAATAAAATCTTGCATGGGGTGGAGGACTACCTGCTCTCTCTGATCAGAGGGAGTCATTACAGTAGCAAGATATGAAATGTTTACCTCTAATTGTCAAGCGAATAAAAAAATTGCAAGTCAAAACTTAACAAGTGTAACTGTAGATACAACCTCCCCCCCCCAGCTGAGGAAGCATTAAAAAAAAAAAAAAAAAACAAGTGTAACTGTAGAATGCCCACATACAATGAGTTTTGATAAAACACTCTACCATATACTGTAGCAGTGCAATGCATTCTTTACAGAGGCAAGAGACAAACATTTTAATACACTATTAAAGACATATTCCAACTGCTTGTATGACATTCTGTTCATCATACTCCATTCCATGACAAAAATAAACTCTAGCAAGAGCCAATATGGCTGCAAAATAATGGTACTGTGGGCAGTGAGAAATGTGTAAACTAGCAGTCTTCCTCGGGAGTGTCTTAGTCATCAGGTCACACCATAGGAACTTCACCACCGGTGAAGCAGGATCCACACAGAAGATGTTCAGTAGTACAACTGGGGGGCCCACGCTGATGTCATCTGCCGACGTCACCAATCCTATTTAGGCGTGAGTGACCCCCACTCCCTCCTCAGTTCTTTCCCGCAGTCGACCCTCATATAACCTTCACCTCTCCATTCATAGCCAGAAGCTCAAAGATGGTTTTAAAAAATGTAACTGGAATTTTTGGCGATGCATATACATTTACTAATGCTAGTCTCTCTCTCCGTCTAGGTAGCTGCTTACCAAGGCATAGCAATACGCGCTGTCCGATATTACTGTATTTGATTCAAATGAGACTCCAGAGCAAATGAAGATGGAGATTACCTTTCTATGACCTGATATGTGAACTGCATGATATCCGAACTGGAACTCACATTTTTCTAGCCTTTAAAGATCAAGCTGGGTTTCTTGTAGGAAGATGAAGTCCTTCAGTCTGTTTTTAATTGGGTGAACACTTTGTGGTGTTTAATTGCATTATCTAACCCATTATTAACATTAAGGGACAAGAGCATATGCATAATAAGTCATTATCAGAGACTTAGAAACTTACTCAGTGTTGTGATTCTCTGACTTTGTTGTAAAAGCCCCTTACTCCTATTTCTCTGTCCTGCAATGTCAATAATTTCCTTTCTAGAGTTTACTCCTTTTAATCCCCTCTCCCTTTCTACTATTCCAAACTGGGTAAGTACTACTTATGAGTCAGGTAACTGATAGCATACATAACGCAGTAAACATAACAAACATTAAGGCCAAACAGTGGCAACAGTGTTCTCCAAGGTAGGAGTCTCACATTCTATGGAAATTCTATGAATGGACCTGGAGCGGCTGATGTTGCCTCCTCTATCCCAACATAAAGGAGGGTGGCAGCTGGCATCAGCTAAAGCCCCTTTGGCAATTCTCTTAATGCACAGTTGCTCTCCCATGGTGGAGGAGGGAAGGGGTCAGTATATGGACGTCACTCGTCATAATCGGTCTTCCGCGTCAACCTCCAAATCATAATGCCCTAACATAACCTGAACCCACTACGCACTCCAGAATCACCCTTAACACCCAAGCTATTTCCGTAAGAAAGACTTACTTAAGATAAGTTCCCCAACCCCCGCTCTTCTGCCCCCATTCTTTTTTTGTTTTTTCCCCACCCCTCACATGCTACCCCTCCTACCTTCCCCTTAACATTCCCTCCTACCCCACCCCACACCATATCCTCACCCACCACCCTTCTCTCCTCCCTCCTCAAACCCTTCCCCTCACTCTCACCCCTCCCACACTGTTTCCTCCCCACCCTACCTCCCTTCCCCCCTCTGCAACGTTCCCCCACTTTCTCCCACCTCTCCTACCCCTTCATCCCCCTCCTTTACTCACCAACTCCTCTTCCTTCCCTGCACTACCCCCTCCACCCTGGACTAAGCCTCCTAAGGCTGCCACTCCTTCACTTCTTGAACAAAGCCACTCTATGGCTGCTTACTCCACTCTACCCCTCTATCAGTATATCCCCTGGCTTCTCAGGCTGTCAGAGCACCTAGCCCTGAGCTGACTGGTTTTGCTTATATCCTTTTTCTCCTCCCCCTCTCGTTACAAATGACGATGAAATTGCCTAGCGCATTTCGAGTAGCTGGTGGTAAGGATTAACTAATTTATACAGAGGTAATATCCTCCTTTAAATAACTTGATTATCTGCAAACCGGAACCCTGCTATATGTAAATGGCATCTCTGTACATCTCCATGTAGATATTGTCTTCTCTGATACTCATGTCTTCAATTGTTGTTTGTGTTTTGTTTGTACTGTACTATGCCTGAAGTGGAACCTTTGTAAATGAGCCTTGGCTCAAAAGTCTTTAATCCCAAACTAAAATAAATAAATAAATAATCTCGAGTTTAGTGCCTGAGATGAGGTCAGCCAGGTTTCAGCACATTCTCAGTAACTGAAGCGCCACCTGGCTGCCTCCTTCATTGTTCTGGTGCAAGGACCTTATGTGTAATAGCACCTCAAGGTTGGGTAAGCAGGCCTCTCACAGAGTGCGGTATCACATACAGTATTCACCCATGAGTAACTTCATAATAGTTATGAGTCACATAAGGTGAAAAGTCTTATAGTCCCTTTGGTGCCCATGTGGTAGAAATCTCCACATTGGGTACATTCATATCTCCCATCGAGGTGACGCACATTGACGCAAGCCTAAATGCACTGACATTCTAAAATGTGATCGGCAGAGAAATGGGGGTGGGGTGGCTTATCATTCAAGATCCTGAGCCCTCTCTAAATTATAAATCCTGAGAGATTATTTCACACAATTCTAGAGAAAGTCTGAGTCTATATTGTAGGTAGTATTGTGCCATTGAATTAACCCCTTTTTCTTATTCTCAGGTAGGCCTTGATCTCTGCCTGACTATATAGCTGAGTAGACCCATATATCTGAGTGTTCACATACAGATCAGTTATTTAGAATGATGCCATGCCACACATGTAGAGCTTCAACTGAGTAAAAAAGCAGCATCTTGTCTCATGCCAATGTAAATTCCTGTGCATATATAAAGCACTTTCCTTTTAGCAAGCTGCTTGCATGGCACCATCCCCCCCCCCCGCCCCCCCCGCCACAGTACCTCATAGGCATGCTGGAGTATCCCCAAACAGTTGCCATTTTCAGAACTTCTTCCTCCTGTTCCTTAGCTGTTTGTGGCCGTTCAGTTTATTTTCTAGTGTACCAGAGTATGGGTTTGTATAAGTGTCTGCGCATAACCAACATGCTAACGCATATTTATATATTCCAGTATGCCCAAACAGTCTCAGCTCGATAAGTACAACTCTGTTTCTGAACATCTCTGAAACAACAAAGCCCCCTTCAGCATCAGTAATGTCTTCTGAGACAGGAATTTATAGAACATTAAAATACATGGGTTATCAACCAGTTTCTAGACAGACTACCCCCACCTCCCTCTCAGGGAACAGCCTGCCCCAACCCCCACCCCCATTCAAGACAGTAGTTATGAAGAAAGTCTGAAGAAAGAGGGGTTACTAGTGGGGTACCACAGGGTTCAGTCCTTTTTAATGTCTTTATAAGTGACATTGCAGAGGGAATGGAAGGAAAAGTATGCCTCTTTGCAGATGACACAAAGATCTGCAACAGGGTTGATACACAAGGAGGTGTGGAAAGGATGAGAAGGGACTTGGCAAGGTTGGAGGAATGGTCGGAAATATGGCAGCTTGGATTCAATGCAAAGAAGTGCAAAATAATGCACTTCGGAAACAAAAACCCAGGGGAAGATTACACAATGCGGGGGGAGGTAGTAACAACAACAAAAATGGAAAGGGACCTGGGGGTAATCATATCAGATGACCGTAAGGTTAGCAAGCAATGTGAGAAGGCAGTAGGGAGGGCTGGGAGGATACTGGGATGTACAGGGGGAGACATCATTTTTTTTTTCTGCCAAAAACATGCCTCTTGACTGCATCACTACTCTTTGAAAATAGCTGAAGTTCTACAGATATTTGCTATTAACAAACAAAGCTTTTTACGCTGCTGAGCTCTGCTGCCTGACGGTCCTGCTTTTGCTGTGTTTACCTGAAGTTCTGCTATTTCTACTGCTGTGTTACCATCAACTGTCATTTGACAACACACATTGATATACTCTGCATTGAAAGGAGGTCTACAATGGAGTGCTGCAACGTTAGTAGGACAGAAACATTGTCTTTGCACAGGACATAGTGACAGTACAGGTACCTATCTGCAAGCGACTGGGTGCAACCGACAAGCTACAACAAGGATAAATGGGCATATCTTCCTCTATTACTAACAACCTCCTTGCTCTGGGACCCTAGACGCCTGCACTGGTCCAAGCCGCATAAGCCTCAGAAGTGTAATTCTATTGACTACAAAGTACGGCAACTGTCTCTTAAACTCCTCCTCTTCTTGATATCAGGAAGTGTCCACTCAAATCCTGTCCCTGTCTCCTACAGTACAACAAAGCCTGCCAAAATGGAGGGGGGGGGGCTCAAAATTGCTACCTTAAACATCTGTAGTCTCCTCCCAAAACTGGCCTCCCTTCAAATCTTTGCCAGCCAACACAACCCGGATATCCTTGCCATCGTCGAAACTTGGCTGACACCTAATACTCCGGATCATGCCATCTCTATACAAGGCTACAAGATATTCAGGCTGGATAGGACCTCGAAAAGGGGTGGTGGGTGTGCAATCTACATACTACCTCACCTGTCTCCCTGGTTCTTACCCACCACAGAAACCTCAGTGCAACTCCTCCCTATCAAGATACTACTTGGTGCCCAAAACAAAGTCCTCATGATTGCTGCTGTCTATATCACCAAAGATCACAGATTCCGTACAGGCTGTCCTCAAGCTCGTAAGTACACAACCTTCTGACATCGAACTCCTTCTCCTTGGGGACTTTAATATAAATTGGTTTGCTCCTGATGCAGGGTCAAACAAAGATGCTATCCTAGCAGCAAATTTAACACAAGTGGTAAACTCCCCTACCAGGAAAAATTACAAATCAGGGACCAGCACCCTCATTGACTGGATCCTTACCAGCCACCCTACCCATATAACCAATGTAAGTGTTCTCCCTGACTTGCTCAGTGATCACTCTCCAATAATATGTACTTGGACAAATAAGTTTCGTAAGCCGCCTCCAAAAACCATCTATAGCAGAGTCCTACCTTATGGCAACCTTACTCATCTCAAGACCTGTCTTAGGCAGATAGACTGGTCTTTGATTTACAAAACTCAAGATGTTGACCTAGCCCTTGATTACTTTATTACTACTTTCAACACTGCCTGTGACACCTTTGCACCAGTAAAAAAGCGCAAAATCAAAGCACTCACAAATCTCTGGCTCACGGCGAAGCTATTGGCACAACTCAAAAGTAGGGATCACCTCTGAGCCACTGCAAGAGCTACTGGCACTCTGTCAGACATCCAAAAATATAAACAGGCTCGCAACCACTGTACTAAACAGATCCGCTTGATGAAGAGCTCCTACTTCAAGAATGCCCTCTCCAACTCCTGGGGTGAAGGGAAATCCTTCTGGGACAACATAAGAAATATCATGGGTCAGCAGTCCAAATCCTCTCCTACAATAATGAATGTGGATGGAACCACTACATTAGACCCAGAGATCATTGCAAACACCCTAAATGATACCTTCACGGACCTTAGTGGTGTCCTCTCATCTGATTTCTTCACTGATGCTGACCTCCAATTTCTACTTCTACTACTGCCTCCAACCAAACCACCTTCCATTTCAAACTAGTAAAAGCACATGAAGTCTATAAATATGTAAAGAAGGCCATTTCTAAGTCCCGAGCAAGCAGCGTACACTATTGACTTAAACCTTGACCTCACTCTGGAGGAAGTACTGCTCCCTCACAAAAATTTTCAATCTCTCCTCTGCTACAGCCAATTCCTAGGAAATGGAAGGCTGCAGTTGTCACTCCGGTGCACAAAAGTGGTGATAAGTCACTGCCTGGTAACTATCGCCCGATATCAATACTACCACCTCTCTCTAAGGCCTTGAACGCTTGGTAGGACCAACTTTCAGACTACCTGAAAAGCACAACATCCTATGCACTCAGCAGCATGGATTTAGGAAAGGGCACAGCACATCGACTGCCCTACTTGAATTCTCAGGAGCAATCCACAATGCCATGGACAAAGGAAACCTTACTGGAGCAGTCTACATTGACTTAACCAAGGCATTTGATACAGTACACCATGGCCTACTTATCAAACAACTACTATCCCTAGGGCTCTCACAGGGTCCTGGTGACTGGGTAAAAAATTACCTTGCTCAGCGCTCTCAATCTGTAAAAGTAGCTGGAGTTCTCTCAGACTCAAAACCGGTTTGCTCAGGAGTTCCCCAGGGATCCATCCTGGGCCCTCTCCTTTTCAGCCTTTTCCTAAACTCCCTCCCCAAATCCTGCCCTGAACAAATAATCCTCTATGCCGGACGATGCCATGATTCTTGCCACTCATAAAGATCCGAACCTCTTCGCCTCAACCTTCAGCATGCTTTTTCCAAAGTTGAGATGTGGTTCCTTGAACATAAGCTGGTTCTAAACCACAAAAAATGAAATCCATGCTCTTCTCTAACCCCATAAAACAAGAAGGCAAGTCCCACTCACCATTAATACATACCTGGGAAATACCCTTGAACAAGTGCCAATCTTCAAATATCTTGGAATCAACTTTGATCAAGGCCTAACCTTCGCAACTCACATTGATAGTACAGCAAAACTATTAATCAGCGAATTGGGATTCTGTATCGAACCGACAGCTCCTTACCCATTCTTGCACTGAGGATTGCCATCCAATCGCCTTATCATCTCAGTCGTGACTATGGCTTAGTTATATACGGATCTGCCACTACTACAGCACTTAATCGCATTACAACATCCCTAAATAAGGCCTGTCGGCTGCTCACTGGTGTATACATCGACGCATCCACATATGTGAACTCTATGCTGACTCAGGTTGGTTGCAACCTCAAACCGGATAAAGTACCTTACCTGCCTGATGGTGAAAAATCCACTCTGGGCCTCACTCCTCCTTGTATCCAAGACCTGTTATGCCCGGCGCTTAGCACCCGCTTTACCAGAAGATCAGAACACCAGCCTCTCAAGTCCCCCGATGCCGGACTTCTCAGGGACAAAGATCATTTGCCTATCGTGCCCTCAGGCTGGCTAAATGCCCTCAGCACTCATATTACTGCCTCCACCTCTCTAGGTATTTTCAAATCAAGGCTGTTCTCTCACCTTGCCACCTCCAGCTCCTGTGACTGCCCTGATTAAACCTCCTATTTTCTCACTACCCACCCTGTTCCGTTATTTGACAAAGACATGTTTGGGAAACCTTTTCTCCTGCTATTGTCTGCTCCCCACACCTTTCACTTACCCTCTCTGTTCTCGACTTTTTCCCTATTTGTTTCTCCTAATCTGGCATGACCACTTTCTTGTAATAATAATAATGTGATTATTGATATCTCATGTCCTTTTACACAAATGATTTGATATGTATTTGTATATGTTTTCTCGCTCTTGACACAGCACAAATTGTTGTGTTATCTATGTAACCTTTTTTGTACTGTACCTAACTGACGTGGAACCTTTGTAAAAGAGCCTCTGGCTCAAAGGTAGTAATTCCTAGATCAATAAACTAAACTAAACTAAAAACATCACCAGCAGAAAACAGGAAGTTGTTATCCCTCTGTACAGACGGTTGGCAAGACTCCATCTGGAGTACTGCATCCAGTTCTGGAGACCCCATCTCCGCAAGGACATAGACAGGAAGGAGGCACTCCAGAGGAGGGTAACTAAAATGGTGCAGGGTCTGCAAGAGAAGCCATACGAGGAGAGAATAAAGGAGCTTAATATGTATACCCTTGAGGAAGGGGGGGACATGATAGAAACTTTTAAGTACCTCAGTGGAGGCAACAAAGTCCAAGAGGGTAGCATCTTTCTGAAAAAGATGTGCAAGAACAAAGGGGCACAATTTGAAGATAGAGGGGAGACAGCTCAGGGGCAATGTGAGGAAGTATTTTTTCACAGAGATGGTGGTGGATGCATGGAACAGCCTTCCTGAGGAGGTTGTGGGGTCTAAAACTGCGGGAGAATTGAAGAATGCATGGGACAAACATAAGGCAATTCTTGTGGGGGGTAGAAAGAAATAGGCTGTTGGTTAACTAGGATCTGTAGCTTATCCAGTAGGTAGGGAAATGGGCAGACTAGGTGGGTCAAGCGGTCCTTATCTGCCTTTAAAGTCTATGTTTCTATGACCAGTTAAGATTGAAATCTCCTAGGATGATTATCTCAAGGTGATTAGGGAAATGGGCAGACTAGGTGGGCCAAGCAGTCCTCATCTGCCATCAAAGTCTATGTTTCTATGTTTCTACCATGCAAGAAAGTACTTTTAGAACATAAATGTCTTTGTGTCATCAAGTACGTACTGGGTGTGGTCTAAAGAAGTGTGGATTACCCAAATACCTGCAGCCTATTGCTCTTCTGCTTCTGCAGTGCGACACCTCAGTGTGTGGCTTCTGAAGGTCTTGAGGCATGGAGCATCACTTTGATGTCTTCCTTGAAGGATTCTGCAAGCTGGTGTCTCTACACTCAGCTGTTGCATTGCTGCTACCAATGGCTGTCTCTGGTGATTTTATCCAAATCTCCAGGTGCTTCCTTCGGTGCTGTGGCTATTTCAAGTTTGTGGCGGTCTGATGTGGCTTTAAGTAGGTTGTCATATGCCCACGGTCTGGTGAAGAGCAGAACATTTAGGCAGGTGAGATACTGGGTCTGAAAATTAATATTTTCTTCACTGAGAGCTTCTTAAGGCTCCTGTAAGTTTGGCACTGTTCTGGGACCTTCTGTGGATAGCCATGGTCCATGGATAATTTACAGTTTTGTAAGTTAACTCCCACTTCTTCCATGTTCTATTAATTACGTCCTGTTTTGTCCAGAAATTTTGAAATTGCAGTACCTTGGTGGGGGGCTGACAGATTTAAAGGTTTTGAGATCAATGCCCAATGTGCCTGCTCAATATTTAAACTAGCTCAGAGGCATGGTTTAGCATTTAATACCTCCTCTTTAAATTCAACCATATTTGGAGGTGCGGGCCCTTCCTTGAGGCTGTACATGTGTATGTGTTTACTTCTAGAGTGGTCCTCCAGGTCTACGCACTTCACCTTCAAGCTGTCCTGGGTAGATAAGATATGCATAAAGAGCCTCTGTGTGAGGGAGACAGTGTCCTCATATTTGGAGAAGCATTGCTCAAGTTCATCTACAATGCCTATTTTCCTAAAATGAGCTTTAATTTCTTTTAGTGTAGTTCTGTTCCCTATTCTAAAGTCTCAGAGCTCTTTTAGCAGCATCGACATATCAGCCAGCTGGCTGGGCAGCTTAGCTGTGGTAGGCCCATCTCGGCCTACACTGTCCACGCTATCCATACTGTTCTCATCTTCCAATCTGCTGCCATGGGGGGGCTGCTTCTTCTGCCACCCCATCTCGGTTGGTGAATAAGTTGCCCCTCTTGTTATGTTGTCATTTCTATCAAACTGTATGCAGTTTAGAGTAGTTTTAGAGGGTTTTATTCAGTCTTCGTGGGGCTCCCTAGTTAGCCTCCCATCGATGCGGCAACGTCACCGGAAGCCTGCTCTGCCTCAGATCTTGGATAGCCACATCAGATAGTTGGCTTCTAGCTGGAGCCATCGTGATAGGATCCAGTCATTGGATATCTGAAAAAATATTTGGTATCATACGAACATACGAAAAGAGCCAGCAGAAGAAAACCACCCGGTCTATCACATCTGCTCAGCAAGTGATGCAGGATCTGGCCTTACAATTTACGTCAATGACCTTGCCCCCCCCCAACTGTCTCACTCTCTCCCCCCTTCTCCTCTTCCTCGGCCCCAAGGGTTCCCTTTGTGCCTGTCCCAGGTTCTCTTGAATGCTCCCACCATCCTTGCCGCTACCACCTCCTCTGGCAGCTCATTCCAGGTGGACATCACCCTCTCTGTATAGAAATGCTCCCTTACATCCCTTCTGAATCTGCCCCCTCCATCAAGTTTTGGCTGTGCCCCCTAGTGGCACTGTTTTACTTATTTTAAAGAGACCCTCCCTTTTCACTCTGTTAATTCCCTTTACGTACTTGAAGGTCTCTATCATATCACTCCTCTGCCTTCTCTCTTCCAGGGAATACATCCCCAGGGCTCTCATAGGGTCTATCCAGTAATACCTCAATCATCTTGGTTTCTCTTCTGTTGACCCCCTCCAGCATGCTGATGTCCTTCTTAAGGTAATGATGCCAATACCTCACCCCATATTCTAAATGTGATCTCACCAGTGACCTGTACAATGGTAAAATAACCTCACTCCACCGACTACTAAATCCTCTTGCAATACACCCCAGCATCCTGTTAGCCTTTACCACCACCTTTTCACATCGAGAGGTGTGTTTCAGGTCACCCATAGTCACTACTCCAGATCCTTTTCCTCTCTGGAAGCAGTTACCTGAGCCCCTCCTGTGTAATACTCTGTCCTAGGGTTCTTGGCCCCTATGTGCAGCACTTTGCACTTTGTATCCATTCTAACAATATGCAATTCTGTACTGTCAGAGCACCGCTAGTTGTTGCCCTTATTGTGCTTTCCACATGATGCTAACACACACAGAAAAAGGTGCTGTGAAGCAAAAACAGAAATTCATAATGGGATCTATGCATTATAGTGCAGACTGCCTACATGCCACAGACCCACAGCATGTAGGCAACCCTAAGTTAAAATGCCACACACCATGGGAGCTGAAAGGGATGCATGCCCCTTCCACACTGGATCCCCCAGCCATCTGCTCAGCTATGCATGCAGATGGCCCAGGGGCATGTGTGGAGAGTGCCTGCATGACACACTATTCGCGAAGACATGGAGTGCCAGGTGAAGGGGGGCGCAGGCCATGGCAGCATTGAGCCTGCCATATCCATCGTATGCCCCCCGACTACACCTGCAGGCTGCAGCGGGGGAAGAATCCCCCTACTTTACTGCCCTAGGTCTCTCAGCAAGCAGGGAGGTGGAGGCAGTCATTCAGACACTTGCGAGTAAACTTTAAAATTTCCAGTTCCACGCTGTCCTACAATCCCTTGCTCACTGCACAGCAAGAGATCCACTAGGGGACTAGGATGGACATCCACCTGTGTCCTCTGATCTGCCCCTGCATGGTAGAATACTAGGGGACAAGGCTGCAGGGGGCACACAGTGGTGGCCAGTGTTCGAGCATGCCAGCCACTGCGTGCCTGTCTGGGGGTGTAGAGCTATGCGGGTTGGGCACTTACCAACTGTGTGTACGTGGCCCATCATTAGTCAACAGCCCACAATACTTTTATGTTGCTAGAGCAAAATTAAACTTTGCCCAAGGAATGGCACAGGTTTCCACACTGCTCCGTGTGTGTGATGTCTGATGTGTCCCACATTCCGCAGGTGCTACATATTCAATGTCCCACATTTCAGTGACAGAAGGTTGAGAATTTAAGTATACAGGACAGCTGAAGTACCTGAAGAGTTAGATTAGTCAAAATCAGGCATGAGATTTTCTAACAACTCATTCCCATACACAGAGAAGCTTGTTCAAAGAGAGACTGCACTCAAATATGCTAGTCTTGCACTCCTCCCACATGATGCTAACACAGACACAGAAGAAGGTGTTGTGACGCAAAAACAGAAATTCATAATGGGATAGCACCCTGTCAGCAACTCCTCCTCCCACTGTTGTTGCCCTTGGCTATATTGTACTCAAACATCAAGCATTCTCACTTTACAACTCTAATTTTTAATTGATAGTCACATATTTTGAATATTTGTTGAAATTGTCAAACTTTAGAATGAGATAATATATATACATATTTACACCCCTTATGCACACTGTCAGATTGTCCAAGTCTTTATTACACCTCACATCAGCAACTGTCCCTGGTTGCATGCCCAATGTAAATTAGGTCATACCTCCTGTTACTTAGGACTGATGTAAAATTGGGTCCGGCCACTCCCTCTTGCCTGGCTCATGATCTGCCTGATGTACATCGGGTTGTGCCCCACTGTGAGCCCCGTCTCTTGACTGTCTAAGGCATGCCTAATGTAAATTGGCTCACACCCATATGCCCAATGTAAATCAGGCCATGCTCTCTCACAGTGAGCTACCCCTGCTCCTGGGTTACCACACCATGATCTCCCTCAGCAGGCTACCCCTGCACCTGGATCACCACACCATGCTCTCCCTCAGCAGGCATCCCCTGGACCTGGTCACTACATTTCCTTTAGGTCTCTGCCATGCCGCACGTCACATCTTTTTGGACACCAGACCACCTCCTGCTTGCTATGGTAGGTGTCTTTCCCCTCCCCGACCCTTACTCCCCCCCCCAACACCGGTATACTGTCGCTACAGCAATAACTTTACAGCAACGTGGTCAACACCAACAACATTGCCAAGTCACTGTAAAGTCTGCCTGGGACCCTGGCACCCTTCCCCCAGGTCCTGCACCCCATCCCCAACTCAGCTCCGTCTCAGAGTTGAGAATCCAAAAGAGGGGGGTTCGGGAGTGCAGTCCCCTGCAAAAGAAGAAGAATGCACATGCCAGCACCTTCCCAACTGCAATTGCGGTCAATGTAGTGGTGTTGGGGTAACGTCACATCAACATAAAATTATCGATGCAGCGTCATGGATCCCCAACACCTTAACCAAATGCCAGCTCAATAACCTCTCCTATTTATGCACTGAAGATATCTATGCCTACATCTGACATGTGCACCCCATCTAGCCTGTACAGCCCCAGGCAGTCCACTGTGATTTCTGGTTGTGACACAACCGTTAAACTCCCCGCTTTAGCCAGTGCCCTTGTGCACCCGTTCAAAGCCTTCCTTGCTGGATCCAACACTTTCAGGCTGCCTCCATTCCTCCAAACCCACCTGTGGATCATAGCTGGCCAGCTTGCTTTTACTCTGGCCCACATCTTCTGAATGCTGCCAGTGTCCCTCACTATATGTCCTTTACCTGGATTTTAGCAAGGCCTTTGACTCTGCACCCCACAAGAGGCTGATCAGGAAGTTGGCAGATTTCGGGGTTGGGGAGAAGCTGATCAGTGTGACAGAAATGTGACCAGGTTAATTTAGTCTCTTTTTTGTTGTTGTTAGTGTAATTATTTTTGTTTCTACTCATTCTCATGTAAGGTCTTTCTTTCTCATATCATTTCTTAACATAGGGCTCACAAAATGGATTCCAGGTCACATATCCTAGCATCAGACCCCGAGAAATCTCAAGGAAAAACAAGGCCAGATGGGAGAGTGCGAATTATACCACAAAGGCATCCTAAGCAGGCAAGATATAATAAAGTAACAAAACAGATGTGAAGAAGGGCTAGGAGGGAAAAGATAGTTTGGCCTGCAGATGTGAACACACACACACACCACGCACTCATGTGGGTGGGGAATACTGGGGGGACTGTCACTCGGGGGAAGGTCCCACTTTGCAGCGCTCAGCACATAGTACATTGAAGAGTTGACCCCAACTCTGTCTCTAACTTTCCACAGCCTTTGAAGAGGCAGGTAAATATAGACTCTAGTATGAGACTAGATTTTGAGATTATTCTAATGGTCACCTTTCTGTTTAACTGCATTATTTTTCCTTACCTGTAAATGTGTAAATCTTTTTGGTTGCTGTATAGATCCTGCAGAACCAGTGACTCTGCGTCCTTATTGGAAAGGTTAATATAATATTTCTGCCTTCAAGGTGAGAATTCTGTTTAAAGTTCGTCATCTGAAGTGCACTCTACCATATTTCATTGTGTTTGATCTCCCATGTTCCTTGAGGACAGAGGTATTTCCTGATATAATCAGGTGATGGCAGCAGAAGAAGAAGTGAATCACCCCCCAAACTACCCTGTAAGCTAGTACAGGCCAAATTGTAGTTTGTCACAAACTGGTGGCAAGCGGTATGGGTCAATGCACAAATTTAAAGTTGGAATTTTTGTACAAAGTACTTTCCTGGTAGAATTAGGAAAAGATAGAGAGAGAGATAGACAGACAGACAGAGAGAGAGAGAGAGAGAGAGAGAGAGACAGAGAGAGATAAGCCTTTCCTGGCACACAGAAAAACAAAGATTACCAGTAGAAAAGTTACCATAACAGTCACAAAACAGGATATACAAAAAGATTACACCTTTACTACTTTTATTTCTAGAAACACAACTTAGTGTAGTTAGCAAGTATGAGATCCTCAACATACATCAGATTTAATGTGCTTCAGCTCCATGAGCTGTGCAAAGACAGGGGGATTGTCTATGATGGCCTGACAAAGAAATGGACTCATAGAAGCCCTGAAAGAGCAGGACTGAATGCAGGGGAGACAGACAGTCACTGAAAAATATGAACAAATGCCTGTGGAGCAGAAAATCACTAAGGGAGGTGACCAAAGCAGCGAGACTGAGGTCATGTAGTCTGAGCTAGAGGGGGACCTTGAACCACATACTGCTGAGCCAGAGGCAAGAACTGGAACAGCAGAGTCTCAAAATCAGCTTGAACTCATGAAAACAGACCTTGCACTGAAAGAGGCAGTACTGCAGAGGGAAAGGCTTGAGATCGAGAGGGAGAGAATAATGCTAGAGACTGATGAAAGACAGAAAGAACAAGAGAAAAAAGAGAAGGCACGCCAGCATGACATTTTAATTTTTTTATTAGGTAGAGGTGACAGCAAAATGTTGTAAAGTCATCATCTTGTAAAATTGTTATAGTATTCTTTCTCATTGGTGTTAAGTTTGTATTAACAATAAAATAACAATGTCCTCATTTCTGTGTCAATGCAATTTTTTAAACATAACTGGTTCATTTACCCCATGGGCATTCAACCCCCCATGAGTGTTATCTAAATTATACTCCCCCATGCAGTAGAGTACTTATTAGAGCAGATGTGAAGGCTGCATTTAGGGCCCTCTCAAGGCCAGGAGTCTCCTGACAGCAGTAAAATTAAGATTATGAGAGACTCAAGGGACGAAGTCCGGGTCGTGTCTAGATAGGTACATCACCCAGGGTCTCCACAGCACTTCGCATACAGGGTGTTTGTTGTGGAGTTTGGCCGTGAGGGGTTCCATGTAGTAGATATCTGAAATCAACCCCCTCCAATCCCTCAGAGTGGAAATAATCAGAGAGTTCCATCTTCTGGTCATAGCCTTCTTTGCAGCTAGAATGTAAGCCAGCATGAAATACTGATGCAACAGGAAAGAGAACAAGAACAAGCAGAAAGAGAGAAGGAACAACAGCATGAGAAAGAGATGGTCAGACTGCACCAGAAAGCACTTCTGCAAACCATAAGTAATGGAGTAGGGGTCAAACCCACAAAGCCACAATTCTAAAATATTTCCTCTATGCCGGGAGGGATATGATATTGATATGTTTCTAAAATCATTTGAGAGATTATGTGTGCAGTTTAAACTGGACAGGGTTTTGTGGATTACCCACCTTACATCACTGCTTATTGGCCGTGCTTCACACCACATTTGCTAGAATGAGAAAGAGATGGTGAAACTGCACCAGAAAGCACTTCTGCAAACCATAAGTAATGGAGTAGGGGTCAAACCCACAAAGCCACAATTCTAAAATATTTCCTCTATGCTGGGAGGGGTATGATCTTGATATGTTTCTAAAATCATTTGAGAGATTATGTGTGCAGTTTAAACTGGACAGGGCTTCATGGATTACCCACCTTACATCACTGCTTATTGGCCATGCTTCACACCACATTTGCTAGAATGGATGATGAGGACTTTTATGGTTATGATAAAGTTGAGAGGGTGTTATTGAAAAATGTTGAACTAACTCCTGAGACTTATAAGTAAAAATTCAGGGAATTAAGAAAGGGTCCAGGAGATGGCTATGTAGAACTACATGTTCAAATGTGTGCCTATCTAGACTGTTGGGTGGATGGAGCTAAAGCTAGGACTGTGGAGTAATTACAATATTTGTTTGTGAAGGAACAATTTCTTAAAATTGTGCCTAAGGACCTGTGTGTACATGTGGATGCTGGTCCGGGCATGCATTTCCACGAAGAAGGCAACAAAAAGTGCTGATCTGTATGTGACCAGCAGACCACACACACTGTGTAGGAAAATGGGGGTGTGTGGAGCAGGGAACAGCACATGGTTTCAAAGTGACCCAGGGAGGGCAACCTAAACCAGCCTACACCCGAGCCCAAAACACAACCCACTGGTCCTAAGGGGAAACAAGGAACTGAGGGTAAATAAATGCTATATTTGCCAGCACATGAGGCATCTGTCATATGACTGCCCTAAAAATATGAACAAAGGGCAAAAGCCTGGGGGAGAAGGTAATTAAGATAGTGCCTAGCAGATAGTAGCCTGCTCACAGATTGTAGTACCACCTAACTCCTCCATACATATGCACTCTATTCTAGTTAATGGGACAGTATCACAGGGTTTGAGGGATACTGGCACCTCCATCTCCATGATGAAACAGGATCTAATCCAGCTGAAGCAGATTCTGTTGGGGCAGTGTTCCAAGATTTGGGGAGTCACAGATCCAGTGATCCAAGCACCAATGGCATGGGTCTTCCTGAGCTGGGAAGGTGACCATTGGGTACAGGAGGCAGAAGTAGTGTTGCTCAGATAGTGCTTTTGTGGATCCTACCACTATCTGTCAGATAGTGCTGGTATCCTACCTAGGATCCTACTAGAAACCCCAGCAAAGACAGATGTAGGATCCAAGGTCAGATAGTGATGGATTCTAGTTAGGATCCAGGTATCCTAGTTAGGATCCAGGTATCCTAGTTAGGATACAGGGATCCTAGGTCAGATAGTTAGGATCCAGGGACAGATAGCAATGGATCCTAGGTCAGATCCAGGGATCCTAGCTCAGATAGTTAGGATCTGGGGTCAGATAGTGATGTAGCCTAAGTCAGGTCAGATCCAGGGATCCTAGGTCAGATAGGTTCTGAGCTGGATCTGTTGCTAGGACCCACAACGTTTTTAGGATCCATGCACTGGATCCTAGAGGGTGGGATCCATGGTCAGATAGCACTACTATCCTACCACAGCAACTATCTGCCCAAATGAGAGGTATCTGTTGATATCCTAATTTCTAGGAAACTATCTGAGCAACACTAGGTAGGAGTCAAGCCTGATCTCCTTGTGGATATGATAATGGGTGTGACAGGGTTGAATAAGGCCTTACCCCCATTTGTTAAGCAGAAAGGGTTTAAATGCAAGGGCATGTTCTATCCTTTCCTTTTTCTGTCTCTTGTCTGACTGGTTCTGCAACCAAATTTTCTTGTGAGACCTAAGAACTGATCACTCCGACGGTTTCACAATCCTCCACCTCTCGCTATCTCTGTGCCTTCCCTTGCGATTTCTGTCTTTTCTCCTCCTTGCATATCTGTGGGTATAAAAATATATGTGAATCTTTATGTGGAAATGTCACTGATACTAGGATCCCTTTAACACTGTGTATACAGTAGTTATATTGTTGAAATGATTACAAAGCTATTTGGAACTCAAGGGGTTAACCTGAGATGTAGTTTTAAGCCTTTTGCAGAGCTGCAAACAAGAGGTTAATTCTAGGTCACTGGGTACTGCATTGCTGCACCTTTAAGGAACAAAACTGACAAGAACATTCTGTAAATTTACAACAACCCTCTATGAGAAGCAGACTCTCTTAATGAGTTCCCAAAGACTTATAAAAAAAGCAGGGCTGCAGCTATGAATCCTGGGGCCCCGGACAAGTCACTTGGAATGGGCCCCCGTTTCCCAAACCAGCTAATGACAGAGGTAATGCCAGCTCCTCAGGAGGGCCCCTCCTGAGCTTGGGACCCCGGACAACTTCCCCACTTACCCCCCCATTACTGCGGCCCTGAAAAAAAGAGCAGCGATGCTTTTGCTAGGGAGACAAGGAGAGTGAGAGACTAAGAGACTGAAACTTGGAATTTAGAGAGACCCTCAGAAGGATTTAGTTTTCTGTGTTTGTACTGCCCTTGTAAATTGTTATACTGAATAATTTTTATTTTTATTTTGCTGTTATTGAGAAAAAAATGCTATTTGTGAATTTTGAAACTGCTCTTGGTTTTCCTGTGCTTCCTGACCTGTGCCTCGATGACGGATGGTGTCAGCCTAAGTGAGATTTACACAGTGCATACTCTAAGCCAGGAGTTTTGTACATGGGTACTAGACCTGGTACCAGGGAACATAGAAGAAAGTTTTGGAATCTGCAGCAGCAAGCCCAGGAGTGGTTACCGGGAGAATGGCAGCCAAATCAGCAGAAACAGAAGTCCAAGCTGAGACTGTACACAGCCAGCACCAGTCATGGAAAAAAAAAGAGCAGGCAGTGACAGAAGCTGAAAGCCTGACTGCCTTTTTCAAATGGGCTATACAAAAACAAGAGATGGAGAAACAGAGAAAAGAAGAGATGCAGTGTCAGGAGCAGCAGAGAAAAGAAGAGGTGCGGTGACTTGAGCAGCGATGGCTGGATGCCTTGCATGATATCAAAGCTGGAGGATCTGGCACTGGTCCAGCGTAACAACAAGACACAAACAACTTAAAATACATTAAACTTACAAAGTTGTGTCCCTCAGATTATATTGAAGCATACCTGACAACTTTTGAAAGGGTTGCCACAGTCTGCCAGTGGCCAGAGCAGCAATGGGTAAACAGACTGGTACCTTACCTGACGGATAAAGTCCAAATTGCCTACAACAATATGGACACTGCGCAGTCAGAAAACTATGACCTGGTGAAAGTGAAATTCTGAAAAGGCATAACACCTCAGGAGAGACATACAGGTAAAGATTCCGGTCCCTGAAACATTACACAGTCAGCAATCCTCAAGAAACCTTCACCTGTCTCAGAGAACTCCTTATTAAATGGCTCCAACCAGAGGGCAAAACAGTCCCACAGATTATTGACACATTTGCAATGGAGCAATTCATCAGCATCCTGCCTACAGATGTGCAGCTTTGGGTGAAAGAACACTGACCAGAAAGTGGGGAAAAGGCTGTTTCTTTGGCCGAGGACTACCAGATGGCCAAACAGACCACGCAGCAGTGAGGTAACCCCGGGTTGCACCTGGAAACGACCCTCGGCTCAGTGTGTCTTTCCTGGTTACCAAATTTTTAAATAAATAAATAAAAACATCCAAGTACTGGTAAGACACTCTTTTTTTCCCATTTAAACTCCAAGTTTGATAAGAACTCTGGTATGGGTCACATTGTTATAACTGTAATAAACCAGGTCACATTGCAAAGAAATTGCCATAGTAAGAAGAGTGACACTGGAGCAGATTTGTCCTTAGCAAATTGGGGCAAGTACTTAACAGATGTCAAGGTGGGAGATAAGACTGTGTAAGGACTTATTGATTCAGGACAGACCCTAGTGCATAATGAAGTGCTAGGAAAACAATGTCCAAAAGAACCAGGTACTGGTGTCATCTGCATCCACAGGGACACTCAATACTATCCCACCAGTCAAGTGACTCTGAATATTAATGGTGTGTCACACCAAATGAAAGTGGAGGTAGTACCTAAGGTACCGGTACCTGTGATTATTGAAAATGACTTTCCAGGATTTACTGAGTTAATCAAAGAGAGAGTAAATCTTGATGTTTCAGCAGCTGTGGTGACAAGAGCTCAGGCAAAGAAAATCTCAGATGGTGGGGACTATTTTCCTTTCCCTGATTTTGATTCGAACTTGTTTGAGCACAGCTCCAAGATCTGGAAGTCCAGGAAAGAAAGACGACACCTGAAGAAACAGTGGCAACAAAAGACTGATGGACACAAGGGGTTAACATATGCAAATGCTGAAACTTAACTGATCATTGATTGTGATTTTCTTTCAGAACAAGCTAAGGATGTTTCTCTCCAGGGTTATTTTAAGCAGCTGGGGGTGAAACCAAAATTGGGTGAAACTATGTTTGAAAAAATGCAATGTGCTACTGCACAGAGTTTGGGTTAACCTGCAGACACAGGACCAGATAGAACAATTGGTTATACCACAAAAGTATAGGTCTGAGTTGTTACAGATAGCACATGATAGTCTATGGCTGGTCACTTGGGGAGGGATCACACCCTTGCCAGATTGCTGTACAGATTTGACTGGCCTGGATTTCATGAAGATGTTGCTACCTATTGCAATTCTTGTGCTGAGTGTCAGAAAGTAGCCCCAGTGACTAAAACAGACAAGGTGCCCCTGGTGCCCCTACCCTTGATAGATGTGCCATTTGAGAGAATTGCAATGGATGTGGTTGGCCCCTTAGACAAAAGTAAAATGGGTAATCGATTCATTTTGGTAGTATGTGACTATGCTACTCAATACCCAGAGGCAGTTCCTATGCATACTCTCACAGCCCCAAAAGTTGCAACAGAGCTTGCCAAAATTTTCAGCAGGGTGGGCATACCTAAAGAGATTATTACTGATCAGGGTAGTAATTTCGCTGCTGCATTACTGAAGGAGCTGTACTAGCTACTAGGTGTCACTGCCATAAGAACCTCCCCTTATCACCCTCAGACAGACAGTCTTGTTGAGCATTTTAATCAAACCCTAAAATGCATGTTAAAAAGGTTTGTAAAAGAGGAAGGGAAAGAGTGGGACCAATACTTACCGTACCTGCTTTTTGCTTACAGAGAGGTGCCACAGGCATCAACAGGTTTTTCACCATTTGAAATGCTGTATGGTAGACAACCTAGAGGGCCACTAGATGTAATAAAAGAAACATAGGAAGATAATCCCCATCAGAAACAATCTATTACATCCTACATGTTTGCTCTGAGAAAGAAGCTGGCAAAATATGTTAAAATCACCCATAGTAATCAGAACAGGCCCAAAACTAGCAGAAGGTGTATTATGACCATGGGGTAAAAGAAAACCTTTTTGAGCCAGGTGAAAAGGTCTTGCTACTGTTACCCACTACAGAAAATAAACTGTTAATGAAGTAGCAAGAGCCTTATAAAGGGCTTAAACGTACTGGCACAGTTAACTATGAGATTGAGAACCCTGATAGGAAAACTCTTATTAAGATATACCATGATACCCTCCTCAAGGAATGGGTTGAAAAAAACACCAAATGCTGTTTTGCTGGTTTTACCAGAAACGGATAAAGAAGATATTGATGTAGCTTATGATAGACTATAATAAACTGTAACTGTTGATGCTGTAAAGGTAAATGTTTCCTTAACCTCCGAATAAACCACAGAAATTTGTAACTTGCTAAAGACATTTAACAGTACTTTTACCACAGCACCAGGTTGAACAAAAGGGGTCGAGCATGTAATAGTGACAAGGAATGCTCGCCCTATTAGATAAAAGACATAGAGATTACCATGGCAGTTAAGAACAGATGTGGATAAGGAAATACAAAAAAAATTAAAGAAATGGGTATCATAGAAGAGTCCAGAAGTGCTTGGTCATCACCAATGGTGACTGTAAACAAAAAAGAAGAGGGTGTAAGAATCTGCCTTGATTTTAGGAAACGTAATCAAGTGTCAGAATTTGAAAGTTATCCTATGCCCAGAATAGATGATTTGGTAGATAGATTGGGAAGTGTCAAGTATATCAGTACCCTCAATCTCGCCAAGGGTTACTGGCAAATCCCACTAGCTAAAGAATCCAGAGACAAAACTGCATTTGCAACTCCTACAGGATTCTATCAGTTCACCACCATGCAGTTCGGTTTACATACTGCACCCACTATATTCCTGCAGTACATGGATGTAATTTTATCCCCTCACACTGGTTATTGTGCTGTGTACCTGGATGATGTTGTGGTATACAGTCAAGACTGGAAAAGCCACCTGGAACACCTACGAGCAGTTATCCAATCTATCAAAGGGGCAGGTCTGACAAGTAATCCTACCAAGTGTGCATTGGGCGTGCTGGAAACCAGATATTTGGGCTATGTTTTGGGAAATGGAGAAGTCAAACCAGAGGTTTCCAAGATAGAAGCTGTAGCTAACAGCCCTGTCCCCAAAACCAATAAACATGTCAGGTCATTTTAAGGGCTGGTTGGTTATTATTGGAGATTTGTTCCCAGCATTGCCAAGTTAGTTACTCCCCTCACTGAACTCACAAAGAAACGATTCCTGAATAATGTGAAATGGACCCCAGAGTGTAACGAGGCTTTCCGGGCCATTAAGGCTGCATTATGTTCAGCCCCTGTTTTAAGAAGCCAAGACTCTGAGAAACAGTTTTTGATACAGACAGATGCATCAGAGGTAGGCCTAGGTGCAGTCTTGAGTCAACATGTAGATGGGAAGGAACATCCCTCTCTATGTATGAGTAGGAAATTGCATGACAGAGAGAAAAGGTACTCCACCATTGAAAAAAAATGCCTTGTGGCAAAGTGGGCCATAGAGTCCATTATGTTTATTTGCTAGGCGCTGACGTTGTATTGATAACAGATCACAATCCTCTCTGTTGGCTTAACCAAATGAAGGATAAAAATTCCAGAATCACATGCTGGCACCTGGCACTACAGCCATTTAAATTTAAAATGATGCACAAATCTGGGAAAGAGAATATCAGTGCCGATTTTCTGTCAAGACATAGATCAGGAATTGAGAATTCTGAAGGCTGAAAAAATGTGAGTTGAAACTTCTCTGTTTGCTGTGCTGCATATGCACTGAACTGTAAAGTTATAAGCTAATGCTGGAAAATAATGAAAAGAAAGTTTTGGAAAACCTGTTTTTGTAAAACAGGTTTCCTCTTAAAGAGGAGGGTATGTGATAGGGTTGAATAAGGCACTACCCCATTTGTTATGCAGAAAGAGTTTAAATGCAAGGGTCTGTTCTATCTTCTCATTTTCTGTCTCTTGTCTGTCTGGTTGTGCAACCAAATTTTCTTGTGAGACCTAGGAACTGATCACTCTGATGGTTTTGCAATCCTCTGCCTCTTGCTATCTCTCTGCCTTCCCTTGCTATTTCTGTCTTTTCTGTCCCCCCCCCCCGCATATCTGTGGGTATAAAAATATATGTGAATCTTTATGTGGAAATGTCACTGATACTGGGACCCCTTTGTTTAAAACTGTATATAGTTATACTGTTGAAATGATTACAAAGCTATTTGGAACTCAAGAGGTTAACCTGAGATGTAGTTTTTAAGTCTTTTGCAGAGCTGTAAACAAGAGGTCAGTTCTGGGTCATTATGTACTGTTCTGCTGTACCTGCAAGGACTGAAACTGACAAGAACATTCTGTAAACTTACAAGAACATTCTGTGAGAAGCAGGCTCTCTTGATGAGTTCCCAGACAAAGACTTATAAAAAGACAGCAGCAATGCTTTTGCTAGGAGACAAGGAGAGTGAGAGACTAAAACTTGGAATTAAGAGATATCCTCAGAAGAGGACTTAGTTGGCCCGGCCGGTGGCGCTGAGGTTGAGGCGGCTGGATGCCACTGGTGCTACGCTGGTGACCCGGTTCGAGGCGGACTCGGGTGGCTGGGGTCGCAGGGAGAGGGAGGATCAGGCGTCCCAATGGATGCTCTCCTCTCAGGGTGAGAAACAAAACGCACTCGCATTCTGCATCCCTTCATAGGCGGTGGAAGCACCGTAATTGAAGGGATAGGCAACTCCATTCATCGCAGCTGGGGAGGGGGGACATTGACGGTGCATGAGAGGTCTGGCGTGACCACTCGGGACGTACGTCCTAGCGCTCGACGACCCTGAGGGTAGGGGGAAAACAGGGAGAAAATGGAAAACACCTCCCGGCAGCCTAGATGATAGCCTCTCCGGTACCATCCGGACCACCAAAAGAGGGACAGACCCCAATGTGCAGGAGGGGAAAAAGAGGAGGCACTCTAGGGGCAGATCCCACCAAAGGTGGAACAGGGGTTGAGAGGAAGGAAGGAGAGGTCTCCGGGAGCAGGTAAGGAGGGATAAAGAAATAAAGTAATAAAAAAAAGGAAGAGGGACTTAGTTTTCTCTGTTTGTACTGCCTTTGTAAATAGTTATACTAAATAATTTTAATTTTTTATTTTGCTGTTATTGAGAAAAATAAAAATGCTATTAGCAAGTTTTGAAACTGCTCCTGGTTTTCCTATGTGCTTGTAACCTTCCAGTGGTTTGTGGACCGCATTTTGTCTGGGGTATGTGAATGTGAGCTGGTATACATGGATAATATAATCATTTACGGCCAGACATCAGAGTATCACATCAGGCATGCGAGGGAGGTGTTCTGCTGAATGAAGACTGCAAGGCTAACAGTTAAGGTGGAAAAATGTTAGTTAGGCATGGCAGAAGTGTCCCACCTTGGGCTCTGGGTGGGCAGTGGATACATCCATCCAGAGTCTTCAAATATTGATGCTATTCAGGCATGGCCCACCTTTACCACAAAGAGACAGGCAAGGGCATTTCTGGGGACAGCTAGATACAGTACTACAGGAGGTCTGTTCTTCAGTGATGTGGCCAAGCCCAATAGACCCGACAAAAAGGAAACTGCTGGAGAAAGTTCACTGGGTGAAGAACTTTGAATCTGCTTTCTGGAAGTTGAAGGAGGCATTATGTGAGTCACCTATGTTCACTAGCCCCAATTATGACCTCAAGTTCATCGTGCATGTGCACCGGGGACCCGGGGTTCAGAACAGTCTCTGGTCGTTGTGGGTCAGCAAGGGATTGAGCGCCCAGAGGACTGCTTTCCCAGGGTGGGCAGAAGGCTCGCATCGCTCACCAGTGACTCCTGATGGAGATCGGGGGCCCTGCATGAGCAGTGCTGACATTAGGGGGTGGAGTAGTGGCAGATGTCAACACATTGTGCTCAGATGTTGTTGCACATACGCGCTCCGAGGGGATTAATGAAGAAAATCCCCGGTGGGCCAGTGGTGACGAAGGAGATCCCGGGGACTAATGCCCACATCCCACTGCCGGACCTACCCTCATCAGATCTCCTGATCCTCACCCCGGCCCCACGACTGTCCCTCTGATCTCAGAAAGGCTGCCGGGGGGGGCCCTCCCTTGGGGGGGTGATCCGGGGGACTAAATGAGTCTGTGGGACCAGGAGGGAGACCGGTGGGGAGGTTTCAGGCTGGGAGTAGAGGCAGAGGTCATGTGGGTTCTCCAGAGAGAAGCCTTGGCCTTCTAGAGAACAAAATAGAGTTAAAAAAAAGTTAATTGTGCATGTGGATGCCTCAGACCATGGGCTGGGTGCTATCTTAAGACAGGTTACACCGAAGGGGGAGGAGTACCCCATAGTGTATCTGAACTGAAAGCTTCTGCACAGGGAGGAGGCATATGCCACACTTGAGGGAGAACCACTTCAGATGATGCAGCCATATTTGTATGGGTGGAAGTTCACTGTGGTCACAGATCATAATCCCCTGACATGGTTGCATAGGACTAGTGGGCAAAATACAAAATTACTGCACTGGAGTCTGGTATTACAGTCATATAACATGACCATCCAGCACCACAGTGGTTTGCAAAATGCCAATGCGGATGGGTTGTCTAAGCAAGGCTAAATGCAATGCACTATACTTCAGGCGCTTCCCAGTCCCTACATGAACAGCAGTGTCTTGCGGGGATTGCCCAATCATTTTCTGGGGGGTGGGTGAGGAGGGAAAGATGTGACGGGAATGTGACCAGGTTAATTTAATCTCTTTTTTTGTCAGTGCAAATATTTTTTGTTTCTACTTATTCTCATATAAGTTTTTTCTTTCTCATGTAAGTTCTTTACATAGGACATACAAAATGAATTCCAGGTCACATGTCCTAATAACAGACCCTGGGAAATATTAAGGAAAAACAAGGCCAGATGGGAGAGTGCGAATTTTATGACAATGGCATACTAAGCAGGAAGGATTTAATAAAAATATTAAAACAGGTGTGAGGAAGGGCTAGGTGGGAAAAGACAATTTGGCCTGCAGATGTGAAAACACACACACACCATGCACTCACGTGGGTAGGAAATACTGGAGAGACTATCACTCTGAGGAAGGGTCCAGCCCTGAGCACATAAACTGAGGAGCTGGACCCCAACTCTCTTTCTCTGTGACTTTCTGCAGCCTTCGAAGAGGACTGGACTCTCTTGGCAAGTGTCCCAGAGAAGGGAGAGCCCTGCTCAATATCTAGCTGATCTGTGTGAGGGCAGTGCAGTCTAGCTAAATGACCTTTCAAGTCAGCTGGCAGGTAAATATTGACTCTAGTGTAAGACTACATTTTGAGATTATTCAAACAGTCATCTGTCTGTTTAACTGCATTATTTTACCTTTCCTGTAGATGTGTAAATCTTTTTGGTTGCTGTATATATCCTGTTTGTAAATACTTGCAGCATTTAGTAGTAAAGAATCTATTTTTATAGAGTCAGTGGCTGTGCATCCTTATTGGAAAGGTACATGTAGTATTTCTGCTGGCACGGTGAGAATTCTCTGTTTAAAGTCCACCATCCGAAATGCATTCTACCATATTTCATTGTGTTTGACTTCCTAAATCCCTGAGGAGGACAGAGGTATTTCTTGATATAATCAGGTGGTGGCAGCAGAATATGTGAGTCACCCCAAACTACCCTGTAAGATAGTATGGTCCAAAGGGTAGTTTGTCACAACTAGATGGGTGGAAAAGTGGCTGAGGAGCAGGACCCAGAATGTGGTGGTGAGGGTGAGTTATCTAGCACCAGGGAGGTCACCAGTGGGGTCCCACTTGGACCAGTGCTGTTCAATGTCTTCATCAATGCTATTGGGGATGGCATTAAGGGCAAAATATGCCTATCTGTAGACAACACCAAGCTGTGTGAGATGGTAGGCATAGCAGACGGGATACAAGACCAAAAGAAGGATCTGGAAAAACTAGATAGGTGGTCCGGGATTTGGCAGCTTGGCTTCAATGTAAGGAAATGCAAAGTTATGCCCACTGGAGCCAAGAACCAAGGACTGAATACAGCTTGGGAGGGGTCTGGGTATCTGCATAAGAGAAGAAGAAAGACCTGGGAGTGATGATCACTAGTGACCTGAAATAACCCATGTGCTGTAGAAAGCAGCAGCAAAGGCAAATAAAATATTGCACAGCACTGGCAGAGGGATCAGCAGCAGGTGAGAGGAGGTAATACTGCCCTTGTACAGGTCATTAATGAGGCCGGATCTGGAGTACACTGTACAGTACTGGTGCCTATACCCAAAAAAGGACATTAACCTGCTGGAGATAGTACAAAGGAGGGCAACAAAGATGATCATGGGCCAGCAGGGTAGGACATACAAGGAGAGGCTGGAGGCCCTGAATATGTACTCTCTGGAGGAGAGGAGCAGAGAGAGAGAGAGAGATGGGACACGATTGAGACCTTCAAGTATCTGAAAGGAACAAATAGGGTGGTCAAGGAGGGTCTCTTCAAGCTTAGTAGGAATCGAAACACAAGGGGACATAGTCTCAAGGGGGGGGTTAGGAGAGAGACTAGGAACTACTTCTTTATGGAGAGGGTGGTGGCAGGTTGGAATGTGCTTCCGGAAGAGGTGGTTTCATTGACGATGGTGGGCAGCTTCAAGAAAGGCTGGGATAGAAGCAAGGGGAAAATAAGTGACAAATAAGGGGAGGACAGAGGGGAAGGGCAGACTGGGGAAGGGGGCAGGGTCAGTAGCTTATGTTGAGGACCCTACACTATAAGCAGACTAGATAGACCTAATGGTTTTATTCTGTTGGCTTTGTTGTATGTTTGTAGATAGGAGTTCAATCCAAGACATCTGCGTAAAGTTATTCACTCCCAAATGTATCACCAGGATGTCCGGCCTTGCCCTGTTCTTCCCCAGATGACATAACTGTGGTAGCAACAGCACCCAGTGTATGCCCCTTAATCCAAACCAGAACACTCTCCCTCTGTTGACATCCAGCTCCAGCTGCCATCCTCCTGGTTGCACCGCCGCTCGTCCCTCCGCTCAACACACGAACGAGTATCCACACACCCACACTTCCCATGTAGCACCCATCTGTAAGAAAAAGAGAAAAAAGTCAATTGTGTTGCAATGCATGCATGTATGCCCCATATCTGCCAGAGGCCCACCTACCGATGTTCTGAATGCCTCTGCCAGAAATACCAGCCCCGACCACCTCTGATGCCGCTGTATTAAACTCAGCTGGGTTCAAACCTACAAAGGCTACTGCCTTCTTTGACATTGCCAATATCTGGTATCTAGTCACTGACTTACCATTTCCGTGCATTAAGAGTGCCCCTTCTAAAGTCTGTCTGAATTCAACTACCCCCCTGAACAATCCACAGAGGATACAGCAGCTCCTCCATGCCACTGGCTATCTGCATTCTGCACCCACACCCCTTTTCCTCTTTGGTCTGTCTTAGATCTTTTAATGTGTATGCTCAGCCCTTCCTCCCCCATCCACACATCCCTCCTCTGTACTACGTCTTCTGTGTCTTGATCTGATACCCCTGTCAGCCACCTCACTCATACAAAATGCACCCAAAAATAGCAAACTGAATGTGGTGGTGAATAGCCAAGTCTCATAAACCATGGAACATACTGAGGGTAGAGCTCCGATTACCTTCCTCATACCGATGGTCATAGGTTGCTTTTTGTCATGTACCCTCCCTCTCAGTCTGGCCCACCCCTTCATCATCCCCCTCACTACTTTGGCCTTGCATGGATCCTCTATGCCTCGAAGGTTGCTGACCATCGAAATGGCTGAAAGGTGGGTGGCCATAGTGGACTGCGCCATCCCCTCTTCTGCCAGCTAAACAATGAATTGCATTACTTGCTGAACTGGTATCAGCCAACTTACTGGGAGCCGGCTCTCCACAAAGATTCATGAAACACTCTAAGGAACGACCTGAGGGTGTACTGAGACCATGAATACCCTGAGCAATGACGATATCAGTGTACTAGGTGCCCAAGAACTTGCAAAAACGGACCCAGCTCTTTCAGCCCAATTTCCCACAATATGGGTGGTACTGACACCCTGTCTGTCTCTGAATAGGGAGCTGTCTCCCTGAGCTGTGAACAAGAAAGACAGTCAGCAATTGTGTTAGGGTAACCTGGAATATGTTTTGCCCTGAATGTAATGTTTAGTTATAGGCATCTGAGCATTAGGATGTGCATCACCCTCATGACTGAGGGCAACTTGCCCGTCTGCCTGTTGAGAACCTCCAGTACTGCCCAACTGTCACACCAGATCCAAACCTTCTTATTAGCCTATGCCTCACCCATGTCCAGACAGCTGCCAAAATAGGGAAACTCGCTAACAGTGTCCTTGCACAGGCCTGTGTAATGCTACTGCTTTGACCATTCCACTTACCTGCCCCAAAGGCTCCATCCCTACCCCATCAGCTGCACTGATGTACAACTGCAAATCTGTGTTATACACCCAGTTTGCCTGTCACATGGACCTGCCACTGAAATTCTGCAGAAAGGAATCCCACACCTCTAACTCTGACCTATTACCCTTGCTTATTTTGACTCAATGGTGTAGCTACTGGATTCCCACTGTGGCCCCTACTAGCCTCCTTGTGAATTGTTGACCTGGTGCAATGGCTTCAGATGCCATAAAATGCTCTGCATCTTCCTCAATGGAATTCATTGGGACTTCCTGATTTCCCTTATCAACTGTTGCAGCCTCCCACCTTCCCTGCTGGGAGACTGGATTCATGGTTATGGAGTCCAATTCTATCCATAGAAAGATCATAGTGGTGGACGGTCCGTCTGTCTTCTCTTCTGCTGATGGCACCCCCAGTAACTTGCATAGACCTTGAAATGCCTCCACACTGTAGGCTATCTTTACCCCCACAAACTGTTTGGAAATCATCCAGGTAGTGTAAGATGCCTTTGCACCTAGATACTTCAAGGCTGCCCATTCAAAAAAACAACTACATTTTTCAAAGGCTGCACAAGACATTGAACACCCCATGGGTATAGCCTCACTGAAGTAATATCCCCCCTCAAACTTAAACCCTAACTAGTCCCAATCCTGAGGGTGGACCGACGGCAGCCAAAAGGCTTACTGAATATCACATTTAGCCAGCAGGGCCCCTTTTCCCACTGTTTTATCAACTGTATGGCCTTGTCCACCAGAACTGTAACAAACTGTGGCTGGCCCGCTGGCACAGCAGTAGTGCTACCGCTCGTGATGCCAGCAACCCCAGTTTGGGAATAAGCTCGGGTTGTTGGAGGGCTGGCCAGGAGGAGGAGGCTTGAGCACATCAGGGACCGCTCATCTCTTCTGGGGGTTGGGGGGGAGTCATGGTCCTGTGCATGACCGACCTATAGCGCCAGCTGGAGGATCGGCATGCCTGCACCACACACATAGGCATGGAGCATGATGGACGCTGGCTTACGCACTGGTGTCAGCGCACATCATGTCTCTGGAAGGGTGTACACCAGAAAAACACCTGGCCTGGCGCGACACCGTCAAGAGGGTCGGATATGCCCTCGCTACTGACATGCCATGGCTTCAGAAGGGACTCCAACAAGCTTGAAGGTACTGAAATTGGGAGGGGTGGTTAAGGGTGCCGGCTGCCCACTCCCACTCTGTCCCTGCCTGGGGGTAAACCACAGCGCGATGGGGGGGGTCCCTCCGAGCCTGCTGTGTGGAGTGGTTAGACAGTGCCAGGGTCAGAAGGGGATAAAGCAGAGACAGAAAAAAAAAAAAGAACTGTAACAAACTATGCAATTTTTTTTTGTCTAAGTAGGCATTTACTGTACTTATGCACCCTCTGAATAAAACAGGTGGTGCATTAGAAAAAATTACTCACCGCAGTAATCTTCTTTCTTCCATGGGATCCTTTAGCATCAGTAACTTTTTGCACTTAGCTGGCTAGGTGCAATTGCCCTGGAGGTGTGCCTTTAAGAGATTTTTTAATGAGCGTAGGGCCAGCCAATCAAAAGAGGGGGGGGGTTGTGAACTGAGTGAGAGCTGTTGACTGCTTCAGAATTTTTTCAAGGGAAAAACGAGGGCAAATGCCCGGAAAAAGAACTAATGGGATTCAAAAAACATGCAAATGTCCAAAAGTGGAAATAGAAACAGCAACACAAGGTAAAAACTCATCAATAACAAATGCCAAATTTGGTAAAAGGTGACGTAAGAGCCCTTCTCTGACAGATGAACCGGAGAAGAAGGGTGGGAGCTTACTGATGCTAAAGGACCCCATGGAAGAAAGAAGATTACTGCAGTGAGTAATTTTTTCTTCTTACCCCAGGAGTCCTTTAGCATCAGTGCTTACTGAACTACCAAGCAGTACCAAGTGGAGGCGGGCAGAGAACCTACTTAGGAAAGAGGCTCTGCAGAACTGCCCTGCCAAATTTGGCATCAGATCTGGTCTGCACATCCAAACTGTAGTGTTTCACAAAGGTGTGCACAGATTTCCAGGTAGCTGCTTTGCAGACATCCAGTAGGGGAATGTCCCTTGCTGCTGCAAGCGAGGCTGCAGTGCCCCTGGTGGAATGGGCTCTGAGCCCCACTGGAGGTTGTTAACCAGCTTTCTCATAGCAGAATCCAATAAAAGAGACCAACCAACGAGAAATAGTTCTCTTGGTAGCTGGTCTTCCTCTGCCTACATCCCTGTAGGTGAGCAACAACTGAGTGGAAGAGCCTCTGGACTGTCTAGTATGATCTAGGTAGTGAAAGATGGCTCTTTTGACATCCAAGCTGTGGAGCTTTTGCTCGCCTGGAGTGGATGTCTCAGTAAAGAAGACAGGCAGAGTAATGGACTGGTTCAAGTGAAACTCTGAAACCACCTTGGCAGAAATTTCCTGTTTGTCCTGAGCTCAACTTTATCGTTGTGAGGGATGATGTAATTCGGCTCAGTGCACAGGGCCTGTAGCTCTGAAATCCTCCTGGCAGATGTAATGGCTACCAGGAAGACGGTCTTCCAAGTTACAGACTTGATGTGGTCCATGGACATAGGCTCGAAAGGTGGATTCATGAGCCCATCTATGCAAAGGTTCAGGCTCCAAGGAGGAACAGGCTCCCTGGTTGGAGGCTGGAGGTGCAAGAGGCCTTTGAAAAACTGTTTAAAAATGTCATGGGAAAAAAATGATTTCTTCTTTCCCACCGAAAGTTAGGCTGAAATTGCCGCCAGGTGTAGCTTGAGTGAAGATGGTTTCAAGCCTGACGCCTGTAGGTGTACCAGGTAGTCTAGCAGCTGAGGGTCTGAAGCTGATAGGGGTTCAACCTTTTCGCTTCTGCACCAGAGGGAAAACCTTTTCCATTTGGCTGCATAAGTCTTCTTAGTGTTCTTTTTTAGCCATCTTCAGTATCTTAAGGACCTGTTCAGAGTAGTGTGAGGATGGAAACTTTAACTTCTCAAGAACCAGGCTTTGAGGTGAAGAGAGTGTACGTCTGGGTACTGCACTCCCATCTGAGGAAGGGTCAGCAGGGAGCGAGCTGGGGGCAGGTGAATGAGCCTGTTGCAAGACATTGAGAGAAGGAGAGGGTACCAGGCTTGCCTGGGCCAGTCCGGAGCCACTAGGATCATGGATGCAGGCTGCTGCCTGAGTCTCAGCAAAACCCTGAATATCAGGAGAAAGGGAGGAAATGTGTATAGGAACCTCCCTGACCAGTCCAGGATCAGGGCATCCAGAGAAAGTGTTCCCGGAACTGGGGGCCTGCAACAGTACTGAGGAAGCTGAAAATTGAGAGGCGAGGCAAACAGATCCATGTCTGGTGTGCCCCACAGCCTGAACACTGTTGCTAGTACTTGCTTGTTCAGTGTCCATTCACTCTGACCTTGACTGATGCGGCTTAGAGCATCCGCCAGAGTACTGAGTTTGCCTGGGAAGTGAATAGCTGAGAGGCTGACTCCCAGGTAGAATGCTAGAGACCAAAGCTTCAGAGTTTCCAAAGAGAGTATTCCTGATCTGGTACCACCCTGCTTGTTTATGTAGAACATTACAGTGGTGCTGTCCGTTCGAATTTGACCCGCCTGCCCTTCTATGCTGGGAGCGAAAGCTTTGAGAGCTAGTAAGACTGCTCTGAGTTCCAAAAGATTTATGTACAACTGTGACTCTTCGGGAGTCCAGTTGCCGCTTAATGAGGCACAGTCTAGATGAGCTCCCCAGCCCAACAATCAATCAATCAAGTCTTTATTTAACCAGGCGGTCATCGTTGAGCGAAAGCTCATTTGCAAGATGGACCTGGGTGGAACATGAACAATTGTTTATACAGATCAACACAGGTATTTACAAGGCAATACAGATAACACATTTTACAGAAAAGAAAAAAAAAGAAATTCATATGTACATAGAATTATACAGACATTGTGCAGATTGCAGGGTATCTACATACACAGAAGTGTCTACACAGAGTTGTAAGGCAGGTTATATAAGGTTGTTGGAAAAAAATACACAAGGTAGAGGCGGAGGTAGGGGGAAGGGAGGGAGGTAGGGGGAGAAAGGCTAGGAGGGCATGGTGCACAGAGCGGAGCTGGGAAAATGGGATATAGAGATGGGGATGGAGGAAAGGAGTGAGTGGGCCCTGGGATTGTATGATATAAAATACGGGGCAGGGAGGTTGTCACAACCCAGGGGTAATGAGCTCCTATCCGATGTAGGAAAAATTAGGAGAAGGTAGGGCATAGAGTTAATAAGTCAAGGGGATATGGAAGATAGGACATTTAGGCTTGGGAGGATTGGGCTGGGGGGTCAGTACTTAAAGTTGGGTCTAGGCGGGGCTATATACCAGTGCAGGCACCGGTACTGGATCTGAGTGGAGGAAGCAGTTACACGCTTCTCTGATTGTACGGAAATATAGTGTCTTGAAGGCATTTAAACAGATTAGAGTGCTTAATTTGAAAGTTTTTTGCAGATCGTTCCATAAGGTAGGCAACACGAAGCTTATAGCTGCCCTGCCGAATCGGGATTTTGCTTTGGGTACTTTAAGTGTTATAACTGAGTAACTTCTTAGCTGCATGTTCCTGATTACACTCAGGGAAGACAGCAGGAGACATAGTGAGGCAGCTTATTAGAGATAGCACTATAGGTCCAGAGAGCGGCATTTCTGTGGTGCCTGAGCTTTAGTGATGTCCACCCCACTGCCGCATATAGGGTACAGTGATGCGTGTCGAAGGGAAGTCCCATTATAAACCTCAGTGCTCGATGGTAGAGCGTGTCCAGCTTTGCCATGTAAGAGTTGGGACATTGTACAGGAAATCAGCGTAATCAACCAGTGATAGGAAAGTGGATTGGACCAGTTGTTGCTTGGCATCTCTGGTGAGAAATTGGTTGATTCTAAAAAACAGGCCAAGCCTTTGCCGGAGTCGTTTTAGAAGTCCTCGATATGTTCAATGAAGGAGAGTCTGTGGTCTATCCAGACTCCCAGATACTTGAATTTTGTAACAAATTCTAGTTTTTCACCTAGAACTGTGGTAATTTGGGGAACTGCCCCACTGGACACAGGGTTTGCTGTACGGATGAATGGAGAGAGGACCATCACTTTAGTTTTTTTGGCATTGTGGGGTAGCTTTTTTTGGAGAAGTTGGCTTTGCAAAAGGTTGAATTCAGACTGTAGATCATTGCAGGCAGCTTCGAGTGTTGGGCGACTCACATAGAGAACTGTATCATCTGCAAACAGATGGATGCTGGCTTCTTTTATACAGTGGTTGATGTTATTAATGTAGATTGCAAATAGTAAGGGCCCTAGTATAGATCCTTGGGGTACCCCTCTTTGAAGAGTTTTTAAGGGAGACAGGCCTCCTTCAGCTTTAACTTGTTGAAGGCGCCCTGTAAGATAGTCAGTGAACCAACACAGAGAGGAGGGGTCCACACCTATGGTTTTACAATTTTCTCCAGGAGCTTGGACAGGACCAGAAGGAGAGAAATTGGCCTGTAGTTATTGAGATCACAGGGGTCACCTGATTTGAACAGTGGTATGACATGCGCTATCTTCCATACAGGTGGCAAGGTGCCCTGGGACAGGGATAAGTTAAAAAGGTGGGTGACGGGTATTGCTAGGACATGGTAGGCAATTTTTAGGAAGTATGAGTCTAGGGTGTCGGCCCCAGCACTTTTTCTAATGTCCAACTGTAGCAAGAGGTCCTCTACCTCTTTCAGTGAGGCAGGTTGAAGCATGAAAGGCGAAGACATGATCGGTGTTTCAGAAAGGTGGTTGGCAGTCTGGGAGCGAAGTATGTTTGCAGGGGAGTTATCAAATGCCATGCCTGCAGTAGCAAAGTGGTTATTAAATGCGTCAAGTATATCCATCTTTTCGGTGATAGTTGAGTTGCCAGAGGTAATCTTGGTCAGGAGTGAACTTCCTGGGGAGTGGCCTAGCAGATGGTTAATAGTGTTCCAGAGCTTGATTGGGCTATTTGTGGCAGAGTAGAGTTTGGATTTGAAGAAGGAAGCCTTCGATTCTCTAATTGTTTTAGTGCATAAATTTCGTAGTCTCCTGAACTGATTCCAATCCTTAGCAGTGTTCAGTCTGCGTGCTTTTTTCCAGAGCTTATCTCTTTCTAGGAGCAAGGACTTGATTTGAGGGGTGAACCATTTACAGGTTTTGTTCCTAGTTCGAACTTTAATCAAGGGAGCATACTTGTTAAGGGCCCTCGATAGAATGCTGTGGAAGATATTGTAAGCTGACGAAACCATTTTGGCCAGGTAGAAATCCTGCCACTGAGGGGAGTACTTAAGCTCGTTTAGACAGGCAGGTTCATTGAAGTTGCGCCTGGATCTCTTCCTAGAAAACTTCGTAATGGGTGATGAGTTGTTGGTTGATCTTACTCCCGCAATAAAACAATGGTCACTGGCATCTAAGAAGAAGACATCAGTGTGGGAGAAAAGATGAGGTTTGCTCACCATTACCACATCCAAAAGGGTGCTTTTACTGGGGTTCTTCATGTTTGGGCACATTGGTTCAGTAATAAGTTGTGTCAACCCATGTGCATCACAGGAGGATGCAAGTGGGGCTGCTGCGTTAGACAGCCAGTCAAAGATGAGGTCTCCTAGGATAATAGTTTCTGACAGCCCCTGTCGCAACTTGTCACTTAGATATGACACAAGCTGTAGGCCAGCAGACGGTGGTCTGTAGCATCCTATTACGCAGAGTGCAGTAGTCTGTGTAATTTCCACTTTGAGAATTAGACATTCAAATTCATTGGCGACAGATGCCGAGGATAAGCAGAAGGCAGAAAATTTGTCTTTAACATAGATGGCTACCCCTCCTCCTCCTCTAGTATGCCTATCAGCTCTGAACAAGGCATAGTTGGGGATGTTTACTTCTCTATCAGGGGTGCCGGGTCTAAGCCAAGCTTCAGAAATCACAAGTACATCAGGAGAGGTATGATTTACCCAGGCTTAGATTAAGGTGATCTTTTTTAGGAGGCTGCATACGTTAATATGCAGGAAGCTTATTCCTTTTAGTTTTGCTAGTTCTGCTGGTGATGTGATAGCTTCTGGAGGGCCACGGTTAAGTTCTGCGTTGCCTGAACATAGCAGGAGGATAAGTAGGATTTTTATAAGTGCGCCAATTGTAAGCTTATAATTCCTGCCTTTTTCACGTCTAGTAGATCTGTTGTTATTAGGGACTGGAATGTTGCCACCATAGGTCAAGTGACCTATTGTAGCGAGAACTAATACTCCAACCACAAAAGGCGGGAAGGGGATAGTAATCTGCATGGTGGGAGGTGGGCCTTGTGGTGGGGGCGTGTTATAAGTACTGCTGGAATGTGTAGGCCAAGAGCAGGGTTCAAGGTATTGATGCTTGAAATCACAGAGGCAATTAAAGGATAAGTTGCCATGTGCTATACAGCACAAGGTGCGGTTGTAGACCATGCATGACGGTAGTTCAGGTGTCCAATGCTGGCCAGCTGGTACCACCAGAAGAAGGGGCAATGTGAGGAGCCATATAGAGCCCCACATGATGGAACCTCGAGAAAATGGAGCCACTAGATTAGCCCAGTGCCCTGAGAGGTTGCTGAATTAATGAAGCTTAACAGTAGCTCGCAGATCCAGGTCAACTCGAATCTTTGAGCATTAAAGAATATTTAATGAGAGAGGCAGAGCCAAGGAGAACCTATTAGTTTGGGTAAGGCGTGACCCTATGAATTGGACCCCCGAGACTGGACAGAGAAGAGGGGGATCACGAGCTAAGTCTCTAGTGGAGGGGTGCTGTGCCAGGGGGCATGTAATAATATTTAGCGGGAGCTAGTGTATTTAATAATCAGTGGAGGTGGGAAAGGGGGGGGCGGTCGAAAAAGTTGTGGCAGTTGCTGTACCTTGGAGGGCTGAGAGTCCGTGTCTGTGGTCTCGAGCATCGGCTAGGGAGGCGCCGACCGCCCGGTAGCTGGGAGTCCCGCGGCTTTGAAGCTGGGAGCCTGGATAGCAGTTCCTCGGCTCAGGGAGAGAAGGAAAGTGAGGATTAACAATGGGAGTTAAAACAAAGGGGCAGACAGGGCAGCGGGGAGCCCAAGATTTCAGGTACAATGGATGTGAATTACTTTGACGCCCAAAAGTCTGGGGCCAGTGCACGTAGGCAGAAAAGGGCTGTAATCACAGATTTTCCTCCCCAAAAGCACAGTTCAAAACCTCACAGTTACAGTCTGGTTAGGCACTTAAGCATTTTTAACATTTATCCCAACACAAACATTTAAAGTCTAATTTCAATAAGCAGAAGCCGGCTTTCGCCAGGGACCAATCAGAGTGTAGTCTGAAAGGGCGCTCGCAATCCGGTTGGTTGCGGCAGTTGCCGTACCTTGGAGGGCTGAGAGTCCATGTCTGCAGTCTCGAGCATCGGTTAGGGAGGCACCGACCGCCTGGTAGCCAGGAGTCCTGCTGCTTTGAAGCTGGGAGCCTGGATAGCAGTTCCTCGGCTGAGGGAGAGAAGGAGAGCGAGGATTAATAACGGGAGTTAAAACAAAGGGGCAGACAGAGCAGCGGGGAGGCATCTGTGGTGATCACCTTTGTGGGAAGTGGAGCTTGAAATGGAACCCCTGCCTGCAAATTTGCAGGGTCCTTCCACCACAGCAGATTTTGGATGAACTGCTCTGACACCGGTATTAACTTTGAAAGTTTGTTGCTTCTCTGAGACCAGCGAGCTCTGAGGTAGGCTTACAAGAGTCTCATCCTGTACCTGACCCCTGGGACTACTGCAGTCATAGAGGCCATAAGAAGTTTGAGGAAATGTCTGGCTGGTCTTGGCTGTCCCTGGGTGAAAGAATCTGCCACTGAAAGGAAACTCTGAATTATTTCCTGTGGGAGGAAAGCATATCCCTTCTGAGTGTCCAGCTGGGCCCCTATGAAGGTGAGCAGCTGGGTGGGTTCCGGGTAAGACTTCTTGAGATTTGCCAGAAAACCTAGAGACTCTAGAGTGCATTCTGTGAGGGAAGGAGATTCCTTGACTTGACAAGGAGACTTTGCTACTATGAGCCAGTCATCCAGATAGGGGTAGAGAGCGACATCCGGTCTCCTGAGATGTGCTGCTACCACTGCGAGACACTTGGTAAAGACTCTTGGGGCAGAGAACAGACCCAAGGGCACTGCAGTGAGCTGATAGTGACCCGAAGGAAGTTTGAACCTGAGAAACTTCCTGAGAGATCTCCTTATGGGTACGTGGAAGTAGATGTCCTTTAAGTTAAGGGAGGCTAGCCAGTTGCCCTGCTGTAAGGATTGTATGACCAGTGACAGAGTGACCATTTTGAATTTGTTTTTTTTCACATATTTGTTTAACTGTGGAAGAGTGCTTGCCAGCCCCAGTAAACAGAGGATCCATCTTTTGAAGGGTCTGAAACAGTTGCCATGCTTTTTCCATATCTTGCACTGATGGAAGAACCTGCGCAGTTTGTAAGTGCTTGGTTTTTTCTGAATGCTTTAAGCTGCCTGTTGTCTCACTATTGGCTTTCCCAGGAGCAACGGGAGCATATCTGTCTTGACAGAGTTTCTTTTTAGCCACTTCATCAGAGGCTTGATTAAGCTTCCTTTTTTCCTTATTATTTTTCAATTTGTGAGAAACTTTATCTTTGGAAGCTTTAGTTTTTGACTGGGATCTGGAGGGTTCCTCGGCACCTCTGCTTTTGGTATTAGTATTTTTGAATGGCTCCTCGTCGGAAACCTTTGATTTATCCTCAGCCACAATTATCAAAGGTTTGTCTGCTATGTTTGCCAATTTAAGCAAAGCAAACCAGTTCTGGACCTATGAACTGAGTGCAGGTTTCTATGAAAATGCCACCAGCCAGTCCTGCCCCAGTTAATAAACTCTGTCTATTACCAGTGCCTTTTTTTTTTTGGTTGTAAAACTGGGATCTATACCAGTGCCAATCTTAATAGAAAACCAGTAATACTCAACTGCGCACAGGTGGCTGCTGGACCCTTACGGACAGTCCTAACACAGATGATACCAAGGTCCAGCAATATAACAAAAAAGGTTTCCTCGAGGTCTGAGGTAAACAACAAGGCAACTGTCCCCAATTTGATGGTTCCCGCAAGAAATGAGTAAAAAATTAAGGAAACCGTCGAAAATAAGCACCCGCGATAAAATTAAGCTTTAAAGTAAATAGTCGCGGTAAAAATAAAGTCTAAATAGCACCATTGCGCTAAAAATAAATATTACGAAGTGCAGTGAAAAAGTAAAAGTTGTCACTCAGCACACAACAGGAAATGATTTATGAGGAATACTTTACCCAGGTAAGCACTAGGAGGGTGTCAACTGGGAAAGTTGGGAGACACCTCAGAGGCAATATGCTCAGTCCAGCGGAGAAAAAATTCTGAAGCAGTCAGCTGCTCTCACTCAGTTCACACCCCCTCCTGTCTTTTTTTTAACTTCTTTTTATTAAAGGTTTTCATTACACACATTGCAAGTAAGAAAAGGGTTACAGTTAATTTATAAATGTTTACAATGGTTGCATTATTTTTGCAGCAGAATCATTAATCTCTGAGGGTAAAAAACATTGTTATGAGATCAGTACACCAGGTAGTGATATATGATAAGTAGTCCATCTCCAAGTTGCACCCCAATTAATAATGCCAAGGAAAGGGGGATTAATCCTATAGTTTTAAAAGGTATCCAAATAATCACCATGGTATAAAGGAGTGTATTTGTGATTTTCTTCCCCTCATAATATAGGTGAAGTGTAAGAGGAAATCCAGGTCAATTTGACCCCTCTCTAACTGCCCCTCCCACCCCATTACCTGCTAGGTAAGAAACTCAGGTATGACAACCCACAATAAGGGGAGAATTATGGGCAGAAGGTGGGGTCCACCGTTGATTGGTGAAGAACCCACCGCTGCCATTTCAACAGGTAAAATGGACCCTTATTTTGTATTTTAGCATTGAAACTTTCAGAACAGTATATATCAGACATGATAATTCTCCATTTTTGGACTGTAGGAATCAGAGTTGACATCCACCTACGAGTTATAGCTTTTTTAGCTGCCAAAAGGCAGACCGGAAGGAGTGTCTTGTACCATGGGGGAGTGTGGTCTGGAAAGATCCCTAGTATGATTTGTTCAGCCGTTAACTCCACCGGCTCATTGAATACCCCAGAAAGTTACATCTGAAGAGAGAGCCAAAAGGGCATCAACAAAGGGCACAGCCAAAACACATGACCCAATGAGGCCCTAGGACACCTGCACTCTCTCCAGCATCTCCCATATTTTTCTGGTAGAAACTTTAGGAGAATCGCTGGAGCCCTGAAAAATTGGGAACGGCACTTCCAAGCAAATTCCTCCAACAAGGAGATGATGTTATCTTTATAGCTTGTAGTGCTGATCCCAGCCAAGGCTCAAAAGAAACCTCTAGAGACAAATCTCTATTCCATTCTTGTAAGATTGAAGCCATGGATTCTAACTGCTCACTCCTCAACCCCTTGTAAAGTTGTCGTATAATGTGAGTCCCCAAATTTCCTCTGATAGCTTCAATAAATACTTTTAATAAATCAGGAAGAGGGGAGGGCACTTTAACCTGAAGGCCTCTGTTTTGCGGCATATGGTTACGGACTTGGAAGTATCTAAATAAATCTGAGTCCCGAAGGCTATATTGAGATTGTATTTTTGCAAAGGGAAGAATCCCTTGGGGAGAAAGAAACTGGAAGACATGGGATAATCCCATCTGTCTCCAAGTGGAAAAGGTGTTATCCATATGAATGGGGCAAAAGTTTCATCCTTCGAAATTAACTTGCAGTACTCATAAATGGTATGAATTGGCTGGGACCTTCTCATACGTCTCCACAGTCTAAAAACCGGAGAGGCAACCTTTGTGAGGGCCAAGGCTGACACCAATCTCTCGTCAGAGGAAAATAATATTCTATTAATATCAAATAGATAATTTAAGTGAAATCCGATAGTTTTCCAAGGCAAGACATAAGATCCCGCCAGCCACAGTATCAAAATTCTTAGAAATGCAGCCCTTGCGTATAGGTTAAAGTCTGGCAAATTAAGACCTCTCTGGGCCAATGATAACTTAAGGATTGATAACCTTATTCTTGGGCGTCCCTTACCCCATATAAAACCTGCTATCATTCTATTCCATGATTTAAGATAAAAGGTCGAGGGAAAGAAGGGGACATTTTGGATCAAGTACAGGAAACGAGGAAGAATATTTATACAAATAATTTCAATTCGCTGATAGAAAGAAAATATACCAGAAGTCCACCTATCCAGATCGGACTGGATTTGTAATGAGATGGGTTCATAATTTATCATTTCCATGACAGCTGGGTCCTAAGGTATATGAAGGCCCAGGTATTTAATTTTAATGGAATGCCATTTAAAGGGAATGGCATTCCTAAGTTGCTGAGAAGGTTTAAAATTGAATGTCAAAATTTCCATTTTAGACAGATTTAGTTTAAATCCAGTTATTTTCTCAAACCAGGTCAAAACTTTCCAGACTGAAGGAATTGAAGTATTAGGGGACAATAATGATAGAAATTTATCATCAGCAAACATATTAATTTTGTATTCCTGTTGACCTATGTGTATGCCCTTTATCTGGGATGAAGATCTCAAGACAGAGGCCAGGGGCTCAAGGTATATTGCAAAAAGATAGGGAGACAGGGGGAAACCCTGCTACATACCCCTACTCAAATGGAACGAAGAGGATAGAGCCCCATTGGCTCATATATAAGCCCTTGGAGACCTATAAAGATTAATTAAACTTGTGATAAATGAGGAGGGGAAGTGAAATGCCGCTAGGGTGTCCCACAAAAAGGACCATGAAACATGGTCAAAAGCCTTCTCAGCGTCAAGGCTAATAAATACAGATGGGATTTTCCTGGTACAGACATATTCTTGGAGAACTACTGTTCGGTGAATATTATCCATAGTACTCCTGTTTTTGATAAATCCAGACTGGTCAGGGTGTATAATTTGTGGAATAATAGATTCCAGTCTGGAGGCCACAATGGCCATGTAGATTTTATAGTCCACATTTAATATAGAGATGGGTCGATAAGATCTAGGATCCGAGAGGTCCTTCTGGGGCTTGGGTATTGGGGCAACTGTTGTGAAGTCCCAGGATGGAGAAGGGGTGCCACCCTGAAAGACTTCAGTAAATAAAGCATGAATTTTGGGGGTAATTTCCTTAATAAACATCTTATACCATTCTGATGTGTAACCATCTGGTCCCGGGCAATGACCCGTATTAAGATTTTTAATTGTTGTAATTATCTCAGCCTGGGAGATGGGGGCTTTTAAATCATTGATTTGGGAGAGTGACGATTTTGGGAGAGTAGCTTGATTAAGAAATTGTGAGGGTTCGGGGGGGTTTAAAGGTTCCTCCACTTAATATAATTTGGCATAGTAGGATGAAAATGCCTGGAGGATATGTTCATCTGAGTGATGAACCTTACCTGTAGTTAAGTTTTTAAGTTTCAAAATAGTGGCGGTGCGTCTATGTGACCTGAGCCTCTGAGCCAACTTCCTCATCCCTCTTGAACCACTCCCATGGACTGTTTGTCGAAGACAAGATAGAGACTGTTGGACCTTATTATCTATCATTTTTTGCAATGCGGCCTTTGTATCTTTGATCAGCCTTTGCACCTCTGTATCACCCTCTCTAAACAACATCTGATAGTTCCAGAGAATCCACGGTATTCAGCCTCTCTTTCTTTATATTTTTTGGTGGAATAGGCTATTATTTCCCCTCTGATAGTTGCCTTCATCGCATCCCATTGGATAGCCTCAGGAATATCCAGCGAGGCATTTTCCAAAAGAAAAGGGGGAGTCTAGATCTGATTTCATCCTGAAATCCCTTATCAGCTAGGGTCAAGGAGTTCAATCTCCAGAGGGTGTGTTTCTTTTCCCTACCCAGATCCACCTTCAACATTAAGGGATGGTGGTCGTCCGAAAGGACCTTCGGTCCTATTGATATATCTTGGACCGATGTCATATTTTCAAATGTAGTAATAAAATAGTCCAATCTAGAATAAGACTTAAATATAGGAGAATAGTAAGTGTAGCAAGGGGAAGAAGGAAACAGGCAACCTCCATACGTCTATCAACCCTAAGTGGTCCATAGTATTTCTAAACTGTTTAGCAGTGGATGAGTTCCAATGTCTCTGTGGAATGGAACAGTCCACATGGGGCAGCAAGGTTAAATTAAGGTCTCCCCCTAGGATCAGTTGACCCTGGAGAAGCTCTAACAAGGTTGTAATTAATCCCCGGAAAGCAGGGAATTTTGTCTAGGGGGGAAGTAGACACTGGCCAAAGTGACCCTCTGACTATACAAAAGTCCCTTAATAATCACATACCTTCCTTGAGCATCAATATGTGTCTGTAAAATTTCTAGGGGAGCAGTGTGGGGAACCAGAATAGCCGCACCTCTCTTTCTACCCCTCAGGTGCGAAGAAGCAATCACCTTATAGCTGCCTCCCCAGGCTAACTTGAGGTGCTCTGCATCTGAGAGGTGAGTTTTCTGGAGAAAATTAAGGTCTGCCCCCTGCCTCTTAAGATGTTGCATGAGACGGGCCCTTTTAATGGGGTCTTGGAGACCACAGCATTATGTGATAAAAACTTAACGGATTAACTGGCATCATACAAAATTTCTGAAGTTGTAACCAGGATTTGTCCCCGGCGTTATAAGAAACTTCAGTCCAGCACTCCCAAAGGCGCTGATCCAGCCATGAGAAAAGATGTCTGCTGACTGTGATTCATAACTGTAGCCAATAAAACATATTTGATTATCCAAGACTCTAGATGTGTGTAATTTTTTCTCCCTCCCCAATACTCTCCTTGTTTATCAAACTACTGAACAGTTCTATAAAATTACCTATAAGGGTTCCAAAACTATAGTAAATGGTATGTTAGTTTGTAAAATATATGAGCCTAAAAGTAAATACAGATAGCAACCATAAACCCATAATAGCTGTTGTCGAGCTTCTTGGCACCCAAAGGATGTTCAGAAACCCTCCCAACCCCACCCTACCAAAGTAAAAGTTTGAACACTCTGGGGTAAACTACCCACAGTTATAACTTGTGGACCCTCACTACAAGGAGCCCGAGCAACCATAACAAAAACTATATACACAATGACTCCCAAGTGGGAGATGCTCATTCTGAGCTCCCCCTGGGACATCCTCCCCCTACCTCATGAAAAGGGGACGGGGAGAGATGTGGGGCCTCAATAGCACACTCAGGGCTTCCTATCCCTGAGTTTAGTGGAGAAGCCCCTTGATGGAGTGGCGTAAATACTGCTCCGAAATGGAACCAGTATAACTGGGTTCTACATCCAGACATACCCCAGGAGAGGCAATATGCCTATCCCCTTAATAGAAGGTTGGCAATATTCACATTTGTTGTGGAGAGAAGGTTTAACAATAGCAATCAGACCTTTATTATAATCCTGTCTGTAGGTTACCCCCCCCCCATTCAGTTGCTGGGGAACCAAGCCCAGCTCGCCTTTCTATGGAAAACCGTGGAATGATGTAAGCATGGGAGATTAAAATGTCCAAAATGAACACCCCATTTTTCTTGTCTCTCAAGAAAGTCCAGTGACTATTGTTCTATATGCACCTCTTGTAATTGAGGTATGACCATCATGTCCAATCTCTCCCTCCAACGGATAGCAGCCCAGTCATAGTTTTCTGCTGTTAAACAGGGAGGAGGAAAGGCGGCAGAGGGAAGGGGATGCTGCCAGTGAAGGTGCTAGAAAAAAGGAGGGGGAAGCTTCCATGTCCGTACTCCAGCCTGGGATCTACCCCACCATCTGAGAACTGAGAAAAAGTCCAAAGGGCATCCTAGTGCCAAATCATAGATACAAATTTTTTTTTAAATGCCTGGACTGTATTAGGAGCAATCCCTGTCCCTCAACCCCGGCAGCATCCCACTCCAACCCCCCCACCATCCCGTTCCCAGCATAGGAGAATCAAGCCCCCAAATGGGGGATTTTGTTATATCTACCAATCCAGGACGGCAGTTCACATTGGTAAAGTAGGATTCATATACTGCTGCAATTTCTTCAGGATTTCGTCCAGTGGCGACGATGACGCATGTAAGTGTCTAGATCGTTCTATCTTCTCCATCTGGTTCTGTCATGTTTTCACCGCTTCAGCAGTCTTATCCGAGATGATCCCTCTAGCCAAAAGATCTGCCGTTGCCTCAGAAGCCAAGGCATAAGTCAGCTGGCCCATAGAGAGGAATACTGTGAGTTTAGCTGGATACGGGGTATGAAATCTAATCTTTTGGGACCAAAATGCAGGAAACAGCAAGCTATAATTCCTGCATTGTTTCTGGGTACAAGGGGCATAGTCATTATCAAAAAGCAAATGCTGTTAGCCCCACATTACTTTGCCCTTCTGCCATGCCTTTCGTAGAAGGATCTCCTTGTTTTGGTAGCTCAACATTCGAATGACAAAAGAGCATGGCCTTGCCCCAGGGCCTGAGGGTTTAGGACCTAGGGCTCGATAAGCCCTCTCCACATCGATCTGAAAGTCAGGCTCTAAGTTTCGTGCCAAGTGCAGTAGGTAATCAGCGAAGGCTCTGGGGTCGTTCCCCTCTTCAATTTTGGAGAGACCGAAGATACGAATATTCTTCCTCCTGCCACGGTTCTCTGCATCGTCTTGATGTAGGGAGATGGCTAGCTGCTAAGCCACGAGAATTTTAACGGTCCCTCAAGCTCATCCAGCCTAGTAGTATTCTGGGATATCTGGAGGTCCGCTTCTGCTATTTGACCTTGCAGTACTCCCAGTTCAGTTCCAATGCCTTTTAGAGACTGTCGGACCTCACCACGGAATTCCATAATTGCCTGAAGCATAGCTTCATTGTTGGGCTCTGGAGGCTTTTTTGGGCCCTTTGGACGAGATGAAGCTGTGAATTTCTTCCCCCAACTCGGAGCAGGCCCAAGCTGCAGATCGCCCTCGTCAGACATATGGTCTTCTACGTCGGTCAAATCTGCAATGGGCTGGAACCAATTGCGGCTATTTTTTGCCATCACTAGTTGTCGGAGTGCAAATCACAACTATATCTTTTGTCAGTTTGCAAGATTCAAGCTGTAGAAGAGGGTTCAGCACTTTTTTATTTTTGTTGTAGGCAGGAGCCTCTCTGTCTGCTTGCTCACCCAGACATACCAGAACTGGAAGTCCCACCCCTCCTGTCTTTTGATTGGCTGGCCCTACGCTCATTAAAAAATCTCTTAAAGGCACACCTCTGGGGCAATTGCACCTAGCCAGCTAAGTGAAAAAGTTACTGATGCTAAAGGACTCCTTGGGTAAAAAACATTAATTTTCCCTGCTCCTTATTGGTGACAACTCCCAATTCTGATGCCCTAAAGCTATGGACTAAGGAACTCCTCCTTTGTCCTCCTTAAGTTACCACGGTCAAGGACTCATCTTGGCTCAACTGCCATTAGCTCCTTTTTACCAGTGCTCTGGAATAACATGCAAAAATCACTTAAAATCTCCCTACTGCCCAGCCACTATACATTCAGATGGTTGCTCTACAGATGCCTGAAAATGGTGTGTGACTGCTTCAGGTAAAACATCACCCTGCTGGACTGAGTCCCCTAACTTCTGATATCCCTGGCCTTCTTATTCCCCCTGTCGGAGAGCATCCCTTTAGGGCAACCCCCCCCATATACCTCCCCCCTCTCCCCAATTAACTTTGCTGGGGGCCTCCTTCCAGAAGGCTGCCCTCTTCCCTCTCCACTATGTGTCTGACACCTTCTCTTCCCATTTGCCCTCCTCTGTGTCCTTCCTTCCTCTCCTCCCTTTGTACTCCACAGACTACAAATTGTATACGCTGCACTTTCAGTGCCTGTACTTGCCCTTGCCTTACGTGTCCTGCTACAGCTAATGCTGACTTTGTATCCTTTTGACTTTGTATCCTGTAACAGCCTGTACTAATGTCTACTGTATTATGAATTGTTGTCTACTGTATACAAATGTGTCCTTTGTGTTCAGGACCATCTTGAAAATGAGCTTGCTCAATGATGTAACTGCCTGGTTAAAGTTTGATTGATTGATTGATTAAAGCTACATAAAGGTGACTGAGAAAATGGGCCCTCTACCTTGCCTGCCTCTATCTCCTCCTGAGTTTTCTTTCTTGCCATATTTGGATTCTTCCTCAGTGATCTCAAGTTTTCTGTTTCCCTTCTTATTCATGGACCCTTGTAGTGCAAACTATATCCCTTTTGAAATACCTCCTGTAACGCCCTTGCCTCTTGTCTTTCCGGATATATTTTTAACAATCTATTTAACATTTTGTTTTTTTATTGGGGCCAGGGACCCCCCCTCAGCCTGACCCTTGAAATTACCTTCCCCTTCCCCCGATCCACGAAAAGGCTGCTTGAACCTAGATTCTTCCTGGCCCTCCCTGCACTACAACATGGAATGGAAACCACTACACTTGGAGCACGTGCGCTTGAAATAGCATCCCGCATTGTCATGCAGGCCCCTTTATTGTATGCGAAGCAATATTTTGGGGTAGATGCATTCCAGCCTTGTTCTTTCCAAAACAACTCACATCACTTCCATTAACCCCGCCTACATCATACCCAGCCAGATATTCACATTTCTCATGCCCCATCTCACATTCCCCTGTGATGCCATGTGTGGCCTAAATTTTTCATTGTATTGCAACCATTCAAACCCATTCCCTTTCTTCTGTGTGTTTTTATTGTGGCTATGCAGACTAGCATTTCCCTCACCCGCTCTGGTCGATTTTCCAGTACCACCGACATATAACACATGTAACCTGTTAGCCATAAATCAAAATGTCTTCCTTTTTTAACCCTTTTCCAGCAGCCTCCTATTTAACAACAAAGCTGCCGCAAGAGCACTTTTCCCAATCTAATCTTCTTTTTCAGCTCCCCTTTGTGGTGTCCTTGTAATTTAACGTAAAGACATCCACAAATTCCCCTCTTCAGATTTTTCCTTTTGTGGTCTCGGTAATGAAATCAGGTATTGATTTTCCAAGCCCTCCCTCTTCTGTTCCCCCCTCTCTGTTTCTTTCCCTTGCTGCTACTCTGTCCACACGTTTTCAAATCATTGCACTCTGAGATTAAATGGGGCCAAAAGGCCCAGTGCAGAAATCCCTTTCTTGCCCCTTTGAGTTTCCCAGCCTAAAAGTTCTTGGAACCTTATCTCTTTGTCTCCTCCCCCCCAACCCCGTCATTTTCTTTTCACATTTTCCACTCTAAAAAGTCCTGAAACCTTTTTTCTTGGTCCCCCCCAAACCCTCCTGTTTACAAAATTCTATGCGCTCGGCTTCAGATAAAAGAATTGAAACTGGAGTCTTACCTGTGTAACAGCCCTTTGACTCACCTTGGCCACTCCAGTGCCCTCAAAGTCCGCACAGTACAACACCTCCAAGGGGGCTGGCCTTGGTTTCACAGTGGACCAGACAGTTGGCGCGGTGCCTCCACACGGGGAAGCGGCAGGGGATACCTGTGGGCACCCCCCAAGAAAAGACAATGAGCTGCCCCCAAGACACTTTCCCCACACAATAACAATCCCCAACCCACTGTAACTCTATCCCAGTAAGTCACAGCAACAATAGTTAACAAGCAAACACTGACATTTTTTATCGAGGGAGGGACAAAAACAGAGGATATCAAACAACACAATCCCTTTGTGAAATAAGGATACCCTACACTGTAAACCCTGCCTTCCACCACAGGGTGCACCCAAAATTGTCCCTTGATGCGGTGGGAACCTCACCGGGGTGGTGGTGCAGGCCTGGGTTATTTTGTCAGGGCTCAAATAACTTTTAACCAATTTCAGCCTTGAACTTTCTGCCTGGACACAGCTTGGTACTTGAAGCAATCCAGCCCAGAAAGTTCTCCCTGTAACCAAACTAGCTAGCTAGCTAATAAAACTCCCCAAAGCCACAGCCTGGGGGCCTCACAGCTCTGATGTTCAGAAAGGGGGTGCTTCAGCTGGGTGAGTTGCAGTCAAAATGGCATTTGCAGGGTACTGTGGAGATTTCCAGATGGTGGTGCACCACAGGGTTGCAGATCTGGAAGACAAGAAAATGAAGAGCACTGGTCTTCACCTGCCTGGCCTTGATAACTTCACCCAGGGGCCTTTGTTGACAGTTTTCACCAGGCAGGCCTGTCGACATCTTCCTCCACTGATCTTCTTCGATCCAAGGAAAAATGATAGATGTGGTTCCCTAGACCCGGCTGTTGCACACTCTGGTCACACAGTTACAGCTGGGCTTTTGCACAGTCTCTTAACTCCAGCACTCTCCCTTTGTGTGCCTGTTTTCACAGTGGAGCTGGGCCCTCTCACGGTCACTTGCCACAGCACTCACAGGCTGTCCTCTTGCCAAACTCTGCTCACACCAACAATCACCCCTACAAAGGGGGGGGGGAGACACAGCAGCTCAGTCTGTTTCTGGGGGGGGGGGTCTCTTCTTTTCACGTTTCAAAACACATCACCAGCCTGCCTGTGATCCAACAGGGAGCAAAATTCTCCAGTCTAAGCAGCATGGCCCAGTCTCTATCCCTCCTGCAACACAGCTTGGTAACTTCTTTGAGAAGCCAGATGGCCAAACCAATGGGAGCACAGGTGCAGGACATTGGGCTCAAGAGCCCACAGCAGTCTGTTTTCCACACACACACATTCCACTCTCTCGACGACTCTCCCCCTCTTGGCGGCAAACCAGTCCTATATATAGTCTCTGGCAGCTCTTCTGATTGGCTGTTACATTCCGGGGTCTTTTCTGTGCCCTCTGACTTCTCCCAGCAGCCCCTTTGCGTTTGTAGTCCCATGGGGGCTGACATTTTTGTTTACACTCAGTCCCAGCTTACTTGGCCACATTCTTTATCATTTAGCCCCTTTCAGGTAAGCCCAATTGGGGGGGGGGCTTATACCTAGGATAACTGGAAGCCGGCTCTCCTCATTCTGCACACTTTCTGCCTCAGCTGCACTGGTGCTTGGTACTTCTGGCTGCTCCCCTTTAACTCTATTCTCCGTTCATTATCCACCTTCCTATTCTTGGCCTTCTTCTTTCTTTTCTTTTCTTCTGTCAGTTCTCCCCTCGTGGCTTGCAGCATTTGGTTCAGCTGCTGCATCACCTTTTGGGCTTATAGAAAAATGGATTACGTGATCTGCTTCTGGTTCTCCTCTGCCTGCTGTGTAACTTCCTCTCGAGCTTGCTTGCCTCCTCACTCACAGTTGACTCCATGTGCTGTTTTGCTGCCATCTTGCTGCTACTCTTTTTTGCCGTAGGCCATCCTGCTTCTTGAAATTAAAATTGGAAAAAAGAGTTTCCCCCTCTGTTGCAGCTACCCTAACTACAACTCCCAGACAATTCCCTAGCTCCTTGTTGCCCTGTTCTATCCGCCCTCAATCCTGACCTTTCCTTCTAACTATTGTTCCCTCCCCCTTACCTAACTACCTTTGTCTGCTTCAGTGCCATTAGCAGTGCGCATGCACTAGCTACCATCACATGCACACTGTCTGGCACATTGGGGGAGGGCCACTTCCATACTACTAAAAAATGCAGCCCCGCTCATCGGTGGGATGGTCCCACTGACATTTCTGCCCACCGGTGAGCTGTGAGCTCTGTCATAGCTCAATGGCACTGCATGTCACAGCTTTGTGTACTGCTGGCTGCTGCTTGGCAATCTTGCAGTTAGACACATCTGTATCCCTAACTGATCCCAGATCAGTTTGGCTGGGAAAAAGAAACTCTCGTGTCAAACCAGGTATTAGGGGTACAATCTTCCTCTCAACCTCCTGCTTCATATATCAGGTATAAGGCTTAAAAAAAACACGGACAAGCTGGCTCACCAGCACAGCGGCAAGGCGTCCACCTGCGATGCTAATGACTCGAGTTCAGGACTGGACCTGGGATTTGGAGGGCCAGTCAGGGAGGAGGACTGAGCGTCATAGGGACTGCTCTCCTCCTCCTCTGGGGAAGGATCACTACCGATGCCTGCCTGTCTCCTAGCGAAGACTGGGGGCTAGAACACCAGAACTCACATATGGGGAGGGGGGGCCGACGCACTTGTCATGGCATCACTGCACGTCCGCCACGCCGTTGGGGGGGGATAAGTAAATGGAAAATGGTTGGGAATAGCGCAGATGACGTCGGCCTCTCCTGGGCGCCTCACTGGGTTACAGACTCCCTCTCCCACAGTGGATCCATGTGTCGGCAGGTAGAGCCTACCATCAGCCCCCCGCCATGGGGGGGCTAAGTTGCGGAGGACTCAGTGCCAAGGCCCTCACTGAATCCATTTGCCAGCAGATGGACCCCTCCATGCGTGGGGGGAGGGGCTGGCCCTGAGGATGCACGGCCAAGGGCCCTCATTGGATCCATATTGCCGGTGGCGTGGCACACCTGCTGACCCCGCCACCTGGGTGGGGGCGTTAAGCCGTGGAGGACGTTTGGGTGAGGCAAGTCCCCGAGTGCAGGAAGGCAGAGCTGGGGAGGTCGGTAGAAGGTAGGCTGTGTGTCGCGGAGGGAGAATAAAATGTCTAACAACAAAAACAAAAAAACACTGGGACAAAGGACCAAAATGAGAGACACATCTTAAGAATTGGAGATATCCACGCATGCAGCCGGTAGAATAAAAGGGGCTTGGTGTAAAACGCATTTTGTAAAGAACAAGTTCGCAACTTTGATGTTTGACCTTACTTTATAATTAATAATCCCCACAGTTTCGTCAAAGAAACACCATATTTTTGGAGGGACAGAGCAACATCTTTAGAGCATAGCAGGACGTCCCTGCTAAATATCGGTACAATTTTCCTAGACCGAAATCTGCCTTAAGTAAGATGGCAACTATGGTTGTTGCCAAAGTAGCAAGACTCGCTTACTCGGATTGGCTACGTGCCGACTGCGTGTGCCGTCACTGGGCTGGCCTGAATTCCCGAATAGCGGCTGGCGGTCGTGCAGTATCGGAAGCTGTAGTTCAGAGCCGACAACAAAGATGGCATCAGTAGCGGCGCAAGGCCTGTAGATCGGAGACGGCGGAAGACAGAGCGAGACAAAAAGGAGCGGGGACCTGCGCCTGCGCAGTGAGTTCAGTTCCCGAGTCCTAAGCCCGCCATGGAGTGCCCGCACCTGTGCGCCAGTGTCTGCATTGTCCCGGAGTCGGTCTGTTTCCCCGGTGGGTCGCCCTCCTCTTGGTGCTGCGGTGGTGAGTCTTGTCTGTTTTGCGCTCCCCGTTCCCACTGCCAGAAGCGGGGTAGGGTCACTCGAGCACTCAGCCCACTGACCTCCGGTGCCATGGATGGGGTTTGGAACTGGGAGGTGAAGAGCTGGTGGTAGTATGAAACTGGAATGGCCACAAAGACAGTTGTGTATTATAGACGTGGGGTATGGCACTGTGATGGTATAAAGAACTGGGGTTATGTATGGAACTGGAGTAGATTATGGAGCTGTGGGTACAGAATTTTGGATGTGATATAGAGCAGGGGCTGGGATGATGTATAGAAGTAAGGATATATATTTGGGTGGGATGTTTAGTACTGAGGGTGTTGAACCGAGATGGGGCATTGATGTGGGATTGGTGTAGGGCTGTGAGTGTGGCATTGAGGGGCTGTAGAGCTGAGGAAAGGGAACAGAGGTGGGTATAGAACTGGGATTGTCTGTAGAGTTGGGGTAGTGAATTGGGACGGGGCATAGAGCTGGAATGGGAAACAAAAGATGGGGTAGGGAACTGGGATAGGCATAAGAGCCAGCTAATTGGAATGGGGCACAGCTGGAATGGCACTGAGACTGGCTTATCAAGCTAGAGCTGTGGAATTGGAATGAGGCATAGAGCACTTGCTGGATATTAGTGGAGATCACCCATTTTCTTGCTCAAATATGTACTGTACCTTTATAGGAGAAACCTGTAAGTAATTTTTCCTAGTAGAAACTTTTTTTTAAGTACTTGTTCAGATTCTGTTATTTTTCCAGCGATGCAGGATTTGTAGTTATCCAAGTGTTTCTGATGTACACGATGGTTGTAAGTACTCTTTAGAACATTTTGATGTAGTTTGTCTCTCAACCATAGGAGGCCTGTCATAGTAGAACATATACTTCGTGAAAACAGTGCAAGAGCGTTGCCAGAACATAAACTACAACACATCATAAAGTGGTTCTAAAATGGATCTTAAAACTACTGTGTACATCAAAAGCACTCACAAGGGTATCTAAAGATCCTGCGTAGAATGAACAATACTAGAATTGGAGCCAGTAATTTAAGACAGCCACTGGGAAAAATGATTTGCATGTTCAGTGCAGTTCTCCTTTAAGGCTGGAATATATAAGTACGAGGGTCTTTGAGGACCTTAGGAGGCAGTACAGCGTAGTGGTTAAGGGCACTCTGCTGCAAACCTGGGTTAGAATCCCATCAGCCCCTACTTGCATACTTTTTTTTTTTTTGTGTGAACTCTCTTTCTCCTACCTCCCGACACTGGCCCCTTAGACCTCTCTCCAGTGAAGTCGCACATAGTAGCCGTATCCCGCCCAGCCTGAGGTCCTCCTGATCTGGTCTCTGCCTCACGGGATCTCTCCTCCAGCTCCACCGATCACCCCTCCCCTAGCTCTGAGCCCCCCCGAGGTGGGACCGCCTTTAACTCCTCTGGTGCTCTATCTGTAATCTAGATGGGCAGCCGAGGAGTGGAGGAGACATGGAGACCAGTCAAGACGGACCTGGCAGAAGACGTGGGGGCCATCCACTGGACCCACCTTCGCCTGTCTGGGTGTCAGGGATTTTTCCTTGTTTCCTGGTTGCCTCTGGGGTACGAACGTGATGGGCGCACTTGTGCACCCTTGCATAAGGCGTCTGCCGACACCCCTCACCCCTGCCAGAGCGCTCCGCTAGCTGCGCTGCCCCATGTCTCCACTGGGAGCTACTGGTACTGCGGTAGGTGCTACCCACCCTCCCTGGAGGAGGAGGAGAGCAGCCCATCGGCCGCTTTCGATCCTCCTCCCTGGCCTGACCCTCAGTGACCAGTCTCTACGACCCGGGTCACTGCGTCATGGCTGACAGCACTATTGTTGCACCAGCGGCACCCACTTGCATACTTGGTGACCCTGAGCAAGTCACTTAACTTCCTTGTGGTCCCAGGTTGCACCTAGAAACAAGCTTCAGCTTAATGTGCCTCTCCTGGTTAAACAATATCCCTTCCCTATTTTGATAGGGACATTGCTCTGGAAAAAGTGATTTACAACAGGAAATGTGTATAGTATTAGTGAGTGTTGCCAGCACACTTTTTTTTTCCCACATAATAAAGCCATTTGATCACGTTTTTCTGTATTTTTCTTTCTTCGAGTGGCTAAGTGCCAATTTTCCTTTTGGGTGGCTCTTGTTTTCATACACTTCTCATCCCTGGAAGTGGCCCCACCTTCCTGTCAGGGATAGCTTTAAGGGTGTGTTCCATGCTCAGTGCACATTTTTACATTAGAAACACGTTTTCGAAATGTCACTGTGCTCCTGTAATGAACATGGAGCATGGTATCTTTTGCAGCTGTGAGTTTGGAAGCAAGCTCAAGTTGTCAGGAGGTCAGCTGGGGGAAGAGGATCGAGCATTCAATACCGCTGCTTTACTGCCACCTCTGCTACCACAGGCAGCTGTGCATGCGCAGGAACCCGTAGACTGTGCTGGGAGGGGGGGGAATCATGTGCATTAGTGTGTCTGGCTTTGCTGCTATCTGCAATGGGTGCATCTTAGTGCGAGGTACATACAGTGGTAAAAAATGGGGCTGCAAAGCAGATAAAGCATCACCCACCCCAAGACCAACTCAGGCCGACCTATACTCAGACCAAAGTAGTAGACCAGGGAAGGGCTGTGGACATGGCGTACCTAGACTTTAGCAAGGCATTTGACACAGTCCCACACAAAAGATTAATAGTCAAATTAACCAGCCTGGGAGTGGGTCCCAGGGTGGTAGCCTGGGTAAAACATTGGCTGGACAACAGGACACAGAAGGTAATTGTAAATGGAGTCCACTCTGAAGAAAGAGGGGTTACTAGTGGGTACAGAGGTTCAGTCCTTTTAATGTCTTCATAAGTGACATTGCAGAGGGACTGGAAGAAAAGTATGCCTCTTTGCAGATGACACAAAGATCTGCAGCAGGGTTGATACACAAGGAGGCGTGGAAAGGATGAAGGGACTTGGCAAGGTTGGAGGAATGGTCAGAAGTATGGCAGCTAGGATTCAATGCAAAGAAGTGCAAATAATGCACCTGGGAAACAAGAACCCAGGGAAGAATACACAGTGGGGGGTAATTTAACAACAAAAAGGAAAGGGACTTGGGGTAATCATATCAGATGACCTTAAGGTTAGCAAGCAATATGAGAAGGCAGTAGGGAGGGTTGGGGGTATACTGGGATGCATAGGGAGAGCATCAGCAGCAGAAAACAGGAAGTTGTTATCCTCTGTACAGACAATTGGTGAGACCCCATCTGGAGTACTGTGTCCAGTTCTGGAGACCCCATCTCCGCAAGGACATAGACAGGATAGAGGCAGTCCAGAGGAGGGCAACTAAAATGGTGCAGGGTCTGCAAGAGAAGCCATACGAGGAGAGACTAAAGGAGCTTAATATGTATACCCTTGAGGAAAGAAGGGAGAGGGGGGACATGATAGAAACTTTTAAGTACCTCAGTGGAATCAACAAAGTCCAAGAGGGTAGCATCTTTCAGAAAAAGAGATGCTCAAGAACAAGGGGACACAATTTAAAGATGGGGGCGGTTCAGGGGCAATGTGAGAAAGTAATATTTCACAGAGAGGGTAGTGGATGCATGGAACAGCCTTCCTGAGGAGGTTGTGGGGTCTAAAACTGTGGGAGAATTCAAGAATGCATGGGACAGACATAAGGCAATTCTTGTGGGGGGGGGGTAGGAAGAAATAGGCTGTTGGTCAACTAGGATCTGCGGCCTATCCTGTAGGTAGGGAAATGGGCAGACTAGATGGGCCAAGCGGTCCTTATCTGCCGTCAAAGTCTATGTTTCTATGTTTAGATGCAGCTCATGGGGATGGCTCTGCAGTGGCAACCAGATCTAGGGGACTTCACTGCTGCAAGAAATGAATGGCGGGGGAGGAGGGAGGAGGAATCCACTGAAGGCATGCCACAGGTGTGAAGCGGGTACCAAAAGAGTCCTGGAAGTCTCCCGATGAGAATGGCTCTGAGATCAGGCAGGTGGTGGTACTGACAGAGGTGGAAGATGGTCTGGGTGGATGCCCTGGGGTAGCAGAACAGAACAACAGGTCCTCATTAAGTTTCCTGGAATCCTCCTAAAATTAAGAAAAAGTTTGTAGAAGCACAGCCATGGTCTAAAGGGGGCACATATTTTATGGTATGGGTTTGATCAAGTGTGCTCCTTGGTTTCGGAGGAGCACGCTACGCTAAATCCTTAACACTGTCCCTGCTCCCTGTTAACTGGGACGTGTGTATAGAGCTGGCAGTATTGGACTGGGATGGCGTATACAGCTAGGATATGGAAGGAAGAGGGGGTATGGAGGAGGAGATAAGGAACTGGGATATGGTATAGAGCAGTGGATGTAGACACAGGTTGTACACACACTGAGGGGAGGAGATTGTGAAGGGAAGTGGTGCCCACTTTGAGGAGGATAGGTAGAGGACAGTTGTACTTGCCGTGTGGGCTGTGAGGTGGACTTAACTTCAGTGTGAAGTGTATTTGTACTCACCCGAGTACAAGGTTTGGTACAGATTGCTGTTCTGGAACTTGATTGTGGGTGGGTGAGGGGGCTTCAGTGCACTAGTACCACTAAATCAAGTCTTGTATGCCTAGTGATTCGTCACACTAAAAGAGGCAGAAATCATTCAGCTACCAGGCTGCTTCTCTTGGGAACTCCATTCCACCTTCTGTTAGACTGTCCTCATCACATAGTTTTCTTTCTTTCTTAAAGTGACAAAAACCCTGTAAAAGCTTAATATTTGCTCAGAAGTAGTGTAGTTCTGTTTACTTGTACTAAACTTTAGGTAGTTCACATGCCCATGTTCATCTTGCTGTACAAAACATTTACTAATTCACTTTCCCATGTGTTAATACCGTGTGTATATTATACCTTGCATTATGTATGTTGTGCACCATTATATTATGTTACTTTTGAAAATGGCAAAGAAAATCCCTGTGTCCTGATTGGCTGCCAACACTCAGAGGTGTGCATCTATTTTTCAATAGAGCCCTCTGAAAAACTAGTACCCAGGTGCTCAGTATCAAACTGGTATCCTTGTGCCAGCTTGAATCTGAAACTTTAGCTGCCATGTTTTTTTTTTCCCCTGGCTAGTGGGCTCACTATGCCCCTGACAGCTTGCTTGCTCCCCCAGAAGCCCATTTAAAAACAAAAGTGAGCCGGCTCCGTGGCGCTGGGTCAAGGTGTTCGCCTGGCACATTGGCAACCTGGGATCGCTCACGAGCCCAGGACCTCAGGAGCGGAGGCTGGCAGGGAGGGCTCAAGAGTGTCCTGTGGACACACTCCTCCCGGGAGGGTGAGTTGGAGTACATAGCTCTCTGGCGGCTCCCTGTGGCCGGGAGTTCAGCTAAGACGCCGCTTTGTATGCAGCACGCGCGCATGCACGCCACACAGGGATGCCACTGCAGTGCTGGGGCAGTGGCGCAACTGAACAAGGAAAAAAAGGCTGGCCAGCTGCCTAGATGATAGTGGCTTGTCCTCCCGTTGCTGCAAGTGGGTCAGTTCTGATGCTGCACTCACCCCCCAGTAAAGATGGAAGCTGGTGCCGTTGGGCACCAAGCGAGTCTCCCCACCTGGTCCCCCCACAGGCAATTAGGGCTTCTGATGAAGGGATACCCAGGGACAGCCGGGGTCAGAGTAGCAGTGGACGGCAGCTGGGAGGTCGGAGCAGTGGATAAAGGGATTAGTCGCCCGAAGGAGTGTGTGGCTGGGCTGTACGTCGGGGACATAAATGGATGAAACAAACAAAAAAAAAAAGTGGCACAACAACTTGTACTTTTTTTTTTTTTTGATGACTTGATCCCTATAAATACACGGTGCCTTGGGGGGGGGGATATCGAACCAAGCCCTGGTCCCTACTCGCCTAATCTCACCCTTAGTGACCCCTCCAACCTACTCTGGGCCAACACCAGCGGACTCAAGCTGGTACATATGAATATCGGCAGCTTAAGGCACAAAATCCATGACCTTGAGGCATGGACAGCCCTGTACAAACCTGACATACTAGCTGTGACCGAAACATGTCTCAAGCCTCAGATCCTACCCCACGAAGTGGACCTAACTGGCTATCAGGCCTTTAGAAAGGACAGAGCCGGGAAAAAAAGGAGGTGGGGTTCTCATCTATCTCGGTTCCACCTTGAATGCTTCATAGATTGATCGCCCCACTCTTTGCGGATTGCAAGGTGAGACCCTATTTGTCAAAGTGCTCCTCGGAAACACCAAGCCCCTCTACATAGGGTGTGCCTACCTCCCGCCCCAGTCTGCCGCTTCCTCCCTAGAATCCTTAACCAATGCCCTGCTGGAGCACCCCTTGGGTGAGATCCTCCTCCTCGGGGACTTCAGTCTAAACTGGCTCGCCCTGGGGACCTCCACACTCAAGAATTCAATACTAGACTCCTCACTTACCCAAGTCATCGATCTGCCTACTAGGCACAATTCTAAGTCTGGCACCCATTCCCTACTTGACTGGGCACTAGTCTCCTGCCCAGACCAGATACTCTCTCCGCTGGGATCATGTCTGACTCCCTGAGTGACCACTCACCCGTCTTCTGTGCCTGGTCCAATAAACCCCCTAAAACTGCTGCCAGGGTCTTAGAATCCAGGAACTTCAGCAGGTTTGTACCAGCTGACCTATGCTCTAACTTGGGGACAATCGACTGGGACCCCATTGTATCCCTCCCCTCACTTGATGAGGCACTTGATTACTTTTCTAATTCATTTCTGTCCCTAGCCAACCTGCATGCCCCGCGAAAGAAACTCAGGGTACAGGGAAAGTGCCACAGATGGCTGAGCCCTAGCCTAAAGCAAACTATGCTTCTCCGTGACAGGGCCTGGGGACTCTACAAATCCACGGGCTTTACACATGACTGGGAGAAATAAAGGGAACTGAGGAACCTATGCAAAAAAAAAACTCCAAACAGGCCCAAGTCCAAGTACCTAAGAGACCTCCAAGCTAGCCACCTACGTGACCCTAAGAAATTCTGGGGCCACATAAACTCCTTTCTCAGAGGTACTGCAAATGCACAAGAGGACTCGCTCCTGGTTGGGGATACCTTGACTAACAACCCTGCTACAGTTGCTGACGCCTTCTGTGCCTCTTTCTCCAACCCTAACGGACCCTCCCCGTTCCCGCCCTCTGGGACTCCCTATCACTCAAATTCGGACTGGGTGCCTCCTCGTCCACTATTCCACCTGAAACTGGTTGAACCGTCCGCTGTACTTCCTCTCTTACTCAAAATAAACCCTGACTCTTCCCCGCGGGAAACGACCTGCTAGAACCTCGGCTGCTGAGGGCCGCTGCCCTGGCTATTGCCTGCCCTGTCACCCTGCTCATCAACAGGTCCCTCCTCGAAGGAGCAGTCCCAAGTAAGTGGAAAGTATCGACTATTGTCCCCGTCCACAAAAAAGGCCCCCAGGACAGAGTGGGAAACTATAGGCCTATCTCCCTACTCAGCCCTCTTGGGAAAGTGCAGGAGAGGCTTGTATACAATCAACTCCAGGATTACCTTGAGCAGCACCAACTCTTCGCCAGCGTACAGCACGGCTTCACGAAAGGCCACAGCACTGACACTGCCCTCATCCGGCTTACATCCGACATCCTCAAGGCCATGGACCAAGGCTTCCCAATGGACGCCCTATTCATTGACCTATCCAAGGTCTTTGACCTGGTCAACCATAAACTCCTCCTTTCCAAACTCCTCCGACTGGGCCTGGATAAGCACTCTCTCTCTTGGTTTGACAGCTACCTGACTAACAGATCCCAAAAAGTCAGTTGGAGAGGAACACAATCTGGCTCTAGACCCATGACCTCCGGGATACCCCAGGGCTTGGTCCTAGGCCCCCCTACTATTCTCACTCTTCCTCAACGACATTGAGAGTGACTGCAAACTCAGCAACCTCATCCTCTATGCGGATGTCACCGTTGTCTACTGCAGCGACCCACAACCCATGTCATCTCCTCCAAACTTCAGACCTGTCTCTCTGCTCTTGAGGTCTGGTTCACCACGAATTCCCTAAAGCTGAATGAAGACAAAACCAAGGCCATCCTGTTTGGGACTAGATGCCTGGGCACGGACAGAATCGAGCTGCTCCTGCTCAGCACAGCCCAAGGGAGGAGAGTAGAGGTCATAGACCAATTCAAGTACCTCGGGGTCCTCCTTGACCAGGAATTGACCTATAAACCCCACATCGACTCCTTAACTCGATCCACCCACCAGAGGCTCGGTCTCCTCTACTGTCTGGGAAACTCCCTCTCTGGCGAGGCGTGACGAGCCATAGCCAACTGTAACCCCCCCCCCTCCATCCTATACGGTTCCCCCGTACTACAGTTCCTCCGGGAGATGGAGCTCAACAAACTCTCCATGCTCTATCACCGAGTGGCTTGCTTTGCAACAAACTCCTCTCCTAGGAGGCACCATTGTGAGGCCCTCGTAGACCTAAACTGGCCCACCCTACGGCTCAAGCTGACCCACTCTGCTTCCTGTCTGGCCTTTAAATTCACCTCCCTTGGCCCCCCGCCACACCTGCATGGGCTGCTCACTCCAAAAGTCCAGCGCCAAACCCTGCGATCCACCGCAAGTCGTCCCCTTGATATCCCTCATGTTCGCACCAACCTAGGCAAGCGCTCCTTCTGCTACGCTGCTCCCTTCTTATGGGACGCCCTCCCAGCAAGTTTACTCGACAAGCCTACTCTCCTAGGGTTTAAATCAGGCCTCAAAGCGTACCTCCTGGAACTTAGCCTCTGTGGGTGCAATCGTTAGCCCCTGCCTGGGCCTACTCCCTTGCTACCATCTGCTGAACCACGCCTTCCCACCTCACGAATATCGTATGGAAAAATGCTAAATGCACTTTGTACCTGTCTCAGTACCTGTGTAGCCTGTGATAGCTGCTGTTCTCCATGCCCAACGTTTGATATCTACTCCCCAAAATGTATCAGCTTTTCTACTGTACCCTAATATCTATGTATGTACTCACTGTAACTAAATATGTATTAATTTCAAATTACTGTATTTTATACCTATGTATGTATTGATTGTAACTAATCCCGGGTCGCCCCTGAAAAAGGGATCTCTGGTCTCAGTGGGTTTACCCGGTTACCAAAATCTAAATAAATAAATAAATGTTTCCTTGTACACTGAATGATTTCTCCACTGGTGGGGACATAATACAACGCGGGCAAAGAACTGCTGAATGAATGTTTGGGGGGGCGGGGGACTTACTTAGACCGCAGCCGTTTAGCGTTGGACTTCTGCATCTGCACTTCGTGGTCTTACATACTAGGGTCACGTAAGACATGAGTCAAACAGTGGCATTTTCACAAGAAAAACAAGAGAAGTCTTCCAATAAAGGCAGAGAATTAGTTCCCCGAACACAAAAACGATGCCAAAAGACTGTTTTTTTGGGGATCTTTCAATAAAAAAAATCTAGCTCTTCCTCTGGACGTGGTGCAGCGGGGTGGGGGATAATAAAAAAAAAAAAAAAAGAAGGGGGTGGGGAATAAAAAAATGGAACAGCACAAAAACAGAGGGACTACTTTACCAGCAAAAGTTTTCTTTCTTATTTTTTGTTAAATATATTTGTATTCATTTTCAAGTTCAGTTTCTTTCCTTTTTATATTTAATGTTTTTTATTAGTTTTCATTACATTCAAGGTTGTTACAGAACTGAAATTTGTGCAATACTGTGTACAATGTAGTATTACGTAACATTTGACAGGTCATTGATACAGAATTAATTTAGGTAGAAAAGAAAGAAAAAGAACAAGCACACCATCGTTAACATACATTTCAAACTGATACCCACACTCCTTAGTGTGTGACAGGAATGGATTCCCCGTCTATAATGGGAGATTTAAGCGATAGGAGCTATTCCAATCTTCTTTGTGCTCCTAACAATGCTATTTCCTCCCTAAGGAGGAGGTACAGGGTTCTTCACCCTGGACAACCAGGGTAGGCAACTGAAGACTGGTATTGTACCATATTGGTCTGGGGCACCTATGCCCTTTTATGAGGGCTTTTCAGTGTTCTACCAGTTTGCCATTCCTCTCACAGGGGGTTGATGGTTGGTACATCTTAGAAAGGAAAGAGTTATTTTTGGGTCTGGCTCATAGTTGACCCACCCGCCTCAACCTGACCATCTCTCTCTCTTCACTCCTGTCTAGCCAGCCCCATCCGCACCCCCTGGTACCCCTTTTCCTCCCCAGCCCCTACTCCTCACACTCTTTTCACCGTCACCCTTAACAAAGCCTACCCTTGCTGCTCCTACCACTTCTCAGCAGCCCAAGCCCCCTCTCCCTTTCCTATTTCTGTGCTCTTCCCACTGCCTGCCTTTCCTCTCTTCGAACCCACCCCTGACAAAGCCTACTCTGGCTGCTTACTTCACTCTCCTCCCCTCTACGGACCCACCCCTGACACAGCCTACTCTAGCTGCTCATTTCACTACCCTTCAGTAGTGAACCTGCATGGTAGTCTCAAAGCGCTGTACCTTACTCAATGAGTAATGACACTGTAAGCACTTCCATGTTTTAAATAATTCCCTATTTGTTGTTACAGTATCACCTGTGTGTACTGTGTAACCTCAGTTAAGTGATGTCATGTCATGCTGTGTCTCTTATTGTACTGTATTGACTGACTTGGAACCTTTTGTAAACGAGTCATTGGTTCAAACGTATTAATTCTAAACTTAAATGAATAAATAATAGTTGCCAGTGGTTAGGGTAGTGTCCCAAGAGAAAAGCAGTTTAAGGGTTTCAAACCTGAATCTCATTCAGAAGCCAGAGGGAAGAGATCCTGCACGAACAGATAGTAGAAAAGGAAGAAGAAAAAAGAATGGGGGGGGGGGGGGCTTTGAGGAGGAGGGCCTAGCTACTTGCCCTACTATGCGATTAGACTCATGGGACAAAATCGGTGAAGGCCTGGAGCTGATGCGTCACCCACTTCCCCCATTTTATTTCAAGTTGAGTAACATGGTTTGTAAGTCTGGCTGACATTTGTTTCATCCTATAGATTTCTACCGACAGATCTCTCCATGTTGCATGGGTAGGGGAAGTGTCAGTGCACCATAATCTAGTAACAGTTTTTTTTTTTACTGCTAGTATCAATATGTTAATGATTTTGAGGGTTTGGCAGTTTATGTGGAACTGGTCTTGTGGAATAGCCAGGAGAATGAATGAGTGGGTTATCTGACTGGGGCAGTCAAAAATGGTCACTATCTCTTGTGTCACGTTCTGACAGAATGTGCAGAGGTGTGGGCATGCCCTCATTATATGTGCATGGTCAGCTTACCTGTCTCCACAGCCCTGCCAGCAGGCTCCGGTTTGTGGTCCTGAGAATTTAGCTAGGATCGTTGGCGCGCAGAAGTACAGGAGGCGCAGCTTCCATGCATATTCCCTCCAGTAGGGTGCCTCCGTGAGTCTCAGTGCTAAAGCTGTATACTTATGCTATTCAAAGTTAATTTCTTTGTCATTTTATTACTAGATTAAAATTTGCACAGACTGCCATTTTCTAAGCGCAATAATACCCTCCAGGGTGGGCAGTATTGTGCAATACCGGACCTTCCAGGGGTTATAAGACCCTCCGCTGTGGCATTGGGCCTCATTACGTCCCTGGGCGGTCCAGTGTTGCCCAGTACCATCCACCCTTATGGATATTGCTTACATACTAGTAACGTACTTTTCAGTTCCCTGGGTCATGCCTGAAAAAAGGCCCCTGGCACCAGTGCATCCGCCCGATCAACAAACAAAAATAAGTGTGCCACTAAGAGCATCTGAACCCCACCCATTGAAATACTATTCTGAATGGCCAGGGATGGGATATTGTTTTATGCCCCAGTTCAGTAACATGAAACCCAGCAAGTTAAGCCCTGAGGGAAGCAAAATGGGGGGAAAAGGAAAGAAAATAAAAAACACACAGCTTCAAATAGCTAGTTTTCTTGAAGGGTCTGGGATCTCTGTGCAGATTTTCAGGGATCTCACACAATTATTTAGGAGCCTAATTCTGTCATAATACCTTAATCTGTGTATAGTGATGGCAAGAAAAGTCATTTTTTGGGGTGAACAAAATGTTGCTTCTGAGGACCCTGTCCTCCGCTGTTCTGGAGTCTCGAGCAACATTTGTGAGTCATGGGACCCCTTACTATGGGGTTATATGAAGCTCTGAAACGCAAACATTACAGCAGCTTATTTATAATTGATGTTCTTTTTTTTTTCTTTTGGAGGGAGGCTGCACTTGATAAAATAGTGGTGCTGAAAATCTATAGATGACTAAAGTAAAAAAAAAAAAGGTTCTGGTCTTTTGAGTAGCACATTATCAGTAGGTCCCAGAAGTAGATCAGCAGCTGTATGTTGGTGCACATGCTGGTCTTAAGGTCACTGAACTATCTCGGTCTGGTTTCTACTGTAAACAAACCTTTGAGAACAGTATTACAGCATGATGAAAGTGCCTGAAGGCACAGCCAAACTATGTAGACGCAAGTTCAACAAAATGCTGAGCAGAGGATAATCCGAAACACATGCATTTTTGTGATGTTCAGTGCAAGGAAGTTAGACCATTGCGATTGTGTGTGTTTGTGTTAGAGTTTCCCCTCCTTCCTGCTTGCATCTGTGGTTTTCCTTGAGTTTCGTGTCGCTGCCCCAGATTCCTCCGATATCTGGACCTGACTGATATGGATTATGATCAGGATGTTCAAGTCTGGTGCCCAAACAATGGAGTTGCCCTTTTTCCAGTTTTCTTCCCTATCCTAGATGTCGGGCCACTCTGACACTCTGAGGTTACTCATGCAGCTCTGTCGAAGTGCATCCATGATGGCCTTGGCTGCCGTTATCCTCTAGTTGAGTGCTGCCAGCCTGGAAAAAGTTGGAATTGGGAGTTGATCCCAGATCTCTCCTGCATAGCAGTGCAACCCTCAGTGAGCCATGTCTGTGATGTTGCCTACCCTTAAGAAACGCTACTGGCACTCTCCTCTGTGTTGTCTCAAAGTGGGAAAAGAACTGCAACCTGATGTCAAACTATGTTTTAAAAAAAAAAAAAAAAAAAAAAAAAGTCCAGAGGCAGGCCTGGTGGTACAGTGGTAGCACTATAGCCTATCACACTGGTGATCAGGATTCAGGATCAGACTCGGGTCAGCTGGGGGAGAGAGGATTGAGCATCCAAGGGACATCTCTCCTTTGTCAGGGAGGGATGTTCCAGTGTCCCTGCTCTCAGGCTGCCACCCGGCAGAGGCCAGGTGATAGTGAGTTGGGATCACACTAGCAGTGGGAAGGCAACCCTCAATGTGCATGCTGGCAGAGGCACATATGTGCGATGTATCATTGCACGCTGGTGGCCCTAGGGAGAAAATGCCAGAGGAAAACCTCAACTAGCTTGATGACTCCCTGGTCCACAACAGGCTCTACACCATGAACTGGATTGTGCTGGGGGGGATGCCTGCCCCCTCCAATTGGGCCCTGGCGTGGGGGAAATCCATGGGGACTTAAAGAGCCAGGTAAGCCTCAGTGAAAGTGGGTGATTGGGGGCTGGGTAGGCCAGAGAAAGAGTATAGACACCCAAATTAAAAAAAAAAAAAAGTCCGTCTCCATGGCGCTGAGTGATGAGGCATCCACTTTGGTGTACTAGTGACCCTGGTTTGCACCCCAGGCTGTTGAACATCTAGATTGAGGGCAGGGAGGGATTCAGACCATCCATAGAACACTTTCCTCGCAGAGGGTGGGTGGTGACACTGTGCTTCAGTAGCGGCTCCTGCTGGTGGCTGTCAGATTCATTTTTGGGTGGGGGATTGGGACAGTTACATACTAAACATACTAAGATGCCAGCAGAGTAGGCCTAAGGGTCTATAGAGTCTGCTTGAAAATCAGCACCCGGTCAGCACACCGTTACTGCCCTCCCCTCTTCCCACATAACTCCCCCCAACCCCATCCCACAGCAGAGTTTCACCTCCTGATCCAGCATTCCTCGGTTCCCCTTCCCCTATATCTGTCCCAGTTCCTCTTGAGTTGCTTCACTGTATCAACAGCTCCACAGGCAGGGTCCATGGGTCCATCACCCTCTCGGAAAAGTAGCATTTCCTAGTCTACCCCCTGAGCCGCCCGCCAACTAGTCTTATGGAATGCCCCCTGGTGGCCCCGTCCTCTTTCATTGGGTGACCCTATTTGGGCTGACCCTGTTCACTCTCTTTAGATATTTAAAGACCTCGAGCATATCTCCTCTGTCCCTTCTCTCCTCTAGGGAGTACAAGTTTCACTCCTCAAGCCTGTAATCATAGGATCTCTCCCCCAGGCCCTGTATCATCCTGGTCACACTCGTCTGGACCCTCTCTAGAAATGCAGTGTCCTATTTTTAGGTACAGACACCAAAACTGCACGCAGTACTCCAGGTGCGGTCTAACCAGGCAGTTATACAAAGGAAGAAGCACCTCCCATCTCCTCGAGGTTATTCCCCTGGCTGTGTATCCGAGCATTTTATTTGCTTTAGCCCTTTACACTGCTCAGAGTTATTCATTTTGTCATCCACGACCACCCCAAGATCCTTTTCGCCCTCCCCCCGAAACCTGCAGTTTTTCCCCACCCAAAAAGTACTCATGACCCGGGTTCCTTAGCCCCAAGTGAAGAACACTGCATGTCTTGGCATTGAACCTTAATTTCCAAGTGCGTGACCACCTCTCAAGAGTCTCCAGGTCCCCCTGAAGGGCCCTTCTACCACTGCCACCAGCTTCGAATCATCAGCAAAGAGGCTCATTTCACTCCTGATACCATCCCTGATGTCAGAGATGTAAGCATTAAATAGAAGTGGGCCCAACACCGACCCTTGCGGCACCCCGCTAATGACCCTCCTTGGCGATGATACCTCCCCTCCTGACCACCACCCTCTGAAACCGCCCAGTTAGCCAGTTCCTATCCACTTCACTGTCCTTTCCCCCACTCCCATCCCCCCCAGCTTGTCTAGCAACCCTAGGTGTGGCACTGACTCAAACGCCTTCCTGAAGTTTAGAAAGAGGACATTGATGGGTCTTTCCTGGTCCAGGTCCAGTGCCATTGTCACCCAATTGTAGAACTCCACAAGGTTAGTCTGACAAGATCTGACCTGAATGAAGCCATGTTGGTGATCATCCAGATGGCCCTATGTCTCCAGAAACGCTTCCAGCCTCTCTTTCAAGATGGCATCCATCATCTTGCCCACCACCAATGTCAGACTTAACAGGTCTGTAGTTACCTGGCTCCTCCCGTGAGCTGCTTTTGTGGATTGGCACGACATGGTCCATCCTCCAATCCTGAGGCACCCAACCCCTCTGTAGGGAGGAGTTAAAAAGTCTGCCAGAGGTACAGCAGGACATCCGCCATCTCTTTCAGCACCCTGGGATAAAGGCCATCCGCCCGGTGCCTTATCCGTTCTCAGGGACTCAAGGGCCTCCCTCCCTCACCCTACTAACAGGGATTTCAATGTCAGAGAGCTCCCTCCACCTCATTCCTATTCCCCCTTCCCCCATATGGTGGTGTCCCTCCATCTTCTCTTGTGAAGACCAATGCAAAGTATTTGTTAAGCACCTCTGCCTGCCCCCTGGCCTCCTTGGCCCATCCACTCCCTGACCTCAATCTGCTAATCTGCCCCTTCACTTTCCTCCGTTCCCTGATGTACCTAAAGAACCCTTTTTCCCCGTTTCTGATCCCCTGTGCTAACCTCTTTTCCGTCCTCACTTTGGCCAATCTCACCACCCTGGTTACCTTTTTGGCTAGCCTGTCACACTCCTCCTTGTCATCTTCCCTTCGTGAGCGCTTGTATAAGCAGCTCTTTTCTCCCTCACGACCTCCTGGGCCTCCCCAGTCCACCAGCTCGGTTTTCAGACCCTACCGAACTTGCGCCGGACCTTCATGCAAGCCTTGGTAGCTTCCAGGAGCCCTCCTTTTATAATTTTCCACCTGCTGTCTGTATCCATATCCGGTCTGATCCCCTCCAAATGTCCCCTGAGAATCTCCTCCATACCCTTGAGTCCATTTCATGAAAGTTAACCACCACAGTTTTTGTGGATTCCCCGAGCCAGGGAAAACCAAACTGTGGCATGATCGCTCCCCGCCAGTGGGTTCCCACGACTAGGTTCCTGACAGGGTCACATCCAGGATGCTGCCATCCCTTGTTGGGTCAGTCACCAGTTGGGATAGGAATGCATCCTGGAAGATGTCCAGCAAGCGCTGCTCCCTAGCCGGTGGAGAGACCATAGTGTCCCAGTCAACGCTTAGCATGTTCAGGTCACCCAGCACCACAGTTTTACCCTCCTCCTGACCACAGTGATCCCTTAGATGTGCCACCAGGCCCTCCTCGAGTTCCTCTGCCTGCATGGGCGGCCTATAAACCACCCCCAGGTCGACCCTCTTACCCCCAGGTGCCTGCAAGGTAACTCATAACACCTCGACGTTTCACTCTGTCCGCTCCACCCTACAAATATCGATGCCATTCCCAGTGATGAGTGCCACCTCACCTCCACTGCCCACAACCCTGTCTTTCCAGAACACAGTGTTGCCCCATCAGGTTTCGGTCCTAGTCATGTTGAGGAGTGGCCCAAGTTTCAGTGACTGCTGCCACATCCACCTCCCCTTCAGTTAGCATCGCCCGGAGCTCAGGCATCTTAATTCCCATGCTCCTGGTGTTAATCAGGACCGTCCTCCATTCTTGCCCCTTGCCCTCGCCTGCCCCCCAGCCCGAATTCTCCCAGCTAACTGCAGCTCCTTGATCCCTGCCGGGAGCCCTTGTTAAACACCCCAGCTAGAGGCAGCTGAGTCCTTTCTTGATGTGCCTGCCAGCAGCGGCCCCAAGCCCTAGCCCTCCCCTTCACAAGTTTAAACCCCACCTAGCTTCAGTGAACTCTGTCAGTTTTAGTTTCAGAACCTCCTTCCCCCCAAAAAATTTAGGTGGAGCCTATCCCTAGCATATAGCCCCTTGTCCTCCCAAGTTGCAGCCCAGTCCCCCACCAGCCCATACCCCCTAGCCAACACCATGCTTTGAGCCATTCATTAAAGGGACACATTCGTGTACAGCGGCAGACGTAGTTTGAAAGCCCATGAAAAGTTGTTTTAATTCCGGTGTTGGGCATACCTGTAGCTAGAAGCAGTCCAGAGATATAGATGACCGAGTCTGTGCAATGTAACTACTACATTAGAACCATTCTCAGAACCTCGTGATGTAAGTGACGATCAAGCAGTGCTTAACTCAGTGCAGTTAGGCACTTCTTGATTGTCACTGACATCACAAGGTTCTAAGTATGGCTCTAATGTAGTAGTTATATTGCACAGACTCTGTCATCTATATCTCTGAACTGCATCTAGCTACAGATATGCCCAACACCTCAATTAAAAGAACTTTTAATGGGCTTTCAAACTGTCTGCCGCTGTACATGAATGTGTCCTTTTAAGCTCCCTGATTTTTTGCTTGTTTCCCATGCTAGCTCTAGGCATCGGGAGGACCTCCAAGAAAGAGATTGTGCATCCCACCATGTGACACACCCTGGCTAGCTCCCGAAACCGTGCCTGTATCTCCTCCACACTATTTCCCTCGGTCATTAGTGCCTAGGTGCACTAATACGTTAGGGGATCCCCCATATTCTTTCACCAGAGCATAGACCATGTGTTTGGCCTTGTGCACAGTCAAGCCAGATATACTCTTGACCCAGACAGCGCAGCGTTTCTCCTCACCCCCCTTCCCACTTAATACCCCTGATCATGGAGTCTCCCAGCAGGAGCACTTTAACCTCCTCCTTCCCTTTGAGCAGAACTCCTTCCTCTGCCACTCCCGCAACCTCTCCATTTTTTCTGCCGCACCATTTATTTGACTACTCAGTGGTGCCTTTACCCTCCTGTTCCAGCTATTTTTCTTATCTGACTGTTCCTCTCCCTGCTCACCACCCTGGTTAGTCCAAGACTCTCGTTAACCTGTGGCCCCATTTGACTTCCAGGGCTCTTGATTCTAAACCCCCTCCCCATCGTCCTTTTTCCTGCTGTCCCCCACACTTACTCCCTGCTGGTCATTATTTCCTTGGGTTCTGTGGTCCCTCCTCACTGCCCCCACAATCATCCCGTCTTTAGGCCCTCCTTCCCATGGTATCCCTGGCTCCTCTATCTGTCCCGATGCCCATTCTCCTAACCGTCCCCTCACGTTCATCCTCCTTCCCCTCTGTCCCCCACTTCCGCTGAGGTCCCTCCCGCCATGGTGTCCGCCAGTGGCAAATACCTTTTTGAGACTGGGATCCCCCATTAGGTTGCTTACCAGTGCTCCCCTCCTGTGAGATGAGCTCCTTTGTCATGGTCCTTGGAGACCCCCTTGCCTGTCTGCCAGTAGCTCCCACTGTCTCCCATCCTTCGTCCTCCTCCCTGGCCTTTCTCCTCGATCCCTCTGCCATCCCTACCAAGATTTCTGGAGGCCCCCCATCCTCCTGCTTCTGCATTTGCAGGCACCCCCCATTGTCTGTGGGTATATGCCTCCCTTCCCCTAGGTTCGTGACTTTCACCCACCTGTCCAGTTCATACCTGAGCTTACGCAACTCGGCCTCCAGTCCCATTAACCTAGCGCATATAGGACACTGCCGTAGTCTCCACAGTGTACTCATAGCCATTGCAGCCCCACAGCCACTGCAACCCACTAGTCTGCTTCCCCTCCATCCTGTAACCGAGGTCCCCCTCCCCTTCCAGTTGTGACCCCCTCTCAGCTCAGCTGCTCCTATCTGCCACTCCATGCTGCGCCCCCTCCCCCCGTATCAGTTTCCTCTAACATGTCCCCAACCTGTTGCAGCCATGTATCCCCAGTCTCCTTAAGAGTACCAACTATTAACCAGTACCTCCCCTTGTTTCAGAAGCAGTTCTGACCAGATCAGTATGACTCAACCCAAGGCCTTGCGATACATATCTAGCTTCAAATGTATCATCTAATTAATTTGTTCAAGCTGATTAAGTCTGTAAACAGTATGCCCAGAATTTAGCCCAGATCCACCCCAAACCAAAATGGCTCAAGTCAGAACAGTTCAAAGCAAGTGAATGTCTAGCTAGTTTCAAAATATGTCATTTTTATTTATTTATTTTATTTATTTAAGTCTTGGATTACATATACCTTTGAGCTAAGAGCTCTTTTACAAAGGTTCCATGTCTCTAGGAAGGGCAACAGGTTAAACAGGACAGTGAAGTACGGTACAGTAAACTATAAATAGAAGGTACAAAAGTCATACTGGACACAATCATAATGGACAGTCAGCGTAAAACAGACACATTATGCTAATCCATTTCAGGCACAGGAAAATGTATACCGTACATTGATATCGGCCAGCAGGCTTTGTCAAGACAAACAGGGCACAGGATGTAGGAAGGGATGTGGGGGTGGGAGTAGAGGACGTGAGGACAGGTGGGGCAAGGGAAGGGGGAGGAAGGGTGGAGAGGGGGGTAGGGGATGGGGGGATGGGTAGGAGGCGAGTGCTAACTTACTATGAAAGAAGTCGAGCGCTAAGGTCAAGGTGTGGGAAAACATGGTTAAGAAATGTAACTATTTAGTTGAAGCAGAATCAAGCCTGCAGACAGTTTGCCCAGAGTTTAAACCAGCTAAAACTTTGTCTTCATTTAGCTCCGATTTTCCCCCCAACCCTAAGCTGCTCCCTAAATCCCACCATGACAAATCCAAACTAGTTACTTAGATGTCCAAGACAGCTTGCAGCAGGCAGCTTCAAAACTGGACTTGAAAAGTACATGTCAAGCTCCCCAGAGTGCTCTGCCCAGGGAAAAGTTCCAAGCAAACAGCCCTTTTGTGGAACTTGCAGACATTTCCTCCTGGCCAGTCCCCAAGTCTTCTTAGTGCAGTCTTCGTCTCCCACCTGCATTTAATAGAGGTAGGGGCCGGGGTGGGTGGAGTGGAACAGAAACCTCCTCCCTCCTGCAGTGTACGTCTCTCTCAGAGTTGTGGCCGTGCTATTTGACTTTTAAAGCCTGGCCGCAAACTCTGGCCCCTGATTGGTTGGGCCGTCCTTTTCGGCTGCCGATGCAGTCAGCCACACACCTCCTCAATGCCGGAGCAGCCAAGCAGTCCTCTCCCGTAGATTCGCCGCTGAATGCGGACTCCAAATACCCCCGTTTGCCACCAGTGCGGCAAAACCTCCTCCCTCCTGCGGTGCACAGCTCTCGCAGTGCACAGCTGACACACATTTTTTAATTTTGACCCACCTGTTCTTCTACCTTGGGGACAACCTGCTCACTGTTAGAGGTTTTAAACAGCTTTTTCATGAATCTGGGCTCAGTTGAACAGTGTGACCTATTATTTTTTTCATTTAGCCCTTACTTTTTATATCTAGTGGGTCAGTGTCCCACATAGATAAATATCTGAAATGAACCCTGGACTCTGTAGCAGTGCTCCTGGCGGAGTTAGTGAACGCACCCAAATGAGTGTCCCTGCCCCCCATGACACTGCTGCGAACATGCACCTGGGTGATGTGCAGGGTCCTATAATGGAATTGGATTGCTGTATGTAGCCTTGACGAAGGTCTCTCTGGCATCCCCTCCCACAACACCAGGCCTCAAAGTGGGCTAGTCCTTCCACGTCCTGCTGTTGCAATTTGAACTAAGGTGCTTCCTTCCTGGTGGCAGCAGAAGGCCCCTCCCCTGGCAGGCTGAAGTCACATTCATCTGATGATGGAGGTACCAGAGGCCTGAAGGAATTGTTGAGCAGTGCAGGATTTGTCTGGTTGGGGCCTTGAGGCACATCCAAGGAGTTGGTGCCTGGGGTGGGGCAAGACAAACAGTTTACAAGCCTCTATTTCCATGGTCTGTGTTCTAGAGCTTGACTCACATTTTACAGTAGGCCTGTGTTCTACATTGACACGCATTTTATACATCTTGATTGTACAGCAAGTCTAGTTACTAGATGAATCTTAAATATTTAAAGCAGACCTAGGTTAGGGCTTGACCTTCAGCTACAGGGCTAGGTTCTAGATGTAGTCCCAGTAGCAGGTCTAGGTGTAGACCTACATTCTAGAGTCTAGAGTCACTCAATTTAATAGCAGGACAGTGTCTTTAGGCCCACATTTTGTTTGCAGAACTAATTTCTATAGCCAGATTCATTTTAAAGCTGGCTTAGGTTCTAGATATATAGGCCAATCATGGGAAACATCTGAAGAAACTTTGAAAGTAGAGATAGGGAGGTCGCGATGCCACTGTATTGATCCTTGGTGAGGCCATACCTTTAGTGCAGTGTGCAGTTTTGGTCATCTTACTTACAGGGTGACATTAAAAGTTTGGAGGAGATGCCGCACAGAGCAGCAAAGGCTGGTCAGGGGAATGGACGTGAGAGGAGGAGATATGAAAGCTGATATGATGTTAATTTATAAAAAGCAATGAGAAACCCCAAGTTAATGCAAAGCCCGAGCCCCAAAAGTATTATCAGACCATAACACAGTTACCAACTGGCAAGGGGGCAGGTGAGATCTGACAAGAGACTCTTACCTTTTTTTTTTTTTTTTTTTTTTGGAACACACAGTGGTGTCTGTGAGGAATAATTTACCCTAATATCATAGTGGAGTCAAGGGCATGCAGTTATTTGAAAAATAGTCTTGATAGGTCTATAGTGAATTTAGAAACTACTGGTTATAAACTCTGATATAGTGACTGACAGACTAGATGAGCTTTTTAGCTTCATTTAGTTAGTATTTCTTATGTACTTTATGCAGATCGACTCTCATTATTTTTCTGGTCTTAGTCACTCAGTTTTATAACCAGCGTGGGTTCTAGAGATAGGCCATAATTTTATGGAAAGCATGTGTTTTAGAGTTGGTCCATTAATTAATTATTTATTTATTGAAATGTTTCACCAGGAAGGCACACTGAGCGACAAGTTGCTCATCTCTGTTGCGACCTGGGGTACAATAAAATGAAACGTTAAACATTTAAGTCACAAGATCAACATTAACATGCAGTTGTAAGGCAGGTGTTACAAACAGTGTTACAACAATTTTGCAGTATATATAGAAAGAGTGGACAATGATAAGTGCTAGGTTAATAAGTAATTAGTGCTTACTTGAAAGAAAGGGGAGGGAAGAGTGGTCCCTGAGACCCCTCAGGATGCGTGAGGACCCTGCAAGGGGACTAGGGGACCAAAGAGATGGGATAAGGCAGTGTCCTGAGAGACCCCTTTAGGATGGTGGGGAAGGGAGGAGATGAGGCTACAAGCCCATGGGGGGTAGGAGAAGGACCCATGGAGAGCATTGGTCTTTAACATTCTGTGAGAGATCAAGGAGGCCAGTAAGGGGATCAATTTGGGGAAGGGAGGAGAGCTAGAAATTTGGGGGGGTGGGTGTGTACAGGGTAAAATGAAGGTGACAGTAGAGGGGTTGAGTTTGTCCAGGGTTTAGAGGAGGGAATTAGTGAGGGACATGGCAGGAGCAGCTAGGTGCAAGGTAATTATTGAGGGCATAGCTGATGGAATAGGTGGAGGATGAGTGCCTGATTTGAGGGGGGAGGGAATTCCAGATTTTTGGGAGGCGGTGAGAGTAACCGGATTGGCGGATTTGGGTGAATCTTCGGGGGACAACCAGGGTACGGGACTCGGTTGATATAAGAGAATGGGAGGTTGGGGGGTTGTTATAAAGGAGGAGGTAAGGTAGGAAGGGAGCTCACCCAACCAGTGCTTGGAGGTGAATTTAGCACAGTGGGAGAGTTGCCTGTTTGTAAGAGAGGGGAAGGATAGGGCACGATAAAGATCGCAGTGATGGGTGCGAGGGGGGCATCCAGGGCAAAGCGGCAGAAGGAACTGAAAATGGGTGTCCAGTCCGGCCAGGGAGGGCTTAGTGGCAGCACCATAGACTACGTTACAGTAGTCGAAAATGGGCAGTATCATCTTCTGAACAAGTTCACGCCCAGCCATAGGAGGGATGCAGCTACGGTTCCTGAACAGGGCACCAAGCTTGGGGTGCAGTTTTTTTTCTGGATGGCGTCAGTATGTCCAGAGGAGTTTAGGTGTTGGTCCAGCCAAACACCTAAGTACCTGAAAGAGGATGTGTCCTCAAATAAAGTCTCATCAAGGGTGTGGAAAGTGGGTAGGGAGGGAAGCCTAAAGAGTTTCTGCCTTGTGCCAAAGACCATGGAGACAGTCTTCTTGGTGTTGAGGAAAAGTTGATGGTTAGCAAACCAGAGCTGAATCTTGTCTAAGTCTTGCTGTAAGCTGGTTGTAACCTCATCAGGACAGAAGCCATATGCATACAGGACTGTATCATTGGCATACATATGTATAGCAGAGGATGGGGAGCAAACAGAGGGAAGGTCGTTAAAAAGATTGAGAATAGGAGGGGCCCTAATACAGAGCCCTGGGGGACTCCAGTGCTGATTGGGAGGGGAGGAGAAGTGGCATCCAAGATCTTAACTGATTGATTGGGTTCTGCCAATAAGGTAGACGTTGAACCAGTTTGTGACGGAGGGAGATAGGCCAGCTGCCGGGAGTGAGTCGAGGAGAAGGGAGTGAGAGACATAGAAACATAGAATTTGACGGCAGATAAGGACCGCTTGGCCCACCCAGTCTGCCCATTTCCCTACCTGATGGATAAGCTGCAGATCCTAGTTAACCAGCAGCCTACTTCTTCCTACCCCCACCCCCTAGAATTGCCTTATGTCTGTCCCATGCATGCTTGAATTCCACCACTGTTTTTGACTCCACTGACGGTGTCGAAAGCCTTGGCCAGGTCGACAGAAATGGCAGAAGTAATTTGGCCATTGTCCATCCCGCTAAGGATGGAGCCTGTGAGCCATAGGAGAGAGGTGGTGGTGGTTGAGTGTTTTTTTCTTTTTTCTGAAACCAGACTGGAAAGAGGTGAAAAAGGAGATGTCAGAAAAGAAGTGAGTTGGGAGAGGACAATGTGTTCCTGAAGTTTGGCAAGGATAGGGAGGAGAGAAATGGGGCGATAGTTGCCAGGGGGTGAGGGGTCACCCCCTTTGGGTAGAGAGAGGACCACAGCATGTTTCCATGAAGAGGGGACCGAGGCAGTAGAGAATGAGAGATTTAGGATTATTGAGAGGGGGTAGGCAATGGCCGAAGCGGAGAGAGAGAGAGGGAGTTTTGGGTCAAGGCCGCGGAGGCACCTTTAGAGTGCTGACGTGAGGAGGGCACTTAGGGCATTGTTTGGTGTTACAGTAACAAAGAGAAAGGAAGGTGGGAGGGTGGTGGAGGGGCACAACGCAGAGGTGGGCTGGGGTGGGATTTCAGTAGCTCAGTGGTGCAGGAGGTGTAGTAGGAGTTAAATTCCATAGCTACAGTTGGTGGGTCGGACACTAATGAGCTATTTACTTTAAGTAATGGGGAGATGAGGGGGTAAATAGGGCGTGGACCATCTTCCAGAACTTTGATGGGGAATTTATGTTGGTGATGAAGGCAGATTTGAAATATTCGGACTTGGATGACCGTGTAGCTCTGGTGCAAGCGTTTCGGCGCATGCAGTAGTTCACAAGATCACTAGGATGCTGGGTAGCTTTGTGGCACTTCCAGGCTCGATCCCTAGCCCTGAGGCAGGCCAGAAGTTCAGGGGTTATCCAAGGTAAGTGGTTACCTCTGACTCCAGTTTGTTTGAGTGGGGCAAAGGTGTTCCAGTTTACAAGAAAGATTTCTTTGAAGTAATCAAGCGCCTTATCAACTGAAGGGACGGAGTTGGGTGGGGGGGTACCAGTCAGAAGTGGCAAGGTTACTGGTGCGCCAGAGAGCCAGCTTCCAGGCAGGACGTTCTCCTCACAGCTCTGTTACATTTGCTCTGATTTTTGCCTAAAAAGCAAAATAAAACTACGCTGTGCAGACTTAATTTTTATATCAAAAGCTTCCTAAGCCTTCCAGCTCTTGAACGATATCCGACTTAAGATGGGGCGCATGAAGAACAACCAGACACAAGCTTCGGGACAACAGAGGCCTGCTGCGCCACGTCTGCACTCCAATCTGGAGGTGGAACTAATGACGCCAGTAACGATTACCTCAGCTAAAGAACCCCCTTGGCAGACAGTTCTCGAATCTGTCAGGGCAATGGAGGCCAAGATCAAGAAAACCCTCACAAATTTGGATGGGCATGATGTGGCGATCCATGCTTGCACTACGTTGGTAGCAGAAGCCGACGAGAGGTCTCTCTGTACACCAAGCAACAGTGCCCTACTTACTAAGGAGAACCACCAACTTTGGGGGTGACTAGAAACAGTTGAAAACGCCTTGAGAGAGGGCAGTGTTCTCATTGTGGGCTTATCAGAGGGAGCCAAGGGGATGTATCTCCTTGGTTTACTACACTTATGGCTCGCAGAAAAACTTGGCTTACCGAGCGACTTTGACTGGTTGACATTGCGACAGGCCTACTGAATTAAAGCCAGAGTACGGCCTACTGATGTTAACCAACCGAGAACTATTCTTTTGAAAACTGCCGGATTGGAGGTTCAGGGTGCTCTTATTAATGTCACCAGGGCAGCTAACCCACTGTTATTTCGCGAGCAGGATGTGAAATTGTTCCCCGACCTGTCATGCCAGACACGGGGCCCCTCCCAAACAGTTCAGTGCCTTCCACCAGAAACTGAGGACTTGGGGGATTGTACACGCCTCCTTGCTTCCAGCAGGACTCAGAATAACCTATGGAGGGAAAAGTTGCCAATTTTTAGATCCCAAGGACGCAGGACGGTGGGTTGAAAAGACAGCAAGTGAATTCCAAACCCAGCCACCCCGAGGGATTAACCTGGAAGAATCGGACGAGGAGGAAGGCTGAGTACTCTTATTAGAGGACAGTATAATGCGTTTGCTGTTATTCTCAGACTGTTTGCTAATTTTCTATTTTGTTGTATTATATGGAAGGGACTGTGATGGAAAAAATGTTAATAGTTAAAATGCTTCCGATTTGGTTAGTGTTATTTTATTCTAACCAGTAAAAGAAACTCTGATGTATCTCCCCTAAAGATTGTCTTTGGGGAGTGAACCAGAGTCTACAGCATTGTTAAAAATGTGCACTATGTTTGGTTTGGGTTGTTTGGAGGGTGGAGTTGGGTTGTGAGGACATTAATCCCTATATTACTCATTCTATATAAGATTACTAGCACCTCTGGATGGTGCGGACTTAATGCCTACGACCACCACCTTTTGGAATGCTAACCTGGGCCATTGAAGCAGTTGGCGTTGTTTGGACAGTTTGGGACTATAGGTCAAATGGTACCTAAGTATATTGTTCCCCCCCATTGTACAAGATAGTACGGATGTGAATATAAACGTCTTTGAAATGTACCTGTATACCTGATGTGACCTGCATATATGAGAACACTTGATGTATTGTTGCTGTTTAAGAAAACAGTAAACAGAAAGTAAAAAAATGAAAAAGTGGCAAGGTTACTCAGGAGAGGTTCAAGGTCAGGAGACTTGGAAGAGCGTAGTTGTATGGTTTTGTGTGGCGATTTAGTTCTGTGGACTTTCCTAACTATGAATATTGGGTTATGGTCACTGAGAGCATCAGGGAGGATGCCAGAGGTGATAAAGCTGTGAGTGGGAGGTAAGGGCTTAGATGAGTGGAATGTGTTATGTCTTGTGGTTTGGGTGGGTGGGTTCGGAGATCAGTTGGGAGAGGTTTAGGGCTCCGATTTCGTTTTTAGTTTTGGTAGTTTTAGGTGACAACCACTTTATATTGAAGTTGCATAGGATGAATAATTCCCCAGAGCGAGTAAGGTAAGTGATGGAGATTAGGAGGTCTAGCGCGACCAAAGGATGGACATTTGCCGGCTACGAAGATTGGGAGAGTGATGGGAAGGGTCACGTGGATAGCTAGGGCATCATGAGTCTCAGGATTGGAGGATGAGTAGATGATGGAATATTGGATGGATGCTAGGACATAAATGGCCACACCACCACCCCTGCCAGTACGGTCTTGCCTTAGCAGTGAGTAGCCAGGAATGGAGACCGAGTGGTCAGGGATAGTGCTCTTCAGCGAAGTTTCTGAGATGATTAGGATGTCTGGTTTTAGAGTGCACATCATGGTCTGAATCTGGTCTATTTTTTTTCCAGCAAGTTGCGGGTGTTTAATGTAGGATATTTATGCCCTTTGGGAGGGCTGAGAGAAGAGAGCGGGGGAGGTAGTAGAGGAGGAAGTGCCACAGGAGCTAGGGGGGGCAATAGGGCCTGGGTTGGGGTGGATATCCCTGGTGGGAGAGCAAGAGGAGGGTGAGTATGAGAAAGTGGAGCCTAGGGGATTTTGAAGGGGCTGGTGAGGAAGTTGGGAGTTTTGAGGAAAAGGGAGTGTTTTAGTGAGGAAGAAGAAAGTGGAGCACCGCAGTGAAAGTGGATACCGTTGTCAAAGTTGCATGAGGAGTAGTGGTAGAGTGGGACCATATTTCAGATGGGGGGAGGGAGTGATGGCATAGGTGTGGGTAGGGGATTGGATATAATAACTGATGGGGATGGGAGAGCTATTAGGAATAGGTGGGTAGTGAGCAAGTGGAGGTGGTAAAGAGAGGGATATGAACAGAATAAAGGGGAGAGAGGAGAGCATGGGATGCATTGTTCATAAAGCCAGAGAAATTAGTGAATAATTGATTTAGGAACAGGAAGAATTTGTAAGCAGGGAGCGTGGTGGAGGGGGCTGGTCAGATGGAGGGGGGAGCTGTAGTTTAGGAAGGTATCTATATGAGCAACAGACAGGGATTGCTTTAGATAAAGATTGTGTTGCTCTAGTGGCAGTACAGTATAACTTTTTTTTTTATTTTTATTTAGATGTAGGATTACAAATACCTTTGAGCCAAGGATCTCTTACAAAGGTTCAACGTCATGAGTTACAGCAAGACAAAACATAAATGGCATTACGAACATTGAAGGAGGTACATTGAGAGAGCATTAGCAGTACAGAGCTTGATGTAACTTTATAAAAAAGGAATGAGGAGAAGGGTGGTGGGGGGAGAGCAGAGACAACAGATAAAGGGGCGTAGTAGGGGATGGTAGAGGTAAGGTGTGTGGGGGTCAGGAGGGAAGGGTAGCAGGGCAGGGTGGGTGAAGGGGAGCAGGAGGGGCTGCAGCCAGGAGGCATTGTCAGAGAGAAGAGAGGAAAAAGGAAGTGCATGGCGGGGCAGGGTGGAGGGAAGTGCTAGAGGCTGTGGGCCTCATGTATGCAGCAAAGAAAGGGAGTCCCAGAGTAGAGAATCCATTCTTTATCCGGGAGTCCCAGATGGGGGTCTGTTAACGCTTGCTAATGGGGGGGGGGTGGGGAAAAATTAATTAGCCTGGGACAGAGAGGAGGGAAAGAGATACGTAGATACATAGACAGTGTCGGCAGATAAGGGCCTGTGGCCCACCCAGTCTGCCCATTTGAGCTTCTAAGTTCAGTTTGTTTTCCTAAAAGTCTGTTGCCCCTTACCCCTGACCTCCAGAATTCCTTTGTCTATCTCATGCATTCTTAAATCCCGTGATTGTTTCAGCCCCACCGCTTCCTCTGGCAGGGTGTTCCACTTGTCCACCACCTGTTCTGTGAAGAAATTCTTCCTCACGTTTCCTCTGAATCGTCCTCCCTCCAACTTCATCCCATGCCCTCTAGTCCTGGAACATTTTTTTCGCTTAAAAATAGTGTATTCCTGCACCCTGTTCCTCCCTGTAAGATACTTGTATGTCTCTATCATATCCCCTCTCTCCCTCTTCTCCTCCAGGGAGTGCATATTCAGTTCCTTCAGTCTGTCCTCATAGGACTTGTGATGCAGTCCATGCACCATCTTTGTTGCCCTCCTCTGAACCTTCTCTACCCTGTCTATGTCCTTACATAGGTCCAGAACTGTACACTGTACTCCAGGTGGGGCCTCAGTAGTGCAGAGACAGCGGTAGGGTTCCATGAATGTGGGTCCAATCGGACCCGCCAGTAACATAAATGTGGGTCCAAAAACCATATTTGTGGGTCCAAAATTCGGAATCATTAGAAATGATGTAGATATGCATTAACATTGTTTGTATGTTGATAATATATAAGTTAAAGCAGTTTCTCAATTTTTTTTTGTTTGTGCCTCTTTCAGGTAATGTACCCAGACTGTGACAGCCAGCCAAGTGCAGACACACACAGCCAAGGTTAGCTACATGATCTGCGTGATCAGCCTGCAGGAAAGAAACCTGAAAAAGGCAGAGAAGGACAGAGAGTCAGACTGCAGATAGCACACCCAGAGAGTCGAGAGTCGAGACTGTAAAGAGAGTAGTAATAGCCTGCCTGTGAGTTCTGCTGCATAGTTCACTACTTCAAGTTCACACACAGCAAGGCAGCAGGAAGTGTGGGACTGGGGTTGGGAGTTTGGGACTGTGTGGAACTGTGGACAATAATTTACTTTTCGGCAGAGTGAGATTTGGGAATGAGGAGCCAGGAAGACTGGAGAATGGAGATGTCATGTTAAAATCATAATCTGTTTTTTTCCAATAACTGTCAGTGCCTGCCTGTCACATTAATTAGCAAGTATCAAGTTCAGAAGAGACAGTAGTGTGACGATGACTAGGACGACCACTGTTAGTTTGTGATGAGGAGTGACTGAGTCTCTGTGTGTGTGTGTGTGTGTGTGTGTTGTCTGTTTTTGTAATTATAATGTTGTTACTATAGATTAGTTAAGTTCCCAGGCCCAAGCTACTATATCTATCATCATCAAAGCACTATTTGTCACAGACACAAGATAAGACAACTGCAAATTAATATAGTTAAAATTTTACTTGAGTAAACAGAGAATCTCATTCTCACAATGGTCAGTTACTTAGAATAAAATTAGTGTCACCAACTGTTATACACATACACTTAGTGACATGTCAAAAGTAAAAGCAAGTTATATAACTTAGTTATAATCATCATCAGATTTGTGCTGTAAGCTGTAATACATTTTCTTACAGTCTAAGTTGTATTCATCATTTAAAATGATTTTATAAGTACTGCTGCTGCTGACACAGATACCTACTATGGTAAAATTGAGCGATTCCATAGTTAAAAATGTTTCTATTAATACTTTAACAATGGAAATTTGAATAAACTAACTCCTCCTAGTTACTGCATTACTTACAGTTACAGTATATTGAACAGTAGTAGTCTGAAATGAACCAAGGAAGACTTCTGTTCAACATATTTTGTCAAGTGTTCGTTCTTACTGACTGACAGTCCGTCCAACACATAATACATTTTTTGTTGTAAAAACTGGCAGTGGGCGGCATAAGGTTAAAAAAAAAAAAAAAAAATTGCCATGACGATCTGATATAGCAGTAGCAGTAGCACGTGCTGCACAATGTACAACACAAAAGAGACTACACAAAATAAGCAACAAACTTTGTAGAAAATAAATTATATTCTATTAGACTATAAGTTGTCCCTCAGGAATGTATCAAGTCTTCCATCATATCAGCTTGTAAAAGGCATACTGGTGCGTGGAAGTTGTGGAACTTAGCTGGATGGAATGGGATGGGACTTGGGAGTCTGCTGTGCAGTCACACAAGACAACTGTTGTTTGTTTGCCCAAACAGAAGGCTAGCTGCTGTTAAACAGAAATCACATTTTGCACTGTGTGTGCATGTAATGTAACTGTGGTCATGACTGACCTAACCACAACTTCATGAACAAAGAACGACAGCAGTAAGACAAGTTAAATAAATAGCTGCTGTTACAAACAAGTCTTCACAAATGTGAAACACTGCAATACGAGGCATTACACAATAGGACTGGAGGACAGGACTAGAATAAACAGAAGGAGGAATCCCTCTCTCTGGTTAGTTAGTTTGACAGAGTTATGAGAGCCTAGTAGTAGTAGTAGTGGCAGTGGTGATAACTCCATGTTATCATGATGACAGTAACAGTACATAACTGATTGCATTTTGCACATATACTACTGCAGCACTGCAATCATGTTCAAAGTATTCTCGGTCTTTTGCACATAGGCTGTCTCAATGCTACATCGTGTGGTGATGGTCAGTGATCATTCTTCATTATGTGACTCACCGAGGAAAACCCGTCCCAGGCCAAATGTATGTTGACTGACTCATAATTATTAGCACACATGATGAAACTGCTTGAACTTGAAGCCTCAAGGACATCATGCCACAGCAACAGGGACAGGGCTAAGAAAAAAAACATACCATTGTCGAGAAAGATTATACCTACATTACCCAGTGAGCAGCACAACATTGCAAGAACACCCGTCTGCCGTCTCTGTATGAGATATAGGCACACACCACACACACACACTAAATAACAGTTTGTAAGAAGTGCAGGCTAATGAGGATATCCCTCCCGCCCCAGTCATCACGGTACTAGTACTTACTGTCTGAGTCTATTCCAGTTTAACAACACACAAATTGCACCATCAGTGAATGGGAATCCACATGGAATGGAAGTTTAGCAGTTCAGCTGAGCCTGCCCATGTCATTGGCATCAACACAAGTTGGGCAACTAACCTATAAAGGCATATGCATGCCCACATACATCGTCTGTTTTTCCCACGAAGACAAAGATGAATAGGATAGCCCCCTCAAGCCTAGCTGCTGGCCTGTGGGACAATTGAGAAAAGTGAGGGCAGGGACCCATCACCCACCTGATGACTCTGTCTGCTCTAAAAGTTATTGATGGATATATAGAACAGCAGATAGTCAAGTACAAACCAGGTCCTGAAAGAAAAGACCAGAAGAGAAAAGGGGATGCCCTGAAGATCTACTCTTAAGGAGCTACTGTTACCATTGTAGTACAGTATTATGTAACTGTTCTATCCGCTTCAGCTTCAGTCACATCTCAGCCATCACGCATCACCATGGGTGGGATTAAGACTGAGTGTTCAGCAAAGAAACCCATAGGATCAGGTGATCTGGAACTGGAAGGCTGGTTCTTCTACCTAAGCGTAACACAGGAGGAGGCAGGTGGATATCACGATGTTCCACATCAGCCAGCCTATCCCAGTCAGGGACTTCTTAAACTAAGACAGAAGACCCTGAAAGTAAGTGGCAACAGGCAGAGGACTCCAAACTTAAGCCAGGAGGTCCTTGCAGAACAACCATGGGGGAGGAATGGTGATGTGGTGCATCACTACTGTACCTGTAGGGCACGGATATTGTTGCTTATAGGCAGCAATCGTTGCCGCGAAACACAGTTGTGTGTGCAAAATCTAATTCCTTGTGCATTGCCAGTTACTGACAGTGAATTTCGGTTTGGAACCAGATAACTGAGCCTGAAATACTGCCTGTATTGTCACTAAATGCAAAGGGTTTGGCCTGGACTCAGAGTTGCCAACTTGCTGTTACACTGTACTTCACTCACTGGTGCAATACCCAAAGAAGAGATGGTGTGTGACATTTGCCTGGATGGATGAGTCGTGATTAGTAGGTGGAGAGAGTCGTGGAGATGGTCGGGTGTCGGGTCACCATTGCCACTCACCACAGTAGTATTCAGAAGACACAGACAGTACAGTAACTGTTACACTGCAGTCTGTACCTACTGTACAACAAGGTTGGGCAAGCCAAGTTCAGACATGGTGGTGGACTTGGGCGGTGCTGTTGCTATCACTGACTACTAGTCAGAAATTTTTGATGTAGCCAGGCTCAGTCTCTGCAGCTTTATGCCACATTACAATCACTAGTCATACAGACAATCAACAAATTATTCGTCTCAATCCGAAGAAGACAATGATATTGGCTGTTGATTCTCATTGTAGGAGTAATTTCACAACTAGTGTCACTACTACTTGCAGTGGTATCAGCTGACAGTGTACTAGAAACGTGAGGATGAAGGCCGGGCCAGCAGCACCACCTGCACTCATTACTCTGCCTCCCAGAACTGTGAATTTCACCCTGGGTCCGTGCTTGTTTCCATTTTAGAATGGCCTTCTACATTAAATTCACTAGGAGGTACACCTCTGCTGCAATTCTCGAGAGCATCTCAAGATATGAATCTGACAGATTACTTGATACCTAGTTTTGATCCTGTTTTGCAAAGGAAAACCTCGTTCACAGCAGGCACTGTTTACTGGTATGGCCAGACCGCATGACAGCAACTGAGAAATGTTGGGGTATACAGCAGAACACTTTGAAATGATTATCTTAGTAAACTCTGAGAATTGCATCTGGGAGTAACAAGGTTGCTGAAGTAATCCTTTAACCTGAGACCACTCTATCTCTGTAGCATATTTATCTATGTGAAGATCAATTTCCAGCACCGCTTTCAGTGACATGCGCTGACCATAATGAGAAAGAAGAACATCCAGTTCTTTCTCACCATAGTCAGGGAAGACATGAAGTATCACGGTTTGTTCTCGGATCAAAAATTTTGACTTACACAAAATGTCCATCATTTAGTGAAATCGGCTCCTGAATGTTGCTTACCAATTTGTCTATGTAGCTGTTTTCAGTTTTTAAACTGAGTTTCAAACTGGTCTTTCTCTAATTTACAAGTCTGTCCTTTCACTTCTAAAACAAGGTAACCATCTTCTTCAGTTAGTTGTTGTAGAACCTCCTTAAGCTTTGGACCAGGATTTGTTTTCATGTCTGTTAAGCTATCTACTGCACTAGAAATCACTGGCATAATAATGGTTAGGTCTAGTTATCCGACTGAAAAAAGCTTGCTGAGTTTTGTGACATGTGAAAGCACATCAAGCAATAGTTGTGTCACTACAAAAACTTCACACTCTTCAGCATTTTCAAGATCCCTGCTTCTGTGGCATTCTGTGTGCAAGAAGCAGTGGCAGCGTCATTTAGAAAAAAGATACAAGAGAAGGCCATATTCTACTAACGGTCTCAACTGCTTTATGCAGTGCTAACCAGCGAACCTGTTTGGGTTCTTTGAGGCAAAGCAGGGGTCATCAAGCAGAACCTCCAGTTCTGTCAAGCGATGAGTCCTGACAGCACTGTGAAAAATATGAATACATAGATTGCAGTGTACTCTGATAGTCCTTCAGATATTTCTCATTTTTTGCTGCTTGTGATGCAGCAAGAGAAACCTATGTGCAAGGCAGTGAACAGAAATCATATGGGCTCACATCAGTTAAATGCTTTGCTACCCTGTATGAGAACCTCCATCACTGGTAGCCATCAGGCAGAATCCTACACATTTCTCAAATGGGATGTTATGTTCTGAAAAGAAGTCTAAAATGACATTTGTTATGCTTTCACTTTACCATCCGATATCTGAAGGTTTTCCAGAAAATGTGTCTTTACAGTTCCATTTACCACTGTTTGACAATAAAGCACAAGCTTTTTGCTGATAGTGAGATCTGTTGATTCATCACACATGATACCCAAAGTTGATGCGAAGCAATTTCAGCAAATATTTCTTCTTCTATGACATTGCTGCATGCTTGATGCAATTCCACGCACAAGTCATGGTGGGTGTAGACATTAGGATTCACTTGGCACCCAGAATGGCATGAAGATTCAGAAGAGATGCAAATTTTGAAGGGGGCAGCTCTTCCTTTTGCTAACCAATAAGTTGAATACATAGCTGTAAAGCTCATTTATCAGCTTTTTAATAGCATTTACTGCAGCTGTACTAAAGGATTTTTTAAGCTGAACTTCTTTTACTGCCAGAACATGGTCAGTACTTGTGTTAGCGTACAAGTGTTGTATGCCTGTAGTTGGTACAGCCTGACGTGAAGGTATTTCTTTTACTGGCTGCCTTACAAATGTTACAGTACATTAACACTGTGCTGTTGACAACCTTAAAATCATTATATACAGTTTTCCTCCACTCTTCCTGAACACCACGTATATATTTCTTTTGTGGGGCACCATGTGATGAATCATCATCTGCCACACTACTACTACTACTAGGCTCTGATGACTCCTGATCTGTCTGCAGCATCACTACACATGATGAAGCAGTATGATCTGTTGTTCCATTAGTAACAGCACACAGAGATGTGCCATGATCAGTCACATTTTGTTCAATGCAACGACCTGTGCCCATGCCCACATTATTACTTTCAACCTCTCTTTGTACAAATGTTGTTTGTCGCCCAGTTGTTCTATGAAACAATAAAAATTTTTCCATTTTCAATAAAAAGTGCAAGGTTTTTTGATTACTTGAACCAGAAAGGTATGAAATGAAAATGAATGATATTAATATACAGAAAGTGTTACTTTATGGACTGTGGTTTCCCTTATCAGTGAAGTTGTTCTTAATATAAACAATGCAGCGCAGCAGCCACTACTTTTTTTACTGTGCACAAGGCAAGAGCTGTAGCATGAAACTGTAAAAGTACTGCTCATGCAGCCTGCAGCATTGCTGTTATCAGTTTTGTGAAGGAATGGTGATATGGTGCATCAGTACAAACTCATACAGTACCTGTGTGGGCTTGGATGTCGTTGCTTATAGGCAGCAATTTGTCCGATATCCAGCCTAGTAAGTGAAACAACACACAGGCACACAGTATGTGCACAAGGCCAAGGGATAACAAAACATTATTTGGTGGTCAAGTTGTGACAACCGGGAAAAAAAAGGCTGTCATTTTTTGAATGCCCCCAACCCCAAGCAACCAACTGTGAAAATAAACAGTAACAACTAACTGCTGCTGCTGCTAACTACAACCAGACCAGAATACCAGATATTACTGTTATTATTACTGCAACTGTGTCTGTGTTGCAGCAGATGATTACTACACACATAGATAGGTAGTTACTGGGTCACTTGAAATTCTAAACTAGGTCTAGACTACAACACAGTACTTCTGAGTAACATTCATAACGTAATGTTCTGTTGTAAATCACAAGTGATTATAATCATTCTGTTTCACAAACAGTCTGTTTGGTGAGAGGAATTTACTGGCTGCTGCCAGTAGATCCTTCACCTACTCACGGTTCCACAAAAGCAGTTCAATAAGTTCACGTGGTGGTGGTGGCTGATGATACGTCAAAGCAAACGACTTCGGAAGTCTTCAGTAACCGCTGCTGCGCTTCATCTGATGTGCCTGCTACAGGTCTTCATTCAACAGCAGGGAGATCTGCCAAGAAGTGTTGTCAGTTGTTGACTCGACGATTTTAAGTCTGTTCGGACTTCGGACTCTTGACGCAATAATGGTGTGTTAGCGAGCTGGAAATACCTGCAGAAAGGGTAGTCTCTGCGTCTGTGCTGTGCCTCTGCCAGTAAAGAAAACATATTATTAAAAAAAAAAAAAATCTAAACATATTGGTAACAGAAACTAGTTGGAGCAAGAGATGATTGCTGCAAACTAAGCTCCCCAAGTCCCCATCCCCAACCAAGTATAGCAAGCAGTCGGGCTTGCAGTGGTGGTGCAGTCAGAAAGGGCAGCTGTAGCCAGCCCAGAAGTAAACAACAAAACAGTGACATACTTACCCCCAGAATGCAAAGCTGGCTGCACTCAGTCAAACATATGTCCAAATCAGGCATACACGCGCCCCCATGGACCACAGACGCATTTATTGCTAGAAGCAGTGTAACAGCCTGTTGCTTGCAGCCAATTACCACTCACCTCGGCGCTTAGAGATGAAACCCTTCATCAGGAGGCATCGAGGGAGGCAACAGAGTTTCATGCTGAATGCCGCGAAGCAAGCGCCTTTGGTGAGGCGATTGGTTATGTGGCTGCAACAGGCTGTCACCATTACAATTATATAGCAATGAATGCTGTTTAAAACTGTTATCTTACTTAAGTCGAGCGACACAATCGGAATCAGGAGTGCAGCACAGCACCACCATTATGTCGACCTCACTGTCCTCAGTCACCAACCCCGGCAGGCTCCAATCAGTCTGGGTGATGCAAGCAACTCACAGAGAAGGAGCGATGGGTCGGTGCACTACATCATAACATACAATTACAGACACAAGACTATGAATAGTAGTAGTAGTAGTAGTACACTTTGACTTACTGTCTTTTTGCTGCACCTGGCAGGCAACACGCCTCTGTCACTCACACTGAGTGATTGGTGAGTCACCCACCTCTCTGACTAGGCTCCGATTACAGGTGCTGCTGCTTCCACAAAAAACATGGAAGCATAAAACCTAAAATGAAGAAAAAAATGTCATCAGCACTGCAGACTGAAACATAAAAACAACAGTGACAATGTGTAGTGATGTAGTCTACTGCTCTGTACTGCTCTTCCACAATCCCACCCGCCCCACCACCAGCCTGCTGCTAGCTATCATTCGCATTCAGCAGGGTCAACAGATTAGTAAGTAGTGTTGAACTTTACTAAATATAATTAATCACAATTTTAAATCATCATCACAATCAATTAATATACTATTGACTTGTAACTACACACACACAGTGGGTGGGAAGCCCTGGTGGGGGACTCAATCTCGAGCGAGGCTGAACTTATCGGTACAGTGTGTGTGTGTGGGTGGGATGGCAGGGGACAAGGGAGGCCCGCCAACATATACACACACACTGGTTGGGGCTGGGTGGCGTCGAGGCGGGGAGGGAACTTGGAAGGAACTGGTGTTGGTGCTGGCCTGGGTACAGTGTGTGGTAGTAGAATGAAGGTAGGTTGTAATTGTATTAAGATACACACACACACTGACACACACACACATGGGGTAGGGCTGGGAAGGGGCGTGGGAAGGAGGGACTAGGGCAGGTGACCGGCGGAGTTTTATTTAACTCTAAAAATTGATTAGCGCTTTGCTCATTCTAAAACATTGAAAATGCATAGCACTTGCCTCATCACTGTGTTTAACAAACATAACACTTATAGAAAACCTACATAAATCCTTTCTGTACACAGATAGTATTGTCCCAAGGAAAAAATGATAATCAATTATTTAAAACCCGGAGGGGAGGTTGTTGTAATATACACTGAAATGGGAAGAGCTGGGCGGGGGAGGTGGGTTTGGATAGAGGTACTGGTGTGGTGCTGCTGCTACAGTGTCAGAAGTCTGAAGAATGATGTTGTAGTTGTATATACCGGGTAGGCGAGTACGGGTAGGACAGATAATGAACACTTGGTCTTGGTCCGCGCCACCCGCGTGCCTAGTCTGGCCATTCCATACCTAGGCTACTATTGGATAAAATAGCAGTAGCAGCAGATCCTTCCTAGTTAAAACCATCTACCGTCCTACCTACCGACTCTCATTACCCCCACCCCACTAAATTGTTGTCACGACTCCCACAGTGGAAAAATACTTCCTCAGGTTACCAGAGTCGTGTCCGACTCCTCTGTTAAAATGTTCAGCACAGGCTATTTTGCTGGAACAGGGCTTGGCGACGGCAGGGTGGCTGACTGAAACTAAAGTAACCCAACAAGACTTTCTTTCTACCCATTCTTAAAGTACTCTTCTCTCTCTAGTAAGTCTCTCTCTATTATCTATACTTATAAAGTTAAATCAACCAAGCTGCTGCATTAAAATGTTTTTCAATTAACCTTCCCAAAAATGTCATGTCAAGACCACATTACTACAGTAAACTAGCCAAGGAAAGCAATGCTTATATAGTAGCCGAGTCAAGTGATTGAAAATGCCAAACCAGACAGCTACTCGAGTCTGACCTCAACAGCGGTGACAAAATTGGGTGACTTACTTGTCTGCTTCTTTTTTTTTTATTTGCCAATAAAATAAACTTTTGTGCTTTAATCTGATTGTTTCTTTTTTTACCTATTGGTACTACACATGATCAGAATGATGCTCAGATCAGCGCCCCCCACCCAGTCTCTCTCCCTCACAAAACAAAAACTCCCACTAGGTTATTGTTACCAAAGAACAAACCAGTGGAACACGGGAGCCTTTGGAAGCATACAGTCAAGCCACTAGTCATCCTCCAGATTCAGGATCTGTTCACCTTCCCAGGAAATGGAAAAAAGGGGTCTTGCAACTCTTGCTAGTGCACCAGTGAGAAAACTTATTGGCACTGTGAGCCTAGCAGCATTCAGGAGAAACAGGTGGGAAAGTCATCAGCACTCTGTGCCCTGTCAAGCATTCAGGAGAAACACAAGGACAATTTTAGGAGTAGAACCCACCTACACAGAAAATGTGGTCCAACAAATCCATAAAGTCTACTAACAAGTCAGCTGCAGTCTTACCCCCACCCCGGCTGTAGCCATAAGACCCCAAGTGAGACATGCTGGACAGAAATGTTGGGGGAAGAATTCAAGAGGGCATGGGACAAGCATATGAGGCTATCGGGAAGGGTGGGGCTGGCAGGAGTAGGAGATGTAAGGGGGAAAAAGGGCAGAATACATGGCAGCATGGGCTGCTATGGTCCTTTTCTGCAGTCAGCTTCTATGACTCTGTGATATGCAGGAGCTCCAGGGTATGCCAAGCTGCAAGCTGCTGCCCACTCCATGGTGAATGAAGCGGCACTGAGGCACATCAGGCTGGATGCTAAGGCCTGATCCCTGCAGCAGAAACAACTAATGTTCTCAAGGACAGAAACACATGCCAGCACCTGGTACTGCAGGAGGCTGCCTGACCAAAGTAGAGATGCAGATAAGTCCAGAAAAAAAATGATAATGGTTGGCAAAATAAAAATAACCACACACACACAGCTTCTGGCTCCCTATGCTCAGTCATACCTCTCAACCTCCTGCCTCATAAATCAGGGACAAGGCTTAAACAAATCAGGGACAAAGCAAAGGACTAAAATCAGGGACACTAGAGAAAGCTGGTAGAATATGGGGCTTAGTGCAATGTGTGCAATGCATTTTCTAAAGAATAACAAGTCTGTAACTTTAAAGCTTGACATCGTTTGTGCTACACATGACACTTGAGAGGTATGCCTATGCTGTTCACCTTGCTGTGGCAGGAGACCGACTGGAATGTTATGGTTGCTGCTCCTGAGACTCGTTTGGAATTCCACAGCTTTTAACTTTGATCTCCTACCTGTCACTACCTGTTGCAGGAGCTACCCACATGTAATGAATGAAAGACACTGACTGGTAGGAGAAAACTCGGTTACACACAGCTGCAAGGATGTCCTTTCCTTTGGTACCTGTTCTAAAACTCCCGGACCCCGCCCCCGACTCCATGACTGATCTGACCCAACTTGGCTCAAAAGCCTCAAAAACCCCGGCAGCAGTGGTCCGACCGTCCGACAGGTGTTAATAGAGGAGCGGGAGCTGGCATGATGAAGGCTGACGAACAGTGATCACTCGGGCCTTTCCAAGACAGCTAGCTTCCCTTGACTCAACCGATCAGGCCCCATGCTCCCCTCTGGTGCTCAACACAGTAAGAATATATTTTCTATCCATATCGGATCCGTCCTAGACTAGTTACAGTAGGCTGTGACTGTGAGGAGACAACACTTATCGAAAATCATGAGCATTTTCCCTCAAGGCTGCAGCACGCTGCTTGGTACGAGCAAGGATGATGTGATGATGATCTCCTCCTGTTCTGTGGCGAGGCCTTGGTACTGGAGAACTGGGGAAGACCTCGCTCAAATCGCCGCTTCTTTGGGTCTGCAACATTCGGCCTTTTCGGATCCACCAAGGGATACCATGCGCTCTCCTTCCTCAATGGTCGACCTGGCTGAAAAGAGGGAGAAAATGGCGCGCCTACACATGCCACTGAACCCTAGCAGTTGCCACAGCTTACAGTGATTGGTGGGAAAAAAAAAAAGCTTTTTTGACCACCAATCACAGTCATAGAATGTAACAAAATGTAACAGTTTTTTTTTTTAATGTATGTAGGGAAGCAACGAGAAATCGAATCGCGTCCATAGAATTTTTTTTTATGTATTTATTGAAGCAAGGAGAAATCGGGCGCGCGTCCATCAGACTTCGTGCATGCATCGAGAGCGCGCCCAATATTGTTAAACTGCGTCTTTTTCCCTTTGGGCGCACGGTAGCGCGGTCGCTGCAGTAGTGTCTTGTATAGTGGAATTATGACCTCCCTTTTCCTGCTGGTGATGCCCCTGCCTATGCATCCCAGCATCTTATTTGCTTTACCTGCTGCCTTGTCACACTGTTTGCCTACCTTGAGGTCATCAGAGATGATAACTCCAAGATCCCTTTCCTGCTTGGTGCATGCTATATCCTCACCCCCCAACTGATATATTGTGCCAGGGTTTTTGTGCCCCATATGCATTATCTTGCACTTCCTTGCATTGAATTTCAACTGCCAAACCCCTGACCATTCTTCAAGTTTCTGCCGGTCCCTTCTCATTCTGTCTACACCCACTGGTGTGTCTACTCTGTTACAGAGCTTTGTGTCATCAGCGAACAGTGAAATTCTGCCTTCTAGGTCCTGTGCAATGTCACTGATGAAGATGTTGAATAGCACCAGTCCCAGCACTGATCCCTGTGGTACCCCACTGGTCACTCCTCCCTCTGTGGAGTGACAGCCATTTACCACCAGAGAGTAAAGGAATACAGGGGAAAAAAAATAAAATATTCTTTCAAGTTTAGCTTATACCAAACTGAGCTGTAATTTCTAGCTTAACCAGTCTGGCACTTAGTAAATTACTAAGAGCCAGCCTGGGACAGAGAAGTAAAGAGATAGAAAAGGTAGATGGAAAAACAAAATATTCTCTTCAGGTTAAAGTAAACAAAATTATTCTAAACTGGGCTGTAATTTACTTGCATTATACAGTCAAACACTTGCAATATACAGTGATTCAGATGGTAACAAGTCCGTTACAGCAAGGTACACACAGTACAATTAGGCAGAGGGGTGAAACTGTTATTTGAAAATTTTGCACCCAGAAGTTAAGACTCAGGCTGGGAGGCATACAACTACAGATCAGCAGTGGAATAGGAAGAGAGCAAGTCAAGAGCCCGGTTCGCTAGCGCCGACCAATCTGGATCCAGAGTAAGTGCCGGGTAGACAGTAGGGCAGAGCTGCCAGGAAGGCTGTACCTGCACAGCTGGAGGGTGGAATGAAGATGCAGGGACTGCAGCAGAGCAAAGCCGCCTCCTGGAGTAGTTCCTTGGCGGGCTGAAGTGCCTTGGTCAGGAGCCTCCTCTAGGGACGAGAAGATCAGCAGGCTGGCTTCTACAATTAGGCACCCCCCAATTTCTGTAGCTGGTCTAGGTTCTAGAGTTAGGCCCACACTTTTCTTTATATACATTTTATTCTGTTTGGCAGAGGCAGGCTGGCTCCACTTGGCTGAGTCCCTGCCACTCTTCCCCCTCCCCCGTGACCCCCTTTCTAGGACTTACCTGTTGGCGATGTTCCCGCACAGATTGTCCCCTGTGGCAGGGTCAAGAGGGGGAGGAAAGCTCCACGTCGGAGACACACATCCAGATCGGTTGACAGGGGTCCTTGTGGTAGCGTGGGTGGGGGCTGGAATGCAGAGCATCATACATGTCTGTCCTTTGTCCGTTTTCTACCATTTTATCCGTGTTTCCTGTAGCTGGGGTATGCATATCGCCGTGTGTGTGTGTGTGTGTGTGTGTAGAGGTACTCGTGCATTGCAGAGTCCTGCAGCTCCCTTCCCTTCTTGCCAGTCCTGGCTCACACTATCATCCAGGCCTCTACCTGGAGGAAGTCTTGCGCTAGTGCCAGCATGCCCCCTGCAGGAGAGGAGAGCAGTTTGTGGGATGCTCGAGCCTGTCTCTACCTGACTGTCCCCCCAGTAACCTGCAGTTCGAACACAGGTCACCGGTGTGGCAGGAGGTAAGGCATTTGAAGTTAGTCCCACACTTCTTATAGCAGATCTACAGCAGGGCTGGCATTTTGAATTTATTTGGTGTTCTGAGCACACCTGAAATTGTGGGAGAACTGTGAATAGCTGACTGCTGGT